>CM028132.1:1401327500-1401927500 GCA_016271365.2 Neoceratodus forsteri
AAGAGGGAAGAAGCATGTTCTAAAAGTTGCCTTTGAAAATGCAGCCAGCCTTTGTGCAACAGCAGATTATCAACAAGCTGGAGTAAGTCTAGATGTCACTGATGAGGTCATTTCAGCAGCAAGTGAGTTCTTCATGAAATTATATTACAGAGGAGAGTTCAGTGGTGGCCTGGATGTACTCCGAGCTCACCTGTATGTGACAACAAAGGGGATCTATGGACTCTTCCATCAACAGAGGATGCCTTTAGGCTTCACATGCTGCACACCCTGCACCAGACAGTAGTCAGTAAAAGGACTCATGAGTCAAATCGAGTGCTTCCCAATCCTACATTGTTTGGGTGAACTCTTTAAGAAGACAGGCTAGTCCCACATATGATGACAAAGGAAACAAAGCCAAAAGTGGCTCTGCAAACCAAGTACTGCAAATGCAAAAGAGGCAAATGCTAAAGAGGCTGCATTTGTGCAAGAGAAAATGTTAAATGTGTTATTGCATGCATGTGTAATGCTGACCTCATGAAATGTAGTCGAGTTCAAGTGAGTCTGACTTGTGATTAAGTGACATTGAAGATCACATTTGTATAAGACTGGTGAAAGTCATGACCTTTATGATTAGTACAATGATGATCTCATGTAATTGAATAAGTAGCTGTTATCTAAACAGGAAATTCTACATCCATAGATCATTGACTGATAAGTTTTATATATGCAGTAACTAAATCTTAAAGTAAATGTTGAATGTTCCCATAGCAAATGGGAGTAGTAAACTGTAGGTGTTGTGAATCAGTCTCCTACCATTTAAACTGCTAAACAGTGCTGTTTTCCATGAAAAAAATCCTTTTATTTTGATGCTGTTCTTCATTTGCATAACCCACCCCATTTTTATGTTTGCTTGCACATATGCGCAAGAAACATGTTGTAGCAGATTGATGGAGAAGCAGGTTGTGGAGGTGAGGCAGTGCTGTGACCAGTGCTGCCACTGCTTTTTGGGGCTTGTCTGTGTGTAACCAATAAAGGAGCACGCTGGCTATGACAGTAGTCTGCAAGCATGCCGCCAACCTGAAACGATTTCACTGCTGCAATGAGGAAGCGCCCCCTCATTGTAGGGCGTGCCTTGCCTGGTGTAACATTTCAATAAACATGGCAGCAGCTGTCACCATCTACCTCTCACAGACTCCAGCAAGCCAACTTCGGGGGTGCCCAATCCCCCTGTCAGCATGCCCCTTCCCCAGTTTATTTGCCGATGGGGGAAGCCAATCCCCCTCAGCATCATTCCCCCCAAACACAGACTCTTACTGATGGGGGGGCCCAATCCCCATCAGCTTCAATGTCCTCTCCCCCAATCTGCTAAGGGGGGTGCCCAATCCCCCCTCAGCATCATCCCCCCAACACAGACATGCTTGCTGAAGGGGGGGCCCAATCACCCTGTCAGCATGTTTAACCCCCCAATTGTGTCAGCATTTTCCTGCTCCTCCTCCCACCCCACCACTATTGTGTGCCACACTGGGAGCCCACCCCAGTGTGGTTAACATGACCACCAAAACTCTTACACCTGTAAAAGACAGAAAATGGTCCACGGTGTTTATTTTTTTTTATAACCTGAAACACAGAAAATGGCCCCTTGCCATCAGGTCCCTTCCCCAACCCACACCCACCTTCTGAGCACCCCACCTCCCCACACCCCCCTCACTCCATACTTACCTCCGGAGTGCAGTGCAATGATCTTCAGTGGAGCGGTAACACATCTGTACTCTTCAAAACCGACCACGAACTAAAGAAATGCCGGTAAGCTGTATTATGGCATAAATGGGGGTTTTCAACTTAGGCAGATATCTCTGCCATTTTTGTGACTTTTGGACCCAAATTTTCAACATGGGGTTCTGGGGACCCCACCTCA
The DNA here is from genome assembly GCA_016271365.2 of Neoceratodus forsteri. Classification (NCBI taxonomy): domain Eukaryota; kingdom Metazoa; phylum Chordata; order Ceratodontiformes; family Ceratodontidae; genus Neoceratodus; species Neoceratodus forsteri. Next base: position 1,401,329,395 of record CM028132.1, read on the forward strand.
CGAACTCAGTCACTGTTATGTTTTTGTTCGGTCCAGAAAGGTGATTTCACAGTCACTGCGCAGAATCACCTTCTGGGACCAATTAACGAAACAACAGTGTCACTGCTCATGAGGTGGGCTCCGAAAAAGCCTATGTTGCAAATTTGGTGAAAAAAAAATTACAAAAAATTACTATAACGAGTATGCATTGTGCAGTTCCAAAGCACACTCATAGCTTCGAGACTTTTTAATATTTTCACTCCAGATTTTCAACATTGGCATTTTTTCATACCTCCTTATGAACAGTACAGCAGTTATTTTTCACATCCTGCCTGAAATGTGTTTTCACACATGTGGCACACAATGGAGCAGATGCCATTTCACCCCACCCCACCCCACCCTGCAGCCAGTGACAGGCTTTGAGGTGTGCCTTGGACTCCTCGGCCCCAAAGTTCACCCCATTCTCCTATACTGCACCCATTTCAGCATATTTTCTTATGGAGTGGGGTGAGTGTAAAGCCTGAACACCCTAAGGCACACTTCAACACTTGTCAGTGGCTGCAGGGTAGGATGAGGTAAAATGATGTGAGCATTATGGGTGATGACCCAAGGCACACCCCAATGCCTGTCCATCTCTGCAGGGTGGGGGTGGGGGTGAGGCTGAAGTCAGTTCAATACTTCACTGCCATTCCTATTCTGCATCTATCTAACACCTGCACTTCCAATGCTAATGCCAGCAAACAAACATTCGGCCTTGACAAATGCTTGTTTCTCAGTGCTGCAACCCCAACTGTGACATCATACCAGGGAAATAAAGTTATTAAAGGGACACTGCCAGTTTTTAGTTTTAGATAGACAAATCAGCTATGCACTGTACTCATAATGCCTCACTATGTACATTAATATACAGGCTATTATATTTCTGTGCTCACTGCAGAAGTAGGAGACTACATCTTTCTGTATAGACGTGTTGTAGTTAGATATGGTATACACAATGCATTGTTATGAAAATAAACATTCAAATGCTTATGCTGTTGACACCACTACAGAAACATGGGATAGCTTCTCACAGTAAGGAAATTGGAAAACAGGTTATTTTACCCACAGTGCCTTGCTATGTACATTTACATATTGGTGCTCACCACCACCAACATATGGGATTGTACTTCTGAGTAAGGCACATTTAAGTCAACATTATAAATTACCTAGAATTCCTTGCTGCTGTACATTAAACATTGACAGTTCCCTGATATGAAATAATTCTGGAGGTGTGGCCACACACAGAAAACTGGATGACAAAATGCTGATAAAACATAAAAATTGACTATGACAGATTTTTTTACAAAACAAATTGCAACTTCAACATCTGAAGCATGTCTGGCAATGGCATACTATGTGAAAAGGGCATTTGGGGAATCTTCAGCATTTACTTTAATTAATCATAATTATTTCCTTAATTCTAAACTATACTCTTTGTATTGAATTTGTAATTTTAACAGTTTAGTTTGATGCACTATTGTTTGGATTATTTTCTTACATCAATGAAAGAAAATAAAAAGTTTTTTGTGCATAAATAAATGTTTCATTTACCTGTATGTCTACAAAGTTTGAAAGGGTCCATTTGGGGGTATGGGTACACAAAATGAAATATCTCAGCCATAAATCATGATATTTGAGTCAGATTTCTTTTGAATGAAAGCAGAAACATTGTAAAACATAGAAATATGGTAAAATGTAACATAAATGCAATGATTACTTTGTCATAGGAAACACCATGAAGTCTGTTCAGAAATGTATCCAAAAAATCAACACTTTTGGAAATATTTTCCTACAATAATTGCATGTACTGCTCCGTACTGTAAAGATGTGATGACAATGAGACTTTTGTGTGTGAATAGCCTCAATGTGCTTAATTGGTACAAATTTTAGACTGATCTGAGCAACATTGAAGGTTCTAGATCACATATGGTAAAAATTCCACTTTTACAGATTTTGCTCATATTTTTCATTCACATTGTACTTATTTCAGTGAATTTCACAACTTGTACAAGAGTTGTAACAGAGCAGGCCTCTTGATTATGGTAATGGGGGGTCTCTTCTCTCCAAAAATGGTGGCCTGCGAAATATAGCAAGAGGTGTCAGGTCCAACCCCATTCAGGAACCCTGGATCTCTGACTAATAGAAGTTGATGGTAGATAAGGACCTCCTGGCCCACCCAGTCTGCCCTATTAATCCTTATCTAGTTTGAGGCCTGATACCCAAACTGAACTCCAGCCCCACCTTACCCCCAAGATACCCATGTGTCTGTCCCATTCCTTCTTAAATCCTGTGACTGTTTTAACCCCCACCACCTCCTCTGGGAGGGCCTTCCAAGTGTCCATCACACTCTCCATGAAAAAATACTTTCTCATGTTACCCCTGAGCTGTCCCCCCTCCAGCTTCATATTGCACTGTACCTCCTTGTCTTGGAGCATCTCTTGCTTTGGAAGATGTTCCATTCCTTTACTCTGTTTATACCAGTGAGGTATTTTTATGTCTCTATCATGCCCCACTCTCCCTCCTTGCCTCCTATGAATACATAGTCAACTATTTTAGTCTTTCCTTACAGGTCTTCTTCTGGAGGCCTTGCACCATCCTAGCTGCCCTACTCTACACAGTCTCCACTCTGTTTTTGTCTTTTTTCAGATGGGGCCTCCAGAACTGGATGCAATATTCTAGGTGCGGTCTCACCAGTGTCTAATACAGGGGCAAAATTACCTCCCTCCTTCCTTATACTTGTGATACTCCCTCCCTATGCATCCTAGCATCCTGTTAGCCTTCCCTGCTGCCTTGTCACACTGCCTAGCCTCTTGTAGGTTATCCAAGATGATAACTCCCAGGTCTGTTTCCTGCTTTTGACTGTCGATATCTCCCCTCCTAGTCTGTAATTTGTCCTTGGGTTCTTGTGCCCTATGAGCATGATCTTGTAATTCTTTGCACTGAATCCCAGCTACCATGCTCCAGACCATTCCTCCAGTTTTTAAGGTCCTTCCTTATATTTTCAACCCCTCCTCACATATCCATCCTCTTGTATTCCTTCATGTCATCCACAAATAGGCATATGTCATCCGTGAATAGGCATACTTTCCCCTCCAGCCATTCTGCAATGTCTCCAATAAAGACATTGAAGAGGACTGGCCCTGATACTGACCCCCTAAGGCACCCCACTCATCACCTCTCCTTTGCCAGAGTGTTCTCTCTTTACCATCACTCTTTGACTCCTGTCTGTAAGCCAGTTCTCTGCCACCACCAGCACCACCCCGCTATGACGGCCTCCAAGTCCAGGATTTTGTTGGGCAAGCTACAGGTGTTTGCACACATAGCCCTCCATATGTTTTTCCCTCCCTTGGTACCATCCACTATTCTAGTCCACTTCCCCACTATTGGGGGAGTGCCAGCTAGATTCCCAACTCCCTAGTAGACTCTTTTTTTTATTCTAGCTTCATAGTTCCCCCTTAACAGTCTAACTTCAGGACCTTATCCATATACCATCTTAGCTTCCCCCGAGGACTCTTGACCCTTCCTCGCTTAGGTGCAGCCTATCCTTAGAAAAAAATCCCTTATATGACCACCTATTTTCCCATTCTCCCAGAAAAACAAATCTGTCTGCCCTGCAGCAGTCCCTCAGCCATTTGTTAAAGTCCCCTATCCTCCTCATCTTCCCTGTGCTGGTGCTGGGGACTGAAACAAACCTTTATTGTAGGCCATGTTTCAGGGACTTTGAGACTAAGACCCCCAGACCCTTCACACTGTCATTTTTCATTAACATTTTCCCATTCAACGTGTATGATGCCCTCATATTTCTAGTCTCAAAATGAAGGATACTAAAGTTAACAGGGTTGAATTTCTTTTGTGCCTTCTCAGTCTGCTTAAATAGTGAGTCCAGTTCACATTGTAGGTTTTGCATTTCCACATCCAGTTATACCTCGTAACCTAGCTTGGTGTCATCAGCAAATTTTGACATCCACACTCCATTTTTGTATTGTGTATTGTTTACATAAATGTTAAGAAGTGTTGGTCCCAGCACAGAACCCTTCAGAACACCACTGGTCTCCATACCACAGTCAGATAAAAGCCATATATTATGAACCATTGGCGTCTGCCTGTAAGCCCACTCCCAATCCAGTTTACTATGTTTTTGTCTGTTCACAGTTTCTCCTCCTTTTGGATCAACCCATAATGGGGAACAGTGTCAATGGCCTTGCTGTAATCTATATATAACACATCCATTGGAATTACACTATCTCTAAAGCATTGCCTCTAAAATCATTGCCACTACTGATGAGAGGCTTATTGGTCTATAGTTTTCTTTGTCAACAATAGGAGCCTGAGAGTGATCACGCCATATCTATCTATCTATCTATCTATCTATCTATCTATCTATCTGTCTATCTGTCTTTGCTTGTCTGTCTCTCTATCTATTAAGCAGACGGGGTGCCCACCCCCAGTACCACTCTCCCTTCTAGCTCACTCACTTGCTCATCCACCTACCCTTCCTAATCTTAATATATATATATTTTTACTATATAAGCAGACCAGTTGCCCACCCCGGTACCACTTCTCTTAACCCTCCTTCCCTCCTGGTCACACCCTTATTTCCCTTTATTTAGGTGGCAGCGCAGGGTGATCAGTTCCGGTGCCACGGAACACAAGCCCAACACTGGGGTTCCCAATCCCAGTGTTGAAATATTCCTGAAATCAAAAAATGTCCCTTGATTTGTTTTTACCTGCAAACAGAAAAATCTCCCTTGCCAATCTGTCCCCCCCCCACCCCACCCTACCTCCCATTCAGCACCCACCATCCCACACCCTCCCATACCTCCTCACTCATGTAAACGTGTCCCAGGATGAAGATCCCCTCTCTGCTTGAAGACATGTCTTGCTGCTGGAACCACTGCAATATGAGAAACTAAGGTAAGTGTGATACATAGATACATAGACAGTGTCGGCAGATAAGGGCCTATGGCCCACCCAGTCTGCCCATTTAAGCTTGTAAGTTCAGTTTATGTTTTCCTAGAAGTCTGCTGCCCCTTACCCCTGACCTCCAGAATTCCTTTATGTCGATCCCATGCATTCTTAAATCCCATGACTGTTTCAGCCCCCACCACTTCCTCTGGCAGGGTGTTCCACTTGTCCACCACCCGTTCTGTGAAGAAATTCATCCTCATGTTTCCTCTGAATCATCCTCCCTCCAACTTCATTCCATGCCCTCTAGTCCTGGAACATCTTTTTCACTTAACAACAGTGTATTCCTGCACCCTGTTCCTCCCTGTGTGGTTCAATATATTTCAATGGGGGTTTGAACTTTGATGCATAACTTTGTCATTTTTGCATATTTTGGCCCTAAATTTTCAACATTGCCTTTTGGGGACCCCACCTCATGACCGATGACAGGGAAAGTAAGAAAATCAGACCAAAAAGGTGATTTTTGCAGTCATGTTGCAAAATCACCTTTTTCGGCAGGATTTAAACATTTTCACCACCCTGTTCACGAGGAGAGGTCATAAGAATGCTACAGTATGTAGAAAATTTGGGGTAAAAATGGAAAAGTTATTCATATACAGTACATTGAAAGTTTTCATCGTATGCAAATAACTTTGCTATTTTTATATATTTTGTCCCCAAATTTTCAGCATAGTCTTTTTTTTATACCACCTCACAAATGTGATACTGTAGCTGTTATTTTTCAAATCCTGGCCAAAATGTGCTTTTGCACCTGTTGTGCAGAATGATGTTTTGGTGGCGTGGAATGACGTTTTGGTGGGGATTTTGAAATTTTCACCTACAGGGTTCATGAAGTGGGGTAATAAGAAGACTGTGATGAACATTTGGTGTACAAATATGGTAAAATGCCCAGGTTAATACTGAACATTCCAGTATTTCCACATTCACTCATAACATTGCCAATTTTTAATATTTTGACTCCAAACTTTCAACATAGCCATTTTTCTACACAAATCCTGGAAGAGATGTGTTTTCGCACCTCTGGTACAAAATGACATTTCAGCCAATATACTATAAATGGTGAATGTCATATTTTTAAGGCAAATCATAAAACAAGTATCTTGAAATGTTGGGGTCAAAATAGAAAAAAATACTGTTTATTTTATTTATTTTTATTTATTGATAGCTAGGATTACAAGAACTTTTGAACCAGGGGTTCTTTTACAAAGGTTCCTCATCATAAAAAAATTAGAAACTATGTGAAACGGAGTAGACAGTCAATAACAATATAACAATACCAAATTGTAGAGGTTAACAATAAAAGAATAAAGTAGATAGAGAAGTAAAAACAGCTAAAACCATTTGGGTTGAGAGCAGGGTAGGGAACGTGGAAAGCCAGTTAGTAAACAGGCTAGGCATTAGGGGTAACAGCAAATCAGTCTAGGGAGCAGGGCACTAGAACATATGAACATACGAAATTTGCCAGCAGATAAAGGCCTAGAGGTCTATCAAGTCTGCTCGAATGTGCAGCTAGCACCCCTTATTCTGCAGCTGCCCCTCCCTTCCACCCTTCCCCTTCATTAACCCTCCCCCTTGTCCTGTCCCATCCTCATTTGAAGCAGTCCACTGTTCTACTGCATACCACTTCTGCAGGTAACGCATTCCACCCAGCCACCACCCTCTCTGTAAAAAGTGTCTCCTCATCTCCCTCCTGAACCTTCCTCGCTCCAGTCTCATATCATGGCCCTGGTGCCCTCCCTCCTTACTTTGAACAGCCCCTCTGTACCTGTCTTGTTCATTCCTTTCATGTATTAAAGGTTTCAATCATGTCCCCCTGTCTCTCCTCTCCTCCAGTGAGTACATGTTCAACTCCTTCAACCTCCTCTCATATGATAAGTCCCCAGACCCTTGATCATCTTTGTCACCCTGCTGCACTCCCTCCAGTAACTAATGTCCCTTTTCAGACACGGACGCCAGAACTGCACGCAGTACTCCAGGTGTGGTCTAACTAATGACCTATACAGTGGCAGAATCACCTCCTCCCTCCTTGAGGATATACCCTTGCAATACAACCCAGCATTTTGTTGGCCTTTGCAGCTGCCTTCCTACACTGTGCGAGTTGTTCATTGACCCTGTGATGAGCACACCCAGATCCTTCTCCTCCTCTGTCTGGGCTAGCTGCACTCCCCCTAGCTGGTAAGTCCTCCTTGGGTTCTTCATCCCAAAATGCATCACCTTGCACTTTTTGGCATTAAAGCCCAGTTGCCAGGTGTCTGACCAGGTTTCAAGCTTTGCCAGATCATCCTGCAACCCCTGCCATCCCCTAGGTCATCCACCACCGCCAACCTTGGTATCATCAGCAAACAGACTGATCTTGCTCTTGATGTCCCATGATATGTCTGCAATGAATATCCCAAACAACACTGGTCCCAACACCGAGCCCTGTGGGACACCACTCGTCACTGCCCTTGGGTGTGAGAGCTCCCCACCACCACCACCCTCTGTTGCCTTCCCTGCAGCCAGTTTCCTACCCATCTCACCAGCATTGCACCTGCCCCTGTGCCTACTAACTTCCTTCCAGCCTTCCATGTGGCACTGGGTCGAATGCCTTACTGAAGTCCAGATACAGGACATCCACTGCATGTCCCCGTCCAGTTGCCTAGTTACCCAGTCATAGAACCCCACCAGGTTGGTTTGGCAGGATTGGCCACGTGTAAAGCCATGCTGTCTGCTGTCCTGTAGTCCTTTGGCCTCTAAGAGGCCACCAGCCTCTCCTTCAGGATAGTCTCCATTAGCTTACCCACGATGGATGTGAGGCTCACTGGTCTAGTTCCCGGTTCATCCTTGGGGCCACTCTTGTGGAGGGGCACCACATGAGCCATCCTCCAGTCCTGAGGTACACACCCCAGATGTAGTGAGGCATTAAATAGGTCTGCCAAGGTCCTGCAAGGACCTCTGCCAGCTCCTTCAGTACCCTGGGGTGGATGCCATCTGGGCCTGGTGCCTTGTCCACCCTCAGTGCCTTCAAACCCTCTCAAACTCTGTCCTCCATGATTTCCCATCTGTCACCACTTCCCCCTCGTCACCATTTCACCCATCTTGGGTGTCATCCCCTCTTCTCTTTAGTAAATACTGAGCAGAAGTACTCATTTAGTGCTTCCTCACTATCATACCCTGCTTCCACCCAACCCCTCCTTCCTAATCCTTACTATGTGGTCCTTACAGATCCTTTTCTCCTGATGTACTTAAAGTCCTTCTCCCCTTCTTAATGCCTTGTGCCAGCCTGAGTTCCGTAGATGCTTTGGCTCCCCTTACTGCCCTTGTCACCTCCTTCGATTCTGTCAAGTACTCCTCTCTGTCCTCCCCCCTCCCTGTTTTCTTGTATTTCCTAAAGGCAGCTCTTTTCTTCCTTACCTTTTCCATGACCTCCTTGCTCAACCAGCTCGGTTTCTTAGCTCTAGCCTTCTTGCTCTGGGCTTTGCAGCAGGTTTTGGTTGCCTCCACTATCCCCAACTTTATGAGCTCCCATCTCTGGTTAGTATCCATACTAGATTGAATTCTGGCCAGGTACCCTTTACCACTTCCCATCCTCCCAAAGTCAGCCCTCCTGAAGTCCAGCACTCTTGTGCCAGATTCCACTCCTTCCTTGCCCATATCCAATGTGAGCCATACTGAGTGGTGGTCACTCCTGACAGCAGTTCCTCCACTGTAAGTTCTCTCACAAAGTCCCATTTGCCAGCACAAGGTCAAGGGTATTCCCTAACCTGGTTGGTTCACTGACCATTTGCAGCAGGAAGCTGTCCTGGAAGGCATCCAACAGTACCTGCTCCTTCTGTTCCTGGTTGTTGGGGTGCTCCAGTCCACTTCTGGCATGTTGAAGTCCCCCACAATCACCACACTACCCTTCTCGCAGGTCCTCCTGATCTGTCCGCTAGTTCCCTGTCTAACTCCTCCATCTGAGATGGTGGCCTGTACACCACTCCCATTCTAAGACTCTATTCTTGGAATCCTGGATTTGCACCCAAAGTGACTCTGTACTGCCCTCCTCCCCTCCTCCCTTACACACTTCAGTCCTTCCTTCACATATAGTGCCACCCCTCCTTTCCCAGTCACCCTGTCCCTACGAAATAACCTGTACCCTGGTACAGACAGGTCCCAGTCATTATATTGGGTGGCCATGTTTCCGTGATGGCTGCAATGTCCACCTCTCCCTCTGCCATGAGAACCTGCAACTCTGCAGTTTTCCTCCCAAGGCTCCTAGCATTAAAGGTAACCACCTTCCACCCTTTCCCCTCCTCCCATCCTGCCCTCCTTTCCTAGCATCACCAATAGTACTTGCCATTTGTCCTTTGTCACTGTTATGGGGGTAAGCTCATATGATTTCCCAACCTGTGGTCCCTGCATATCTCTTCCCAACTGCCACCCCCACTCCTAGTTTAAACTCCAAACTTCCTCTATATATTCTTCCATCCTCTGCTTCAACACTTTCTTTCCTTCCTCACTCAAGTGTAGTCTGTCCTTGGCATAGAGACTACTGTCCTCCCAGGTCCCTCCCACCCCCAACAGCCCATACCCTTTAGCACAACACAGGTTCTTAGCCATCTGTTAAATTCCTCTATTCTCAGCTTTCTTGTTGTGCTTGCCTTTGGCACCAAGTATCTCGGAAAAAGTTACTGATCTTCCTGCCCCTCACATAATTGTGCTAGTTCTCAAACCTCCTCTGGACTATATCCACTGTCTTGTCAGCCAGGTCGTTTGTCCCAAGATGTATAATTAAATGAGGCTTGTCCCTATCCTTCTAGCATATTTCAGAACAGACTGTCCCACCCTTTCCGCTGTCATTCCTGGCAAGGCCTCCACCCAAATGCGACTATGCCTCTCCGCCTTGCTACCCCACCTAACTCCTCTTAGTATTGAGTCCCCCAGCACTAAGATTCCACCCCTCTTACTCCCTGCTTGCTTCCTTTCATCTCCCTCCCTCATTTCCAGCTCCTCTTCTTCCTCCTGCACATTATTATGCCCTTTTACCCCTGTTGCAGTTCTCCCAGCAGAACTTCCCCCAGCTCCAGTTTGGTCCAGGCATTTATCAATTACTCCTCTAATTTCATCACTTCCCTCCTCCACCTTCTTCCTCTCTAGCAGTGCAAAACTATTTTCTGAAGATCCTTCACAAATGCCCGCTCCCTCTCTCTTCATAGTAACCTGTTCTCTCCTTTCCACTCCATGACTTTTGCCACTTCTTCGCCTCCCCTCACAAGTCCCTATTGCCTCCTTCCATTTGACTTTTGTCTCCTGACCTGGTTTCCCCGGCAATCGTTCTTCCTGTCCTGGGCTCCTTTGTCTCTGCTTCCCTTCTTCTGAGCCTCTCCTCACCACTGTTGGCTTAATTTCCCTCCCTCATCTCCCTTCCTCCTCCCTCCTCCCTCCAGTATTGGGCTAAACCCATCCCCAATCTGCCTTGCCTGTCTTAGTTCCTCCTGCAGACCCTCAATCTCCTTTCTAAGTTTTTCTATGTGGTTTGCACTAAACATCCTCCTACTCTCAGGCAATGTTTAGAAAGATTGGTACACATGATTATTGCAACCTACCACCCTACCCATTGCTGTCGTTGCTTACAGCGACCCCCATCCTTCAGATGCAGGATACAAACACTCCCCCCAAGTCCCCCTCTCCCCCTCTATCAGTGCAAAACATTCTTTATGTCCCTTACCTCCTTTGTTGCACCGTTTAGATATGTTGAGCAACTGCTTTGTATATTCCTATCCACACTCAAAAATACTTTAAGTAGCCATTGCACACCTTCTTCAACTCCTACTCCCCTTTACCCATGCAATAACTATGTGAAGTAATAATGAAAGCGCCTAGATTTGCATTTACTTCCCTTCCACTGAGAGCCGTCACCTCTTCACTTGCTGCAGTTCCTTTCCTGGATGTCTGCTTCTGTTATGACAGGTGCAAATCCTTTGCCTGTTTGAGGAAGTGATGTCAGAACCCCTAGTACAAGGGAATAATTTACCAGGGGTGGGTGGGGTGAGGGGTTGGGTGGGTGGGACCAGCCCAAGTCCTCTGGAAACAATCAGGTAGCTGAGGCCTCTAGTCAGACAATTAGCACCCTTCCCCACTCAAAACTTTGCAGCTAGTGAAGCCAGCAACAATGAATAAATTCTACCCAAAGAAACAGGACACCAATTCAAACAGCTTCACCAACAATACATCAAAATAGGTTTGGAATTATAAGATATAGGTCTCCCATTCAAAGAAACAGACCAGTTAAATTACACCAATTATGTTTAAAAGAGAAGAAATAGGCCTCTACAAATGCAGCCTGCAACACCGTAAACCAAACAAATTTTAGCTACCAAAACAGGTTTCAAAATTCCAACAGCCCCAAACAATACCCTGCTAGCCCCTTAGTAGTAAGAAAGAAAATAAACATTCTACCAAGTAGAATCCATGAAAAACAATGTAAAACAAGAAGCTACTGTACTGTAGATCTGATCCTGTCCCCCTTCCAGTTCCTTCTGAGAAGCCAAAGCACTGAGGAGGAGAAGCAGTCTAGGAAGACTTTTTCAGGGAGAGAAGAGAGGGAGAAGAAGGTCAGGGACTGAGGAGGAGAGAGGGGGAAGAGAATCCAGGGTAGAGGGCAGGGAGGAACATAAGAAGTACAGGAGAGAGAGAGAGAGAGAGAGAGGAAAGTAAGTCAGGACAGGAGTATCAGGGAGGCGTGGGCAGGCAAGGGAGCCAATAGGGGAGAGGAAGGGGGAGGCAAAGAACTAGTGGAAGAGGGAATTGGAGGATCAGGGAACATAAAATGCTTAGTGGGCACAGTCACATCTACTGAGGGCAGTAAGGTGCTTAAGAAGCTTGAGCTTGATGCATCCTAACTTAGGCTCATTCAAAATGTCAGGGGGATGCAGATTAAGCCAGGTGGGTGCCCCATAACCGAAGGTTCACTGGGCTTGTGAGGTTCTGCAAAAAGGGATAATGACTGTTTGTTTGAGTGTGCTGTGGGTTGCACACCAGTTATGGGAAGGTCTGATAAGAGACTGGGTAGTAGCTGGGGTTAAGCCCAGGTGAATCTTTTTGGCAAACTGGCATGTTTGGTAGGTAATCCTGCCATGAAGGTGGAGCCAGCTTGTTTGTTCATATAGATCACATGTATGTGTCCTGCTATCGGCACCTGTGACCAGTCTGCAAGCTTTATTTAATGTGATAGAATTCTTTTAATGGTAGTATCTGTTGCAGCCCCATATATAACTATCCCGCAGTCCAGAACGGAAATGATTGAGCTGACAACAGTTAGCTGAAGGGCCTCAGGAGTCATACAATATCTGTGACACTGTATGACAGGACACCTATTCTGGAGTTAACCTCCTATGATATCTTATTAACATGCAGAGCATAAGTTGGAGGGCTATCCAGAGTAATACCCAAGTATTTAAATTCATAAACCTGTTTGAGGGGTTGGTTGAGATTGTTCTGAATGATGAGATGGGCGGATTTGTGAGTATTATGTGGGTCTGAGAAAAGCATCACTTTTGTTTTTTTGTAATTCATAAGAAGTTTGTGTTTAACAGCCATTGTATGTAGTGCCAGTCGTCTCCCCAGTAGCCATGCTTCCTGGTCCCATGCTGGTAAACTGAGTTCAGGGGTGAGCTCAGTGACCCAGTCAGATGGGGTGAGGATGGTGGGATGGTACTGTTATGCAACACCTCCCCAGCCAGGGAATGAAAGGTGCAGGGTTTTCTGCATGGGCTTGGAACCCTATAGTGAAGATAACTGTCCTCTTGGCGTAGGGTCCTCCACCTCTCCACATGATGGTGGCAGAGTTCCCTTTTGCATTGGCTGACAGATTAACTCTTTTCCCTGTACATCTGTATCTGCAGTCAAATGGAAGAACAGGGACCATAGGGCCCTGTGCCTCTGCACCCCACCATACAGTCCTATGAATTATTCACATCTGTTGCTGCATGGAAGTGCAGGGCTCTTGGATGGAGTCTTCTCTTGGCACAAGGCATCTGCATCTGTGCATTGTTGCTAACACCTGCACAGCACAGTAATGCAAGCAAACATTTCAGCATTGACAAATGCTTGTTTCCTTTTAAATCTGTCCTCCTGATATCCAGAACCCTCATTCCTGTGTGGTTTGATTCTGCTGTTGTCCTTATGCTGAAACACACTGTACAATGATCACTGGTCATCAGGCAAACTCCTACCTTGACATCTGCAATACTGTCCCTGTTAGTAAGCACCAGGTCCAGTACTGCCCCATCATGAGTGGGCTCTCTGACTAGTTGGCATGCAGTCTTGCTGAAAAAAAAAACTCACATTACATCTGGCTCTGTGAAAACACTAGAATCAAATTTATTTAAGTAAAACAAGTGAACAAAGTGCATGAACTCACTCCTGTGTCACAGCACAGCACAGAACAGCACATGAGGACTCACTGGAGCCTACATGGTTCACAACTGCTGCTCTTGGTGCTTTCTCAAGGTGTGTGGCTCCCCTATGTATTGCCATTTTACAATAAGCAATTTAAAGGCACAGTGACTATTAAAGTGCAGATAGTGACCACCAGGTGTCATAGAGAAAGAAACAAACAAAACTGAGCAGCAATTACTGTAACAGCATATCAAAAAGATCATTTTTAACAGAATATTATTAGACTGAATAAGGGCAGAAGAAAATCGGGCTCTTGTTGTAGCCCAATTATTTTTTCTTCACCCCTCTCCTGATTCCATCTGTAAAATAGAAACAGAGACAATTAGCAACATCTTTTAAGCTGTTTTTTCACAACAATTGTACCAGCTCAGTGTGATCATTGAGACCTGGCCATGTAGTGCACCTAAATCTAAATTGAACAGGCTTCTATTCAAGCCAATTTCTTTTCAATGTCACCCCTCCAGGCCCAAGTGTGAATTTTTCTATGCCTATGAACATTAGTTCATGCACACCAGTATCCCCCATCCTTTTCACATCTATTTATTTATTTATTTAGCTTTTGTTTACTGGGTAAGTACACTAGACAAGTTGTATGCCTATTTTCAGGAACGACCCGGGAGAGTACAACAGGTATTACAGACCATATCATTACAACAGGTATTACAGACCACATTGTTACAGTGTAACAGGTAAACAAGTGCAATATTGTAACTCAGTACATTGAGTGTTACAGACCGCATTGTAACAGCGTAGCAGGTGAACCAGTACAATACTGCAACTTAATACATTGAGTCAGCAGAACAAACAGGCAGAAAATGCATCAATATATATGACAGACAAAGGTAAAGTACATAATGAGCAAACATCAAAACTGCCATCACAGAGCCTTTATGTGAAGCAAATAAATCAAAATGAAAGAAAAAAACACTATGGTTCTCAAAAGAAGTGACGGGGAAGGTTAGGGAGAAAAATATAGGATTCAGGAAGTATAAGGAAACACAGAAGGAGCAGGACAGAGAACTGTACCAGTTAAAGCAGAAGGAAGCGTGGAAGGCATTCAGAACAGCAAAGGCCCAAACCAAAGAAAATATAGCCAACTTGGTTAAGAAGGGGGATAAAATCTTTTATAGGTACATTAGGGAGCAAAGAAAGAGAAAGACAAAGATACTGAGGCTGAATAAAGAGGAAGGTGGTTGGGCAGAGAGTGACAATGAAAAAGCAAGGATACTGAACGAATACTTCTATTTATTTATTTATTGTTATTTGTTAACTGGGTAAGTATACTAGACAAGTTGTATGCCTATTTTCTGGAACGACCTGGGAGAGTACAACAGGTATTACAGACCACATCATTACAACAGGTATACAGACCACATCATATGACCAGAGCAGACTTATTTCTTGTGGATGTGGCTCTCGTGCTCCCCGACACGATTCTTAATTTTCCTTTTTGTGCTGCACATAAAATATTCCACAAGAGCATGTTGCCAAATAAATGACATTTAGGTGCTCACAAGTTATCAAATCCTTTATAGCCTCATTATTCCCTCTCTTTGGATATACAGTACAACCTGCACTGCAACAATCAATCCTAAAACTGCACAAAATCACCATAATGCAGCAAATGCAGCAAAATTACTAGAACTGTGGGTGACTCTGTGGCAATCACTACCAGTACCATCCAGCGTAAGAAAACATTATTTTACCTAAATCTGACCCCACAGAAGCCATACAGGGCCTAATGTGCAGCACATGGGATGTCAAACAGTTACTGAGATCCACTGGCTCTTGCTTTAAAATGCAATAAAAAAGAAAAATTTCACATACGAATGGTGTCTACACATATGCTTGTTAAACCTCTGCAGGTATTTGGGGGAAACTGATGTAAAATAAAGCTTGCCAGCCAGCTGAAAGGTGGCTGCTAAATGGCTCTGGACTGGGGCCACAAGCAAAAACAGTGCACACAAATACTCCTAGTAGCTTGGCTCTTGCAGTCTCCACTTTCAAGAAACAGCATGAAGGCTGTGTTGAGGCTAAATTACATTTTAGCGTTAAAACTCCAGCAGTAAGATGCAAGGCACAACTCCCCTACCAGCTGAACATTTTTGCGCTCCCCTGTGCTTTGTCAAGGCTGATTACTTTCAGGTAGTCATGGTTTAAAAGGCACCTGTTTGAAGGGCCAGTACAAAATAGAAGTCATACAATAGTGTTTAAATCACCCAACCATGTGATCCCAGGCAACAATAACAACACATAAGTGCAATAACTCACCTATACAATGTCAAAATACATCATAAATAAATCATAACAATGATACATAAGAATTACATAAATGATAATAGATAACATAAATAACGTGATATCAGGTTGGGGAGACAAAGGGAGAAAACAAACAGTGGGGAAAAAAATCAAATGATAAAATTCAGCAAATTTAAATCTCAGATTCAAAGCAGCATAGTAAAAACTATACAGGAATCATATTATAAATACCAGAGACACATTCAAAACAATGTAGAATACACGATAAACAGTCTGAAAAAAGTAAGTAAACAAGCAGTAATGTGATGATATTAGTGCCCTAGCCCAATGTCAACAAGATAAGGGCAAAATCATTATTTCCATTTTCTAGCAATAGAAAAGGTCCATGTGTCTGTTAACAGTGAGGACTTAAGCAGGACATTATTACAGAGGAAGGCGTTTGTGTTGTTCCTTGAAAGTGAAGACAGCAGGAGCCGAGCTGCTAGCAGTATTTGTAAAATAAAGCTTAAAAGCCATACGATTGTCCGTGATTATGTTCATTTTGAAGGGCACCTCCATTTTTGCGTCTTTGTAATGAAGATGCAAAGCAACAGACAAATGAGCCTAAAACTGCACAAAACCATCAGAAATGCAACACATTTTATAGAATGGGGGAGAGACTCTGTGGCAATCACTGCTAGCCTCAACCCAGGCTAGAAACATAACTTTACATCAATTTTGCCCCACAAAAGCCATGCTGGGTCTAACGTGTGTGGCACATGAGACACGAAATATAGACTGAGATCTGCAGGTCTTCGCTCAGACACACAAGCCTAAATGCAGCTTCACAAATAGTAGTAAAATAATCATTTGTTGCCCCAAACAGCAGTCCAATGGTGTTTGCTGCTTTGAACAGTTAAAATTGTTGCCGTGTTTACAGTATAATAACTTATTTAACAACCCCCCAATTGCTTGTTGCCCCTAACCTGCTTGAACTCCTGATAGTGATACGCCAAAAATGCAGCCTTATTCCATGGCCACATGATAGTTCCTCAAGTTCCCATTCTTCTCATCTCTGCAGACGTGACTTCAAGATTTTCCAAAATAATTTGAGCCCCACTATCTCTCTGGACCACTCTAAAAGCTATAATTACAATCAGTAACTTTTCTGAGGGGAAATATAGGGACTGACAAAATATATTTCACATCAAATGAGCCCAAATGAACCCTGTTATCTATAATATCACCTCCCTCTCCTTTTAAGCAAAATGCTGCCTTTAAAACAAAATGAAAGATAGAAACATGGGGCCCAATTCCAAGATGGCTGGCGTAACTCACACGCAGTTGTGAGTTATGCCGGTTGCCTCTACACCATGGACCCTACGCTGCATTCCAGAAGCAGCAGGGTCCCAGCAATTGTGACTTGTGAGATACGCCATGCTTGTAGCGGTAGCCCACACATGGTGTAACAATGCCACAGGTCGCATCTCTGGAGCCCCCCACCCTGGACCACCACAGAGCACATCAAGGGGCATGGGGGGCAAGGACAGATGACACAGGCATCTGGGGGTCCCTCATGGTCGGGGGTTTGGAGGTGGGATGTGTTAGTGGGGGCCAGAGGGATGGCATGGTGCCATTGCCATGGTGCTGTGAGGCTGCATCCAATGGTGCCAGCTGTTGGATGCTGGTTATGAAAGCTCTGAGCTGTCAGAAGTCAGCTACGCCACTGTGTGTCCTGAAATCACAATTGTGGGTTTCAACAGTGGGCCTTCTGGAATTGGGCTAAGTTGCTGTCACAACCCGCAGTTGCACCAGGCATTGCGGGTGTATGTGTGGTTGTATCTTGCAATTGTTGCAGCCTGCAGATGCAATGGCATAGGTGCCCTCCTGGAATCACAATGGGCATAAGTCATGGGATGCACCATGGGGATTGGCGTATCCCACCTTATGCTGGTGTAGCCTGTCTTGGAATTGGACCCATAGAATCTGACAGTAGATAAGGACCATTTGGCCCTCCTAGTCTGATCACTTCTTCTATCTACATTCTCACCACAGAGCCTGCCTATCAACAGCTCTTTATCCCTCCCAACTTCCTTTCCACTACAATTCCCTTGTGCCTGTCCCATACATTTTTGAACCCCACTACCATTTTTTCCCCCACCAGCTCCACTGGAAGCCTGTTCCAGGCATCCAGCACACTTTCTGTGAAGAAGTATTCATCAGGTCTTTCTTGAATCTACCACCTTCAAGCTTCATAGCATGTCTTCTTGTTCTTGAGCACCTTTTCTTCTGAAATATCTATCCCTCCTGTATCTTATTTACCCCCTTGAGATAGTTACAGATCTCTACCATATCTCCTCTCTTCCTCTTCCTCTTCTCTTCCAGGGTGTACATATTAAGTCCTGATAATGTCTCATTGTAGGGCTTTTGATATAAACCCTGCACCATTTTAGTTGCCCTCCTCTGGATTGCCTCCACTCTAGTTCCTTTTGGAGATGTGGTCTACAAAACTGGACACAGTACTCACATTGGGGTCTTACCAGTGCTCTATACAGGGGCAACACCATCTCCCTCTTTCTGCTAGTGATACCCCTTCCTATACATCCAAGCAACCTACTAGCCCTCCCTACTGTCTTGTTGCACTGCCTGGATACCTTTAGGTCATCCAATATGATTACCCCTAGGTCTCTTTCTAGCTTGGTTGTCCTCATGCACACCTACTGACATGCACATGTATGCTAACAACACAGTGTTATATGCCTCGGGCCCCACTTTCCCTGATGTTCAGTCATCCCTTTAGGCTGCTTTTGAGAAAGCCCGCAACTGGTTTGAGGCAAACTACCTCAAATGCAACACCAAGAAAACTGTTGCTATGGCCTTTGGCTCCACCCTTAAGCTAGCTAAACTCCCATCACCTCCATCTCTCTTTACCTTGGACAGTACTAAAATCGAAACAGTGCAGTCCTCCAAATATATGGGTGTCTGGTTGGACCCAAAATTAGATTTCTCCCAGCACATTGACTCCATTCAAGCCAAACATTGGCTCAAATGGAGTGCCTTGTACATAATCAAGGACTGTTTCTCCCTCCTGACCTGTAAAGAACTCATCTCAAAACATCAGTGGGCTAAGTTGATATAATCTACAGCTCAGCCTTAAAATCATCTCTTGCCAAATTAGACCCCCTATATAATGCCTTCTGTCAGTTTGCACTTTGCCCACTGTGCCACTTTCGTCGGCAAGTTCTGGTTTGAAGCCCTTCTCCCTTATCTCTCCACTCTTTTATTTCTCTCACTGACATCATGCTACTGCCTCAGAACCCATGAGTCCTGCACTTTCTCTCTCCCTAATCATAACAGTCAATCAGGTAAGGCCACCATCTCCTACAGACTCCCTGATCTTTGAAACCACCTACCCCAATCTAACCGCCTCACGCCCACCTTTACCATACTGAAAAAGCAATTAAGCTCCTTCTCCCTTACCCTGCAACTGCTTTCTACCCATCCCCCATGACCAGCTTCCCCTACTCCCCACCCCCACCCTTACTTCTTTTTATTTTTCCCAGCTCCTGCTCCTCCCTCACCCTCTCCCTTTTTTCTCCTTTGCTCCTCCCTTTCTCTCCCCCCCTCCTCCTCCCTTCATCTTTCTCTACCACCTGACCCTTGGTCTCCCTATCTGTATTCTTACCCTTATCCCTACCCAGCTTGCTCTCCATGACTTCTCCATCCCCACACCCCAAACTTTCATGCCACTTCCTCCCTTGGTGCTCCCTTTTTCCCAGTTCCTCACCTCATGCAAATGTAAGCTGAACCTGTTAGTAAATGTACCTACCCCAATCTTTGTATAGTTGTTTCACTGTATTATAATACTGGACCCATCTGTACTTTGTTACTATGTTATCTTATTTATGTACCTTGATTGTATATTCCTGTATTTTAATTGTATATTACTGTATTTTTGTATATTTTCATTCTACTGTTTCAAACATGATTGCATCTATGATACTAACATTGTAATTTTCCAACTTTCCTCCCCCCCCCAGGTCACACCTGGAAATGAGCATTGGCTCAGTGTGCCTTTCACGGTTACCAATTTTTAAATAAATAAAAATATAAATGATGCTAACAAATCAAACTGCTTTCTTGAAAATACCTGTTTTTTGTGGCATTTGTGAGGAGAAATGGTCCCACTGCTGTCAAAACAGCATACCATGTATAGTGAACATTGTTGGGGGGGGGATTCAAAAATAGAAAAAAACAATAATTTTAATTTGAAGCACATTCCAGAACATGAAGCTTTTGAAGCATATTTCAAAACAAAATGAAAGATTTAGAGGACCATACTTTATACTGTAAAGTGTGTAAGAATATTGAAGGATAAAAGTAAAGATTAACATTTTGCTTTACACAAAAGCAGTAGCACTGATTTACTACCTTTATGGGTTTGTATCTGCAGCCATAACCTTGTGTGTATGTCTTACAGCATGCATGAGTACTTGGGGTAGTAGAAGTGCACGTCCCACAAGGGCATATGCTTCTGTAGACAGAAGTACTGATGCAATTTGGGTATCATGGATTTCTATATACAGCTGCAGAAGTGCAGGTCCCACAGTGGCCTGCATTTCTGCAGCCATAAATAGGCATGTATGTCTTACACACATGGCTGAAAAGGTGCAGACCCATTTTGGGCTTCTGCAGAAAGAAGTATTGTTGCAGTTTTGGTATTATGGATTCCGGGTGCCTACACTTCTTCAGGCAGAGGTCACTGTATATGCCTTACACCTGCAGCTGCAGAAGTGAAGGTCCCTCAGGAACCTGCCCTTATGTAGCTAAAACTGTGTGTATGTCTTACAGTTTACATGAGTACCCATGGGTACAGAAGCACTGGTCCCATGTGGTCCTGTGTTTCTGCAAATGAAAGAACTTGCAATTTGGGTATCATGGATCTGTAGCTACAGGGACCTATGCTACTGAACACAGAAGTAGTGTTGTGATTTGAGAATCATAGATTTCTATCTACAGCCAGAGGTGAATGTGAATGTCTCACAGTGTACGTATCACAGATAGAATTCCAAAAGACAGCAAATCAGGCCCATTGCACTTGTGTCATCTGGAAACAGTTGTATGTTGTTCACTTGTTTGTCTTACTTGAAGATAGTTGTCTGTGGTTGCTTGTATGGTCTTGTCCTTTTTTTGATTGGAAGAATGGGGAGTTAGGGTGAAACCTCTAACACCACATTTCCCTTACTTTTGTGCAGTAAGTTGAAACTTAACTGGGGCATTACTGCAGTTGTTTTGCAATAAATTAATATTTATGAATCTCTTTGTATAAATGCAACGTCAGGTGCAAAATCTAATTTTCCTCCCCAAACTACCTACTTAGAGTCAATTTGTAATTGTAATAGGTTCATCCATGGTGTGCATAATAGAATTTCAATGCACTTCATAGGGGGTGTGAGGACACCCAGCCTTTGGCCCCATGCTTTACTACACCCCTGGGATGTACATTAAAATACTATAATAATTGGGTTGCACTTTTCCCATAGAAAAAGCTGGTTATGATTCACTGTTATAGCTACTGTAGCTCATTATAATGATGAACAGCCACCATTTTTTTCAATGAGAAAACCACAAGCCAGACTATAGCTCATGCTACACTGCTCTTTCAACAGGTGCCAGATTGAAAACACTTTACATTTTGTGTTGCAAAATTTGACAAACTGTTAAACTTGCAGAACATTTGACAAATTCAGTTTGGGTTGAACTGAGAAAAAAAATCTCTTGTTTTTCTGTCTTTCTCTCTCTCCACCCCTCCCATTCCAGGACACAGGATCATTACTTTGGAAACAGTAGTTGCCATGACTACAGCGATTTTCTCTCTCAGCTCCACCTCTTTTAAATTTAGTTGCAAAACATTCTTCAGGTTTAACAGTTTGTACCTTCACATATAACTGTTCTGTTGTTACCATTAGCTACTGGATTTACATTGTTTTGGTATTGCAAACTGGGTTAAAAAGCTACTATTCTTTTATTTAAAATTGAGGTAATTGGGGAAAGGCAATACTGTGCTTAGGCTCGTTTCCAGGTGCGACCCAGGGAAAACAGAGGAAAACAAATAACAGACATATGATACATGGTACAATTTGCTCATCGAGGACTATACACAGCAACAATATACAAATCAATAAGTTAATAGAATCCAGACTGTTCATATATCCAACTTGGAAAAGCATTTGTCATTGCCAGAAAAGATGCAAAAGGATTATGTGAACGGTTAGGTAGGGAGGATGAGAGGAAGAGGCAAGGAGCAGGAGCTCAGGGGAGGTGAGATATTGAATGAGTCTTTTAAAGGTATAGAAGTAGGGGAGTTTCTAATATTAGGAGGAGTCAGTTCCAGAGGAGAGGGAGATGATAGGAGAAGGCTGACTGGTCAGCAGAAGAATGAGGGTGAGGAATAGAGAATATACGGGGGTCCCTGGAGCATAGAACATAGGAGAGGAGAGTAGCACAGGAAAGTACAGAGGAGAGGTGGGGGAGAGTAGCCCAAACCAGAATTTAGCAATGAAAGACAGGGAGTGGATGTGTCTTCTGTGGGATAAGGGCACAACAGAGAGAGCAGAGTAGAGGGAGCAGTGGTGAGATGGGGGGTTGGTGGCAAAATGGCAAAAAGAGTTGCTGAGGTGAAAAAACACGACTCCAACAATTACAGTATATAAAATAAAACATAGAGTGGTGTGTAAAACATGAATTTTACACACACCCTCGGTGCTGGATGCTTAAAAAAAACCTCGAGCTTCACTCTCAAGGTTTATGTAGCATCCAAAACCTAGGCCGAGTGTAAAATTCTTGTTATACACAACAATCCATGTATTATTCCATATATACAGTATAATGCACACCCTGTCATAGATTAAATAACTTACATAAATAGATATATAAGTTGCAAATGATTTATTAATGCTCCAGTTAGGGTCAAAGTGAAAAAAGTTGGGAAATGAGGTATTAGGGTTTTCCTAACACCCACCCACCCAAACCAAGTAGGAGAGCAGGTGTGGGGTGTGCCTTGGGATTCTCAAGCCTAACGCTCACCCCATTCCATCTGTAAATAGGGTTAGATGTGTAGACTTTATGAAAATGAGGTGAGCATTAGGCTTGAGAATCCCAAGGCACACCCCATACCAGCTCTCCTTCCTAGTTTGGGAGGGTGGGGTGTTAGAGAAACCCTACTGCCTCTTTTCCCAACTTTTGTCACTTTGACCCTAACGGGAGCATTAACAAGTTTTTTTGCAATCTATTTCCTTACTTTTTGAGTATGTATGTATGTATAATAGTATCTTTATTTTACTGTGAGAGTGCAGGGTCCTTTGGACCCTGTGCTCTAATCCCTCCATAGATGTGTATATGTATGTATGTAGCTGTGCAAGCACAGGGTCCTCCTGACCTTGTGCTTCCATTTATAGGACAACAGTGACCAAATTGTCAGCATAGCCATCTGATTACAGTATCTCATGTGTCAAGTACAGAAAATTTTCAAATCCTCACCAAAATTTAATTCTGTGCAAGTGCAACTCCATTCCGCACTACAGGTGTGAAAACACATTTTGGGCAGGATTTGAAAAATGACAGCTGTGACATACATGAGGTGGGGTAGTAAGAAGACTATGTTGAAGATCTGTGGTCAAAATATTTAAAATTTACGGAGTTACAAGACGGCATAGCAAAATTGCAATGAATGGTCATAACTTCAGCATTTTTTCATATTTTGACCTCAGTTTTGAACAAAGTCTTCTTATGACCCCACCTCATAAACCCCATAGGTGAATATTTTTAAATCAGTACCAAAATGTAGTGCTGTGCAGAATTTTCAAATTCCAGTGGAACAAAATTTCGTGGAATTTTCAAAATTCTGATGAAATTCTGCCACAAATGGAATGGTGAAATTCCACAGTAGAAAATAGTTGCAGAATGATTTTCCATGGAAGAAAATGTTGTTCCATGGAATATTATTCTGCGGATCACAATAAGCAGAATTCTGCAGAAGAACCAGTGAAATTCCTGCAGGAATTCTGCCAGCAGAATTGTCATTCTGTGCTAATTCTGCTGGTGGAATTCTGCATTCTGCATTCTGCACAGCACTATCAAAATGACATTTTGTGCCACAGGTTTGAAAACACTTTGGACAGTATGTGAAAAATGACAGCTGTACTGTTCATGAGGTGGTGTGAAAAAATGGCTATGCTGAAACTATGGAGTCAAAATATTGAAAATTACCAAAGTTATCTATGTGCATAGAAAAATTTCATTGAACGCTCATAACTTGGACATTTTTAGGAATTTGTTCACCACATTTTCAACATGGCCTTTTTGGGACACCACCTCATGAACACTGGTGGTCAAAACTTGTTATTCAAAACTGGCCCAGTGGCGCTGAGGGTTGAGGCGCAGAACGACACTCTTCATGCCACACCGGTGACCCAGGATAAGGAATGGACTTGGGTCGCTCAGGGGTCAGCATGGGTGAGGAAGGATTGAGTGTCCTTAGGCAGCTCTCCTTCCTTGGGAGGGGGAACAGTATGGCATGCTGTTTGCGTGATACCTAGCGGTGGCTGGGTGTCAACACATGTGCACCATCAGAAGGGGAGGACCCCATGTACAGGGTGTATGGCTCCCTCCATGGAGATGGAGTACAGCCATCTCCACCCATTGAACATACGGGAACTCAGGCAGAAAAGCATTCAAAAATACCAGGAGCTGGCAGGCTCCATGATGGCCAGATGCACCACCGCACCAGCAAGTCCCAATTCTGGATTGTGCTCTGGGGTGGGAAGTAAAGCTGGCACTCCTCTCCCTGGCCCCATTATGGGGGGTAATTCATGGGGGAACTCCAGGGCATGGCTGACATGGGGCAATTGGAGCCAGAGAATGAGTTCTTCAGAGGGAGGGCCAGAGCCACCTGCCAAGCTCAGCAGAGGTGAAGAAAAATTGTAAATAAAAAAGAAACTTGCTATTCAGTCCTGAAAGGTGATTTTGTGCAGTGACCAAAAAAATCACTTTTCAGGACTGATTAATGAAATTACAGTGCCAGTGTTCATGAGTTGGGGTCCTAAAAAGGCCGTGTTGAAAACTGAGTGAAAAAAAAAATCCTTAAAATGTCAGTTATTAACATAAGTTCAAAACGCCATTGAAATACATTATATGGCACTTACCTTTCCTCAGTTCACGGTTTTACTTTGAAGAGTGCAGATGTGTCTCGGTCCACAGAAGATGACAGCCTATGACCTCTGGTGGTAAGTGTAGGGTAAGGGGGTTTTGGGGTGGTGGGTGCTCAGTGGGAGGGTTGGGATAGGGGAGTGGACGGTGGGGACAATGAGGGACCATTTTCTTTTTTTTCAGATTTTAAAAAAAATATGTTGGGGGACTGTTTACTTTTTTTAGGACATAATAAAAACATACAAGGGGGGCCACTAACCACCAATGAAAAAAATCAAATGTGGGGATCAGAGGGTGGGGGGGTACCACTAACACCAAGAGAGAAATGGAAAAAAATTGAATATGTTGTTCAAAGGATGGGGGATTCCACTGGACACCAGGGATACATAAAGGAGGGTGGGGGGATATCACTAACACCAATGAAAAATGTATAAAATATGAGGATCGGAGGGTGGAGATTTCCACTAGACACCAGAGAAATGCTGGCTCACAGCTTAAACTGCAGCCGACAGCACAAGTTCCAACTGCGGCTGCAGAAGTCAATAAAATCCTGCTGTTCTCATACAGCGAACACGGCAGAAGAGCTCCTGTTACCAAGCTGGGCAACAGGGATTTTGGGTGCCCAGAAAAGGTGTTTCTGGCCATAATTTAAAAAAAACAAACATCAGAATGTAGCTAAGTGGTCCCGTTTAACTAGGTTCTGATGTTTGTTTTTGTCAATTCCATTCATTTGTATGTGTTTTCTTTATTTTGTTTCTCTCATTAACTAAAATACAAAATGGCAGACCAACAAAAAAGAATTTCCCACCTGC
The DNA here is from genome assembly GCA_016271365.2 of Neoceratodus forsteri. Classification (NCBI taxonomy): domain Eukaryota; kingdom Metazoa; phylum Chordata; order Ceratodontiformes; family Ceratodontidae; genus Neoceratodus; species Neoceratodus forsteri. The sequence goes on from CM028132.1 coordinate 1,401,355,056, forward strand.
AACACAGAAGGACCAGTCTGTACAAAGGGATTAGGCTCCTTCTACCAGTATGAACTGTCTGTGAAAATGGATTAGGTCCTGTGACACAGAATCCATTTTTGTGCCAGTCATTTAAAATTTATGTTTGAAAATAATGGGAACTTCAACATTTAATAATATAGAAACATAGAAACATAGAATTTGATGGCAGAAGAAGACTGCTAGGTCCATCTAGTCTGCCCATTTATTTTAGACCCATTTTGTCACTCTAGTTGCCCTTTGTAGTCAGGGCTCCCTTGTGTCTAGCCCATGCATTCTTGAATCCCTCCACAGTGTTAACCCCTACAATCTCTTGGGACAGGCTGTCCCAGGGGTCCACCACACTTTCTGTGTAGAAAAACTTCCTGGTGTGGTAGAGAACCTCCCTCCTTGCAGCCTGAGGTCATGTCCCCTGGTCCTGGAGCCCTTCTTGAAGTGAAAAAGTTCCTGTGCCTGTTCCTTGTTAATGCCTTTTATGTACTTGAATGTTTCAATCATGTCCCCTCTATCTCTTCTTTGCTCCAGGGAGTACATATTCAGTTCCCCAAGTCTTTCCTTGTAGAACATGTACTGCAGACCCTGAATCATTTTTATTGCCTTTCTCTGTACTGTTTCCACCCGGTCAATGTCCTTCCTGAGGTGAAGCCTCCAGAATTGGACTCCGTATTCCAGGTGAGACCTGACCAGCAATCTATACAGTGGTAGTACCACCTCCCTCCTGCTCGTGATTCCCCTCCCAATGCAGCCCAGCATTCTGTTGGCCTTCAATGTTGCTTTCTCACACTGCTTACTAACCTTCAAGTCATCTGAGATTATGATTCCCAGATCTCGTTCCTGGTTTGAGGCCGCCAGTCTTTTGCCTCCTAGGTAATACTCCTTTCTTGGATTTTTCTTTCCTATGTGCATGATCTTGCACTTTTTGATGTTAAATCTCAGCTGCCACACTCCAGACCATTCTTCTAGTTTCTTGAGGTCAGCTTCCATCTTGCTCACTCCTTCTCAGGTGTCCAACCTGTTACATATCTTGGTGTCATCTGCGAATAGAGACACCCTCCCTTCCAGTCCACCAGCGATGTCTGCTATAAAAACATTGAAGAGCACAGGCCCCAGCACTGAGCCCTGGGGCACCCCACTGGTCACCCTGCCTTCCATCGATTGCGTTCCATTAACCTGTACCCTATGGGTTCTGCCTTGTAACCAGTTTTGTACCCATCTGACTACTTCTGGACCAACCCCTGTGTTGTCAAGCTTCTTTACCAGCCTTCTGTGTGGAACCGAGTCGAAGGCCTTACTAAAGTCTAGGTAGACCACATCTACTGCCCCACCGTCGTCCACTATTTTTGTAGCGTAGCCAAAAAACTCACACAGATTTGTTTGGCATGACCTACCTGCTGTGAACCACGCTGTATAGGGTCTTGTTGGCCGCTAGTTTTCAGGAATGCTATGATCCTCTGTTTGAGTAGTGTCTCTATTAGTTGCCCTACTACAGATGTGAGGCTTGCTGGTCTGTAACTACTAGCTTCTTGGCAACTGACTGATTTGTGAAGTGTAACCACTATTGCCTTTTTCAAGTCTTCGGGTACCACATCGCTCTTCAAGGATTTCGTCAATAGAAGTGCCAGAGGGGCTGCTAATTCTGCCCCCAGTTCCTTAAGGATTCTGGGGTGCATCTTGTCTGGTCCCATGGCTTTGCCTGCTTTTAGTTTATTTAGCACCTCCCTTGCTTCGGCTTCTGTAAAGGGAATCGTGTCTACCCCTGGTCCTGGGGTATTGTGTTTTTTCAGGGCTGGGCCATCCCCGGGTCCTTTTTGGTGAATACCAAGCAGAAGTATTTGTTGAGGATTTCAGCTTTCTCTGGGTCATGTTTGGTGCATTTCCCTTCTTCAGTAGCAATCTTTACTATCCCTGCTTTTGTCTTCCTATGTTCCCTAATGTATCTAAAAAATGATTTGTCTCCTCTCTTTGCCCCTTCTGCTATCTTTACTGATGTTTAGGCTTTTGCCTTTCTAATTTGTTTGTTAGACTATCTCATTTTTTCCTTGTACGACTCCCAGTCTTTTTCAGTTTTGGTTTCCTGGTATATGCTGTACACCTTCTTTTTTCTTTGACTGTGGTAGCTACTTCCTTGGAAAACTATAGAGGATTTCTTTTTCTTTTTGCTTTGCTGACCCATCTAGCACATTGATCTATGGCAGTCTTTATTGCTGTCTTGAGTCCCCCCCCACATGACCTCCACCTCCTCAACCTCAAGTTCAATTAACTGGCTACTTATGATGTTCCTCATTTTTTGGAAGTCAGCCTTTCTGAAATCTAGCACCTTTATCTTTTAGTGGCTGGTGTCCTGTGTTATGTTTACTTTAATGCTTACCTTGAGATGGTCGCTGTTGCCCATATGGCATCCCACTTTGACGTCCTTGATCCTTTCTGATTTTGTGAGGACAAGATCAAGAAAGGCATCTCCCCTTGTTGGGGGTTTTAACAAGTAGGCACAGTTCCACGCCTTGTAGTGACAATAAGAAGTCCCTACTTCTTCTTGTTGCTGCCGTTAGTGTGCTCCAGTTAATATCTGGTAGGTTGAAGTCCTACTTTGCCTTTATCAGACATTTTGTGGATTTCCTCTATTAGGTCTTTGTCTCCTTTATCTCCTTGATTTGGGGGCCTGTACACGATGCTGCTTCAGAAGGATTTTCCCTTGCCCATGTCTACTGTTAGCCACAGTGACTCGAAGTCCCCAGGTTGCCCTTTTACTTCTGTGGCTTTTATTTCCTCCCGAATGTAAATGACTATGCCCCCCCCCCCGCTTTTTCTTGTCCTGCCTATATTTCCTTAACAAATTGTAACCGGGAATGGCCATATCCCATGCATTGTTTTCCATGAACCACATTTCTGTTACAGCCACCCAGTCCAACCTTTCTGTTTCCAAGATGGCTGTGAGTTCAGGAAGTTTGTTGGTTAGTCTCCTAGTATTTGCAACCTTTGCCTTCCAGGAATGTACATCCTCTTTGGCACAAGGTTGTATCCTCATCCTGGATTGCTCCAGTTTGTTCTTTCCAACCAAGAGATTATGGAGGTTGCTGGTTCAGACAGATGTTGGCACTGGTTTGTTTCCTGAGGATGTATGCATGCATTTGATATTTTGGGGAGTGATGATCAGCCCACCAATGACAGGGGGTGAGCTGCATCATACTCCCCTTTATTTAGTTTAAACTACCTATATAGACATCAAATTTTTGTTTGAGTGCTCGCACACCTTCTCTTTTTAGGTGCAATCCATCGTATTTAAAAAAAGCTCTTTCCCAAAAGTTGTGCCAGTTCTCTATGTAGTGGTATTCCTTGTCTTGGCACCAATCATGCAGCCATGAGTTGTATTTGCCTACTTCAATCTCTCTGACTCACTTGGTGCTTTTTCCTTTTTCCCACACTGGCAGCACTTCTGAGAAGGCTAATTTGGATGGAAGGGAAGACAGTTTTTTGGCCAGGTCCTCAAAGTGTTTCTTGGCCTCCTGAACTGTGTGATTTGCCAAGTCATTGGTACCAAGGTGTATTGTTATATGTGTAACATCTCCTGATTCCTGCACAATTGTCTTTATGTGGTTAGCGTCCTTACGTGCAGAAGCTCCTGATAGACACTTTACCACAATGTCACTTTTAACATTTTATGTTAGGTGGTGGTCAACTCCTCGGATCATGGAATCCCTGATTATGATAATTTTGCTTTTGTTTATATTTGTGTCATTTTTATTTTGAGTTTTAGTAATTTTGTTATTATTGCATTTGGTTTTGGTATTGTTGGTTATATTTTGAGTATTAGTAATTTTGTTTTTATTGTAGTTTGTATTGGTTTTAATTGGTGTGTTAGCCTTTTTTGGTGGTTTGATTTCTTTACCTTGTATTACTTTGTCTGTGGTTGGTAGCAGTGGAGCAAATCTGTTTTTTGTTTGGATGGTTGGGAAATGCTCCTGGTTTTTGGCTTCCTTCCTGGGCTTCCTATGATGCCTCTTTTTCCTTACCACTTGCCAGTCTGTGGGCCCTGCCTCGAGTCCTGGCCCCTGGCTGCCATGCTGGTACTGGTGGTGGGGGATGGTTGAGGAGGTGTGCTATAGATTTCCCAGTATTGGAGGTTATATATTATAGTCCAAGCATCCTGTAGTTGGGCTGCAAGATCTGCTATGGTACAGCATGCATGGCATGGTCCCTGATTGCCATTTGTAGAGCCTATTGTACAGTGTACTGCAGTTTTTGCAACTGACAAGGTCCATTTTTTTGTTTGTTTGTTTTGTTTTAGTTGAGACATAGTGCTGATTCTTGTTTCTTAGCAGGAAGTGTGGATGAAAAAGAAAACAGAACAGTGAGTTGGGTTTTTTGTACCTTACTTCCTCCTATCAGTTGTTGTGGGTGGTGCTACATGCCTATAAAGCAACTTTTATTTCCACTTAAAATCCAGAAACAGAATATAGAGAACAATGGGTTCATGCATTGTAGAGGGCTTACAATGGTAAAGAAGCAGATTTAAGCTAAAACAAGGTAAAACACTAAAATAAAAACATTAGAATTAGTGTGGCACAGTTTATATCAAATACATAAGGGGTTGTAATGGAATTACACACATTTATCTTCACACAAGTGGTAACGCCTTCATAACTAACTTGTGGCTTCACTGGTTATGAGTTATGGGTCTTATTACTGAATAGTGGAGATAAATGTGTTATTTCACTGCTCGTTATGTATTCCATAAATACTGCAAACAACTAGGAGAAGAACACAAAGCAGGGAAATCAAAAGTTAAGGGGAGAAGACCCTGGAGCCTTGGTGAATCTGTAGTGCTGTGTTCCTTGGGATTTGAATGATCATGCAACACAGCAATTCCATCACTTAAACTTTGGCACCCTCTGTGCAAGTATTATTGTATCAGAATTTTACTTTGTGTGAGAAGACAGTGCCTACATTAGGGTAATGTCCTTGCTGCATCCTGTGATCAGCGAGACAGTATAGGTTAGTGGTTAAGAGTACTGAGTTGCAAACTTACAGAACTGCATTTGAATCCCACAGCCACCATTTGCATGCTGTGTGATCATGAGCACGTTTCTTAATTTCCCTGTTCTCCCAGGATGCACCTGGAAAAAAGCCTCAGCTTATTGTTTCTTTCATGGCCAAAATTGCAACAAAAAAAAAAGTTTTAAAAAAAGAAAAAAATGAGGAACAGCACACCACTGATTCTCCTTGGTGTCAGGGACTTTGTCTCCTAACTTTCGGTTTCCCTACTTTGTGTGCATTAAGCCAGACAGATTCATTAACTTTGTTTTTAGAAATTTATTTCCTTACTGTTTCAAAAAGATATACAGTACAGTTTAATGACCAATACATATAGTTTTCAGGCATGACCCCAGACATTTAGTTTGCTTTGTGCAGGGCCCTGCAAACCTATGCAAAGCAATGCACAGCACTGGACCCATAACATGCTCTGTGTAGGGCCTTACGGGCTATACATGAAGCAACAAGGCACATTGCACATGGCACAGAACCTTTAGCTTGATTTTGAGCAGGGCCCTGAGGGCACTATATAAAGCATCAGACCCATCAGACATGATGTTAAGCCTGTAGCTTGCTTTGCGCAGGTCCCTGTGGGCCTTGTGCAAAGCAGCAGTCTTATCAGACACAATGTTAGACCTGTAGCTGGGTTTGCACAGGTCCCTGTGGGCATTGTGCAAAGAAGCAGTCCCATCAGACATAGTGTCAGACTTGTAGCTTGCTTTGTGCAGGTCCCTGCAGGCCCTATGCAAAGCAACAGTTTCACTGGACACAGTGTCAGCCCTGTAGCTTGCTTTGTAGAAGTCCCAGTGGGCCTTATGCAAAGCAGCAGACCCATTAAACATGATGTAAGGCCTGTAGCTTGCTTTGTGCAGATCCTTGATAGCTTTATGCAAAGCAGCAGCCCCTTTAAACACAGTGTCACATCTGTTGCTGGCTTTGCACAGGTCCTTGCAGGCCTTATGCAAAGCAGCAGACCCTTCAAACACAGTGTTAGACTTGTAGCTGACTTTGTGCAGGTCCCTCCGGGCCTTATGCAAAACAACAGACCCATCAAAAACAGTATCAGACCTGTAGCTGGCTTTGCACAGGTCCCTGTGGGCCTTGTGAAAAGCATTAGACCAGTCAGGCGTGGCACCAGATATGTAGTATGCTTCATGCAGTGTATTGCAGGCTCTACACAAAGCAGAAGACCTGTACATCTGAAAGTTGCCACTTTGGTGGTCACAAGGGGAGTAGTAAGTAGCCTAAAATTTGGTTAATTTTTTTGGGTCTTAGAATGTTAATGTTTGATTTTTAATAACCCAAACATGTTTTATTCATTAATTTTATTTTTGCCAAATATGAGAGTCAAGTTGCTTACCTCCTTCCTTACCACCATATAAGTGTGATGCTTGAACCCGACTCAAAAATATAATTATTAGGGACAATAATTTCTAGATTTTTTTTTGCTTAAAAAATTAAGTCACTTCTCATTTACAGTAGGTTTGTTTTTTTAGACACTTGCTTTCTTTTAGGTTAGTGATTGGCAGTATGGATCCAATGAAGACAGTGATCAGCTAATGTAGAGGGAGGGTTGCTCCAATAGACCACTATGGGGCTGGACATTTAGTAGGTACCAAGGTGACCAAGGACGTGACGTTGGTGCTAGAGAGTGGGGGAGTTGTTTAAATATGGGTGCAGTGTGAGGAGGGTTGCACAAGTGCAAAAGGGTGGGGGGGTTGTTTAAACATAGTTTAGGAGGGAGAATGATGTCATCACTGCTATAGGGTGGATAAGAGTGGGAGGTTGGACAGGCTTGCGATTGGTGGTGGATGCTGGACATTGAAACATTAGTCCAAATAGATGTAGAACATTCGGGGATAAAATCCCCCTGGTCTCATGTTGCAGTAATTTACTGATCCTATATCCACCATGCTGGAAGGGCCTCACATGCTCAATATGTATGATGGTGGCATGTTGCAGATCTTTGGTTCTCAAAGTCATCTTCCTCAGAACAATTCCTTTTTGCATATAAAGTGCACTGAAATTGGTCTCCACCATTGTTGGAGCCTCAATTTCTTCAGCTGGTGGTGGGCAGTCCGACCAAGGCCTTTAGGCCTGAGTTTGGACTTCCTCATCTCCCATCAGTGGTGGTTATCCTGTCAGAGAGGGTCATCCACAGCCAGTGACACTCCACTATCCTGACTCAAATTTGGATGTGTTGTCCAGTCTGTCAACTCTGTGTTGGTAGAAAGGTAGCCAGTCAACAGATATGCTCATTGGGAAGGGGGCAGCACTCTTTTGCCACCCTCATGACACACATGTCTGTGAATCTGGACAATCCATTAGGGGAGGTTCAGAAGAAGGAGAACTATCCCTTATGGACATTTGTGAGTGATGCTCCTCAGTATGGGTAGCTTTCCCAACACCCCAGAATTGTTGGCCAGGTGGATCTTTATCTGTCAGTACCCAACCTCCCACCAGGCCCTGCTATGCTCTCTTAGGTGGATTGTCCAGCTTTTTAGAGCATCCATTGTCAAAGAGATTAATGACAGGTTTGATGTACCACAAGGCGAAGGTGCAGAGTATCACATAAGTCACCCGATAAGAAGTCCAAGAAGCAGGACTAGCTTGGCTGAAAGATCTATGCAGCTGTGTCCCTCAGCATCTGCCAAACCAGCTATGTGGCTTTGATAGCCTGACATAGCCATGAGCTCTTTAAGAGGCTCTCTGATTCATTCATCCAGCCTGCTTCCTGAAGAAGACTGGGTAGATATATGGGAGGTCCATGATCTGGGTCTGACTGTGGCCAAGCACCAGTTGCAGGTGGCCCTGGACTTGGCTGACATGTCAGCACAAGCAGAAACAGAAGTGGCAGATATGCTGATGTGTCTGGTTGTGACTTTCACCCTTTATGCAGGAAAGCAGTCAATTTTCATATCCTGGCTAAACTGTGTTTTCGCACCTGTGCAGTGGAATGAAGTTTTGGTGGTGCTGAATCAGGTTTTGGCTGGGATTTGAAAATTGACAGTACCGGGTACATGAGGTAGGGTGATAAGAAGGTTATGCTGACAGTTTGGTTCCTGTTGTCCTACAAATGGAAGTGTAGGGCCTGGAGGACCCTGTACTTCCACAGCATCATACATATATGCATCTATGGAGGGATGGGAGCACAGGGCCCATTAGACTATTTCAAAAAGTATGGATGTATGGGAGCACAGGATCCAGAGGGCCCTGCACTCCCACAGACAAATAAGGATACGATTATACATTCTCAAAATGTAAGGAAATTCTTTGCAAAAAACTGTGTTAATGTAACAGGCTTCAGATTAAACCAACAAAAGTAGGGAAATATGATGTTAGGGTTTCAAACCTTAATGCACCTGCCCCACCCCTGAGGCAAAAGAGGGGTGGAGTCTTCCTTGGGGTTGTCAACCCTAATGCTCACCCAGTTCTATACATTCATAAAATATACACATCTGTCTCCATCATATCTCAGCTTTTTTGTTACTACAGTTGGGTAAGTGTTAGGGTTGACAACCCCAAGGAAGACTTCACACCTCATTTACCTCATTGGTGGGGCAGGGATGTTAGGGTTTGAAACAGTAACATCACATTTCCATACTTTTGTCAGTTTAATCTGAACCCTAACTGTTGCATTTCCACAGTTTTTTGCAAATATATATATATATATATACACACACACACACACACACACACGCACATACATACATATATATATATATATATATATATATATATATATATATATATATACTGTATATGGAGAGAAAATCCTGCTTTTTGATTGTTTCTCACCTGTTGTTGGGGTGGACGGCCCCGCTCAGATTCTCTGTAGTAATAGACGTGCAAATGAGTCACAGACACATTGCATATTATTAGTAAATCTAGTTTATTACACCAAAAGAAAATCTCAGTTGCCCTAAGCACTTCTTACCATAAGACACTGGGAGCCAAGCCTAGCATTCCCCAATACCCCAAGGAGTGAAGAAGGTCTCCAGGGGGATTACACAATACATTACCTTATATATATACTGAAGATAATTACTATGGTAACCATTCTTAAACATTCTTAGATACATGAAATAAGCCCTATTGGCCAAAAGTTAAGTGGCTCCACAGTGTTATCTAGTTCTATACAATATGTGCTAAGTCAGCTACATTGTAGAACAATGAAGGCATAGATGGCACATGGAAAACACAGGATGTGGTGTGATTATACATAAATCCGAAAGATGGCAGTGCTGGCTATATAATACTGTATCAGAAGATTACAAAGACACAGGTGTCTTGGCCTAATATGTGCAGTTTCCAGGCATAGAGAAAGTATGTATTGTTGTCTGACATGGAACCTATGAAATGAGCTTGTTCTCAAAGGTGTTATCCAAAATTTCAATAAATAAAATAAATAAAGTAAAATACAAATCATAATGTACCCTGACACTTCCTCTTATACGGTAAGTGTCTATGCCCTATAAGTTAGTATAACATATGCAGAGTATAGTTTGTCTAAGGTTGTACAGATAGGATGCCAATTAGTGTGTAAGGACCTTGCATAACATTCCCTCCCTTGTTGCCTTACTGAAAAGGCAACAGCACTATGGGAAAGTAGTGAGAAAAAACTGTCATTTACAGACCCAACATACAAGCCTTGTAAAGGAATTCGAGCTGTTCATGGTGTTGTTTGAACATATGCCATAGGCAGCAAAGTGTTAGCATCAAAAAGATTATCAAAATACTTGTATAATAACAAAACCTTTAAAAGTAATTTCAAACCAAGTATTAGAAAGTGCATTACTTAAATTACCATCATGAATAAGGGTATTAAGTGCATCTCTGGCTGCAGAGATATTGTTACTGATGTGGACGAGGTGTGTATCCTTGTTCCCTAACAGGGACTTAAGAGTCAATGTCAAAGGGTCCATGTGCATATTAAAAATAGGCAATTACTGAGATAGAGCAAGCAAATATTTAGGTTCACCGTCAATAACATCTGGTTCCACTATGGGAACTGGAGTAATCACTGTATGGCCAATTACAGTAGTTTGATGAGGAATAAAACAGAAGTTAGGGTACGTAATATCACAAACTTTATCACCATAGGAGAAAGATTTATGATTAGTAACAATGCAGTACTGTCCATCAGAATCATAAGTCATTTTAACAGTTTGTAGCCTCCACTTTTGTAGTTGAACTGGGCATGTGAAAAACTGATTCGTAAGTCTTGTAGTTCACCAATGAACCTCTTCTGAATAAGTGTTGTAGAGATGTCCAGTGTTCACCACTGGTGATGCTGCTGCTGATGCTTCAAGGGTATCTGTGTCATTAGAAGAAATGTCCTGATCCAAAGTGAAGGACCAATCAATACTGTCTGGTGAATAGCCACATACTGGTTTAATAATGCTGAATACATCACAATGACACAAATAATGATAGCCCTTATGTGAACAGCAGTCCGTATGAGGTGAGACCCATGCTTCCAGGATCGGGTGGTACACCAGAAGAGGTGGCAGGTCAATGCATTCCCTGTAGATGTCCTTATCAGGATGCCCAATGGAGTAAACAGAGGCAAGTTTATCAAACATTACAGTTTCAGGATCAAAGCATGGTAAGGATTCAGTACAGGTAACAAACATAGTATCCAAGACAGTACGTTTAGGAGTGCAACAAGGTCCTCTATTAGGATGTCATGTAACATATCCTAAATTTCTTGCTGCAGAAACAGGAATGGAAATTGATCGTGACATACACATTACATAGAAACATAGAATTTGATGGCAGATAAGGACCGCTGGGCCTACCCAGTCTGCCCATTTCCCTACCTTATGGATAAGTTGCAGATCCTAGTTAACCAGCAGCCTACTTCTTCCTACCCCCACCCCCTAGAATTGCCTTATGACTGTCCCATGCATGCTTGAATTCCACCACTGTTTTTGACTCCACAACCTCATCCGGAAGGCCATTCCATGCTTCCACAACCCTTTCTGTGAAAAATACTTACATTACCTCTGAGCTGCCCCATCTTAATTGTGCCCTCGTTCTTTTACTCTTTTTTGAAAGATACTGCCCTCTTGGACTTTGTTGATTCCTTGAGGTACTTGAAAGTTTCTATCATGTCCTCCCTCTCCCTCCTTTCCTCGAGGCTATACATATTAAGCTCCTTAAGTCTCTCTTCATATGTCTTCTGGCACAGACCCTGCACCATTTTAGTTGCCCTCCTCTGGACAGCTTCCATCCTGTCTATGTCTTTGTGGAGATTGGGTGTCCAGAACTGCACACAGTACTCCAGATGGGGTCTCACCAGCTGTCTGTACAGAGGGATAACAACTTCTTGTTTTCTACTGGTGATGCCTCTCCCTATGCATCCCAGTATCCCCCTAGCCCTCCTTGCTGCCCTCTCACATTGCTTGCCCACCTTTAGGTCATCTGATATGACTACCCCCATGTCCCTTTCCATTTTTGTTGTTGTTAGTATCTCACCCCCCATTGTGTACTCTTCCCTGGGTTTTTGTTTCCCAGGTGCATTACCTTGCACTTCTTAGCATTGAATCTAAGCTGCCATACATTTGACCATTCCTCTAACCTTGCCAAGTCCTTCTCATGCTTTCCACCACCTTGTGCATCAACTCTGTTGCAGATCTTTGTGTCATCTGCAAAGAGAGCACACTTTCCTTCAGTCCCTCTGCAATGTCACTTATAAAGACATTGAAGAGGGACCGATCTAATACTGAACCCTCACGGTACCCACTAGTAACCCCCCTTTCTTCAGAGTGGACTCCATTTACTATTACTCTCACTCTCTGTGTCCTATTCTCCAGCCAATTCTTTACCCAGGCTGTCATCTTGGGACCCGCTCCCTGGCTGGCTAACTTGTATATTAATCTTTTGTGTGGGACTGTGTCGAATGCCTTGCTAAAGTCTAGGTAGGCCATGTCCACAGCCCCTCCCTGATCTACTACTTTGGTCACCCAGTCAAAGAAATCTATTAGATTCATCTGGCATGACCTTCCCACTGTGAATCTATGCTGCCTTGGGTCCTGTGCCCCTCTGACCTCTAGATACTCGACAATTCTTTGCTTCAGAAGTGATTCCATCATTTTCCCTCTCACTGAGGTTGAACTAACAGGTCTGTAATTTCCTGCTTCTGCCCTGCTCCCACTTTTGTGAAGGGGAATCACATCTGCCCTCCTCCAGTCCTCAGGTACCACCCCATCCTCCCATGATTTGTTAAAGAGGGTAGTCAGTGGTGTCACTAGCTCTACCCTTAGTTCTTCTAGAATTCTGAGATGAATCCCATCAGGCCCCATTGCTTTGTCCACCTTCAGTTTTAAGAGTTCTTTCAGAACCCTTTCTTCTGTAAATGGGCTGGTATCAACTTCTGTATCCAGAGTGTTTCTATTGTTTGTTTTAGGTACCTCCCCCTCTTCATTTGTAAATACTGAGCAAAAAATATTTGTTTAGTATCTCTGCCTTTTCACAGTCACCCTCTGCCCACCCCCTCCCTTTATTAAGCCTCACTATCCCTCCCTTAGTCTTCCTTCACTCTGATGTACCTATACACATTGTAACACAGGATGTAGATTTACAATGAGGGCAATAGCATTTGGAAATTCTTCTGTCACGAATGATATCTGGAATATGTCCAGATTCCAAATCATGGAAGAGATTATTGACAGTGGTTATAACATAAGAGCCATAAGTGGAGCAGAGAAGTTCCTTGGCAATATATTGTTTGTCTGCTTCCTTATTATTCTGGAAAATAAGTTGATTTAATTTATCTTTTGTACATTATAAGTCTTAGCAATATCTCTCATATTTGTATACTGTAAAATGTTCTTCTTGACTAATTCCATCCACACCATGTAACAATGGGGGGTAAAATGTCATTCTTTATGGCCTCCTAGAATTTTAATGTGTGACTTTTGATGGCAGCAATGTCTGCCCTATTTCAGATGGACATGCCAGATCCAAAGAGCTTGATTAATTCCATCCACACCGTGTGCCAGTGGGGGTAAAAGTAGAATTTGCCTTGCTAGCTCTCTACTCCTGCCCCTAATTGATTATGGATCCTCTGTCTTCTCCCCTTCCTCCTCCTCCTTTCTCTTCTCCAAACTCAAAACCACATACAACAGCATTGCTTGTTCGGTCACTGATCTCCCCTGGAAAACACACCACTGCTCACTATATTCCTCCCTCAGCTGGTCTACTCTTGAAGGGAGGTTTACTTATTTATTTATTTGTTTTTGTTAACCAGGTAAGCACACTTGACAACAAGTGCCTATTTTCAGGTGCGACCCAGGAGGTTACAATACAGAAAAAAACATGGTATATATTCAAGATAGCATACAAGCACGCAATACAGGTGGGCCAGAGAGAGAATTCAGTACATTGAACATAGTGCATAAACAGAGAACAAACTCACCCACACACAGGTGGGGCCAGAGTACAGTATATAGACATAGTACAGAGTCAGAGCTAACAAACATGAGTACGACTACAACTCAAATATGATAAGCCCACAGGGTAACAAGGGGTAAGGAGGACAACAGGTACAGGTAAGCTAAGTGGGGGGGCCTGAATCAGCGAACAACCCAGGTGGCTGTCAGGGAAACAGGCAAGGGGTAGAGTGAACATTGCAGTAGGACAGCATAGAGCTAGTGGGTGAGGAGAGGGTGAGGAACCCAACCTGGGGGATCACCATGGTGGAGGCAGGCACGAACTAGTAGCAGGCTCAGTGGGCAGGTCAAGAAATAGCGAGGGGACTTCAGGTGCCCCATGGGAGGGAGCTAGAAGGGTAGAGAATGCCTGACAGTGGAGAGAGGGAAATACTATCATGGGGAGAGGCGGGGGCCAGAAACAGCTTGTGGGTGTGGTGTCGGGTGTCCGCGAGAGCGAGAAGTGCTATAGAGGAGAAGTGGCTAAAGTGCTGTAGAGGAGAGTTCCAGCTAAAGATGCTATCCTTTCATCACAAGGTACCCCTCAATATTCTTCCCCTTAGCATCAACTCCTTATTCCCTCTCACAGCCCCCGGGCGCCCAACCAGAGGTGCCACCAGTCTGATTTTTTACACTCCTTTCTACAGGACCAAGCAGGCCCAGAAGTCTTTCACCTTCAAGGGAACTAAACTCTACAACAAAATACACCCTGAAATTTAGGCCTGTAGGTCCATGTACTCTTTCAACTCTGTCCTCAAGGACCACCTCCTCCTATCATCAAACTGCTGCTGCCCTGATAGGCCTCCTCCATAGACAACTCACTAAACCCCAGCGGCATTCTCTCCCCAACATGACCAACACTTTTCCACCTACCTAGCACACTACAATCTTCTCTTGACCTGGTGCAGCAATTGACCTCCCCACCGTCTTGGATTTTGAACCACTTTCACCCAGGGCATGCATCACTTGCCCTCCTTTGCCTTTCCTGTCTCTGTTCTCCTCCTGGTTGTTCCCATCAGCTACCAGGGCACATATACATCATTCAGCTCTGTCTGGCATCAGTTTACTCTTGTTCATTTCCACCCCTGGAAATACGATATTTTTAGTTTGTTCTTGTTAGTTCATTTTGCTTCTACCTCTGCAACTCTTGAGATGATATTTTTAGTTTGCACTTGTTAGCTCATTGTGTTCCTACCACTGTAACTATTATGTATTTTCAACTTTTTTATGCTCTATGTGTTCTGATGGTCTCTGAAATTGTCTATCTGTTATATTCAAATGTTCTCTGTAATTGTTTATTTGTTATATTCCAACACTGGACATTTGTGAAAATGGGAATTTTTGCTCACATACTTTTCCAGTATATAAATAAAATTGATTGAAAAATTGATTTGGATATTGTGCCAGTTGCACCAGTAACATGAGCAAAATCTGCAGGATGCTGGGTTCTTTTTACTTGAGGGATTTGATCTATGTTTAAACAAATCTCAATGTTCAATAGCATGTATACCAGCTACTGAATCTTAAGTACTTGTCTGACAGGCTGCAAAACTATCGAGTAACATAGTGCTGAAAAACTTAAAAGTGTTGGTAGTGGAACACATACCAAATTCTGCCATGTTCCTATGTGTGAGGTTGAAAATGACAGGGACATGCATAAACTGTAAGTTATTAATGAGGGTACCTGGAATAGAATTTGCAGTGAGACCACTAAGTGGACCAGGTTCCTGTGGGGGACATTTGGTAAGTTCTGCTTCAGTGGGAGATAAAACAGACACAAACTTGGCAGCAGTAGCCATATAGTTGTGTGTACAGAATTCTTTTGTGGAGTCTTGAGAGAACCTTTTGCAAAAGGCAGGGTCAATCAAAGCAGTAAGGTTGTATAAACCAGAATGTCTAATGATTAGCTTGTAGAATGGACAAGTACCATTTGGGGCAATTTTGGTATTAGGCCAGTCATGGAAGGTTCCTTTAGACAAGCGGGCCATGGGGAGAGCTTGTGCATATAAACCTGTTTGTCATTCAATTTGCAGGGATGTTTTGTCATGGGTTACAACCAAAGCAGTGAAGTAAGCGTTCTAGCCTTCCTGGACGGTAATCAATTTATTTCTGACAGTAATACTAACTCCTTCTGGAATAGTAGTGGGAGGATGATCAAGATGTGGAAGGATGTGGCCCACCTTGCCTTGGATGCAGGGGAAAGCTGCTGAGATGAGGAGAATCAGGTGCAAGATAGCAATCTTGCAGGATTATCTATATGGGAAAAGAAAAGGTCAGTCAGTACAATCCTGTTCAATTGGGTTAAGAAAAGTAATTATACTCCTTTGTAAAGCTTTAATTGGTTAGCATGCAACCATTTCTCAGTAAGTTTCTTGTTCTGAAGAAGTTTAACTTGATAGACTGTGAGACTGAGTTTGTTGACAATACGGTAGGGTCCTTCCCACTAATTGGAGAAGGAATGTGTTAGGGTGATCAAATCTGAGTACCATTACCTGATCTCTGACACGCCAATCTACTTCTTGTGCATGCTTGTCAGACTGGAGTTTGGACTGTTGCTGGGCCTTGCCCATGCAACGTGCAGTATACAGATGGGTTTTTACAATGTCAGTCATCTTTGAGTTTGGCCACATACTTATCTACAGACACTCTGTCTGCAGTGGCGGTGATCTGGTCAAACAACAGATGTTCAGGTAATCTCACAGTTCTACCAGTCATCACCTTGAAGGGTGTCAGCTGGGTGGTGGTTGAAGGAGTACCCCCTAATTGCCATAAGAAGTAAAGGCAACAGGGAATCCTAGTTCTTGGTATTGTCCTCAATGAATTAGGAAAGCATTTGCTTAATCCATCTGTTGGCTTTCTCTACTTGACCTGAAGATTGAGGGTGGTAAGGTATGTGGAACTTCTGGTGTACTCCTAAAAGTTTAAGTGCTTCTTGCATTAACTTACCTGTAAAACTGGTTCATTTGTCAGAGTTCACCTTCAGGGGTAGTCACCACCTGGAGAAGATCTGTTTTACCAGGACTTTTGCAGTTGATTTGGATGTACAGTTCTCAGTGGGGAAAGCTTACATAGAAATATAGAAGTTGACAGCAGATAAGGACCGCAAGGCCCATCCAGTCTGCCCATTTTTTCTACCTTATGAATGTGCCCTAGGTCTTTACTCTGTCAATGGCCTAGCTACTCATACAGTACTCATCTGTATTGCTCCCTTATGCTTGTCCCATGCCTGTTTGAAGCCCTGCACTGTATTCATAGCCACCACTTCCTGAGGTAGGCTGTTCTATGCATCCACCACCTTTTCTATAAAAAAGAACTTCCTCACATTACCCCTTAAAGGCTTCCCTCTAATCTCATGCTGTGTCCTCTTGCCCTGCTGTTTTTCTTATATTGAAACATGTTAGACTTTTTCACCTTGTTAATGCCCTTAAGATGTTTGGATGTTTCGATCATATTACCTCTCTCCCTCCTTTGCTCTAGGGTATACATATTGAGCTCCAGTAATCTGTCCTCATATGTTTTCTATGCAGTCCCTGCACCATTTCGGTTGCCCTTCTCTGGTCTGCCTCCATTTTGTTAATGTTCTTGTGCAGGTGTGGCCTCCAGTACTGCATGCAGTACTCCAGATGGGGCCTAACCAGTGTCTTGTAATGAGGGATTATTACTTCCCTCTTATGACTTGTGATACCCCTACTAATATATCCCAACATCCCTCTAGCCTTACCTACTGCTTTAGTGATCTGCCTGGATGATTTCAGGTCATCTGTGATGATGATGCCCAAGTCTCTTTCTTCCCTTGTGATTGCCAGCAACTCCCCTCTCAACCTATAGGTGGCTTCAGGGTCTCTCTTCCCTATGTGCATGATCTTGCACTTCTTTGCATTAAACCCCAGTTGCCACTCTTTCAACCATTTTGCCAGTTTATCCAGATCTCTTCTCATTCTGCCCAACCCATCTGGATCATCTACTCTGTTCCAGATCTTGGTGTCATCTGCAAACAGACAAACCTTACCCTCCAGTCCATCTACAATGTCACTGATGAAGAAATTGAAGAGGACTGACCCCAGGACTGATCTCTGAGGTACCCCACTTGTGACTTGCATCTGTTCTGACTGTATACCATTTACCACCACTCTCTGTTTTCTGTCCACCAACCAGTTTGCCACCCAGTTGACCAACTTCTGAACCACCCTGAGTCTACCCAGCTTATTAATCAATCTTCTATGTAGAACAGTATCAAAAGATTTGCTAAAGTCAAGGTAGGCAACATCAACTGCAGCCACTTGGTCCACCACTCTGGATACCCAATCAAAGAAATCTATGAGACTAGTTTGACAACTAACCAGGACCGGAAACTTCAACCCGCTTAGCAAATAGGTTAGTAACTACAAGTGCATACTTGTTGTTTCTGCTGGTATTGGTCAAAGGACAAATAAAGTTAATCTTTATGGCATGCCAAGGGCCAGAATGTCTCTGTGGTAGTAGTTTGGCATTTCATTTGGTTGGTATTGGGTTGTACTGGGCACAGCTCAAACAGTTGTTGATGTAGTGTCTGACATCTTTGGTAATGCCAGGCCACCAACAAACAGTTTTGATTCTCTGGTGTGTATTTTCAACTCCCTGGTGTCCACCAGTTGGAGTATCGTGAACCTGGTGGAGAAATTTGGATCTCAAAGATTGAGGGAATACCCATAGTTTGTAGGGCAAGTCCTCTGGCTGATACTAAATCAATTTGCCATCTTGTAACAAATATAACCTACTCCGCATGTCTCTTGTAGGGACTGTGAGTGGGTAAGTCTTGTTCAGTTCCTTTGTCAAGGAGCTAGAACACATCTTTTAGTTAGGGATCTGAGTGTTGTGCAGTGGACAATTACAGTGGCACAAAAGGTTCTGGTTTCCTTTTGAGAGCAGCTATTTGCTCAGCTACTAGAGCACCAGGGAGATCCATTGTCCATGTCTCTCCCCCTTGAGCACCCTCTTTTGCAGGACTATCTGCTCAATTATTAAAAAGAATGGTTTAAGTGTCAGATTTAGAGTGGGCTTTAACCTTATGGATGAAAAGCTTGCACTTAAAGTGTTGTTTGAGTTCATGAATATAAACCACAAGTGATTTATGTTTCACTGGGGTGCCATTGGAAGATGTAAAGGAGTTCTTCTGCCAGAAGGGAAAAAATTCAGTGTGGGAGCAACAGACCCAGTTGGAGTCTGTGAAGATGATGGTATCTTCAGTACCATGTTATGAGCTTGAGGGCACAGGCCACAGCTGCCAGTTCTGTATACTTTGATGATGCAACACTGCAATTCTTAGAGATTACAACATTGTTGCCTTTGGGATACACGATGAGCTCTCCAAATCAAGCTACCTTTTTTCCTTGATAATATGAGGTGGAGCCATTGATGAACACATGACATAGGGAAGTGTCTGCAAGGAGTTTTGGAGTAACAGGAAAAAAGGGCCTAAGTCAGGCAAATCAGGAGGCTATAGTGCACAATCGTGTGATGCTCCTTGGTATAGAAGTCCATGGGCTAGAATCAATAGCATTTTGGCAGTGTTGTTGCACCTGGGTTATGCTCCCTATCATCCCACATACACCTTACACTGTATTCCTGGCCTATTATACTGTGATACTGCTATTTTGCACTAACACATAGAATTAGGCACCCATCGTATAAGCATGAGTGCCAGGAATGTGCTTTGCTGCTTATATGTGCTAATGTTTACATCTTTATAGGATTATATCATGCATGATTCATGATACCTCACTATAATGCATTTGCCTAGATTACATTTGTCTTTTGTATATATTCTATATATAAGCTACCTAATTCCTGATAAGATGACTCCTATGGATCATCAGTAATTATTGTATACACTTATATACTTATATTCTCATATAATCTTATGTAGTGT
This sequence comes from Neoceratodus forsteri, assembly GCA_016271365.2. Classification (NCBI taxonomy): domain Eukaryota; kingdom Metazoa; phylum Chordata; order Ceratodontiformes; family Ceratodontidae; genus Neoceratodus; species Neoceratodus forsteri. The sequence continues at coordinate 1,401,374,448 of CM028132.1, forward strand.
GCGTACTGCACGTAGGTTGGTATGCCACGTGTAGTTGTGGCCTGTCAGCATTTCTCTTTGTCTCAGCTTCATGCTGACAAAGACAAATCTTTTGTCTCACATTATACTCATTAGTAATTCTGTCTCCTAAGTAATTATCCAAGGAAGAATGCCTTGTTTGTAATATAGAACCAACACATTATCTGTAACTATGAGGTTATCTCTGTTGCCATGATGTTGCCTATGGTATATAACCTTGTGTAAGCCAGCTCCTCAATGAGATTTTGTACATTCTTCCAGAGACTGGCAAGAACCCAACTCCCTTGTGATTTTCTCTGTCACATGCTTGGCATGAGTATTGTAATAAATTATCATTATTACTTCTGCTTGTGTGATTGTTTCTTTGTCTGACACTGTAGACATACGAGAATATGATTTATTTACCCCAGAGCTAGTTTCTGGGCTACAGTGTGGACCTGAATATCTCAGTGCTGAAGAATAAGAGACCAGTGAGTCAGTCTGGTGTTGGATACTGATCTATCCTTCACTTTGTCTGATAGCAGGAAAGTGGTGGGTGTGTGGTTGGTGTTGATAATGATAGGTGAGTACCCAATGATATACAGAAAATGTTTGACAGCCCAGTAGGTAGACAGAAGGTTTCTTTCACAAAGACTGTACTTCTGTTCCACTGGTGACAACATTTGGGATGCTTATGCAATAGGTCTCAGAGTATCATTTACTTCGAGCAAGGACTGCAGACATGGCAGTGTCTCAGGTAGCTGATTCCAGATAGAAGGGCAATGCTGGATTGGGGTTCACTAAGACTGGAGCAGAGGCCAAAACTATTTCAGTAGTGTCACACCCTGAGTGTGGATGGGACCCCAAGTCCAAGGAACATCTTTTTTTCAGAAGCTCATTCAGAGGTGCAGCCTTCTGTACAAAGTCACAAGTAAAATCCCTGGAATAGTAAACCATTCCCAGGAAATGTCTGAGCGTTGTCACACTGGTGGGTAGTGGCAAATCTTGTAGGCCTTGAATTTTCTTCCAAACTGGAGTTTGGCCTTTTTCTGTTATACATAGGCCAAGAAAGATAACCTCTTTGTGGCAAAGTTGTGCCTTTGAAGGGTAGCATTTGAGGCCTGCCCTCTGTAGAAGGGTCAGTAGTTCATCCAAGAGGTCAAAGTGTTGTTCTTTGGTGGCAGTTGGCAACAGTATGTCTTCCACATACTTCAGAATACATTTCGGGGCAGAGAAACCTTCAAGAGCATCTATTATATGTAGATGGAAGAGGGAGGGGACTATTGTGAAACCCCTGGGTAAGCAGGTCCATGTGTACTGTCGACCCTCAAAGGTGAAAGCAAATTTGTACTGGCTTTTTAGGGCCAGGGGCAGCGACCAAAAACCATTGAAGATGTCAAGATCACTGAACCACTGGTGATCAAGGGTCAGCAGTTTGAGCACATCAGGTGCTGATGCTACTGTTGGTGAGCAGCTAGGAGTGACTTGGTTAAGCATCCTATAATCAGTTGTAAGTCTCCAAGATCCTGTTGGCTTTTTCACTGGCCAAATAGGTGAATTAGCAGTTGAGACACAAGGCCTAATTGCACCTTGTTTGAGAAGTGACTGAATGGTTTCTCTGAGCGATGGCAAGGTCTCAGCAGGAAAAGTGTATTGTCTTTGCCTGTCATGTGCTGGGCCTGGGATTTTGATGATGGTCTCTATCCTCCCAGACTCATGTTTGTGTCTGGCAAAAGCATCCAGATGCTTCTGCAGGATGAGTAGAAGTCTCTTGAAAAACTCATAGTTTTGGAATAGCAATATTATGTCATATTTCTTGTCATTAGTGGAAATAGCTGCAACCACATGCGAATCAGAAATCATGACAGTATGATACTGTTCTCTGATTTGAATCAGGAGCATATTGGCCAGATCCACCACACAGCCATGTGGCATGAGAAAATTAGTTTCCAAGATGCTGGGATGATCACTTAACACCATGAGGTCAAAGGTATGGTGTGAGTTTAGGTTACCTATAGCCACTGATAGTACCAATTGAGCATTACGTGGATAGCTTTACACCATCTATGCCTGACATATTGGTCCTCCATCTGGTAGACCAAGGAGAGTCTGCTGGATCATCATCATGTAGTACAGACACAGCTGCACCTGTATCAAGTAGCATAGTCAATTGGTGGCCCCCGACCACAGCCTTGCTGCAAGGCCTTCTGTTTGTATCCAAATCAAGCTTGTTCACAATACCTGTATGAACTGGGGCCTGTAATTGACAATCTGCTCTGCCAGTACCAGGAAGTCCCTGAAGGAGTGATTGGGCCTGTTCTTGCCAGGCCTCCTCCTGGTCCTGGATAGCTGCAATGAAGGGTGTCATGTTGGGGTATAGGCCTGGTGCAGTCTGGTTCCCTGCAGTTCTGGTGTCCCCGCAGCCTAGTGAGGCCTGCTGTCACAGGGCTAGGGCTGCAATGATGCGTGATGGAACTGCATCTGCTACAGATCAAATCTGACCAAGAAGATTCCAGAGGTTTTTATTCTCCTCTGCAATCTCTCAGTAGGAAGGGCCTGATTGATTGTTTCGATTGGAATCAGAATTCCAATTACATTTGTTGTTGTTGTGGTTCCGGTTCCCACCTCCAGACTGGGAGTGCTATCGGTTGGCCAAAGATGCAGGCTTTTTGACTTGGGTCTTGCCTCCACTGGGTAGTCCATTGTGGACTTGCTAGTAGACTGTACCGTGGTCACCTTTTTCGAACCGGATCCAAGGTCTTGGAGGTAGAGTTGGTAAACACGCTCCATTTTCTGAAGGACATCAACAAATTTGTCCATGGTGGTTAAAACTGTTGGTTCCACCTTTTCACGGATAACCGGAAGTATGTTCCGGAGTAAAAGATTTTTGTATTCAATTAGGTCTGCATCTGTGGCTTCACCTGCAAGATGTTTGCCAGCACTATAGGCCATCCACAATCTCTGATGAAATGTCACAGGGCTTTCTTTAACATTTTGTTTTACAGGGTGGGCCAACATTACCCCAACCATGCCTGGGTTGTGCACGGAGATAAGTTCCACTGCAATCTGATCAAAAGTCGCTTTGGTGTCTCGACAGGCTACATCTGGGAATTTTGCCCATATGCCAGGATCGATGGTCTGTCAGAAGACCTGAACCTGGTAGTCCTCTACTAAGCTGAGCATCTCACACTTGGAGCATACTTTCTCCAAATGGCAACTGAGATTGTCAGTGGGGCCCATATGGCCTATGCTGTCAACAATCTGCTGTACGAAGTGGGCCTTCTGAAGGAGATTACTAGGGACACAGTTGGGGGTAAGAGTGTCTCGTGCTCCACAAAGGGTGGCCTCCACTGCAACATCAGCCACAGTACAGGCAACAGAATCCTGAGAAGCGAGCTCCTTCTTCATTTGTTTCATATGTGCTTTAAAGGCCTGCTTGCTTCTCTCTTGCAATTCTGAACTGCTGAGGGCGATCTCGATCATTTTATCAATCTTCTTCCTGTCGGCCTTTGTCAGGGTGACAATTGGATAGGCCGTTAGTAGGCCTAAATCTCCCCTCCATTATGGGGGTCACCATCTTGGCATCTCTCCTGATAATCATCATTCCATTGATGACGTAGGGTGGTGCTGTCATAGCAAGGGGATCCACCATCTTGTGAGTGGTGGGGGCACACTAGACCACAGTAAGGGCATGACTGGGCACCATATTGGGAGATGTCATAATCAGTGTCATCATTTCCAGATGACGTGCGTTCAATGGGTGTGTAGTGAAACCCGCCCATCGCATTGACGTGACCAGCCAACACCTCTTGCTGATGGCGCAGTTTTGCCATCTTTTCTCTACAATCTGTGTGACTAACTTTTGCAATGCTCTGTTCCACACCTTTTGCATCAGCTTTCTGTAATACTCTATATGCAGCACTCAGTTCGCAGTTATCCTCAAGTTCCCTATCCAGCTCATCACTTACCCATTTCGGGTCATCACGTAACTCATCCATCTCTTCATGCAACTGCTCTTTCATATTACTCAACAAATCATTCATTTGCAATACCTGTCTCTTATTCTGTCTCAGACTTTCACATTCCTCTCAACGTGCATAAATCTCTCTGACTACCTTCACCAGAACAGTGCAAAAGAGTCTCTTTCTCATTTTGCAATGACTGAATTACAGTCTCCAGCTGTTGCTTCTTTTTCAAACTTTCAGATGCCTGCAATTCCATCTCTTTCCTAAGGGATAAGAGTTGCAGTTTGAGGGAATTAAACCTCAATTTGTAGGCTTCTAAAGCAGCAGATAGAGCTGTGACCAACAGTCCTGTAGCCTCATGCTTTTTGGCTGTTTGTCTCACCTCGGCATACTGGGTTGAAATCCTCCAGTGCAAAGTCATTCCAACCTCCATGGGAGATAAGGAAGTTAGAGACATTGAGTCTCAAGTCTACACATATGTTTGACATCATGGACATTGTGGTACCAGTAAAATTTATTGGGGGAACTCAAAATCATTAACTCATAAGAGGCTGCCATGCTATGTATCGATCCACAACAGGTAAAACCAGCAGGCGGGCGGGCTACTGTATTCCTGTAGTCTTGCAATTCAAAACTGCTGTTGGGCACGGTGAGTCGGCATCGACCAAGCTCAGTAAGCAACCAGACTTTGCAAGTTGCCATGGATTTTAAAGTAACAGCTGAGGTGATGTGGGAGTGTGCACCTACTGAACCATAGGGAAGGGAAATTTTTAAGCAACAAGTGAAACTTTGCACCATCCAAACTGCCTGCATGCGGTTGCCAATATGTTGGGATGGATAGCCCCAATCAGATTCTTTGCGGTAATAGAGGTGCAAATGAGTCACAGACATGTTGCACATCAGTAATTCATCTAGTTTATTACACCAAAAGGAAATCACAGTTGCTCTAAGCAGTTCTTACCATAAGACACTGGTAGCTAATCCTAGTGTTCTCCAATACCCCAAGGAGTGAAGAAGGTCTCAAGGGGGAATATGCAATACATTACATTATATACAGTATACTATATATAATTACTATGGTAACCATTTGTAAGAAGCAGTGTTAGATACATAAAATAAGCCCTATTGACCAAAGGTTAGGTGGCTCCACAGTGTTATCTAGTCCTATACATTATGTGCTATGTCAGCTACATCGTAGAACAATGAAGGTATAAATGGCACATGGAAAACACAGGAAGTGGTGCAATTATACATAAATCCAAAAGATGGCAGTGCCAGCTATTTAATACTATATCAGAAAACACAGATGTCTTTGCCTACTACGTGCAGTTTCCATGCATAGAGAAAGCAAAGTAAAATACAAATCATAATGTACCCTGACACTTACTCATATATAGTAAGTGTCTATGCCCTATATACAGGAGTGTGTTTGAGCAATTATACACAACAAGGCAGTTGTACAATCGAGAGGTTTCCGTGGTAACCAGAGACCTCGCGAGCAAAGCTCAAGAGGTCTTTTACCACAGAAACCTTGAGATTGTTCAGCTGCCTTGTTTGTGTATGGTTGTTCATACACAATCTTTTATAGTGTATGGCAACCATGGGCAGCACTCCTTTATCCCCCAAACAGGTTTCCAATAAAAAAAAAAGCCTTACTTAGGCAGCAGTTCCATCGCGCCGCTTACTTCCTCACCACCGCGGATGCTCAACTGCACATGAGTGCCCATGTTCGATGTTGTTGTGCTGCACTAGGGATGTACTAGGTGCAGCACAACAACATCCTGATGCACCGAGTGCAGCACAACAACACTGTTCCAGGCATGGATTTCCATGTGGAACAGCATTCCACCATACACTATAAGTAAGTATAACATGTGCATAGTATAGTTTGTCTAAGGTGTACTGATAGGATGCCAATTAGGGTGTAAGGACCTCGCATAACACTGTGCATTGAATCTGTTCAATGCACAGGTAAAAACAAGTACTTAAAAGCAGGACCACAGTGCAAAAAAAGAAAAATCAGTGTGCAATTGGAACTTTCGTTTTTCAAATGCTGCCATTTTGTTTCCTCATTAACGTGATTCACCATGAACTTATGGCAGATCAGGGATTTTCTTGTGCCACTAACTCATTACTTTGTCCCCTTTCAGCCAGAAAAACATACAAGCTTAAAAGTCAGCCCTGCTGTGTCAGTTTATTTGTTATTATTGTCTCTTACTAGACCCATCTCCATCACCCATGCTGTCAGCCAGTCTTTCTGCTTCTCTTCCTGATACTGTTCCCACCTGCAGAAAATCTTACTCTCCCGTTCTCTCTCTCTCAATTCCCACAGCCATATCTATGAGTATTTTTTTCATTTTTCTATCGTTGCTTCACTCATTACAGAAGGTGCCCAAAGTAATTAATTCTTCTCACTCAGCAAGGGCACTGTCTCTGTCAAGGGAAGGGGAGGGACAGTTTGCCCTGTGTGTGTCCTCAGACCAAACGTGCTTCCCTAAAAAAAAAATTTAATAAAACAAGCACACTTTTACAGTTACAGCATTCTCTGTTCTGATTTCTCATCCAGCCCCATTAACACCATGGGCTGGATATTCAAACTGCACCCAAAAAGTGCGCAATAGCAGGAGCAAGCACAAGTCCATTGCACCCATGCGCAAGAGGTGCGATATTCAAAAAAGGAGCAAGCCAAATTGCGCCAACAGCTAACGTCTGAATATCGCACAACCTGCGCCATAGCGCAACTAGGAAGGGGAAGCTGAGCAGATACGATGTGCTATGGCGCAACAAGGGCTGCCCAGCTGAGCAGCCCAGAGGCACTATAGCACAAGCAGGGAGCCCCCAAGCTGCAGAGCAATGTAACTGCACAACCAGGGAGGTAGGTAGGGGCCCACCACCCATGCCACAGATGGGCACAGGAACACACAGCAGAACTGACAATGCGCCCCCACACCCTAAGCACAGCACAACTGGGGGAGGGCTGGAATATCCACCGGCCCATGGGGACAAGCAAACAAAGCACAGCTGGGCCATGGTGCCCCAGCACACCCACCGGCAAGCTGAGACTAACACACAAGGAGGGCGGACCACCCCATGCCACACCAGCTCCCCCAGTGCACAGCACACCCTGCACCATGACCCCAAGACACCTCCCATGAGCAGTGACCACCACTGCAGGAAAGCCCATGCATACCACCACCCCCACTGTCACACTGAAACCTTATGTACCACAGAACCATACAAGCCAGACCCACCATGAGCATCCAGCAGTGGGTGGCAGCACACGGCAATGCAACAACGGCAGACACAGTGCCAACATGCACAATCCCCCTGAGGCACAGCTGAGAAACCGAACATGTGTCGGCACAAGAGGTACCCCACACGGGAAAGGGCGTGCCCCTGACACCACCACCATTGATACAGCACCCTGCACAGTAGACAAGTGTCACATCCTGACCCACCATGAGCCACAGCAGCCATCACAGACACCCACAGTGGTGCATGGAAGCATGCAGCACACCGGATGCAACACAGTGCAGGCGCAAACACACACCCATATCCACGGGGACACTAACACAGGGACACAGTAGTGTGGCAATCAAGTCCTCAGTGTGGGCCCATGAAAACTGTGCACACACAGCCTGCAGTTCTCCATGGCACAGGGGTGACACCCACCCTGTGCATGAACTGTGGTCCTGTACGCCACCAGCATATGCCTGGAGCACAAGTCACAGACAGTGGTGCACAGCCCCTGCAACACACACAAGTCACAGCATGGAGGTGGGACAGCAACTGCAGAGGCCACAGTATCACCCGAGGCAAACATGCACCACACCAGTGACAGGAGGCAACCCAGCATTGGACGGTCACAGTGGATGACCTGCAGGGACAGCCACCACTGACAAGGCAGCAGACCTTGCAGGCCACAGACATGCAAGGGTGTCAGCTGCACAGGCCAAGGACGGGTTGACAGGGGCACAATGGACACAGAGCATGCACCATGGACCACTGCACACGGTAATGCAATGCACAGGGAACAACACACACACCACAGACACCGACTGATAGCCACTCCCACACCAGAGACACTTCCCCACGCACGCACACACATACCCATGACTGAACCACCCCAGATGCCATGCACACCACTGCAGCTGAGCACGTATAGCCAGCTGAAAATCAGAGACCACCACAGTATTCATATCAAAATATTTGTATTCAAAAACATATCAAAAATAACTATATACAACTATGTACAAATGTGGGGGGAGGGAGGGACAGGAACAAGGTGGGGGTGGGTAAGGGGCAGGGGTGAACATATGAGAGAGGGTAGGTGGGGTGTGAGGGTTGATCAAAGGGGGGTAGTTGCAGGCAGGTCATGTAGATGTCAGTGTCCAGCCTGGTCCTCCTCTACCTGGGGCTGTTGCCTGGGCCACCTCCTCCTTCTGACCCCATGCTGCTGTAAGTCCCTCAGTATGGAGAGGGACTCTTGCGCCACCTGCAGCAGCTCCTGGACAGCTTGCTGGATCCGCAGGAGTATCCGCACACCTAGGACGAGGGATCAGAGTCAATAGGTGTGACTGTCCATCCCCCTGCAGCCCACCCATTATGCATGGCATACAGCCATGTGCCACACTCCTATGATGGTGTGTGCCCACCCACAGTGACCGTGTCCACAAGACATGCCCAACCAGGCAGCAACAGCCATGTGTACCACTGCACACACCCACCGCCCATGTCCAGCACAGCACAACCAAGGCCATACACTAACATGGCTATGTGGTGTGCAGGCAGTGCCACAGCCATGTGCCCAGTGCACACATGTACCACCATTGACGCACTCCCAGACATGCAGTGCCACTGGACAGTGCTGACTGTCACATGTCACGTGCATGGTAGTGGTGTCCATGGATGGTGGCCATGCCCTGCTTCCCACCCTGTCACACAGCATGCAATAGCAATCATGGTGTCATGGCACTCACCCTCTTTGGAACGTTGATGGCGTTGGGGTTGGTCCCCAACACGCCCCTGTGCAGCGTCCTCCTCCCTCTGCTGCTGCTCCACCATCCACCTCCGCTCGGCCACGCCTGTGGGAGACAAAAGGAAAGAAACACATCAGTACAAACCCAAAGCAAATTCCCTGCCCCAATGTGTGTGCCCACCCACCCAGCCAGACCCACCCACCCCATATCCTGTTAACACCGCCACAGCCAACCCTAGACTATCCTCCCTATGTGCTGGACACATAAGACAGTGTTACCCATATGGACCATACAAGTGTGGAGCGATCACCCACCTGGATGAGGCACGCCCCTCCTGGCATGCGACCGCAGATGGGCAAGTTGCTCTGGCTCCCTCCTTCTAAGGTCCCCATACCGGTGCCTGCACTCTTCTGCCATTCTCCTGCAGCCAGTGGCCACCTCCAAGTTAGTGGCCACCTCTTGCCAAACCTGGGTCCTGGCCCTGTCCAGTGCCTCCTCACCAAAGAGTGGGCCATAGTGTGGCTCCACAATGGCCACAAGGTTGGCCAGCTCAAGGGCACTCCACTGAGGGGCTCTCCTGCGTGCCATCTCTACCGCTATAGTAGGCAATATGGTGCTCTGCAGTGCAGCACCCCACGTGGAAGTGTTGCACGGCACAGCGCCACCATTCCCTATCGTGCTGTCACCGAACAGCGTGATAGAGGTGCAGCCATGCCAGACGTATAGCGCCAAGTGGGCAAAGGTCGGGCACAGGGTAATGGGTCTCTGGCACAAGGCCACGCACAGCGCCATTAGACGTCTATGCATCTAGCATGATTGGTTGCCTGTGTGCCATCGCCACAGTGAACTATTGCGCAGCTGTGCCACAGCGCCATGTAGTGACCCTCGCCATAGTGCCACTGGCACAATGGTGGCCATGCCCTGAATTTCCTACCATGCACAGCACATCATCTGTGTGGCAGATGCCTGCGTAAGCTACCTGGGCATGCGCAGTGCGGTGTACTATGCATGCCACAGAACTGTGCCATTGGCTCAGCACATTCAACACAATTGCACAAAGTGCAAAAGCGTGATATTCAGCCGTCATATGCAAATCATCTGATCAGCCATGCAATGACGCAGCAGCGTGATTTGCATCTCATTAAAGTTACTCCTCACCTAATTTGCATGGATTGCGCTATAAAACTGTGACACTGTTCTGCAGTGGCCATATTCGGTTACTGCAGTTTATTGGTGAGTTGCATGCTGTGTGGTGTTCTGGACTGTGGTATCAGGGACTTGCTTTGTACTGCACAGTCACAGGTAACCACTGTCATCCATACAGGCTGAATAATGACCGAGCGAGGTCTGGGTGAGGAGGACAATGATGGTGGGTGGAAGAGGAGGCCCAATTTCACAAAGGCCGAGACGGAGGCACTCTTCAAGGCCTACATCGATCAGAAGCCACTGCTCAGTGGACGGCGGGGCACCCCTCAGGCCCGTGCTGCTGCATAGGAGGGGGTGGCATGTGCCATAAACCTGCATGGCAGCCACCAGCGCTCTGTGCAGGAGTGTAAGAAGAAGATGGGTACCGACAGGAGGAGGGTGAAGGAGAAGGTGGCTGCCATCAGGGCGGCACGTGCTGCAACAGGTGGGGGTCAGCCGGAGGTGGTGCAGCTGACACCAGCAGAGGACAGGCTCTCTGCAAGCATGCAGCGCAGTGCCATTGAGGGCGTTCCAGGAGGTAGCTTCCAGACAGGTGGTAGCCCGTCACTGCATGGTACGACATGGTCTGTCGGGGGGAGGGTAGATCACATGCACTAACATGACCTTACTTTCTGTTACAGATCCTGCACATCTGCAGGGGTCAGCAGTGGAGGGCCTGTCCACTATGGACAGTCATCTGGAGTTGGAGGAGGGACCATCCACCTCCGCAGGTAGCCAGCGAGCATTGCAACAGTGGGTCCGCCTGGCTGTCAACACTGATGTTGTTGAGACAGGTGTGGGGGAGGCCCTTCCTGTGTCTCAGCATTCTGGCATCCAAGGATGCCAGCATGCTGTGGCTGTGGCTGTGGCACAGATCTGCACCAATGATGATGACACGACCGTTATGGGCAGTGACAATTGTGTGTCACAGAATGGACACACAGCAGGCCAGCTCATGCCCATGGACCTGGCTTGGTTCCGATGTGTGAGCCAGCATGTCAGCACAGTCCCAGGCTGTGCCTGTCAGTGCCAGTGGGGCAGCACTGGTGGCTGGTCAGGACAGTGGCACTGTTGCGGCCACAGTGGCGGAACAACCGATCCCTTGGGCACAGCAGGTGGAGGGGCAGCAGCAGCAGTCGCCCACCGGGACTGGGGGTTCAGAGTTCAGCGGTGGCATCTGTGCACCACCTGTGGACTTGCCCATACCTGGTCCTGGTGAGCAGTGCCCACCCTCAAGGGGTGCTGAACATCAGGCCCTTCCATACCCTGAGGAATGGGATGCCGAGGTGGCAGATGACCTCTTTGATGAGCACACCCACCTACTGCAGGCATCAGTACAGCAGCAGATGTGGCTTGCAATGTCCATGGAGGCATTGTGTATGGCTCTGGAGTGGGTCGAGGAGCGACACAGCAGGGACACCGATAGGATCCTGTCACAGATTGTCCAGTTGCAGGAGGATGTGACCACTGCCATTGACTGGCAAACACAGGCGTTGGTTGCTGGCATGGCCACAATGGGCACACAGTCAGGTGCCCATGTGTCACTCACACCGCGCAGTTTGCTATCCACTCCCCATTCCCGGCGTCGTGCGACACCCACCCTGTTGACACCGGGTTCAGCTGTGGGCATCCCGAGCACTCCTGGTGCAGGTATGTTCTGTGTGCTACAGACCCCCTGTGCGGGCACAGTCGTGTTCATGCAGTGGAACCCCTGGTGGACCATCGGTGCCACCCCATGAGGCCCATGGTCAGCCTGCCAGTGCTGCTGGGTCTCGCCGGGGCCACCCACGCATCCGAGGCGGATGTGGCACTGTGCTGCAGGACTGACCTGTCTCCCAGCACAGGCACTGTCTGGTGCTGCCCTGTGTGCATTGTGTGTTTCTGTGGGCAGTGCATCGGTGGGTGCCCAGCCCTGCATGCAGACACACGGTCCACCTGCACACCCTCCCGACTGCTGTCCACAGGTATGTGTGCATGATGATGCCTGCATTGCGCTGTACACCAAAGTGCGATGGTGCCCAGCATCTGACATATTCACATAGACAGTCAGTGGACGTGGTGGCCTGTGGACATGTGTGTTGCTAATGCTTGTGTTCCAGCTCTGTTTTGCACCTGACCCCTGTGCACTTTGTGCCTATTGTGTGTGTGTGTGTGTGTGTGTGTGTGTGTGTGTCCGTCCATGTGCCGTGTTACTGTTCACCCCTCCCTAGTTGCAAGTGTGTGTGCTTCTGTGCCCTGCCACATCCCTTGCCAGCATGCACCCCTGGTGTGCTTCCATGTGTGTATGTAGGTTGTGCCCTAGCCACTGGTGGTTGCACATGGCCCCATGACTTACCCGTGTTGGCTGAAGTGCTCCTCTGTGATGGTGTCCTGGTGCAGCTGTGCCAGCCGGATCAGTCAGGGGTCCCATCAGCCAAGGGGGGGCTGCCCATCCCCATCGTCACCGGCATCACGGTCGTCCCCATCGCTGTCCCCCTCTTCGACCTGTATGGCTATCCCACAGTCTTTGGCCATGTTGTGCAGGATACAACAGGCCAGGAATATCCCACAGACCTTTGAGGGTCTATACTGTAGGGCACCGCCAGTGGTGTCCAGGCAACGGAAACGCACCTTCAGCATCCCAAACACCCGCTCAATGACGTTGCATGTGGTGGCATGTGACTCATTGAAGGGTTGCTGCGATGGGGTCATGGGCTGCCGGTAGGGTGTGAGCAGCCAGGGATGGAGTGGGTATCCACTGTCACCTGTGTGGAGATAGTGGAGGTTAGTGTCTTGTTCAGGCTCAGACCACCCCAAACCCTGTGGGCCACACCCATGGCACCTCTGGCTTACCCCCCCTTGCCCACGATTTGTCAGTTCTACATATATACTCACCCACTAGATGACCTGTGGGGATGTCCCCACTCTCGAATCGATGGCACAGTGCCGACTGGTGCCAGATGAAGGAATCATGTGCTCCCCCCAGGGTGCATGGCACAGACATTGATGATGTGCCCACTGGCATCACACACACTACCTGGTAGTTCACACTGGCATATCCCTTCCGATTCATGTAGGTGGCCCCATCGGGGCCAAGTGGTGTGCGAATGGCCACATGGGTGCAGTCTATTGCCCCTAGCACGCCAGGCATACTTGCTACCCTGTGGAACTCCTGTATGTTTGCTGTGCGCTCCACCGCGCTGCTGGGGAAATGGATGTACTCCGCAGCATGTGGCAGCAGTTTGCTGAGGAATTGGGTGAGAATGCGTGATGTGGCCGACTGTGTTATGCCTGTGGTATCCCCTGTTGGTCTCTGAAAGGTACCAGTGGTGAGCAAGCACATGCAGGCTGTTACCTTTGTCTCCACTGACAGAGCATGACTCCGTCGTGTGGGTGCCTGCATCACATCACTGCACAGCTCACAGAGCCGCCTCAGTATTGCCCTGTTCAGGTGGTACCGACCCACAATCTCAACATCTGTGTACAGCTCAAAGCTGGTGCGGGCTCGGTACTGCCTGTTGGGGGCATACCGCCGACGGGCCCTTCCACGGCCACGTCCCCCTGCAGCATGCCTTCTCAGCCCCTCACTACGGCATCCATGTGGAAGGTTGCACTGTCCATGTCCCTGGCTTGTGTCCCCCAGCTGATGTTGCTTTGTTCCCCCCGCTGTCCTGACTGCTACCTCCCCTGCACTGGGTACACCTACTGGCCTCTGCACTCTGTGGCCCCACACACCTTCCCTCGCCCCTCTTCTGTGTTGTGGTTTCCCTGGCCTGCCCTCTTTCTCCCTATTTCTCTGTGCCTGTCTCTGACACATGTGGCTTCCCTGTAACTTTCTTGCACCTCTTTCTTGCTCCTTTTTATTTTGGCTCATTTCCGCTATGGCACAACTTCAGCCTGCTCCACTGTTGCACATTGTGCAAGTCTTTGAACATCGCACTGCGCACTTTATGCATGGTTCCACCCCCCTTTGGTTGCGCATGCCTTCATTATCATTGTGCTGTTGCTCAGCATGTTTTCAGTGGCTCAACTGCCTCCTGCTGAATATCACAGAATGGTGCATTTTCTAACTTGCGCTGGCACAACCCTATTGCGCATTGCGCAACCCTTTTGAATATCCAGCCCAATGTGTGTATATCTGCATATGTGTGTTTGTGTGTGTGTGTGTAAGGAGGGGGGGAATCTTAACAGTACACACTAACAAAATAAAGTAGCCTATTTTATAAGCACAATGAGATACTCTAGGGGTATGCATTGAACAGATATTACCGCACTTCCAGGGACTGATGCCACTCGTGCCTTACTACGCCCCTGGGTGTGCAGTAATATCTGTTCAATTAACACCCCCTTGTGTCTTGTTGGTTATATATTTTTTCTTTCCATATATATATATATATAGATATATATATATAGATATATTATATATCTATATATATATATATATATATATATATATATATATACTGTATATATATCTATATATTCATATATATATATTCCTTATTTTACCTCTCCTCTACACTAACTTTGCTTTTTCTCTTTTAGATATTTCCTGAAGAAGACCTATGGTTGAAACGTCAGTTTTTAACTCTATTTTTAGCATGCATTTAACATAACCATTATATTTTGCTTTCAGACCACATGCTGATGCAGCAACTTGTTTTTGTTTATATATATACTGGTGTCCCCAGGATGAAACCCAGTCTTGCAGCATTTTGCAGCACTCTGTAGAATACTGCAGCTGACCTACTGAATAAAGCAATGTAATTTCAAAGGCAATTAGTCCCTTTTGTCATTCAGGAAAATGTGACATTGCCGGGATGAAGTGAATGCCACAGTTTCTTGCATGACAAAAAGGACTAATTGCCATTGAAATTACATGGCTTTATTCAGCAGGTCTGCTGCATTATACTTTAAAAGTAGGTTTCTTCCTGTGGGATGCCACTGTGCATATAATAGCCACTTCTATGTTAAACCCCAAATTTTGCATTTTAATAACTTTGCAACCATTTGTCCAATCTGCCTGAAATTTTGCATGTGCAATGTGGTACCATAGGTCTCTGTCAGATTTTCAGTTTCGGAGCTGCAGAGCATTGAAAAATGTGAAAAAATCCTCAACTTTTTTGAATTCTTCACTCTCCTCTACAGCCTGAATGGTCTGTCTGACTGGTCTGAAATGTTCAGGGCATATGGGGACTGGGACAAGGAAGTGCCATTTGAAGATTTGGTGAACAAATATTAATCCTTTCAAAAGTTAGGAAAGTTCAAAGTTTCCCCATTATAGCCTATGGGAAACCTTATATGTTCAGCTTGAAAACTTTTAAAAGCTTTCATGAAAGTTAAAAAAGCTTCCAAGCTCTGCCAATAAGCTTTTGAGCTGCTGCCATCTTGTTTGCGGTTAGCGACAGACCAAAATGGCTGTAGTTCAAATTTGGGTGTGCCTAGAAAAACGTTGATGGTTGTGTTTACCAAATCAAGTCCTGAGCTATACAGCACAGCCTTTTTGGGGGGGGGGTAAACCCCTCCAGAAATGTGTTTTTTGAGAGCATTTTCCTATACTATTGCAAACCAGATGCGGTACTTTTGTGAAAGTACCGTACTTTTGCGACACTATAATATCCCCAAAACAGAGGGTTCTTTGTCACTTCATTGTACTTCAACGGTCGGGTCTTTTGGCCTGAAATGTGTAGGGTAGTAAGCCCTGGCTCCACTGATGTGCCTTTTGTTGGTTTGGCCCCAAACCATTAAATGCTTCCTTAGCTGCAGTGTTGTGAAGTTGAGAAATTTCCCATAGGCTAACATGGCGGTGTCTGTATCGCTTTCCACCATCCATATCTCGAAAATGATGCAAGATACGGATTTTTCGATACCTGCAGCTTTTTAGGTGAACTAAGTTTGGAGTAAGTTTAAAAGGCATAGATTACAACTACAGTGGAATTTTTTTCATAGGTTGTATGGTTACTGAGATATTGGCAAATTTGTGTTCCATGGGTTCATTGTCATGTTTGTAGGCATGCGTTATGTCATATATTTATGTGTGAAGTGGTAACTTAGGGCCCCAAGTCTGCGCTCTCACACATGCACCTTCTCAAATAATTTGCAGCATTGGGGAGCGCGGGGCCCAGAGGGCCCACGCCCCACAACCACATACCAGTTACATTGCACTACATTTACAATGGTAACATTGTAATTTTTTTATGTAAATTTGCAAGGCAACTATGGAACACACTACTGACATATCGGTGTCTGCACCACTCTTTTATGCCTGTATCTGGGAAGTGGGTTAGGAAAGTGGTAGTGGTGTTGCAACACTACCTTTACTTTACAGAAAGCTTCAGTAGTGTTCTGACACTACCGCTATTGTCACGAAAGTAACAATACTGTCATGACACTAATATTTGTTTTCATGAAAGTACCATTAGTGTTGTGAAACTACCTTTTGTTTTGTGAGAATGACAGTACTGATGTGACAGTACTCTCTAGTTTTGAAAAAGTATTGTATGTTAGCCTATGGGAGTTTTACAAAAGTAGTGGAATTTCACAAAATTAAAGTGCCAAATGAGGTGGGTTTTTTTGCAGTGCTCACAGTATTTTCGGTGCTCATATCTTGGAAATGATGCAAGATACAGATTTTGTAGACTTACCTCATGTGGAGGTGTTGCTGTCATGATTACAACAACATTTTAATTTTTTTCATAGCTGCTTTGGTTGCTGGGGTATTGGCAATTAGTGTTACAAGTGTTTCTAGCCCTATAGGGTTGATGTATGGCTATGTAGTTACGTGTAAGTGGGAGTGCAGGGCCTGGAGGGTCCACAGTTCCAAGTATGCATATCATTATGCATAAATGGGCAGCTTGGTGGGAGCGCAGGGCCCACCACCACATACCATTTGCTAGTTATATTACACTTTTTCAAAAAGTACGAAAATTCATTGCAAAAAACTTCATTAATGCATCGGTTAGGGTTAAATTGACAAAAGTGGGGAAATGAGATGTTAGGGTTGAGCCCCTAAGCCCTCCACCACCCCACCACCCATACTTCATGGACCGACAGATGCTGGGGTGTGCCATGGGGTTGTCAGGCCTAACTCTCACCCCAGTCTCCTTGACTGTAGTATGTCAACCTGTTTACACATGGAATGGGGTGAGAGTTGGTGCTGATGACCCCATGGTACACCCCGGCATCTGTCGGACTGCGGAGGATGGGGTGGTTAGGAGCTCAACCCTAACATCTCATTTCCCCACTTTTGTCATTTTAACCCTAACTGATGCATTAACAAAGTTTTTGCAATGAATATATATTATACTGGTGCAGTAGAGCCATTATATTAGGGCTGAGTGCAAACTTCTATTTTAAACCCCAAACTTTGAATCTTAATAACTTTGGGACCATTCAAAGCCCAGTCCCCATCAGCATCATGTCCGTGACAGTTGTTTGCCAAGGGGGGCTAATCCCCTTGGCATCATCCCCCACCAAACACCCTTTTTTTTCTCTGCTGGATGGGGTACCCAATCTCCATCAGCTTAAGTCCCCCCACCCCAAAATATGCAGATGCCATGCTGGGAGCCCACCCCAGTGTGCTAAATGTGCCTGTTAAAAGAAAAAACCTTCCCACGATGTTCAATTGTTTTTTTTAACCTGTAAAGTAGAAAACCGTCCCTCGCTGTCTGTGGCCTCCTCCCCTAACCCATGCCCACCCACTGTGTACTCCACTTTTCCACACTCCCTCTCACCCCATACTTACCTCCGGAACCCGGTGTGATGATCTTCGGTGGACCGGGAACATGTCTTCACTCTTCAAAGCCGACCATGAACTGAAGAAATGCTGGTAAGCTGTATAATGGCATAAATAATTTTTTTCAACTTTGGTGCATATCTCGGGCATTTTTGGAAATTTTGGCACCAGATTTTCAACATGGGGTTATTGGGACCCCTCCTCATGAATTCAGTCACTGTCATGGTGTTATTCGGTACAGAAAGGTGATTTTGTGGTCACTGCGTGGAATAACCTTTCAGGACTGATTAACAAAATGACAGTGCCACTGTTCATGAGGTGGGCTCTCAAAAAGCCTATGTTGCAAATTTGGTGAAAAAAATCCAAAAAATGACTGTTTTATGAGCGTGCATAATGCAGTTTCCACGCACCCTGGTAACTTCGCCAATTTGTAAAATTTTCACTCCAGATTTTCAACATTGCCATTTTTTCACACATCCTTATGAATAGTACAGCTGTCATTTTTCACGTCCTGGCCAAATTGTGTTTCCGCACTTCCCACGCAGAATAGCATGGCCGCTGTGGGAAATCAGTGTTTGGGACAGATTAAGAAAATCACAGTGACTCTGTTCATGAGCAGAGGTCCTAAAATGGCTATGTTGAAAATTAGGAGACAAATGTCCAAAAAATGACTGTTACAAGTGTGCATTGTGCAGTTTCCACACACGCTCCTAACTTCGATAAGTTTTGTATTTTTACTCCAGGTTTTCACCATTGCCATTTTTTCACTCCTCCTTATGAACAGTAGAGCTATCATTTTCCATATCCTACCTAAAATGTGTTTTCGCACATCCAGCGTGCAGTGGCGCAGTTGCTGTAGGAATGTTCAGAGCAGAGTAAGAAAATCACAGTAACACTGTTCATGAGCAGAGGTCTCAAAATGCCTATGTTGAAAATTTGGTGAAAAAATTCCATAAAATGACTATGTTACAAGCGTGCATTGTGCAGTGTCCACGCACACAGTCATAACTTTGAGAATTTGTAATATTTTCACTCCAGATTTTCAACATTGTCATTTTTGCATGCGCTCTTATGAACAGCACAGCTGTCATTTGTCACATCCTGCCCAAAATGTAGTTTCGCACAACTGGCACACAATCGCTTGGTCGCTGTGGGAAATCAACGTTTGGGGCAGATTAAGATAATCATAGTGCCACTGTTCATGAGCAGAGGTCCCAAAATGGCTATGTTAAAAATTTGGTGAAATAATTCCATTAAATGACTGTGTTATGAGCGTGTAATGCACAGTTTTCACACACGCTCATAACTTTGAGAATGTTTAATATTTTCACTCCAGATTTTCAACACCTCCTTATCAATGGTGCAGCTGACATTTTAATGTAGTGCAGAATGGTGCGGTCACTGCAGGAATTCAATGTTCGAGACAGATTAACAAAATCACAGGGACACTGTTCATGAGCAGTGGTCCCAAATGCTTTCATGAGGTGGGGTCACAGAAAGTCCATGTTTTAAAATTTGGAGTGCAAATACCAACAAATGCCCAGGGCATTAGGGTTTCTAACCATTACGTCCCACCCTGTATAGACTAACAGGCATCAAGGGTGTGTCTTTGGATTGTCTGCTGTAGTGCTCATGCCATTGGTCCTCCACCCCCACCATGCAGCCACTGACAGGCATCAATGTGTGCCTTGGACTCTTCAGCCCCAAAGTTCAACCCATTCTCCTATGCTGCACCCATGTCAACATACTTCCTTATGAAATGGGGTGAGCACAAGGCCTGATGACCTCAAGGCACAATACGACACTTGTCAGACTCTGCAGGGTAGGGTGTGGTGAAATGGCATGAGCATTATGGCCAGCAACCCAAACGCACACCCCAATGCCTGTCACTCTCTGTAGGTTGGGGTGGGGTTGACATTGATTCTATACTTCAGTGCTATTCCTATTATGCGTCTCTCTAACTCCTGCACTACCAATGCCAACACCAGCAAGACAACATTCGGCATTGACAAATGCTTGCTTTTAAAAAGGAAGTGCTTCATTTCTGTACACCTGCAGGTTACACACATTAAGCTCTTGTTAGTTTTAACCTGAATTAAAACTAATATAGCAAGAGCTCCAAAAGAACAGTTAAAAGGCAACAAAAGCAGGGAAATGTGGCATTAGGGTTTCCAACCCTAATACTCTACCCCCCACCCTGTAAGCAGCAACAAGAGTGGGGTGTGCCTTGGGGTTGTCAACCCTAATGCTCACCCAATTCCCTGAGTACGTAAGCTGAGATGGGTACAATATATGAGGATGGGGTGAGCGTTAGGGATTGACAACACCAAGGCACACCCCACACCTGTTACGGCCTGCAGGGTGGGGGTGGGGTGTGAGAGTTGGAAACCCTGATGCTTTATTTCCCTACTTTTGTAACTTTAATCCTAACAAGTGCATTAATAATGTTTTTTGCACTGAATTTCCTGACTGTTTGAGATGCTACTTTTTCTATAATTAGTTTTTATAAATGCATGAGGGGGTTTCTATAATTAATCTTTATAAACAAATAAGTTACTATAAATTAAAACAAAATGTTGAATCATATTCACTGGGGGCTGTAGGATTCAAACCTCCAGCATCCTAGCGCTGAGTCTTAGTCACTACACTACATTGCCTCCTTTGAAATAACTGTGTCAGTTTTCTCTTATCCTAAGTCAAGACTGATCCACACTAAAACAGCCAATAATACTTTCCTGTTTCTCTGTATTGCCAAAAGTCATTTTTTTAAACTTTGTATATTTCTAAGCCATTGAATTGTCTAAAACTTTTTCAATTCACATGAACACAAAATCAATACATTAATGTCTATTTTAACGTAACTTAAAAAATGACTACTTTCCTTCTATAGCCCTAATGTTTAACATACTGATTTGTAGCCCATGTTTCAAAACAATTCACACTTTCCAAAGAGGGATAGCTTGTACTTTTCATCCGATTTTTCTAATTCCCTCAATTTTAAAAAACAAGTATGGAAATAAGCTCATGATTATTCATGAGCTACGGTTACAGTGACATTTTTGAAAATGTGGGGCACAGGAGGAACTGTTCTTCTTGCAATGTGAATAGGTGAAACCAAACAGAAATTGTTGTAAACAGTGATTTTGAACAGACCAAGCTTCCCAAAGAGGGATAGCTTGTAGTTCTCACCTGATTTTTCTAATTCCCTCAATTAAAAAAAAAAGATATGCAAATAAGCTCATGATTATTCATGAGCTATGAATTGACTCTAGGCATCTGAGCCATGCCCATTTATACAGCTACTTTGAAGTACTTAATGAGCAAGCTCAGAATCTGACATTTTAAAATGTAATAGCTTTGGAACAGATTAACATTATTTCACCAAACCAGTGAAGGGCACTTCTGTCAAACAAGCCCTTTCTACACTAAAACTTTAAGATCACAATTCCAAACTGTCTGGGAGCAAGGTTACGACAAATCTATCTGCTTCTTGGAATCTGCACATCCGACCAGAATAAAACTTGGCACTTCAAGTTATTTACCCAGAGACTGCACATGCACAATTTAATGCAAATCCATTGAACAGTTGCAAAGATATTAAAGTGCAAAATGTAATGCTTACTACTGCCATCAGTAGGGCAGTCGCTGAATTACACGAGTTCCATTATAAATTATTCACTTATCCTTGCTATAACTGATCCCTCCTGCCATCTGTAGTGCAGTCACTGAATTACACAAGTTCTGTTTAAGCAATAATGCAAAACAGGTGGTGTGTTGTTGTGAGATTTACACATGCCTAATAGTAGCTTTGGAATGGATTAATATTTTTCACTAAATCAGTGAAAGACATGTCTGTGGGCCAAGCCCTTGTTACCCTGAACATTTTGGACCAAAGTTCCAAACCATCTGAGTGCAAGGTGATGACAAAAAAAAAACAGCAAAAAACACCGATTTGTTATGTTGTTTCGCTAACTGCATCTCAGAATCTGCACATCTAACCAAACAAAACTTGACACATCAAAAGGTCTCCCCCTCAAGATCACACATGCAAATTTTCATGTAAATCCATTAAACGGTTGCAAAGATATCAAAGTGCTACATTTTATGCTCACTACTGCCATATGTGGGGCAGTCGTTAAACTACACATGAGTTTCATTATAATTTATACATTTAGCCAGCTAGAACTGATCCCTTCTGCCATCTGCAGAGAATTCACTGAATTACACATGAATTCTGTTTAAGCAATAATGTAAAATAGGGGGTGTGTTATTGTGAGATTTACACATGCCTAATAATAACTTTAGAACAGATTAATATGTTTCACCAAACCAGCAAAAGGCACATCGGTGGGTCAAGCCCTTTCTACCCTGAAAATTGCAGGCCAAAATTCCAAATTATCTGGGCGCAAGCCGATGACAAAAACAACAGCAAAAACAGTGATTTGTTACTTTTTTTTTTGCTATCTGCATCTTGGAAACCGCACATCAGACCAGAACAAAACTTAACAGATCAAGATATCTTCCCCACAAGACTATGCATGCAAATGTTTGTGCAAATCCATTGAACGGTTGAAAAGACATTAAAGTGAATAATTTTACGCTCACTACTGCCATATGTAGGGCAGCCACTGAATTACACGAGTTCCATTTAAGTAATAATGCATGACAGGTGGTGTGTTGTTGTAAGATATACACACACCTAATAATAACTTTGGAAAGGATTAATACTTTTCATCAAACCAGCGAAAAGCACATCTATGAGCCAAGACCTTTCTACCCTGAAAATTTCAGACCAACGTTCCAAACTGTCTGGGCTCAAGGCAATGACAAAAAAAAAGCAAAACAAAAATATTTTTTTTTTATGTTTTTTCACTATGCACAGCTTGGAATCTTCATATCTGAGCAGAATGAAACTGGGCACTTCAAGAGATCCATCCCTCGAGACTGTGCATGCAAAATTTCATGGAAATCCATTGTCCAGTCTCAAAAAATGAGGCACTGTGCATACAGTATATACAGTAGCTGACATGATTTCTTTACTGAGAGATGTCTCCTATTTCTGTAGTGAGTACAGAAATATCTAACCAGCTTTTCTAATTTCCTTAATTTTGAAAAAAGGGCATTTAAATAAGCTCATGATTATTCATGAGAGAGGCTTACACTGACATTTTGGAAAATGTAGGTTACATAAAGAACTGTTCTTGCAATGTGAACATGTGGAACCAAAAATAAATTGTTGTAAATAGTGATTTTGAACAGATGAAGATTCGCAAGGAGGGATAGCTTGTAGTTTTCATACACAATTTTTCTAGTTCCCACAATTTTAAAAAAAGGACATGCAAATAAGCTCATTATTATTCATAAGCTATGAGAAAACTATAGGCACTCATGAATAATAATTTTATAGCTATCTTTTTAGGCTGACTGAGCATGCTCAGAACCCAGCATTTTAAAATGTAATAACTTTGGAAAAAATTAATATTTGTTCACCAAACTACCAAAGGAAATCCTTCTGATGCAAGCCCTTTCTACCCTGAGAATTTCAGACCAAAATTCCAAACTGTATGGCTGATTTTTTTAATATAGTAAAATAGTAACACCGTAGTTGCAGGCAGAAAAAGACCCCTTACTCAATCTAGTCTGCCAGAGAGGAAAAAAAAAATTTCTTCCTACTGTTCCACTGCAGATCCCACCTGATCTGCTACCATTCTTCTCCCCATTCCTGTTTCTAAGAACCCCCTATGCCTATCCCATGCAGGCTTAAATCCCTCCATTGTGCTGGTACTTACCACCTCTACCTGCAGAGGGAGCACATCAATTATCTCCCGCTAATTCGTACCCGGACAACTCACTCCTGACAATTCACTCCTGGTTCTTCTCGATCCTGGTTCTTCTTGCTCCTGACATATTCCTCCCCCATGACAACTCGCTCCTGGTTCCTGGTTATTTTTTATTTTTATTTTTGTTGACCGGGTAAGTGCACTAGACAAATCCTGCCTATTTTCAGGCATGCCCTGGGGAAGGGGGATACAGATGAATGCCAACTGACCTTGAACAAGATTAAGCTGTTGGTGGTATTTTTAGTGAATGAGGGAAATTTGGCCAGGACATCGGGGAAATTCCCCTACTCTGGTGGGCGCTGTGGAGCAGACAGAGTGAACCTCTGTCCAGATGGTGGCTGACAGCAGTGGAGGTCGGACGGTTGCTGTGCATTTGGAAGAATCGGTTTGCGAGGGGGAAGATATGGCTGGAATGCATTCACGAGATGGCCAGCTCAATGTAACTATACCCTCGCAGCAGGTGTCCCTGTTTCACGATGCAGGAGTCATTGGTAATGAAGGAACGGGTGATGGTCCAGTTTATCGGGAGGAGCCTGCAAATCCAGTTTTGAGTCTCTCAGAGGATGTTCTTTCTATGGTGCCTCAGGACCAGTCAGCGTCTTTCTCTTTGGTTGTTGCTATGCAACTAGAAATCAAGCGTCAGGTTTTGGAGCTCGCTGTAGCAGACTACCGGCAAGCTCAACTTTCCATGGAGGAGGAAAAGAAACACAAGCGGCCCAAATTGGATTCCCCCTCGGGCCCTCCAGGTAACACTAATAAAGTGTTAAGAAGTTCTTCTAATACACAAAGCGAGGATTTACCCCCACCCCAGATGTCTCCTTCAGGAAATACATGGTCTCCTCAGTGGGCTTTACAGCAGGCAGGCTGGATAAGGTCCGAAACTGGCATTTGGGTCACCGAACCTGCGATTCCAATTCTGGGGGTTCCTGGGGTAGGAGAGCCATCAGCATCTGCAGATACTCCTTTGGAGGAGTTTTCCTTTCAACAAGATCCCCTGCCCACTGATGTTTTGGTATGGGACACAGTGCTTCCTGCCTTTGGAGCCACCTCGAAAGTGGTTAACCCTGATCCCTTACAGAATACAAACATTGCATCTCTGGACTTTGTTCTCTTTGATGGCCTAATTTCTTTCTCCCCTCTTACTGATTCCCACCTTATGATGACTCAGGCCACAGCTGACAGTATGGGGATGGCTGGGTTGATTGTTGAACATAACGAAGAATCTAATGGTTTGCCAGTGCCTCCTGCTACATTTGCTAGTCTGTTTAAGAAACCAGTGTCACTGTCTAAATGACGGAATGCAGTTCGCTTAAGGTTTTTGGGAACTACTGAAGACATGCCTGACTGATTTTATGTTGGCAAAGTTTTGATTAAACAGTTATTGGGTTTTTCTCCAGCTAAAGTTTATGCTCTTATTCACTCCCCTGGGGACCACATGTATGATATTAGCTTTCGCACACCTGATTTATTGAACAGATTTTGGATGAAATATGCTTTACTTAAAACTAACCCTGCTTGATCTCATTTTCAGGTGATTCCACTGACAAAACAATCCTTTAAAGTTATAACTGTGTTATTTAGGAATGAGGGGTTAAACATCGAAGACATTTCATATTGGTTAGAACACAGATGTACGCTCCAGGGTAACCCTGAGCCTATATTGGATTCTGAGGGGTTTTGGAATGTAAGGTGGAGGTATAAAATTAATTTACTACAGACAGAGGATGGTTTACAGCATTTGCCGAGTTGTTTTTACCTGGGTAGCGATAAAGGCTTTATATTCTACCCAGGCCAACCACGGCATTGTTACAAATTTGGTTCTCCTAGGCACCTTAGTAGGACCTGTGATATTATGAAGTGTGTGCAGTGTGGTGAAAGGGGACATGTTTTTACCGATTGTCATCATCCAGTGAAATGTTCTCTTTGTGAGGACGCTCATGCTTTCATTGACTGCCCCTTTGCAGCCCAAAATAAATCTAATGGGGATTTTTGTATACAGGACTTTTATATTAATACTGTGGATACAGCTGCATTGAGACAACGGCCTCCCCCGCCTTCCGAATGGGTGAGATCACAAATGTTTTGGGTACAGGAGCAGCCCCAGGTACAGATTTTTACTGAAGCTGATTTGTCAGTTGTAGACCCGGCTCCTGTGCCGGTCTCTTTGCCTCCTGTAGCATCCACTGTTGTAACCCCTATATCAGTAGATCCTATGCCCCCACCCATGCCTCCTGAAGGGGATTTTACAGTGGTTTCCACTAGGCACTGTAGTCTTCATTCTTGGGGTGTGGAGAAACCTGTGTCAGATATTGAACCCTTGGTTTTACAAAACAACTAGCAGGTACTGTACTTCTGGATGACAGTGGAACTGAGTCTGATTCCACCTCGGTTCTCTCATCTCAACCAGAGGGTGCCTCTGATGTTGACCAGCCCCTGGAGCAACTGAATACTGGGGAAAAAAAAGGACTAAGATAGGGATGAGGAAATCCACAAAAAAAAAATAATGATGATGATTTTTAGGTTGGCTTGTTTAAGAAAACTGTTATGTTCATTTGGAAATTGCATTGGTATTTATTTTCTTTTCTCTCTTTCTCTATATGTCAGTATCTCATAATCTTTCTGTGGCCTCTCTGAATGTTAACAGTGTTCAGTCAGAGAGGGAGAGGTTGTTGATTTATTCTTTGTTTGAAAATGAAGCTTATGATGTGGTATTCCTCCAGGATACCTGTTTATATTCTAGGGAAGATGTGAATATGGCAACGGTTGGTTGGAGGTGGGGAATTACATATTGGTTCCTGGCTGACGTATTAGCAGTGGCGTTGGTATTGCTGTGAATACTCCAATGGCTAAATTAATTCACCTGGTAGATCTCTATCCTGGGTGTGTTTTGATGTTAGTGTAACAAGGGATAAAGAAGTTTGTCCCTATATTTCAGCCTAACCTCATTTTGGTCTAAAACATAATGTGTATGTGTAACAAATGTTGGCCTATATAATTGGATCATATAAAGCTATAGACAAACTAAGCCACAAGTTGCAATATTAAAGTGCCTTTTGATATTAGTGCTGACCATGTAAGTAATAGCAAACATTTGGCTTATGTGTCTGCAAGACAGAAACACAGGATAGAGTCCAAATTACCCTTCTGACTATCTCTAGTGTTTGTTCTTATCAGGACAGGCTAAAATGCTTGTATGCACATTCCTAAGTCCAAACCTATTTCTCCCTCCTAGACCTTGGTAACTGGTACTGACAACTGTTACTAGCCATATATAATAATAGAATGTACACTATCTATACTTGTGCTGACCAAGGATGAGCTCATACATATACCAAAGGAGTATTGCCTTGTAAGTTGATGTTTGTGCTTGTTTTAAACCAATCATAGAAAACCATAGGAAATGATGATGCTGTCTTCCACTATATAAGCAAGCCAGCACACACTGTTATTTTGAAGAATGTACCATTTGTAATCTCTCACGGTGATTATTGTTATAATCATTAAATTCTTCCGCCATCAGTCTCATCTCCGTTCGTCTCCTTTCTAAGTATCTGTAATTGATAATTTACTAACTGTAATTTTTTCCACAACGCTACAGTTAGATTTAGAAGTTAATGGATTACAGGGGCATTTCATAAATGTGTATGCCCCACAGACGAAATTTGACAGAGTTGGCCTCTTCAAATTAATTTTGCCATACTTATTTACATCATGACATATTTTTCTGGGCGGAGACTTTAATTGCAGTAGATATCAGAAAGATCGTGGCCTTCGCACAAACAAAATTTTTTGTGATGCTCATTGTCTTAATGACCTATTGGTACAATCTGGTTTACAAGATGTTATGGCAGCTCAAGTTCCACCTGCTGAAACATTTTTCCAGGGTACTAAAGCTACCCATATTGATTTTTAATTTCTCTCTGATTCCTTGAATGTTATTCATACTAAAACTATTCCCGTGACACCTTCTGAACATGCCATTTTTAGAGATTATGGTTTCCAGTCATACAAAGATGCATCGTGGCCCAGGTTACTGGAGATTAAATTTAGACTTACTGCTTATTCCTACGGTTGAGGATGGTTTTCTGGCTTTATTAGCAGCTAGGAAATGGATTTTTTGCCTCTATGATTGTTCTCGAGACTGGTGGATAGATACTAAACAGGATAACCAACGTTATTTTTCATGTATTGGTAAAATTAATGGTAAATAGAAAACCGATGAATATGCCCTTCTTAGAGCACAATTTTTAGATGCACACTTTTGAGTGATACAAGGGGATGTCTCTATTCTCTCCAATTTACATACACTTCAAGAACGATTGAACAAAATACAATTTGATCGGGCTAAATCCTTGGAGAATGAAAGACGATTTGGGACTCAAGGGGATAAAGCCTTTATGAATGCTTCCCATTTTTTTGCTTATCAGAGGCAGCAAGAAAAAATTACTCACCTTAGTAATGTTGTTTCTTCTAATGGAGTCTTGCTATATTATGACATATGCAGTATAACCCCAGGTTAGAACTGCTCCGGAGGTGAAAGAGTTAACTTTCCATGCAGGGCATGGAATCTTGAGCACGAGCTCGGTTGAACACTCTGTCTGTTGTAGCTCAAACTTGAACTGTCAGATCTTTATGAGCAAAAACTCGCTAAGGTTCTGTGTGGAAGCCGTAAACCTACACTAGCCACTGGCTACTAACTACAAAAACATATTTTTTGTTCTTGATCCCAAAACAAAGACTCAAGTTGAGGGATTCAAGAAAGAAAAAAAAAGCATAACACCTAAGCACCCTAGAAAGGGTGAAAATAAAGTGGGCATCAATGAAGTGCCAACATTGCACTGCCCACTCACATCCCAAAAATAGAGGTTCTGAGAGGGGCAGGCTGTGGGGGAGGTCATAATATAGCAAGACTCCATTAGAAGAAACAACATTACTAAGGTGAGTAATTTTTTCTTCAAACAACATGAAGTCTTGCTATATTATGACATATGCAGATTGCACAGCAGTACCTCCATGGAGGAGGGACAGAACCTACTTGGGAAATAGGCTCTGAAGCACAGCTGTGCCAAATTGAGCATCACTCCTAGCCTGGATATCCAGGGAGTAATGCTTAGTAAAAGTGTGAACTGTTTTCCAGGTAGCTGCTTGACATATCTCTAGGATAGGGATGTCCCTGGCAGCAGCCAGAGACGCAGCTGTACCTCTGGTAGAGTGAGCCCTCAGGCCTGAGGGAGGAACCTTACCCAGTTTTTTCATAGCAGAATTGGATACAAGAGACAATCCACCTGGCAATGGATCTTTTAGTGGCAGGTTTCCCTTTACCAACCTCACCATAAGTGAGGAACAATTGGAGGGATTCGAACCTGTGACCCTTGGTACGTTCTATATAGTAACTAAGGGCTCTTTTGACATCTAAACTGTGCAATCTCCTCTCACCAGAGGAGGAATGGTCAGTGAAGTACACAGGAGGAGACATGGATTGATTAAGGTGAAAGTCTGAAACCACCTTAGGCAAAAACTTCCTGTTAGTCCTGAGGACCACCTTATCTCTATGAAAGGAGATAAAATCAGGCTCCACTGACAAAGCTTGTAGCTCACTTACGCGCCTGGCAGAGGTGATGGCTACCAGAAACACAGTTTTCCAAGTCAAGTACTTAAGCTCTGCTGAAGACAATGGCTCAAAAGGGGGTTGCATAAGCTGAGCGATGCAAATATTAAGATCCCAAGCAGGGGCAGGGTCCCTGAACGGGGGTTGGTGAAGCAAACCTTTAAAAACTTGGAGAACACAAGGTGAGCTGATAAAGAAGAGGGCTTACCTGCTGATAAGAAGACAGACACAGCTGCCAAGTGCACTTTTAGGGTAGCTGGTCTCAGCCCCAAGGAATTCAAATGCACCAAATAATCCAGGATCGTGAGCACACCAGCAGATTCTGGGGAAATATATTTACCAGCACACCATATGGAAAATCTCTTCCATTTTGAATTATAGGTAGCCCTGGTGGAAGGCTTCCTAGAGGCCTTCAGTATATCCAATACACCTTGGGAAAGGTGTAGGTCAGCAAACTCTAACTCTTCAAGAGCCATGCCTTGAGATTGAGAGATTTGAGGTTTGGATACCAAACTCTCCCCTGGGCACAGGTTAACAGGTTGTGATTCCTGGGAAGACATAGGGGAGGGTGGACTACTAAGGACATGAGGAGTGGGTACCAGGGCTGCCTGGCCCAATCTGGAGCAATCAGGAGCATCTTGCAGGATTGAGATCTGATTCTGACTAGCACTTTGAAAAGAAGGGGGAAGGGGTAAAAGCATAGAGAAACTTCCCTTCCCAACTGAGGAGGAAGGCATCCAGAGGGACTGAGCCCAACACTGGGGGCCTGCAGCAAAAAAGGGGAAGTTGGTGATTGTCTGGGGCTGCAAAGAGATCTATTTGCGGGGTGCCCCATCTGGCAAATACTACCTCCAGTACTAGGGGGTCCAGTGCCCATTCATGATGGCCCTGGGAAATCCTGCTGAGAGCATCCGCTAGGACATTGTCCTTGCCTGGGAGGTGAACTGCCATAAGGGAGGCATTCAGAGAATAAGCCAGAGACCACAACTTCATTGCTTCGGTGCACAAGGCCATAGACCGAGTGCCCCCTTGCTTGTTGATGTACCACATTGTAGTGGTATTGTCTGTTCTGACCTGAACAACCTTGTTCTGGACAGATGTGGAAAAAACCTGGAGTGCTAGAAAAACTGCTCTGAGTTCCAGCAAATTGATGTGGAGCAGAGATACCTGAGGGGACCACAGCCCCTGGGTGGAAAGGTCACCCATGGGAGCTCCCCACCCCAAGAGGGATGCATCTGTAGTAAGGGTCAAGGAATGAGACTGGTGAGTGAAGGGAACCCCCTGTCTCAGATTGTTCTGATCCTGCCACCACTGAAGGGCCTGGATGAGGGTTCGAGTCACTGGAATCAATTTGGTTAGGGGATCTGTCCTTTGAGACCAAAAGGCTCTCAAATGGAACTGAATGTCCCTCATCTGAAATCTCACTCCCTGCACTACTGCTGTAGAAGCAGCCATGTGCCCCAGGAGCTGTAGAAAATGCCTTGCTGGTCGAGAGACCTGCAGGATGAAGAAGAGGCCAGAGACACCAGGGTCCTTGCTCTTTCCAGAGGAAGGAATGCTCTGGCTTCTTTTGTGTTCAGTTCTGCGCCTATGAAGGTGAGAAGCTGGACAGGCTCCAGAACTGACTTTGGAAGATTGAGAAGGAAACCTAGAGATGTAAGCAGTTGCTGGGTTACTTGTAAGTGTAGTTTGACCTGTTCTGGAGACTGGTCTACAATGAGCCAGTCGTCCAGATAAGGAAAGATTGCAATCTTTTGCCTTCTTAAATGAGCAACTGCTACTGCCAGGCATTTTGTGAACATTCTTGGGGCCGAGGTGAGGTCAAAGGGCATTGCTCTGAACTGGTAATGGCCTGAGGGCAGTTCGAATCTGAGGTACTTTCGATGGGAGCTTCTGAAGAGAACATGGAAGTAGGCATCCTTGAGGTCCAGGGAGTCTAGCCAGTCCCCTGGCCTTAGAGAGGGTAAAATAATCCCCAGGGTCACCATTTTGAACTTTGGTTTTAAAAGGTGCTTGTTTAGATACCTGAGATCCAGGATGGGCCGCCATTCTCCTGTCTTTTTTGGGGTAAGGAAGTACCTGGAGTACAACCCTTTGCCCTGGTGTATGGGTGGAACCCTTTCCATGGCTCTGAGAACCAGGAGGGAAGAAACTTCTGCTTCCAGGGCAAGTGCCTCTGATGGGTTTGCAGGTGGAAAAGACCTGGCTCTTATCTTCAGAAATTTTTTGAAGCTGAGAACCAGTCCCTGGCTTACTTCTTCCAGGACCCACTTGTCTGATGTTAAAGACTTCCAGTCCTGGACAAAGTAAGCCAGCCTGCCCCCTACCAGTAGTGGAGAATTGGCCCTGGCCACCCCATCAGGGAGCCTGTTTTGCAGGGGCTTTGGGTTGAGGGGTAGAAACAGGCTTACTAGAACCCCTTCTGCCCCTTCCTCTAAAGAACCCCCTCTGGGCATAAGCAGAAGAGGAGGCCTGGGCTTGGTAAAAAGGCCTATGAAAAGGCCTGCCCCTGCCCCTGACATGCTGCCTTTGAGGAGTGACTTGCCTTCTTTGGCCTGTACACTCCTATAGGTGGTCCTATACTCATCCATTTTCTTCTATATAATTCTCTGTCTGCTCCCCAAACAGAGAATTTCCCACAACAGGAAAATCCATAGCCTTAGACTGGGTATCCTGTGACAGGGCCGTACATCTGAGCCAGGCCATTCTGCGAAGAGACACAGATGTAGCCATGACTCTCAATGAAACATCATTAGAGTCTACTGCAGCATGAAATTGCACCTTGGATGCCTCAGTACCATCCGCAGCCACCTGCTCCAGCTCCCTGGCAAGCTGGTCAGGGGTCTGTTTTGCTAGGGCCAGGACAGTATCCCACCTGGATTTCTGGTACCTAGCTGCATAAGCTATATAATTTGCCTGTCTGAGTCCCAAAGATGCTGCCATGTACTGTTTCTTTGCCATGGCATCCATCCTCCTGGAATCCTTTTCAGGAGGGTGAGAGGCTAGAGGAATATTAGTCTTGTCACAGGCTGCAGCCTGCACTACTCCCCACATGGCTGCACTGCTGGGATAGGAACTCCATATCAGAGCCTGATAAAGCATACCTCTTGTCCATCCTTTTATCCACAGGGAGGATAGAATGAGGAGTTTTCAGAATTTTTACTGTCTGTTTCCTAAAAGATTTGTGCAAGGGAATAGACAGTCTCCTAGACTCTGGAATATCCATCATTTCCACAAAATCAGGCTCTTCTTGATCAACAGCTTCCTCAACAGGGAGTTGCAGAGTCTCAGCAACTTTCTTGTAAAACAAAAATGAGAAGGGGACTCAGATAGCCTGGGAGGGGACACTCCTGAGGGTCTGTCTGGAGAGATGTCCAGTTCAATGGGCACATCCAGAATTTCAAAATCACACTCACTCTCCTCATACCCCTCCTCCCCTTCCTCCGGTTCATAAAAATCCTCAAAATCGTAATCTTAAACCGGGGGAACCGTCCGAACCGAGCGCTTCCCTAATGGTGTCGGTTCGGATGGAACTGGGGAAAGAGACTGGACAATTTGAATAGCTTTGGCTATTTCCTCAGCGGTTGGAGAAAGAACTTTGGCCCCAAACTAGCTGACCTTCTAGTCCTTTAGTTGAACTGCCCCTCAGAGCTGGCTCTTCGTTTGCCCGAGGAAGTATCGCCTGGTCAGAGGGCATCAGGTTCGCTTTGAATCAACCGGGCTGGCCATCTGGGTCAGCGGACTTTTGGCCTCCTTTTCCCTGAGCCTACCAACTCTCTTTTCCACGGTGGCAGCAGGAAAATTTTACAAATCTGGCAGTCTGCATTGAGGTGGTCAACCCCAGACAATATACTTTAGTGATGTGTGGGTCAGCCTTAGCAAAGGCTTCCCCACAAAGGCCACAGTGCTGAAACCCAGTGGGTCCGGTTTTTCTTTTGGTTTCTCAGACATAGTGCCAGCCTAACCAAAACTTGCCCGTTAATGGCAATCCGCTAAGCAAGACTCTCTTTATCGGTTCCCTAACCGTCATTGGTCGAAACTGTGAATAAATCTGCTTTTTTAGAACCAATAAGAACTGGAACTGCACTTAAAGGACTAGAAAGTAATTTTAAACCTAATCTGATCGGTTCAAACCGAACCGAAAAGACGTTTACAAGTTCCACACAGAAGAAAATAAACAAAAGCCTATCTATTACTTACAATACCACAGACAGAGCTTGAACCGATGATTGCGGTTAAATTTTGGTAAAATAAACCAAGAATTACACTTTAAAACCAACAAACGAACCGAGCAGCAGGAGGAATCTCCGGAGCGACTGTTCAGTGAGGCGGAGTAAAGAATCTGTCAGTTTAAGTTTGAGCTACAACAGACAGAGAGTGTTCAACCAAGCTCGCGCTCAAGATTCCATGCCCTGCATGGAAAGTTAACTCTTTCACCTCCGGAGCAGTTCTAACCTGGGGTTATACTGCATATGTCATAATATAGCAAGACTTCATGTTGTTTGAAAAATATATGTCTGTAGTTAAAAATCAATATGGGCAGAAGTGCACAAAAACAAAAGATATTCTTTCTGCTGTAGAGTCCCATATACAATATTTGTTTAGTCCACCTGAAAAGTCTTTGGTCTCACATGTCCCTTGGTTGGCTCAGTGTTTGTTGCCCCAATTATCTGTTCATGATAAATGAATGTTGGTTTCAGACCTCACCCCATTGGAAGTCACCACTGCTTTCTCTCAAACGAAGTCTCGCTCAGCCCCAGGCTTGGATGGGCTTCCGTATGAGTTATACAAGATGATTTTTTCTGTTTTGTTATCAGAATTTACTATGATGTTGAATGATGCTTTACTTATGGGAATTTTGCCTTTTAGTATGTATGTATGAAGGTTTAGTGTTTTTTTTTTTATATAAAAAAGGGGATTGAGAAGACTTGTCGAATTGGAGACCTCTTACATTGTTGAACAAGGATTTTAAAATTTTGATAACAATTTTGAACAACCGACTATTAGTACATGCTGATTTTTTATTACATCCTTCCCAAACTTGTTCAGTTCCTGATAGGTGCATTACTGACAATTTGATCCTTCTCCGCAAAATTATGCAAAAAGGAGCATCTGGGGAACTCACAGGTTTAATATTTAGTCTGGATCAGGCTAAGGCTTTTGATAATGTAAGGCATACATATTTATGGGACTGCCTGGAATCCTATGGTATTCCATGTATCTTTGTACAATGGTTACGGATGTGTTATGCTCAGGCTACAGCCCAAGCTTATTGTAATGGTTGGTTGGGTAAAAATGTTCCGGTTTTAAGGGGTGTGTGACAAGGTTGTCCCTTAAGTGCACTTCTATACTTATTTACATTGGATATGTTAATTAGAACTGTACATGCTTCTTCTGATGTACATGGTGTTTCCTTTTCTAGTAGTGACCCTAAAATTAAATATACAGCATATGCAGATGATATTTGTTTTATTATCAGTGACATCCCTTCTGCACATTGCTTAGAAATAGTTTTGCATGAATTTTCTTTATGTACATGTGCTGTTATAAAGTATAATAAGTGTAACTGTATACCCCTTCAAGTTATAGATATCTCAGTTGCACATGTAATAGGTATTACAGATGTGTGGGAAACCTGTTCGATTCTTGGTGTGCATTTTGGAGCGGGTGATTTGGATTATATCAATTGGAAAATTAAATTACAGGAAGCCCAAGCTAAGGTAGACATATGGAATAAGTGGCGATTATCCAAATTAAAGAGGGTTTTTATGGTTAAAACATTTTTGTTACCCTTGTTTTTATATTTATGCTCAGTTTTTAGTCTCCCCTTGAGTCTGGAAACACAGATTTATAGTTGGTTTTTTTTTCATGCATTTGGGGTAGCAGACTAAACCCTATAAAACATAGTTTGCTTCTACGAGATTGTAACCAGGGAGGTTTAAATATGATTCAACCTGTTATTTTCTTTTTTACTATGTTTTTGTATACAAATCTATGGCCTATAATTGATAGAATTCCCAAATTTTGGACACCATGGCTCCAGGATTCAGTGGAGGAGATGGTATCTATTTGGCCAGAGAACGCACCAATCCCTAGACAACGGTCTATAGCTGCTCTTTCTCCCACTATGAGTGTATGTTTTGGGAAAATAAAATTATGGGCAATTTCCAAAGGCTCATTTATCCAATTTTCCAGAAAGGAATTGTATGCTTTTATAACACAACAATATTTTCAAGATATAGCCCCATTTGATATATATGCACCACATCAACGTTTGGCAATTGGTAATATGCTAACTTCTCCTCGGATACCCTGTCATATGTGGGATGTATTGTGGTTGTCCCTTTATGGAAAACTTAATGTTAGAGAAAATTTGAAACATAAACAGATTTTGGAACGATATTGTCCAAGAGAAACTTGCTCCCATATAATTGAGACCATAGAACATTTATTTTTTGAATGCCCATTTATTATTGAATTTTGGAGTACTGTCCAATCTAAGTGGCCAACATCTCCTTTTTTTTCAGTTAACCACAGAAATATTGTGTGTAGGTATTTTCCCTTTTTTATGGACTAAACACGATAGGGTTACTATGTGGTTATTTCTTGTGTGTTTTAAATTTTATATTTGGTTTGTCCGCTGCCAGCTCACTATTCAGCAACATCTCTTTTCTACAGAAGAATTGTTCGATTTGGTGGATACTGCTATGAAGAATTTTCGACTTCATGATCTGCATAATGTATCATCACCTTTATTTAAATCCAGATGGGACTCTGTGGCTTGGTTGTGACTTTTTGTACACCTTAATGTGCCTTTAATTTAATAATATATACTGTAATTATTTACAAATATAGGTTACACTGTCAGTGTTTCCTTTTCTTTTGATTTAGATTTATCTTGTGAGCTGTATCATGAGTCCAAATGTGTTTTACTTTCCAAGTTATGTTGATTTTCCCTACTCCTGTTAGTGGAGATTTAGGATTTCGTACTTTTGTGACCCTTTAAAAACTGTTTTCTTTAATGTATACTATAATACTTTTTTATGTTTTCCCATGTTTTGTAATTATTTTTGTGAGTTGTATCACATTGTGTTTATGGTTTACTTTTCAGTTTAATAAAACCCCCTACTCTTTTCGATAAGTGCCATGGTATCTTTAACATCCACCTGAACTACCACCAATCCAGGCAGATGGGACCTCAGTTTAACATCTCATCCAAAAGACAGCACTACAGTCTCAGTACTAGGATATTAACCCAAGTGCTAGATGTGGGAACTGAACCCACAGCCCTCTGATCTCCCAGCCTCAGAGGCAAGTGTGCTACCTACTGAGCCACTGACACTGTTATGATACTAGTCTTTCAATTCACTTTCAAGTTCAACATCAACTAAAGCAAAGCAAACTAAATCTCTGATCAGCTCTAAAATTAGTTACACTGAAGAACTGAGGAGTAATCAAAACAGCAATGTCTCCTGTAACAAATCTTACTTGCTGTGGCAACAGCTCTGACAGTAATCAGCTACCTGATTGCCAAAACAGCGATGTCAAGTACTCGCTCTGTCATTAATTAGCTCCATTATCTCCTGCTGCAAAATTTACTCTCCCTGTTTAAAATCAGCTCTAATATTTACTCGCCGTGGGAACAGCTCTGACAGTAATCAGCTCCCTGATTGTCAAATACACCCTAGATGCAACCCTCACCAGTTCATAATTTCAGCAATCGCAGTTAACAGATAACTAAATCTACACCATGACATGACCAGCTTACCTGAAAATCCAAAATGACCCACTTTATTATGTTGGAGAGAGAGAAAAAGAAACTTGTTGATGATGACAACTACATTTACACGAAACACAAGCGGTGTTTGCATGTAAACTCTATATGGGAAGCTGTTAAGAAGGATAAGATGTGTAATGCATGGGTACACACCGCATCGTATGAAAACACAGACATAAGTTTTAGATTTAGTAGCCACACTCATGCTCCCAACCCTGCTGCTGTGCAGCATTCAGAGACTATCAACAGAGTGAAAGACAGGGCTGCAAGCTCACAAGATAGCACTGTGCAGGTAATCCTGCACTGCAAACAAACTGTGTCCATGGCAGCACAAGATACTATGGTGGACCGCAATATTAAACATGCAATCCAGTGAGTCCATGTAAATGGTGTCCTTCCCTGCCCCAGAGATCTCCATGATTTAATCATTCCCGAGCAGTACAGAACTTCGGAGTATGATGAAATGCCGAAACTCGGGATCCCGGCATTCTTGATCCCGAGTTTGGCTGCCCAACACATGGAAGCTGGTACAGGCAGGGGTTAGGTAGTGGATGTGATGAACCACTACCCTGCCTCTAGCCATGCACCACAAGAGGGGGGAAAGATCCGGTGGTTGGATGAGCTGCTCCCGTGGCATGGACGGCTAAGCCACCAGTGTGCTCAGACCTAGGTTCTATTCCTGGAGGGCAACATTTTTGTGCAGCACTCTTTTGCCCCTGTAACTTATTGTAACTTACTTCAAGGTCTGCTGCCCCTTGGAGTTGGTTATTTCCATTACAGAGAGTGCAGGGTGCTTGCCCCCCCTGCATTGCACTAAGACCTAGATGGTCTTCTGACAGTCGGTCACCTAAACTCGGGCTTATGGAGTTCGGGAGACTGACTGTCAGGATTTCATAGTAGATCCACACACCTAACTCGGGTGGAGACAAAGTAATTTTTTTGTTGCACGATAGTGGGTCTGATGATGACCGCATACTGGTGTTTGGACCAGAATCCAATCTTGTCTTCCTTGAGCATTCCAAACACTGGTATGCCACCAGAACTTTCAGTGTTGCCCCCCAACTCCAACTATTTCATCAAATGTATGTGGTGCTTGCTGAGTGCTTGGGCAACTTGCAACCCGCAATATATGCTCTGCTGCCTGGGAAGCACAGGGACCTATGCAAATGTCTTTTGCGGACACTGAAGGACAAGAACCCAGGACTGGATCATGCTGTGGTTATGACAGACTTCAAAAAGGCAGCAGTGCAAGCCTTTAAGTCTGTATTTCCTAACACAAGCCAAGTTGGCTGTTTTTCATTCCAGCCTGTGTTTATATAGAAAAATACAATCAGAGGGTCATGGTAGCAAATATGCATATGACACAGATTTCAGCTTAAAATGCTGGTACCTGCCAGTCTTGGCATTCTACCCTCCCAACCAAGTGCTATCCAGGTTTGAGGAAATAACTGATGAAAGCAATAATGTTTTTCCACAAGAACTGGAGCCTGTAATCAATTATTTCGAGGATACTTGGGTTGGGAGGAGGAACAGGAGGGGCACTGGCAAAAGACATCTGCAATTCACAATAAGCATGTGAAATCACTGGGACACTATATTGGAAAGCTGGGCAAAGACAAACAACGCTGCAGAGGCGTTCCATAGGGGAATGCAAACAATTCTATCCATGGCACACCCCACTCTATGGTGCTTTGTGGATGGTATATGGGGGATCTAACAAAAGAGAGATGCAGAAATCGAGCAGCTGATTGCTGAACATGTGCTGAACATTTCAAGAAGAGTATACAGAGATACTGCTATCCGCTTGCAGTGCATTGTTGCCAATTACGAGAAAAGAACTGGAGACAGTATAGCGCAGTGGTTTAAGGCTCTGAACTGCAAATTTCATAATATCCAGCAGACCAGACCTGGGTTTGAATCCTACAGCTTCCACTTGCATACTGTGTGACCCTGAGCAAATCACTTAACTTCCCTGTGCTCCCAGGTCACACCTGTAAAAAAGCTTTCAGCTTAGTGTGCTAGTCCTGGTTAAATAAAAAAAAAAAAACACAAAGGAGTGACACACACTGATGAGCATGGTGGAACTCGCTGCTTTTAATTTTTAAATCTAATTTTATTAAATAAACATATTCTGACAGTATTCCTATGAATTAAGCATCGTGTTTAAATTAGCCTGCTGTCTGCCAAATGTCAGCCAACCCTTGCAGTATGTCACTGCACTTCAAAGGGTGAAATACAACTTGTCCCAGGTAAGAAAAATATTATTTCATCTCTGACACAAAACAGGCTACTTGTCTATTCTTAACTATATCTAGTTATGTTATTGTTAGGGAGTGAGTCAGCGGGGGTTGAATAGTGAAGGAATGAGTTTGTAAGGGGACGAATTGTCAGGAGCGAATTGTCACGGTACGAATTAGTGGGAGTGATTTGTCATGTACCCACCAGCAGTTTGTTCCAGGCATCTATCACCCTTTCTGTGAAGAAGTACCTCCTCCCATTTCCTCTATGTCTCCCCCTTCCAATCTCATATCATGTCCCTTTGTGCTTGTGCATCTCCTTCTCTGTGGAATGCTACCCTCCTCTACCTTATTGATGCCCTTGAGGTCTTTGAAAGTCTCTATCATGTCTCCTATTTTTCTTCTATCCTCTAGAGAGTATATATTTAAGTCTATGACTCTTTCCTCGTAGCTTTTCTGATGCATGCCTTGTATCATTTTGGTTGCCCTCCTCTGTACTACCTCTACCCAGTCAATGTTCTTCTTGAGATGGGGCCTCCAGTACTAGACAAAGTACTCCAGGTGGGATCTCACCAATGACCTATATGGGGGCAATACCACCTCTCTCTTCTTGCTTGTTATACCCTGCCTTATGCACCCCAGTGTTTTACTAGCCTTTCCT
Organism: Neoceratodus forsteri; assembly: GCA_016271365.2. Taxonomy (NCBI): domain Eukaryota; kingdom Metazoa; phylum Chordata; order Ceratodontiformes; family Ceratodontidae; genus Neoceratodus; species Neoceratodus forsteri. Next base: position 1,401,414,411 of record CM028132.1, read on the forward strand.
GCTGCCTTTTCAGACTGTCTTGCCACCTTGAGGTCATCCATTATGATGCCCTCCAGGTCCCATTCCTGTTTTGTGGTTGTCACCTCCTCCCCTAGATGGTGTGTTGCCCTTGGATTCTTGTGCCATATGTGCATAATTTTACCCTTTTTAGCATTAAAACCTAGCTGCCATACCCTTGACCATTCTTCCAGTTTTTTTTCAATTCATTTCTCATTCTGTCTACCCCCTCAGGTGTGTCCAGTCTTTTGTAGATTTTTACGTCATCTGTGAACAAGCATACTTACCCTTCTAGTCCTTCTGCAGTGTCATTAATGAAGATATTGACTAGTAATAGCCCCAGAACTGACCCCCGTGGCACCCAGCTAGTCACCTTCCCTTCCTCTGAATGTTTCCCATTTTACCACTACTCTCTGGCTCCTGTGACTTAGCCAATTTTGTACCCAATTTACTACATTTGACCCCACCCTGAAATTGACCATCTTATTTACCAATCTTCTGTGTGGGACAGTGTCGAAGACCTTACTGAAATCTAGGTAGGCTATATCCACTGCCCCCCATCTGATCCACTTCTGTTGTCACCCAATCAAAGTAGTCGATTAGGTTTGTTTGGCAATGTCTCCCACCTGGAAACCCATGCTGTCTTGGGTCTTTTTTTTTTTAAACTTTATTTATAAAAGAGCCACCGGAGCGAGAAGAGCTCTATATAGTCAGATAAATCATTGACATCACGTTCAGTTACAATATAATGCATGTACACATAGCTTGGGTATAATCCCTGATCCAATTAATGAAAACACCATTTTATACAGTGAAACTAACCAACTGTCATCATTGTGATTTTACCATTTAGTTAAATTCCTGGAATTCCCCCATTTTTATATAAGGATACTGATGTAGCCCCTCCTTTTATTATAGACCCCTGTTCAGTCCAGCGCCAGAGGAACTCCTTTCCACCTTCTATAAATAGTACCCTCAGAATATGTGGTTACCTAAAAAAGCGGAAACCATTCTTTCCCCAGGGCCCTTTCCAAGGGGGACCAGATCTTATCATATTTATCCAGTCATCCCAGCACTTTATATTGAATATGTTCTAACTTCATGTTGCCTAGGAGGGCATTTACCCACTGAGCAATAGTAGGCATGGCCTGAGCCATCCAGTTTTGTGCTAAAATCTGCTTGCCCACTACTATTGCCAGTCTTCTCAAAGGATGTGAAGCTGTTGACTGACGCCCTCCATTTCTTGGTAATCCGAGTAGAACATCTACAGGGTCTAATTGAATCTTACTCTCCAAGACCTTATTTAAGATATGATTTATCTCATTCCAATATGTTCCCACTTTTGGGCACGCCCAAACCATATGATAAAAGGTATATCTCTGGGCATAGCATTTAGGGCATTGGTCTGGGATTTGGGGGTTGATCTTGTGTGCCAGAGCAGGAGTATGGTAGATTCTATGCACAATGTTATAATTAATTATTCGCAATCTATTGTTTACAGAAACAGCCTTGCTACTCCGTAGGGCCAAATCCCAGTCTCCTCCTGTTAACTTGTCCACACCCAAGTCCCCTTCCCAGCTGTCTTTTAACTTCTGCAGCTTATCTGGCTGTGCTCCCAACAAAGCTTTGTATAGCACGGACAGTGGTTTCACACCCATGTGTTTTTTACAGTATTGAAAGATTTCCTCCAAAGATGTTCTACTCAAGGAAGGTCCCCCCCCTTTATCCCCATTAACTTAAGCATCCTGGATCTCATTACCACATAAGTAAGGTAGTGTGATGGATGGATATTGAATGTTTGTCTCAGCTCTGAGAAGCTGGATAAGGTCCCACCGCTGAATAGGTGGGACAGGAGAAAGAGACCCTTCCCCTCCCACTGCCTCAACGCCTGTTTGATCATGGGGGGAGCCTCTCCATACCTCCACAAACTAAACAAAATAGACCCCTCTGGTGACAAATCTCCCTTGTCCCCCATCAGCAGTGAAGCCCTCCCCCATGCTTTAAGCATACATTTGGTGAATGGATTCTTAGGCTTCTCTCTATCTCCTTCCCTCATTCCTGATGGGAGGAGACATAAGGCATAGGGGGAGCACACCCTAGATTGTGACTCCATAGTGATCCAAGCCCTCGCTTTTCCTCCTATTTCCTGGCAACCCATGATAAATGTTAGTTGGGCCGCTAAAGCATATAGCTTCAAATTGTGGAGTGTCAGACCTCCTCTGTGCATCGGCTGCCACAACACTTTCTTCCTGATCCTAGGTCTTCAATTTGCCCACATTAAGGAAGTAAATGTAAATGATCCCTCGAGGGACTTGAGACAGCCCGGTGGAGGCATAATAGGAAGGGTCTGAAAAAGGTAAAGGCAGTGAGGAAGGATTTGCATTTTTACTAGGTTTACCCTTCCCAACAAAGACAAGGGGAGCGACTTCCATCTACCACATTGTTCCTTAATTTTAGTTGCTAATGGACTGTAATTTATGTATCCCACATCCACTATTCTACGTGGTAGATGTCAGCGTGGCTCAGTTGGTAGCACATCCGCCTCTGGACCAGAAGGTTGTGGGTTCTTGTCCCACACCGGGATTGGACTTGCACCTAAAAATTGCTGGCATCTGAGCCCAGTATTGGGGGGTGCTGTACTGCTGGGGTGTGCTGTCCTTCGGATGAGATGTTAAACCAAGGTCCCTTCTGCCCGTCCTGGTGGGTGTCCAGGTGGAAGTAAAAGAACCCAGGGCACTCTTCGCAAAGAGTAGGGAACATTCCCGGTGTCCTGGCCAACATTCCCCTTCCCATAAACCAGTTCATGCAATTATCCAGGCTGTGTGTGGGTGATGATGTGCGATATGGCAGCCACCACACATTCAGTCACTTCACTACCAGTCTAGCATTGCTTGTAAAGTGCTTTGGATGTATGAAAAGCGCTATATAAATGCTGATTCTTCTTCTTCTGGTAGCAGTATTTTCAGATATTTAATTACTGTTCTAGGAGTAATATCTATGCCACTTATCTGTATGGACTCTCCACCGTCCACCAGAGGGAGCCATTCACTCTTGTTCCAGTTGATCTTACGACCTGAAATAGGACCATATTCCCTGAAGAGAGAAGTCAAGGCAGGCATTGTTCTCACTGGATCAGCTAAGAATAAAAGCACATAATCCGCAAAAAGAGAGATAACATGATCCTCTCCATTCACTCTATATCCTTCTATATCCTGATGATGTCTAATGGCTGATGCCAAGACCTCAATGGTCAACACATATATCAGTGGCGAAAGGGGGCACCACCATACCTCTCAACTGTCCCTGATTTTCAGGGATGTCCCTGATTTTGCCTCAAAAATTTCTGCTGTCCCTTATAAAATTTGTGTTTTTGTGACAGAACAGTGAGGATTAACAGCACAAAATAATGCCAAACATTAAAGTTACAGACCTGTTCTTCTTCAGAATATGCATCTTAACACAAATCCCCTTATTCTATCAGCTTTCTAAGTGAATAGTACCAGTTTCTTAGATGTGTCCCTGATTTTGAGTCTTTGTCCCTGATATTTTCAAGCCTTGTCCCTGATTCATGAGGCAAGAGGTTGAGAGGTATGGACACCCCTGTCTCATCCCTCTATGGAGTTGAAAGAGGGGTGATAAGGTATTATTTGTAAGAATTTGAGCCCATGGGGATTGATTACAAACACTCCACCCACTGTCTGAAGACCTGGTGCAGATCAAACTTCCTTAATACTGCAGACATCAACGGCCATTCGATCCTGTCAAAGGCCTTTTCTGCATCTAATGCGAGAAGGCCTCCACACGTTTTCCTTCCTCTGGACCCTTGCCAGATTATGTTCATTACTCGTCTTAGGTTATGCCTTGCTTGCCTCCCCTTAACAAAGCCCCCCTGGTCGTGGTGGATGATCTGTGGTAAGACCCCCTCCAATCTCCTTGCCAATATTTTCACTATGATCTTATAGTCAGCATTTAGTAGAGAGATTAGACGATATGAGCCACATTGTTTTGGGTCCTTGTCCGGTTTGGGTAGAACTGTTATAATAGCTAACTGCTGAGATAGCGTCAGCCCCCCTTCCACCAGTACTTCCCTCACCATATACTGGAAAAGCTGGCCCAAATCATCCCAAAATTTCTTGTAGAATTACATGGGCAGACCATCAGGCCCCGAAGCTTTCCCCGACCTAGACGTCCAGATTGCCTCCTTAATCGCCTGCACTTTAAGTTCTTGTCCCAACATCTCGTTTATCTGAGCGGGTATTTCAGGAAGGGGTGTATTTTCTAGGAAACTATCTAAATTTGTCCCTTGCAGGAATTCAGATGTGTACAACTTTTCATAGAAGGATTTGAAGATTGTATTTATCTCTTGAGCAGAAGCAGTACCTTCCCCATTCTCATTTTCTATTGTTAAGATTGTTCTTTCTGCTCTTTGTTTTTTTAATTAGCCAGACCATCCACCTCCCCAACTTGTCCCCCTCGAAATACTGTCCTGCTTTTGACATTAAGATATCCCTTTCTATACGCTTACAACACAACTGGTTGTATTCTCCCTTCATACTCTTCAATTTCACCAGATCCTCAGGTGACTGGCTACCCATAACCTGCCTTTCCAACCTCAGTATATTAGCTTCTAGTTCATTCTCTCTTTGCTTTTCTTTTTTGCCTTTAAAGGCTGCATATGAGATAGTTTCCACCCTTACAAAAGCTTTCAGGGCCTCCCAAGTAGTTCTTGCTGAGGTGACTTCTACCTTATTTCAAGGAACTCCTTTAGCTTCCTAGACATTTGTTGCACGTATTGAGGATCTAACAGTAATGTGGGATCCATTCTCCATTGTCGCATCCTTCCCTCATCTGTCTCTTTCTCCATGGCTAAGTATAATGGAGCATGGTCTGATACTATGATAGGACCATACTCTATCTCCCTTATATGCCCCAAGAAGGCAGGAGAAGCCAGAAAATAGTCTAATCTTGTATAGACCTTATGAGCACAGGAGTAGAAATAAAATTCCTCTGTATCTGGGTGTTTAAATCTCCACAGTTCCTGTAAGGCCCTTTCCTCCGCCAATCTCCGGAGAGCTCCCACACTCCTAGGGGGACGTCTGAATCTGGGTTTAGAATAGTCAGGAAGTGGGTCCCAATAGGTATTATAATCACCCCCTATGATCAATTTATCTGGGAACACTGCTAGCACAATAGCTAAGTGCTCAAAAAATTCTGGACAATCAAATGTAGGCCCATACAAAGATCCCAGGACCAGCAATTCCTCCTCCACCGTAGCCTTCACTATAACATACCTTCCCTGACTGTCTCTTTGGGTTGCATGAATTTGAACCCTAACGCCCGGTCTGAACCACACGCATGTTCCCCTGGCCTTGGACGTGAAATATGATGCTATCATTGTACCCCCTCATTTTTTTTCTATTCGCTTAATCTCATCACATGTTAAATGCAATTTTTGTAACATCACAATATCTGCATTCTTCTTCCTAATATATGCCCATACACGTTTCTGTTTCACTGCAGTTTTTAAGACATTTACATTCCAGGATAACATTTTTAACCTAGCCATATGGTGACTTCAGATATATACCTAGATCTAGGATCTCCCAAACACATTGAATTGCAACTACCCCGAGCCCCCTCGCATCACCCAACTCTTGTCCTTTTTAATTTTTTCTCCCAATTAACAGATCTCCCCCCCCCCACCCCTCTCATCTGCCACATTTCAGAGAGGTCCCCCCCAAAAAACCCAGAAAGATAAAAGAAGGAAGAAAAGAAAAGAGAAAGATAAAGATCTGCGCAACGGCGCTTGCTTAACCTACTAGAAAAACTAAACCCTAGTGTCAGGAATCCAGCCAGGTAGTATCAAATTTTGATTCACCACCTAGCTTCCCCCTTCCCCCAGGTATACCTCTAATTAAAACCCCCTTTACTCTCGTGGAATAGCCTGCTGGCCAAACCATCATTTTCTTCTCAATAAGGCCAGGTGTGGTGGTACCACGGCCCCCGCCCAGGACCCCCCCAACTGCAGAGCATAAAATATAACCTCCCTTAACCCCATTGTCTAGATACACTAGATATATAAATCTGGCTTAATCGAGAACACTTAGGGGTCCATCCTTCCCCAGGGAACCTCCGGAATGAGGAGCCCAACAGGAGTGGGCAGGCCCCCACACATAATTTAGCATACCGTCTTTTTATTGCTCATACGTCCTGTCATTCCCCAAGTGTTCTGTCTCATTTTTAATCCCTGAGTCATGTGAAAATACCCCCCACTTCATTAGGAGGGGGTGACCAGTTTAAAACTGGTCGCCTGTGCTGGGCCGCTCCAACCCCGCCCGGGACACATACAAAAATAAAAACAACTGAATCGTCCCCGGGATATATGTTGTGTCCATATATTCAAGGAAAACCAATTCACTAGTTAAAATCTGGCACACATTCCCTACCCACATCATCCCCTGGCAGACAAAAATGAAACAAGAGGATAGATTTGCATCACCTTATTAATTTGATTAAACTTGCCCTTGGCTCTGCATTCTAATGCAAATGAGGCAGAGCATATAATGGCCTCTGGGACCCAAAGTATAATAACCAAAACAAAAATTCGATAATTAAGGTGCAGCACTGTAGAGCCCCTCTAGGCCCCGGGGCTAGCGTCAGGGGAGGTGGGGAAAGCCAGCCGCTGCAGCCATTATAGGCCTCATAAGAGTTTCAGAACATACCGGACAAAAGCTCCTCACCCCCCTGTACCCTCGTCCTACCTTGATGCTGCCTCATACAGACATAAATTAGCCCACTGCACAATTAATGTGCAGAGACAGGCAGGACAGGTTTTCAGCTTCCCATTGCCCACTTTCTGCTGACCAGACCGTTAATGTAGCGTGGTGCTGTAGAAGTATAAATACATGAACTAAAGCTTTGCCCCAGCATTTAACAAAGAGTCGCTAGGCATCATTTGGGTCTCTGTAATGTCACTCTGGTTTACCTCCTTGGAAGAAAAAACAAAACAAAAAGGTCCTGCCCGGAGCTAGAGCATGAGGGGAAATGGGGAAGTCCGCCCGCTCCAGCCTTGATAGGCCTCCTAGGAGTTACGGAGCAGACCGAGAAATAAACTCCACTTCCCCCCCAACCCCACTCCTTCTATACATATCCTGAATAATATTGGGCGACGTGGATAAAAGTACTAATGAGTTAGCCCAAGTCCAAAGTAAAGTTCACTCAACTGCATCTTCTTGTTGCTTCGATTCGTGTTCGATATACTGGATTGCCGCGTCTGGGTTTGTAAACACATTCAGTGTAGTGCCTTTTCTCCTTATGATCAGTCAAGCAGGGTAGACAAGTGCAAAAGGCCACTCCAGTTGATGTAATCTCCTCTTCACAGGCATAAATGCATTCCGATCTGTTTGTACCGACCGTGAGAAGTCTTGAAATATACTGAGAGATTGAGAGCCTTCTTTAATGACGCCCACCTTTCGTGATGCATTCAGACCATCATTCTGTCCTGATATCTCAGAAATTTTACAATAATGTGGCGAGGCCTTTCATTTGAGGGTGGTCATCGACTGGGAGTTCTATGTGCCTGCTGTATCTCCAAAAAGCATTCCGCTGGCATATCTAACTTTGCTCTTAGCCATGTTTGGCAAAAGGTTACACAGTCTCTGCCTTCCACCCCTTCAGCCATACCCACTATTCGTACATTTGTTCACCTCTCCCTATTTTCATGGTAGTCTAATACTGTTTTTAATTTCTCTATTTCAGTCAATGCTGCTTGCAATTGGGGGCTCCACTGATTATAACGATCTTCTTGCGTACTAACCCTTTCTTCCACCTCTGTTAATCGAGCCAAGTGTTGTTCCATTGTCTCCTGCAAGTTATTTACTGTTGTTCGCAGGAGGGCCAACTGTGCAGATACATTTTCAAATCCAGCATTCATTTTACTAGTCAGGTCATATTTTAAGTCGTTAAATAACTTTTCTAGTACCAAAAACTGAGGGCTATACACGTTGTCTTCCACAGTCCCTGCTGAGGCCGTTGCAGCTCCATTGCCAGCATTCTCTCCTCGTGGTGGCAGAGCCTCCAGGCCCAGATCTTTAAGCCCATTATTTGCGCTTTTAAATGGAAGTTGTCTCTGTTTTTTCAACATTTTTGGTGGCATAACTGTTTTCCCTACCAAGTCCCACGATTTTTTTCCTCAGTGCATCCCGGGGTGGTGGGGGAAAGGGAGATTCCTGACGGTTTAGGCACAGAGCTCCAGAACTAAGCAGCCATTCTGGATGCCGGCTTAGCCACGCCCCGCTGTATTGGGTCTTATAACCCATTTGCAGCAAAGGACTCAAATCCTCTCTTTTAATAATGTTTCCATAATTTCCCCCACCAATGATGTCAGGCTTACTGGTCTATAATTCCCTGCCTCCTCCTTATTCCCAGTTTTGTGAATCAGTACCACACCCACCCTCCTCCAGTCTCTTGGTACTGTACTTCTCCTGTTTTCAGAGATTTGTTGAACAGGGTTGTCAGGGGAGCAGACAACTCTACCATCAGTTCCCTCAGTATCCTTGGGTGTATCCCGTACATCCCCATTGCCTTATTCACTTTTAATCTTTTAAGTTCTTTGAGGATTCTTTCTTCTGAAAAAGGGCTAGTGTCTACCTCCCTTCCATTAATTCCTTTGTCCTTTATCTGTGGCCCTTCACCCACCCCCTCTTTTGTAAATACAGAACAATAATATTTGTTCAAAATGTCTGCCTTCTTCTGGTCCCCTTCCACACTCCCCTTCCCCCTCTCCCCTTTTCATTTTAGTCTGACTATTCCTGTGCTGTTTTTTTTCACTTATACAGGTATATCTAAAGAATGTTTTATGCTCCAGTTTCACAATTCTGGCTATATTCTCCTCTTCGTGCTTCAGCACTCCTAACAGCTTTTGCTGCCTCCCTCAGTTTTCCTTGATATGTTTTCCTGTCCTCTGCCTTCTATGTTGCCTTGTACCTCTTGAAAGATAACCTTTTTGCCTTAAACTTTGCTGCTAATTCCTTGGAGTACCATAATGGTCTCTTTTTTTCTCCTGGTCTTTGTCACCTGCCTTATGCATAGGTTTGTCGCTTTCTCAATGGCCTTCTTTTTTTCTGCCCACCTTTCCTCTGTCCTGTCCTCTTTTCCTATCCATGCCAGTGCGTCCTCAAGGCAGTCTCCCATCTTTCTGAAATTAGCCCTCCTAACATCCACGACGCTCATTTTTGTGCGGAATGTTTCCTGCCCAGTTCTAACCCCAAATTGCACCATGTGGTGATCACTTGTCCCAGGTGACTCCCCACTGTAATGTTAGTGGCACTATATCCATTTGATAGTACCAGGTCAAGTACGGCCATCTCTCATGTGAGTTCACTGACAAGCTGCCTTAGAAATGCCCCCTGCAGTAAGTCTAGGACTTCTCTACTTCAGTTCCATGTCATTATCATGAAAATAATACGGCAACTCACACAAGAGCGAGTACATTTCACTGAATTCAAAGTCTTCTACTTAGCAAACATACCACATCTAAAAACAGCGGTGGCCATAGATGATATAATTTAACATTTAATGAAGGGAGGGCTACACCCCCCGCACTCCTCAAATTAATATAATCAGCTCCAGGGGGTGAACACTGGGGGACAGAGGAACACACGGGAGGCTGAGGACAATATGACTACTGTCAGCCAATAGAACATCCTCGAATGGGTTTTTATTTTACACTTTTGACTGAAACAATCTGGTCAATATTTGTTTTATTAAACCATGTTGCTGAAACATTACACCCCACACACCCACATTAACAGAAGAAAACTTACCTTTGTTGTGGTGTACTGCAGATTTATTAAACAAAAAGTTTGTTCGGCTCAGTGGCCTCCCGTTGGGTTCTGTATAGTGCCGTCCTCCTCTTCATTGTAAAATTAAAAAAAAAATGTATTTCTCTGGTAGTCTAGTTTCCCAACCTCCTCGCGGTCCCGAGCATCCTCCCTAATGTCCCCGTCCCTGGCAGCCCCAAGACAGTGTTCATTTTTTCCTCTCTGCTCACCTCTGCTACCTACTGTCATCTTGATGGAGTGCATGCACAAGAGTACTGTTCAAGTTCAAGTTCAACTTTATTGCAAGAAAACTCCATTGAGAAAGCTCATTCACAAGGAGGTCCTGAGACATGTACACTGATGAAGAACATACATAAATACAAATACTTGATAGAACAATAGTATAACATGTATTCATGTGAACACTTAGTACAAGCAGGATATTACATAAAAGGATACAACATCGGATGACAATAGATGGTGAGAAGACAAGTGGTACATAGTGAGAACACTTCAAGGTAGCATGCTAACAGTACAAGGCATGGTAACTGGTGTTTGCAATACATATAATTTAGTAAATTGAGCAGTGGCAGAGAATATAGGGTAAACAAGGTATTCGAGGCTTGGAAGAGCGAGAGGAGTAATATATACGTAGACAGAGCCAAGAATCAGATGGGGAAGGGGGGGCAGAAGTGGGATGCTTGCAGTAGTGGTAACAGCTAGAAAGTCAGAAACAGGAGAAAGTAATAGTGTCTTGGTTAAATGATAGTGTGAACACTAAGTAATTAGCACGCATAAGGGTGATAAAGGTCTGACACATAAATGTGTATGGCACACATACGGATGAGACGGGGCTTAATAACAGTTGCAGATATCTTTTATCTTAGCTGCACTTAGCACTTTGTAGAAGTTAATTGAAACTGTGCTAGTTAGTTTCAGCACGGTTTGGAGTTGGTTCCAAATAGAGGGAAGGGCATGCACAATAGCACGTTTACCAAAGGAGGTCTGTGTATAAGGTATGTCCAGCAGAATGAAGTCAGATTTCCTGAGAGAGTATGCACTACGAGAAATACAAATGACAGATGATAGGTAACTTGGTAATTTGTGAAGAAGCAGTTTAAGGGTCCAAAGACCAGCATGGAGCAAGCTTCTAGTGGTAAGAGATGTCCAGCCAACAGCTGCGTATAGGTCACAGTGGTGTGAATGGTGAGGGGAGCTGGTAATAAACCGTAACTCATGGTGGTAAAGGATGTCCAGTTTGCTTAGGTTTTCGAGAGTAGTGGAGGAGTAAATTACATGGCCATAGTCAAGAAGGGGAAGAAAAGTAGCCTGAACGAGCCTATTTTGAGTCTCAAGGGAGAAGAGGGGCCTATTTCTAAAGAAGAAACCTAGTCTGTCTTTGAGCCTTCTGGATAAGTCCTCTATATGGTCATTGAAAGAGAGCTTGTTGTCGATCCAGATACCCAGATATTTGAATTTGGAGATGACTTCCAATGGTTCGTTTAACCTGGTAACAATAAAGTCTTTAGGCGGGGTATGGGAGGCACCTGTGGCGGTACTACGAGAGCATATAGCTTTGGTTTTCTTTGCATTAAGCAGAAGCTTTGTCTTTATTGGATTATGTTCTAGTTGGGCAAAGTCCACTTGAATCACCCCCTTAACTTCAGATAACATTGAGCCAGAGATATACAGCACAGTGTCATACACAAAGAAATGCAGATTGGACGTTGATATATTGGAATCAAGGTCATTAACGTATAATGAAAACATGATAGGGCCTAGAATGGAGCCTTGGGGGACTCCTTTGTCAACTGGCAAAGAGGCAGAGAAAAAGCCATCTGCTTTTACTTTCTGGGATCTCCCTGTTAGGTACCTTGAGAACCACTGGGTAGTTTGGTACGTGGCACCCAAATTAGTGATACAATTGACGAGCAGGTTGTGGTCAACAGTATCAAAAGCTTTACTAAGATCCAAGAAGACTGCTCCAGTTATCTTCTTAGCATCTATAGCAGAAACCCAGTCATTGGTTACTTTCACTAAAGCAGAGACTGTGCTGTGATTTGCCCGGAAACCAGATTGAGCTGGGTTAATGAGAGGAAAAAAGTTTCCAAGTCAGTTTTTAATTGATTGTGGATCAGTTTTTCAAAAACTTTAGAGAGGATAGGCAAGATGGAGATAAGCCTGTAATTATTCACTTTGCAAGGGTCACCAGATTTAAACATGGGAAGGATATGTGCGGATTTCCAACAGGACAGCACAGTAGCAGATGTAAAGGAGAGATTAAAGATATGAAGAATGGGGGCAGCGAGATGGGCATATCCTAACCTTAGGAAGAAGGGTTCTAGGCCATTGCCCCTGCACTTTTTTTGATATCTAAGTTAAGGAGAGAATCTTCTACTTCTTTAAAGTTTAGCTCACGCAGTTGAAATGGGCAAGATGTGGTGCTAGATATTGGAGAGGGACTTGGTTGGCTCGTCGCAGTACCAGCATAAGGTGAAGAGTCAAAAAGCTAGTCCAGCTGTGACAAAGTGGGAGTTAAGTTCTTCGAGGATTAAGGACTTATTTTCCACTACCCTGCCATTTGCGACTATTTTAGCTGGAATGGAAGGGGCAGTAGGCCGCCCTTCTATAGATTTGAGTGTCCTCCATATGTATTAGGCAATAGTTTTTGAATTACTTCCCATTGCAAGGTACTATTGACTGTTAGGGAGGACAGCGGTCAATAGTACCTAGCTTTTGAATGTCATATGATGGTCAATTGACTAATCACATAGCAGGCTTTTTGTGCAATGTTAATTGATATTTATAAAATGGCAAGAAAAAATCCAGACATTTCATTGGCTGAGAGATGTCATCTGACCGTATATTAAATCTCTATAGATGCACAATCAGGTGCCAAATCTCATTTTCCTCCTCCAAAAAAAACTACTTACCACATATCTCTGCCCACCAAAATGAAAATAAAATAGCCACCTGCCGCCATCTTAAAATTCTCACACTTCACTATTGCAATATTTAAAATACCTTGGGCCCAATTTTCAAACGGGTTAGACCTACACAATGGACTTACATACTGGATACTGGATTTCGAACTGGATTTTTGTAAGGAAGTCAAAAAGGCAGAGCCCATATAGACTTCCCCCACAATTCAGTGGTGGTAACATATGTCACCAACTTCAAAAAAATACCTATCCAGTCTATTTTTAAATATTTCAAGGCTATCTGCATCCACCACCTCCTCTGGCAACTTATTCCACAACCTAATTACCCTACACTTAAAACTGTCCTTTCCCAATTCAGTCCTACTCATTTCTTCCCTCAATTGCTTATTATGTCCCCTCAATTTATACGATTTTACACTCATTTCCAATCCCAATTCTGCCTTAAGATCATCATCATCATCACCCAACATCTTATATAATAACAATAAATCCCCCCTTGCCCTTCTATTACCCAATGACCACACTCCCAACTTATCCAATCTTTCCTCATACGAAATTCCCTGACAACCTGAAACAAGTCTAGTAAGAGCACTCTGGAGCCTCTCCATTAAAGATGCAGTGAATTATTAATCCACCCACGAAGCGGAAGCAAAGTGGGCACTTCGCGTCCATGGAGCACAATGCAAAGTGGGCCCTGTAAAGTGCTCACTTTGCATTATTATTACCACTTCACATTCTCATTATGCCTTAACACGAAGTAAGATGATGTGAGAAGAAAATAGGCACATCACATGGCTTGAAGTACTGTAAGTCACATGCTTTAGCCAGGCAGGAAGGAAGTGAGTCAGAGAAGCAGTTTTGCTTTCTCCTTTACATTTGTAGAGGGAGAAAGCAAAATTATGAGAGGAGAGGAGTTTGCTTGGCTTTCGTTGCTTTTTAGTGTCAGAACCCAGAACAAACAAACAGCTTTTTTAAAAGACATTTTATTTAGTTTTTATATTGTATTAGTGTTTTTTTTTGTTAGTGAATTTTTTGGTATAACTATTGTGTTGTTTTGTGTGTATGACTGACTGTGTGTGTGTGTGTGTGTGTGTGTGTGTGTGTGTGTTGTCCCGTGGACTCAGGAGGATGGAGGGTCACGTAGGAGAAGGCGAGTCAATGGCCCATGGGCGCGTTAGGAGGGGAGGAGTGTGGACCCATGGGGGGTGGGGTGGTCGTGTGATGTTGGACCACTCCAGACTCCTCGCTGGTGTTGCTTCCCCTGCTGAAGCAACAGGAGCAGCAGCAGCACCAGTGCCACTGGTGGCTGCCACTCGTCCACCTTCTCTGCCACTACCACCACTACCACCACCACCACCACCACTAGCAGAAGCTGTTGGGACTCCAGTAGCACCCCCCCTACTACCTTCACAGCCACAGGAGGTGGCCCCGGCAATTGTAGGTGGTGGTGGAACTTGTGCCCAACATGTGAGGACTGTGTCTGGTCCCCCCGGCATCTCCCCAGTATGGGAGTTTTTTAATTGTGTGGGGGGAGACAGCACAGTGGTGGAGTGCTGTGTGTGGTGTGCTGGTGCACCGTGGCCCCCCTGGGACACATTTGGGGACCAGTGGCCAGCACACTCATATGCTGAACCGCCACAGGACAGAGTGGCAGTCTGCTACAGAAGGGGCCAGGTATCCAGCTGCTGGCCCTTCCGTGGCAGTGGCTGAGGGTGCTGCTGGGGTGGGAGATGTGCCTCACAGCAGTCACCACCACAGAAGGATGAGGAGGGCTACTACAGCTGCTGCTTCACCAACACCACCACCACAGCCACCAGCACCACCCTGTCCACCACCAGCCCCACTATCTGGATTTCCCACTGCAGTGGACCCCGCCACAGTCCCTGCAACCCAGTCTGACATCAGCCTGGTGTGGGCAGTACTCGAGGAAAATAATGAGCGGTTCAGTGCTTTGGAGCAGCAGGTTAACAGAGTGGAAGCACAGCAGCAGCAAATACTTTCAATGCTGCACCTGCTGCTGGACCACCATAGCATCCCACGGCCATAGTAAGTCAGGAGATTGTTTTCTGTCCCCCCCCACACCACACACACACCCACCCTGACCCCACCCCACTACTGTGTTGTACTTTTTTTTGTGTTTTTTGTTTGATAGTGTTTAATCATACACATTTTCCCTTCCAGGGGAATCTTTCTTGCACCACATAGTGCAATACATTTTTGTGAAAACCACCCGTAATTTCATTACAGTGCGTCACGTGATGGAGGAATTCCCGTTCTGAAAATCTACCCACATTCTGCCTCCCTTCTCAGCAACATTAGGACGTGATGGCAGGGAGAGTGTGTGTGCGTGATCCTTAAAGTGAACATCCGATTGTCCAGCAGGTTTCTAAATGTTTCTTTATGTTATAATGGACAGTTTGAGAGGCCAGTGGGGCACAGGACCCAAGGCAGCATGGGTTCACAGTGGGAAGGTCATATCAGACGAATCTAATAGATTTCTTTGACTGGGTGACCAAGGTAGTAGACCAGGGAGGGGCTGTGGACATGGCCTACCTAGACTTTAGCAAGACATTTGACACAGTCCCACACAAAAGATTAATAGTCAAATTAACCAGCCTGGAAGTGGGTCCCAGGGCGGTAGCCTGGGTAAAACATTGGTTGCACAACAGGACACAGAAGGTAATTGTAAATGGAGTCCACTCTGAAGAAAGAGGGGTTACTAGTGGGGTACCGCAGGGTTCAGTATTGGGTCCAGTCCTTTTTAATGTCTTCATCAGTGACATTGCAGAGGGACTGGAAGGAAAAGTATGCCTTCTGCAGATGACACAAAGATCTGCAACAGGGTTGATACAAGGAGGTGTGAAAGGATGAGAAGGACTTGGCAAAGTTGGAGGAATGGTCAGAAGTATGGCAGCTAGGATTCAATGCAATGAAGTGCAAATAATGCACCTGGGAAACAAGAACCCAGGGAAGAATACACAATGGGGGAGGTAGTAACAACAACAAAAAAGGAAAGGGACCTAGGGGTAATCATATCAGATGACCTTAAGGCTAGCAAGCAATGTGAGAAGGCATTAGGGAGGGCTGGGGGTATACTGGGATGCACAGGGAGAGGCACCAGCAGCAGAAAACAGGAAGTTGTTATCCCTCTGTACAGACAGTCGGTGAGACCCCATCTGGAGTACTGTGTCCAGTTCTGGAGACCCCATCTCCGCAAGGACATAGACAGGATAGAGACAGTCCAGAGGAGGGCAACTAAAATGGTGCAGGGTCTGCAAGAGAAGCCATATGAGGAGAGACAAAGGAGCTTAATATGTATACCCTTGAGGAAAGAAGGAGAGGGGACATGATAGAAACTTTTAGTACCTCAGTGGAATCAACAAAGTCCAAGAGGGTAGCATCTTTCAGAAAAGAGACATGCAAGAACAAGGGAACAATTTAAAAATAGAAGGGGTGGTTCAGGGGCAATGTGAGGAAGTATTATTTCACAGAGAGGTAGTGATGCATGGAACAGCCTTTCTGAGGAGGTTGTGGGGTCTAAAACTGTGGGAGAATTCAAGAATGCATGGGACAGACATAAGGCAATTCTTGTGGGGGTAGGAAGAAATAGGCTGTTGGTTAACTAGGATCTGCGGCCTATCCTGTAGGTAGGGAAATGGGCAGACTAGATGGGCCAAGCGGTCCTTATCTGCTGTCAAAGTCTATGTTTCTATGTTTGTGGTGAAATGTGTGGCCACGTTTCCAGTAAGAAGATCTTTGTTAATGGAAACATCCCACATTCCCACATTTCACCACAGAGTGAACCTTATAACATAAGGAAACATTGGTTGGGATAGCTGCTGGACATTCACTATAGTGGAGCATGCACCTGCACACCCCCTGGCACCACGTTCTAATGTTGCTGAGAAAGGGTGGCAGAATGTGGGTGACTTTTCTGATTGGTAATTCCTCCATCACATGACTCACTGTAATGAAATTATGGGTGGTTTTCACAGAAATATATTGCACTCTGTGGAGCAAGAAATATTCCAGTGGTGGTAGTAGTGTCCCCACATATTAGTTTATGTGCATCACCATAATTATGTAATGTGGTGAATGTCTGTAAAGCAGCAGTGCAACAATCTGTTGATAACCCAGACCTATATTTTTTAATGCTATGTTACAACTTCCTTTACTTACTGTATATCCTGACTGACTGGAATGACATGAGAATTTCCAGTAGTTGAGTCTGCTGTAGTACCTTTTTTCATGTGTGAAATAATGAAAGGAGCATTCCTTTTAAATTGGTGCTGACCAAGTCTTTGTCATTATTTTCCTCTGCTTTTCTCCATCACATCAAGTAGTTGTTATATATCACTTCTGTTGTTAATTAACAGTTATGCATCAGGCAGTGTTTTATGACACCACGGAACAATAGTTATTGAAAAGCAGCTGCAAATAAATACAAAGCTGGTCCGAACAATATTGGAAGACGTGCTCATTTTTTTTTTCATACATGAAAAAAAGTAGTCAAGTAAGTAAAGCAGACATAAATTGTGAAAAGAATTGCATCATTCAAGTCACGACTCAGGGGTAAACAGTGGTGGCTGTAGCAATGTAAAGTAGCATAAAAAAGTACAGTTCAGAACTGTAAGGACATTCTTGCAATGCTGCTTTAATTGTAAAAATGTTAATATGACATCATGAGCTCACAGCAACAATCACAGAACACACAAAAGTGGCACAGAGTCCCCAGATTTTTTCTGCAGGCCCAGAATGCATCCTCCTTGTGTGCAGAAAATTGACAAGTGGTTACACAGTGAAATGAGACTGTTCCAGCACATACTAAGTCCCCCAGAATTAATGGTGCACTCAATCATGCGCATAAAAGTGTCACAGAGTCCCCAGATTTTTTCTGCAGGCCCAGAATGCATCCTCCTTGTGTGCAGAAAATTGACAAGTAGTAATGAAGTGAAATGGGATTGTTTCAGCACATGCAAAGTCCCCCAGAATTTATTGCGCAGTCACTCATGCACGCAGTGCCCCTAAATGATGACTGTGAGAAAAACTTCACATACTTAATGTGTGCTATTTATCTTCGAAAGCAAATGCAATGTGATCATCTCTAACTGGATGGAAGGGTGTCTTTGTCTTACACCAATAGTATATATATATTTATTTAAGAGGGGGTAGATATGACATGTATCTGTATTGTTCTATCAGAGGTGTTGATTATTGGTGTGCATTCCAGTGCTCGATTAGAATTCTTTTATGAGAAATTTGCAATGATAACTGCCAAGCACATGAAGGAAGTATTTTTTTTTTTGGGGAAGCTATATTTGGTTTGTCTTAATGATTTTATTTTCTTATTTCTTCACTTGATTTCATCTGCATCCTTTTCAGTCTTGTGATGGTCGTATCATCTAATGAAATGAATTTGCATACAGACAGCGCCCCCAGCCCGGGGAAAGCTGATGTTGAAGAACTTGTTTGGATAAGCCCACTGGTTGTGAACAACAAAGCATCTGGAAGTTTCATAAAAAGAAAAGAATGACTTCACAACTTAATTATGTGTCCTTCCCAGGTTCTCAAATCTCAATCCCTAAAGTCAAGTTACATTTCAAAGACACATCTTGTCAACTAACACAACCTGTTGTGTGCAGTATTTGCTGCAGTCTTTACAAAACAATGAAATGGATGAAATAAAATCTTCATACTTACCAGAATGGATTTCACATGGATATTATATCGTTCTTTCTGCAGTACAGCTACATAATTCCCAATGAATTTTAGCAATGGAGCTTTTTATTATCCTGTAAAAGAAACAAAGAAGTGTACTGTATGTATTTTACCATTGCGTTCTGAAAGCTGTTAGAAACAAAACATACAACTAAAGGAAGGAAGAAGCAGCATAACAAACATGAGTACACATACTCTTTTATGTTTAAATATTAAGAAGCTGGGTGGTGGAGGTCCAGGGGGCAGAGACTCATGGTGGCAGACTTGATAACATCAGTCCCGTGGTGGGGGTGGGGGGTCCGGGGTGACTCTAGTGGCAATGGTGGCAGGATAACATCAGTCCAGGTGGTGATGAAAGTGGATCCGGGGACAGACTGACTTATGGTGGCAGTCTTGATGACATCAGTCCAGGTGGTGGTGAAAGTGATCTGGGGGGGCAGACAGACTCATGGTGGCAGACTTGGATAACATCAGTCCCAGTGGTGGTGGTGGTCCGGGGGGCAGACAGACTCATGGTGGCAGACTTGGATAATATCAGTCCCGGTGGTGATGGAGGTGGTCTGGGGGGGAAGACCCATGGTGACAGTGGATAACATCAGTCCCGGTGATGGTGGTGGTCCGGGGGACAGACAGATTCATGGTGGCAGACTTGGATAACATCAGTCCTGGTGGTGGTGGTCCAGAGGGCAGACAAACTCATGGTGGCAGACTTGGATAACATCAGTCCCGGTGGTGGTGGGGGCAGATCCATGGTGGCAGTGGTGGCAGTGGATAACATCAGTCCCAGTGGTGGTGGTCTGGGGGGGCAGACTTATGGTGGCAGTGGTGGCAGTGGATAACATCAGTCCTGGTGGTGGTGGTCCGGGGGAGGCACTTCACCTTTTAAATACTGCAGTTAAAACCTGTCAACATTAACTACATCATCATCCTCATGAAGAAAACTGCCCTCACAGTCATCGATGTCTGAAGTCTGAATTCACTGGGAAATTATTTCTCCATTGTGTCATCATTCATATCAGTGGTGGGGCTATTTCAGGCAGCCACTGCCAGTGCCACCCGTGATGCTCTATTTCCACATCAGCAAGACCACTATGACTAGGTCGTGGAGTATGAATACCGGTTGCAGTCTGTGCTGTTATGTGCCTCTCATTCATTTTAATGAATGTTTGCAACTTAACATTTGCAGGAGACAGGTTTGTCTGACGATCCTGACTATTGCACCTGCTGGAGCTGAATACCCTCTCAACACTTACACTGGAGGGGTGCGGCATGAGGTACTTCAGTGCCACTGCAGCGCTTTCTTCCGCCATCTCGATGACCTTTCCACCCAGTACAAAAGAGGATCTTTCACTTATTGTCAGATGCCTTCATGACAAATATGACTCAAATCCATTCTCAGCCACACTCAAGTCCAATTGTTGATGCACCATCCTGTTCTCCTTAATAATTTATTTCACAATACCCACTTGGGACAGCTCCCCAAAGTGGGTTGATGCCACCCACTTTGGATGACAGACCATCTGGAACTGCAGTCCCTTCCTTGCAGGATATGCTTGATGGTCCTCCAGCTACCCTTCCAGCCGGATTATGCTGCTGAGGTTTGCTGACCTTGACACGTGACTTCTATGCCCCATGAACCAAGCGCACCAGTTGACCACTGATATCTTTTACCTGTTCTGGCCCTCCCTCCAGTACTGATGCAATTCCATGTTTGTATCGTGGGTCCAG
This sequence comes from Neoceratodus forsteri, assembly GCA_016271365.2. Taxonomy (NCBI): domain Eukaryota; kingdom Metazoa; phylum Chordata; order Ceratodontiformes; family Ceratodontidae; genus Neoceratodus; species Neoceratodus forsteri. The sequence goes on from CM028132.1 coordinate 1,401,434,617, forward strand.
CATTGTTGCTATGGCAAAGTTGTCACTACGCTGAATGCTCACAACATGAGATTCTGGTTGAATACTGTCAGCATGTGTTGCAGCAACATATTGCCACCACCATCTCCGGCAACATCAAGGCCATGCTGAACATTCACCAATGTCTGCCTCAGCACCTGCAGCAGTGGAATTGATTGGCTAGTGGAGGCAGACTCGCCACTCACTGCCTGTGTGGTATGTTCAAAAGGCTGCAAAATTGTTATTACAGAGTCCATGAGGCGCCACTGTTCAGTCAGCTATAGACATGGAGGCCCCAGAACTGTCGGTTACTGTGCATAACAAGATATTCTGAGATGGCTTGTATTGTTCCATACAACTTCTCTGCCATGTATAACGTGGAGTTCCATCAGGTGACAACTCCAGTTTCAGGCGGTGCTGAGGCTGGCTGTTTTGTATCTGCAACTGCCGTGAGTTGGTCACAGGCCTTCCAGATCTTTGAAAAGTGAGAGCAGATATCGTAATGGTCAGCATTTTATATAAGGGTGCTGATCAACCCTGAATTCCATGATTTAAACAGTGGGCCATGCATGGAATATGAAAACCACCATTAGTGATGTATTTCACCACATTTGACCCATTGTCACTTGCTATGAACCCAGCTCCCAGCTCTCAGGGACAGAGGGTTTAGCCATCTGTCAGTTTCAGTCAATACCATATCCAACATGTTCTCACCAGAGTGTGAACAGGTCACACTGTGCATAGCAATCGTTGCATGCTGTTGAATTCCAGGAAGATTGCTACCGTAACAATCCACCTTATTGCACTGATTATTTACACTACCAACATCACAAACAACCCCCGACACCTGTACCCAGTGTGCAGTTATACATAGATTTGAATTCCCCTCTGTTTTGCCACTTGTCCACATAGCCATACTTAAATAGATGAATGGAGGAGGAGGAATGTTGAGGGGCATGTCTTACTGAGTCGGACACAGTGCAGAACAACTCGGGGACAGCACAGGTAGAAAAAGTATGTCCTGGATGGGACTTTCCATTTTGGACAGGCACGTCGCAGCAAATTGTTGAACTCAGAATTCTGGCCAAAGGAGAAGGCAAAGATCAATTACCAGCATTTCCGCCATAGCAGCATTTAAGTTCACGGATAATTGTAAGGATTGGAGAGGGTACTTTCCAGCTTATGTGCAAAACCACTTGTAACGTGTGGGCTGACTTAAAATGTTTTACATCGTGGTATGTTGTTGATCACAAATGGTTGTGCTCTGTGATGAATGGCATTGGCTGGGGTAGAGTGTGATATATGATGAAGATCATTGCACAAGTGATGATGACAAACCCAGAAATTATGTTATTTTGCCAGATTTGCCAACTGAAGGTTGATGCACCACTGCACTAGACATACTGTATCTGTACCACCACCATAAAAATTGCTACTTCACCAGCAGCTTGACAACATTTCCAAAGTCATTATGGTCCTTCATCTCATCATGCCTGTAGTAATCCTCTGCTCTTATTACTGCACTTTACTATAAATGTTTAATTTCCTACTGGGCTTAACAGCCGTGGAAGGGGATAACATGCTGGCAATGGTTGCCAGTGACATGGATGAATGACCCACTGTGGTATTAACTGCCTACTTGTGCTGGGTCCACATAGCCAAATGCCTATTCTTAAGATGTGTATGCTGTCCTCCTGTCCCCAGATGGCTCTCCTTTTAACCTCAACTCACACGCACATGGCAAACCTGGCAGACTGTAACTGAATCATCATCTGTATCTTGAACAAAAAAAAAATCCTTAACAAGGGAGTGCGTGATGCTCTGCTTTAACATGTTCATGAGATGATGGGCTTATTTAAGTCTGTTATTTTAAGACTGAAGTGGGGGGTACGTGATGTTTCTGTACTGCACACCTGGACTGCAACTGACCACCACAACTACCTATCATATTGATTACTGGGTCGCATCATCATCATCATCATCATCCACTAAAAGCGGTAGATCACAAGTTTTTATGGGGGGAGGGATTCCTGTAAACAGACTCAGACACAGCCATTTTTAATTTATTTTTCTCCGGTTCCCAGCTGGGGTCAATTACATCATCATCATATTCCTCAACATCACACACATCCACATCTTCTGCTTGGATGCCAGCAGCAACATCATCATCATCATCATCACATTCATCATCAGCGTCTACACCACCATCACCTGATATTTTTCACCACACTGTGAATCTCTGTATGGAAAATGCATGACGTTAAGTGCCACGGTGGATGGAATATCACATTGTATGCTATCATTGACATGATCATCAGAATCCTCAGATTCAGTTACTGGGATCTTACTGGGAAGTATGAAATCATCTACGGCCACTCACTTGCATTGCTTCACACTCAATATATGTTTGACACGGTACACTGCTTGGAATTAGAACTTGATGCAACAATACTAATACTACCTCCACCACCACTAACACCAGTAACACTTAACACCAATCGGGCTGGAAAACATCATCTCCTCCAACTGTGAGTGAAGCTACTGATTGGGCTGTAAAAAACATTGCAGGAGTAATACCGTTCCTCATATCAACAATGCACTTCTGCGTCTGCATACTACTACCATGTCCACAGACCATCTTACTGACAACATTGCCATGGCGAGAAACAGCTTTGTTTGCACGTCTCTTTGCAGGCATTTTGGGGGATCAACCACAAATTTTATTACCAAATTTAGATTTTGACATGTTCACTTTCTGCTTGAAGGGATGCTGGCTGGATGTGAAGCCAAATAAACAACTGTGGCTTCAGCAACAGATAAGAGACTTGAGACTGTCACGGAATTAAAATAACTTCAGTAACCAGTGGTGCTAATGGGGTCCACAAAACAATCCAGTCAGGTAAAAATAACTTTGAATGTGGGATGGGGGGACACTGAATACAGACAGTGCTGATTTTTACGGCACTACAAGCAGCAAAACTAAGAACAGAGAACACGATCGCAGTACAAAATCAGGCAGCTACAGTGGATAGCAGGTTCACACTGCTGCGCTTAGTTGCAATTACACTAGTCTGTGTCACAATAAAAGGTGTATTATTTGATGTAAGCAACACTGCACACACACTCACACACAACACAGAACCATTTGTGTACAATGCTGAACGAGGAATGCGATGCAAATGCAAAAGTTTAGTGTACTATGCCACGTAAATGTAAATTTGTAATGTAAACAACCTGACCTTATGAACTGCTGCACCACATCCACACAACAAACAAGAACATTTCTACTATTACTGACAATATTACTATGTGTACATTAACACAGTCAGTTGTATAACAAAAATATAACCAGAAAACAAAGAAATCACTATTTCTCCAACTTAAGTCTACCTACACCACAGATACGCCCCTCCCCCACAGCACACTTTCACTATCTTTCACCACACACACTCAATGTTGTAAACTAACATTCAAAATCCACACACAAACAAAAATGCTTGATGATATGAGCACAGGAGGGTTTCCTACAATCGATGAACTAAAGTTGGATCCCCCCAAAAAAGCAAAAATGGTTTTTGAATAGCTTTTACAAGATTCCTATTACAGACAGCTATCAGAGCACACTGGCCCAGATATTCAAAAGGGTTGTGCCATGCGCAATAGGGTTGCTCCAGCGCAAGTCTGAAAATGCGCCATTCTGCGATATTCAGCGGGAGGCAGATGCGCCCCCAAAATCACACTGAGCAAGATCGCAATGATAATGAATGCATGTGCAGCTGAAGGGGGAGGAACTATGCATAAATGGCGCAGTGTGATATTCAGCAACATGCACCATGCGCAATAGGAGAACAAGCAGAAGTTGTGCGATAGCGGAAATGATTCAAAATAAAAGGAACAAGGGACAGATGCAAGAACGCTACAGGGAAGCACATGGCTGAACTCTAGCCAGACACAAGGGCAGGACAGATACACAGGGCAGGACAGAGAAAAGGCACCTGAACCCAGAGGCAGGGAGGAAGGTGTGGGAGCCACAGCCAAACCACAGTGCAGAAGGGGGCAGTGCCACACAGCACTGAGGCCACCAGAGGAAGGTGTTCCAGTGCAGGGAAGTAGCAGGTGACAGCCGGGGAATCACAGAAACAGCTGCCGGGGAACATCAGGCATATACAGTGCCACCATCCAGATGGAGGCAGTAATGAAGGGGGTGAGAAGGCAGGTAGCAAGGGTGCGCCATGGAAGGGCCCATCGGACGAATGTTCTCAACAGGCAGTGCCGGGCCCACACCAGCTCGAGCTGTAAGCAGCTTGACACCGAGATCGTGGGCCAGTACCACCTGAATCAGGCAATCTGAGGCTGCTCTGCGAGAGTCAGCGGTGATGATGCAGGCACCCACACGATGCATATTCATGCTCTGTCAGTGGAGACAAAGCGACAGCTTGCATGTGCCTGCTCATCTGGTACCTTCCAGAGACCAACAGGGGACACCACAGGCATAACTCCAGTCAGCTGCATCACCACCTCCCCTAGTTCCTCAGCGCACTGCTGCCACTTTGCTGTGGAGTATATCCATTTCCCCAGCACACCAGCGAGTGCACAGCAAACGTACAGGAGTTCCACAGGGTAGCACGTATGCCTGGTGTGCTAGGGGCAATAGACTGCACCCATGTGGCCATCCGACACCACCTGGGCCCTGAAGGGGCCACATGTATCAATTCAAGGGCTATGTAAGCATCAACTGCCAGGTGGTGTATGGGTATAATCATGTCTGTGCCACGCACCCTGGGAGCACATGATGCCTTCCATCTGCACCAGTCGGCACTGTGCCACAGATTTGTAAGGTGGGACATCCCCACTGGCCACTTAGTGGGTGAGTATGCAAACCACGTGGAAAAACATAGAGCTTGGGAGGGGCATGGTCAGAGGTGACATGGGTATTGGCCTAGATGGCCGGAGGAAGGACGACGCTGATTACCAAACTAACCTCCACCCTCTACACACAGGAGACAGTGGATACCCACTCTGTTCCTGGCTGCTCATACCATACCGGTGGCCTGTGACCCCATCGCAGCAACACTACAATGAGGCACATGCCACCACATGCAATATCATCACACAGGTGTTCGGGATGCTCAAGGCACGTTTCCGTTGCCTGGACACATCTGGCAGTGCCCTACAGTACAGCCCCTCAAAGGCCTGTGGGTTATTCCTGGCCTGCTGCATCCTGCACAACATGGCCAACGACTGTGGGATAGCCGTACAGGTCGAAGAAGATGACAGTGATGGAGACAATGAGGACACTGGTGAAGATGGTGATGGGCAGCCCCCTTGGGTGATGGGACCCTAACTGATCCGCTGGCACAGCTGCACTGGACACCATCACAGAGGAGCACTCTAGCCAACCCAGGTAAGTCATGGGGCCATGCAAACTACCAGTGGCAAAGGCACAACCCACAAACACGCATGGATACACACTAGGGTGCATGCTCAAGGGAAGTGGCCGAAGCATGGAACTGCACACACCGCCAGGGATGGGCAAGGTCTAACATGGGACATGGTCTACTCACACACACACACACACACACACACACACACACACACCTCACAAGACATGCATAAGGTAGAGGTATCACCGACCAGACCGCCACCCTAGTCATATTAAACGTCCACAGACCACACATCCACTGCCTGTCATTGTGCGTGTGTCAGGCCGCTGGAGCACCATTGCACAGTGGAGTACAGTGCTAGCATGAGCATCATCATGCACACGCCACAGTGGACACCAGCTGGGAGGGTGCAGATGGAATGTGTGCGTGCAGGGCCAGGTATTTCACCGTGCATTGCACGCTGAACGACACTGCACACAGGGCAGCATCAGACAGTAGCCGTGCTGGGAGACAGGTCAGTCAGGCGCCACAGTGCCACGGCTGCCACAGATGCATGGGCAGCCCCGCAGCAGTGACATGCTGACCACTGGCCTCATGGGGTGGCACCGATGGTCCCCCAGGGGTTCCACTGCATGAATGCGACCATGATCACGCAGGGGTCTGCAGCACACCGAACATGCCTGCGCCAGGCATGCTCGGGATGCCCACAGCTGAACCTGGTGTCGACAAGGAGGGTGTTGCATGACGCCGAGAATGGGGGATGGACATTGCACTGCATGTGGTCGTTCGCGACGCATGGGCAAATAACTGTGTGTTACCTGTGGCCATGACGGCTGTGAATGCCTGTGTCTGCCTGTCAATCGGTAGCAGTCCCATCCTCCAATCAGTCCATCCGCGCCAGAAGCAGCGGTGTCTCTGCGCTGCTCCTCTGCCTGGCACAGAGCCACACCCAGTGTATCCACCACTGTCACAAGCCGCATGTGCTGATTGACTGATGCTTGCAGTATGCGGCTGTGCTCATCTAAGAGGTCATCTGCCTGATCAGCATGCTGTCCCTCATGGTGTTTGAAGCCCTGATGGTCAGCACCCCTTGAGGGTGGGTGCTGCACACCAGGGCCAGGCCTGGGCATGTCCACAGGTGGTGCACTGACATTGCCCCCTGACACTGTACCCCCATGGCCATTGGCCGACTGCCGACACTGCCCCTCCAGCTGCCACTCTCCAGGGCTCAATGGTGCCGTCACAGTGGCTGTAACAGCCCCACTGTCCTGGACACACACCAGTGCTGCCCCACTGTGCAGACAGGCACAGGTTGCGACTGTGATGTCACACAGGCTTCCACGGCGGCACCACCCACAGCCATGGCCATGATGTCACCTGCTGTGTGGCCATCCTATGGCCCACACGTCTCACTGCCCATGACATTAGCTCCATCATCATCGGTGATGGATCCGGCACCAGCCCGAGTCTCAGCCTGCTGGCACCACGGACTCTGGCACACTGGAACATGGGCAGGACCTCCTCCGCACCTGCTCCACCAACATCAGTCCTGACATCCAGGTGGGTCCACTGTCACCCTGACCCCTGTATGCCTGTGGAGGTGGATGGGCCCTCCTCCATCTCCATGCTACTGCCCTCATTGGAGAAGCCCACCACCACTGACCCATGTAGACGCTCAGGAGCTGTAAGGGAAAAATAGTAGCATTAATGTATGTGACCTACCCTGCCCCCCCATTGACAGACCAGGACCTACCATGCAGTGACAGGCTACCACCCATCTGGAATCCACCACCCAGAACACCCTTGATGGCGCAATGCTGCATGCTGCCAGCAACCCACTCTTCCTGTGGGGTACAGTGTTGCACCTCCGGCTGTCCCCCACCGGTCGCAGACCGTGCTGCCTTATGGCAGCCACCTTCTCTTTAATTCTCTGCCTGCCCATGCCCATCTTCTTTTTGCACTCCTGCACAGAACGCAGGAGGCTGCCATGCAGGTTGACAGCACGCGCCACCTTCTCCAATGCAGCAGTACGGGTCTGTGGTGTTCCCTGGCATCCGCTGAGCAGCGGCTCCTGGTCGAGGTAGGCCTCAAACAGGGCATCTGCCTCTGCCTTTGTGAAGTTTGGCCTCCTCTTCCTCCCACGTCTCTGTTCCTCTTCCTCCACCTCACGATCAGTCATGATTCATCCTGTGAGAATGACAGGTGTTACCTGTGACTGTGCAGTCCATGCATGTCCCAAACACCACAGTCCACACTCCCAAACAGCATGCAACTCACCGCAATAGACTGCAGTAACCGACTATGGCCAGTGCAGCCCAATGTTGCATTTTATAAGCGTAACCCATGCAAATGAGGCGAGTACATTTTTAAGTGGATGCAAATGCAGTGTCTGCGCCATTGAATGGCTGATTAGATGATTTGCATATGCCGGCTGAATATTGCACTGTTGCACTTTGCGCAATTGTGTTGAATGTGCTGAGCCAAGGACGCAGTTCTGTGACATGCGCAGTACACACCTAACTGCGCATGCCCAGGTGTATGATGCAGGCACCTGCCACACTGCTGACGTGCTGTGCATGGGAGGCAATGCAGGGCACAGCCACCATTGTGCCAGTGGCTCTACAGCGCTGTTCACATATTTGGCGCTGTGGCACCGGGGCATCATAGGCGCACTGGGGCAACAGCGATGTAGGCCGCTACAGGAGGTGGCACACAGGCACCCAATTGTGCTACATGCATTGGGTTCCAATCACGCTGTGGCTGTCCGTGCGCCAGAGACCCTTGACCCTGTGCCTGACCTTTGCCCCTAGGCACCATGCATCAGGCATGGGTGCACCACTATCACGTTGTTGTTCGGGAGGCGCGATAGGGAATGGCGGCGCTGTACGCGCACAGCATCTGCACGTACGGGAGGACCTCGCTACTGGCGCCATTTGAATCCACCACACTGATGGGATACGCGGAGGCGAGCAGTAATGTGGAGCCAGGTTGAACTAGCCAACCTGGTGGCAATAGTAGAGCCCCATGCTGGGGCTTTGTGTGGAGATGCACCCCTGGACAGGGCCAGGAGTGTGGTGTGGCAGGAGGTGGTCGATGCCCTGGAGGAGGCCACCGGTATGAGGCACACGGCAGAACAGTGTTGCCACCATTACGGTGACCTGAGGTGCAGGGACCCGGACCTGCTTGCCTGCCTGCGGCACGTGCCAGGAGGGGCATGGTGCCACGGCCAGGTAGGTGCCACTTCTATACACTATTATTGTCCATATGGGTATCACGGTTGCATGTGTCTGGCACATGGGGGGGCCATCCAGTGTTGGCTGGTGGTGGTATTGGGGTGTGGGGTGGATGGGAATGGCTGTGTGAGATTGCACACACATAGGGGAGGGGGGACTTTGCTACCAGATTGTACTAATGTTCCTCTCTCCATGTTTGCACCTTAGGGCCAGAAGAACGCAGGCAGGCCAGGGAGCAGAGGCGCCACCTGGAGGAGCAGCAGGGCAGGAGGGATTATGGTGGTCAGCAGCGCATGGACCAGCCTGATGATGGTGAGTGCCTTACATCCATGATTACTGTTGCATGCCATATAACTGGGCGGGCAGCAGGGCATGGCCACCATCACTTAACACCACTGCCTTGCATGCAACTTATTATAGTCAGCACTGTCCAGTGGCACTGCATGTCTGGGAGTGCATCAATGGTGGTCCATGCATGCACCGGGTACATGTCTGTGCCACTGCCTTCACACCACATAGCCATGTCACTGTATGGGCACAGTGGTGCTGTGCAGGACATGGACGGTGGGTGTGTGCAGTGGTCCACATGGCTGTGGCTGCCTGGGTAGGAAGGTCTTGTGGACACGGTCACTGTGGATGGTCGCACACCATCACAGGGGCGTGGCACATGGCTGTATGCCATGCACAATGGGTGGGCTGCAGGGGGCTGGACAGCCACACTTAATGACTCTGCTCCCTCGTCCTAGGTGGATGGCGACTCCAGGTGCTGGAAAGGAGTGTTTGGGAGCTGCTCCAGGTGGCAAGGGCGACACTGGAGCTGTTACAGAGAATCCACCGCCACGGGGTGAGGAGGAGGAGGAGCGGCAGATGTAGGCACCATGTGGAGGAGGACCGGGGTGCACATTGAGGACTCCATGCCCCTACTACCACCTTCCCCCCTTTGACCCACCCTCAAACCCCTTCCTCCCTCTCCCATATGTTCACCCCTGCCCCTTACCTGCCCCTACCTGTTATGTGGCCCTTCCCCCCCTCTTGTAAATAGTTGTAAATAGGTTTTGTTACTTCTTTTAAATATAAGCATTTTGTTATGACAACTGTGGTGGTCTCTGATTTGCAGCGGGCTACAGGTGCTCAGCTGCAGTGGTGTGCATTGTGTCAGGGATGGTGCACGCATGGGCGAGTGTGTGTGTGTGTGTGTGTGTGCAGAGGTGACCCGCCTATGGTGTGGGCAGGGGGATCAGTCACTGTCTGTGGTTTGTGTGTTGTACTCTGTGCACTGGATGCCTGTGTGCAGTGGTCCATGAGGCCTGCACTGTGTGCATGGCACCCCTGTCAGACCGTCCATGGCCTGTGCAGCTGACACCCTTGCATGTCTGTGATATGCATGGTCTGCTGGCGTGTCAGTGGTGTCTGTCCATGATGGATAACGACAGTACCCAGCACAATGCCAGGTTGCCTTCCATCACCAGTATGGTGCACATCTGCCTCTGGTGGCACTGTGGCCTCTGCTGTTGTTGTTCCCCCTCCATGCTGTCGCTTGTGTCTGTTGCAGGGGATGTGCTCCAGTATCTGTCACCTGTGCTCTGGCGGCATGCTGATGGCATACAGCTTCATGGTGCCTGCACAGGGTGGCTGGCACACCTGTGCAATGTAGGGGTGCTGGCTGTGTGTACACGTCAGCCGTGGCCACACACCAGTGGCTTGGTTGACCTGCTACTGTGTCCCTGTGTTGGTGTTCCCTTGGGTATGGGTGGGTGTTTGTCCATGCACTGTGTTGCATCCTGTGTGGTGCATGCTTACATGCTACACTGTGTGTGTCTGTGCTGGCTGTTGTGGCCAGTGCTGGGACGGGATTTGTCCTTGGGAGGGTGTGCAGGGTGCTGTACTGCTGAAGGTGGGGTCTGGGACATGCCCTGTCGCATGTGGGGTACCTCATGTGGCAATGCATGGTCGGTCTCTAAGCTATCCCTCGGGGGGGATGTGCAGGGTGTCACTGTGTATGCTGTTGTTGCATTGCTGTCTGCTGCCACCCACAGCAGGGTGCACATGGTGGGGATGCCTTGCATGGCTCCATGGTGCACAGGGTTGCATTGTCACAGTGGGGGTGGTGGCATGCATAGGGTGTCCTGCACTGTTGGGCGCTACTCCTGGGAAAGGTGTATGGTGATTGTGGTGCAGGGTGTGCTCTGCATTGGTGGGATGGGATGCCTTGGGGTGGTCGGCCCTCCTTGTGTGCTGGTCACAGCTTGCCAGGGGGTTTGTTCGGGCACCATGGCCCGGCTGTGGGTTGGTTGCTGGTATCCATGGGCTGGTGGTTATTCCAGCTCTCCCCCGGTTGTGCAGTGCATGGGGTGTGGGGGATGATGTCTATTCTGCTGTGTGCTCCTCTGCCCATCTGTGGCATGGGTCATGGGCCCCTGCATCCCTGGTTGTGCTGTTGCATTGCTGCCCTGCTGCAGGGGGCATCCCTGGTTGTGCTATGGCGCATTTGGACTGTTCCGCTGAGCATCCCTTGTTGCGCTATGGTGCATCAGATATGCTCAACTTCACATCCCTAGTTGTGCTATGGTGCAGGTGGTGCGATATTCAGTCATCAGCCGTAGGTGTATCTTGGCCTGCACAGTTTTTGAATATCGTGCTTCTTGTGCATGGGCGCAGTGGACTTGCGCTTGCTCCTGCTGTTGTGCACTTTTTGGGCACAGTTTGAATATCTGGGCCACTGTTTCCTACTCCTTCCTACTCATACTACCCTGAACTGAGGCTGTACAGATCAATATAGAGCCCATGTGACCTGAAATCCCATGAATCACTGCAAAATTGGCCTTTGGAGCTCAAAATCAAGGCAAAGTGAGTCGAAGTGAACTGCCAACAATGCACTTCGCCTTAAAATTGGAAAAGTAGTGGCCTGGGGAGGTGGATTAATGCAAAGTCACTGTTACTATTGGACTTTGCGTTCCTCATCATAACGCAAAATACTCTGTTTCGCATTGCGGAGCACTCCGCGAATCCACCTTTGCTCCGTGAATCGCTTCGCGGAGCGGATTGAGCCCTCTTCACCCACAACTACTCTCCATTAATTTTACATCTTTGATAAGGAGCGGGTAAGAGACAGTGGAGCAATAATCCAAAATTGGCCTAACCATATTCTTATACAGTGGCAACAAAATCTCACCACTTCTAGATTGAAAACCCCTTCTTATACAATGTATCAACTGTATAGCTTTATTTGATGTTATTCTACTATAAACTCCCTTTTTAGGGCATTTTGAATATAGATTCCTAAATTGCTTTCACACTCTGAAACCTTCAATTTAAGATACTGCATATAATATGTCTGCTGGATTTTTTTGTATACCAAAATGCATAATGATGCATTTTTCCTTATTTAAACTCATTCCATTTTTGTTTACCCATTCCATAATATAATTCAAATCCTGTCCAAAGACTAATCTATCGCTAAATGTATCAACTGTTCCCCCAATTTTGACATCAGCTGCAAATGTTATTAACTTGTTTGCACTACCAGCTACCAAATCACTCATAAAAACACCAAACAACAAAGGTCCCAGCACAGAACTCTGTGGAACCCCACTCCCCACCCTTAATGGGTCTGACAAGCGTCCCTGTAACCTTACGTGCTGCTGTCTATTTGTTAACCATGGTTCAATCCACTAGATCACCAGGGAAAGTTATGTAAATAATTATAGGGGAGATTTGGCATAGGGAGTGGGTGCCACTAGACCACCAGGTAAAGTTATATAGATATTAATGGAGGAGCATGGGATAGGGTGGGAGGGGTCTGCTAGACCACCAGGGACAGATGTATGACTATTTAATGGGGGACATGGGGTTTTGGGGGGGGACTTCTAGAAATTACGGTCTGTATAACATAACAGTTTTGCTGTCTGCTGAGTTATGTTTCAATATGATTCTATGGTATTCAGACTTATCAATTGCTCTCTGCTGATATGTTGGATTAGATCAGTTCTATATGTATTTACAGTATCGGTCATAGGTACAGTATATTGTAATACAGTACTATGGAATGATCGCCAGTACCCCCATAAACACCAATGCATATGGACACCGGTGGGTGCCACATCACTCCCATTAATGCCCAGATGTCTTCCTGACTCCCCTCTGTCTTCTCCATGTCCTTTATGTCCCATCCCCCTCCTGGCAAGTAGTTTCTTCACCACCTCAACCACCTTGGCACCTCTTGTGTTGCACTAAGTGAGGGGGGGTGCAGATCCCTGTGCCACTTCCTGCAGGTGTGCCAACTGTTTGGTGCAGCAGTCGACATGTGGCAACCTCAGGGTGTGTGGTGCCAGGACCCTGATTTTTAGTAAATCGGGTGCAGGTCCAATCTTCTCGAGGTTTGCCAGTAGCCCTGCAGTGATGCAACTTGCATCACTTAAGGGCTCTTTGAAAATCAAGCCCGTTGTTTCTTAATTATTCATACGTTTTTTAAACACATACCGTACCGCCACTTTCACATTACAGTTGTAATTATTTTCCACAGATTTCTAGAATGATTTACTATCCTAAATCCTTTTCTTTGTTGCTGTGATCTGTGGAGTAATTCCATTACTTTTTCACATGCCTTCATCAGTCACACACCCGCACAGTCAATTTCTCACATGCTGTTGCTTGTACTGGTAGTCAAATTAACCCCTCCCCGATTATTTTGAAAACATAGCAACCTATTTTTTTAACAGAAAACCTACAACTAAAAGAAACTGTACAAAAGTAAAATATGGCTGAAATCCTCACTTAAACTTTGAGCACCACTGAAGCAGACAATCCTGCAATTCAGCACTTGGAGCGTGCCATGGCTGAAAAGTCTGTTCCAGCCACACAGGCACCTACTTCACAAAAGTAATCATTAATTACTAGTACAGAACTTCTCTCTGTCACATTTAAATCAGGAACTTGACTCCTCCTGACCTCAATAAAACCAATGGGCCACCAACCCGGAAGAAGACTCCAAACTGTGCCAGGAACAGCACTCAGAACAGCTACATATATTTAAAAAATAAAAAAGCCATTTGAGAGATATAACATGTTGACATGAGTTGATGCCTTACACAAGTTTCTAATGTAACCAGCAGACTGTATAGCAGCACAGAAAAGCACTAGACAACCACCAAACCTGGAAGATGCACCGAGAACAGATAACTGCATTTAAAAAAAAAATCTGTTAAGCCCACTCAAGCAGCTACTGTACTTACTGCAGTCAAATTGCACAAAATGATTGAAACTGTCCAAGCCACCATAATTATTAAATGACTTTATAAAGTGCCTAAAGTGAAAATAAATTAAAAAAAAAGAAAATCTGAAGAAAAACTCACATACACAAAGTAGCCATAAGATTCAAAGCACAACCTACTGGCAACAAACAGCATTAGGAACTATTTCATGCAAAAACAAGAAGTTTGGAATTTACCATGTATTTAAACAAATGACTGTATTAAAAAAAAATTATAAATGTTGCACTATCTATGCACTACATAAGGGCAAGAAGCCATTTTATAACTCTTGTACGCCACTCCAGGGTGTGCAATAAATGATTTTAATGCACTTCTCAGAGGCATGAATACACTCAGCCTTCAGCCTTGTGCCTCACTATGCACCTGGGTGTACACTAAAATCCTTTAATGCACACTTTGTCGTGGCTTACTACTTAGATATCTGTGTACATTTACAGTGCATATTCATTGCAAAAAAAAATCCATGGCACTGCACATGTTAGGAATACAAAGCTGCAAAAGGACGGAAATACGGTGTTAGAGTTTTCAACTCAAACACCCACCCCCTACCCATCCCCAAACCTCATGACTCAATGCCAAGCTTCAGGTCCAGGGCCATGATGCAGGAGATCAGCCATAACTTCCTTCATGCTGGGCCACTCAGGTCCTGCACGAAGCAGGAGAGGAGTCATAATATTTTATTTATTTAGTTTTTGTTAACCAGGTAGGTACACTAGACAGCATAGCTGCCTATTTTCAGGTACGACCCGGGAGATTACAACAAAGGGTACATAGACAATAGTAGATACAAGAAAACATCATGGGAACAAGTAGAAGTCAGACATTGCACACTTATACAAAGTTTTCAGCAATGACAGTATATTTGCAGAAATCTATATGTAGTAACAAAACAGAAATGTAAGTGCAAACAACTAACAGTCATAAGTCATACAACTAGTGAGTAAGTGCTAGAAGAGAGAAAACAACAAGATTTCCAGGCAGGATTGAGAGTAGTAGAGGTTGGAGCTGGTAGGCAACTAGGAAGAACCAGTACAGGAGTGGGTGGATAGAGGACAGGAGCAGGGTTCAGAGCTTAGAAGAGCCATACGAAGCTCCTGTTTGAAGCTGTGTGGAGAGGGGAGATTCTTAGACTCAGTGAAAGGGAGTTCCATAGTTTAGGGGCCCAGCTAAAGAAAGCATTCTCCCCAATTTTGGTTTTACATCTCGGTTGGGCAAGAAGGGATTTGTCTGCTGATCTCAGTGGGTAGGCAGAGAGCACAGGTTTGAGCAGTAGAGTCAGTTTGTCAGGTATCTGGGAGGAGATTATATTCTTTATAAAACAGTAGGAAGTAAACTGTCGGAAGGCTGAGGGGGTAAACCATCCCAGACTGGAGTATAGTGTGCATTGGTGAGTAAGTTTGGCAAAGACAAAGCAAAATGGCAAATGCTGTTGTAGCAGATATGCCACTTTCTGAGGAGCCCTCCAGTAGTTGCTGGAAAGGCTATTAACCCATACGCCAATTTGGGTCTCAGGATCCCCTGTGCAATGGCCATCCTCGCCGTGGATGTTAGGCTATGTCTCAACTTATATGCCAGTCCAAGTTGAATATTGACAGATTTAATGACTGAGGCTAGGTGCAGGTCAAAATCCAAGGTGGGATCAAGGGTTACTCCTAGGTATTTAAAAGAGGTAACTGTGTTAAGGGGAGAGCCATCAAGCACTCTGATACTTAATGGCTGGGTGCAGGACCGAATTTTTGAACTTAAACCGAAGAGCATAGTCACTGTTTTATTTTTATTTAAGACAAGCTTGTTTTGCAATAGCCAGCTCTGAAAGGTATTGAAGTTACTATTGAGATTCAGGTTGATATCTGAGAGGTTTGAGGAGGATGAGTAAAGAACAAGATCATCGGCATATAGCAGACCTGAGCAAGCACCAGTGAGCGGTGGGATGTTGTTTATGAAGACTGTAAACAGGACAGGACCAAGAATCGAACCCTGGGGCACTCCAATCCAAGTAGGAGCAAGAGGGGACTTAGCATCTCTGATCTGGACAAATTGTTGCCACTTTGAAAGATAATTTTGAAACCAGGCAGTGACAGAGGGTGAGAAGCCTAGGGATGACAACTTTGATAGGAGTAGTGGGTGGTCAACTAAATCAAACACTTTTGTAAGATCAACAAAAGTAGCCCCAATGAGACAGCCTTTATCCATAGTGAGTCTGACATCATTTGTAAACTGTATGAGAGCAGTGGATGTACTGTGCCCACATCAGAAACCATGCTGGTCAGGGGTGAGGAGTTTGAAGGAGTACAGGTAATCCAAGACCTGGGTAGCAACAATTTTCTCCAGTATTTTAGAGAGGGTAGTGAGGATGGCAATAGGGTGGTAGTTATCCAGGTTAGTGGTGTCCCCCTTTTTGTAGACTGGTACAACTTGAGCAGTCTTCCAGATGGAAGGGACATGTCCTGTAAGAAGAGACAGGTTGAAAAGTCTAGTCACTGGAGAGACTATAGACGGTGCAATTATTCTTAGGAATTTTGGTAAGAGTCCATCTGCCCCAGCCGATCCAACAGGAGAGCATAAGATTTCACTCTCAGAGACTGGGTGAAGGGTGAAAGATGGATTGGAAGGTTTAGGATTATCCCGCGGAGTGACAGGTAAAGACCCAGGAGGTGCAGTATAGGAGGAGAGGTCAGTGAATCTGGAGTTAAGAGCCTCAGCTATAGTGAGCAGATTATTGAAATTATAACCATCCATGACCATATCAGAGATGGCATTGCACTTGTTTTTCCCTATGATGGTGTTAACATGACTCCAAAAACCACGAGAGTCACTGACAGAGGTACTAAGAAGCTGACGGTAGTAATTGCCCTTAGCAGATCTGATAGAAACCTTACATAGGTTTCAGAGTCTTCTGTACTCCACCTAGTCCGATGGGGACTGGGTTAGCTTAACTTTGTTCCAGGCTTTATCCCTCTTTTTGAGAGAGGACAGGAGTGAAGAATTTAACCAGCGGGTAGCAGATCCCTGGATACAGTGCCTTTTTACTGGAATATATTTGTCTTGAAGGTTCAAAAGTGTAGTAAGGAGGTATTGAGCAGCACGTTCCGTATTACAAGTATTATATAGAGGTGCCCAGAATGTGTTCTGTAGCTCCAAGATTAGGGTTCTCTTATCCATTTTTGAAAAATCCCTGAAAATAATTTCTCTGGGGGGTGCTTTAGGGGCCCTAGCCTTCAAACACAGTAAACTGGGGAGTGGTCACTGATTGAGTCTGATAAAACTCCAACAGCACTGATCCTCTCAGGCCTGTTGGAGATGACCCAGTCTAGAAGAGACTGGAGACTGCTGTTACTAGCCTGTCTGGTCAGGAGAGTGACCAGTTGAGACAGGTGCAACCTGCTGAGTTCAGCAGCATAGAGATTAGAGTTTTTCCCTAGCCAATCCAGGTTGAGGTCCCCCATAACAATGAACTCTTGTCTACCCTTTAGCAAGGAAAGATGGTCAATCACCTTGGTCAGGCCTGATAGTCCATTTTTAGGAGGGTTATAGATGCACACTACATTTAGCTTCTTAGTGAGACCTAAGGTAATAACTATATGAATAGTTTCACATAGACAGGTAGTGTAGACCGGGAGGACCATAATGTCAAGGTTCTGTCTGGTATAAAACAAAACACCACCACCCTTTTAAGCATTTGGATGATCACATCTGTGAAGTTTATATCCATTGATCCTACATAACGAATCTGGTATATGAGGTTTTAACCAAGTCTCGGCTAGACCTAAGACATCAGGGGAGTTGTGAGCAATCCAGGCTTCAAGCTGTGCAAAATTAGCTGACAGACTTCTAATGTTCATATGTGCAAGCCTAAGCCCCTTTTCTGAGAACCAATAAGATGGGTTCTTGGGAGCGATGCCATCAGAAGGGCCCGGGTTAGGTTCAATATCACCACAGAGAGAGAGAGATGACATAGGGGTACCCAGGTCTCAAGGAGAGAGCTTTGGAGTTTGCCCTCCAGTGGCATATAAAAAGGGAATGTCTTAGGTATTCAGCTATACTAGCAAATGGGATAAGCTTTAGGAGGCAGGTTTCAGGGATAGAGGTGTTACCCCTGATAATTAGGTTTGAGAAAAAATAGCTCCAGTCCTCAGCTTTATTTGAGTAGCCAGAGTCAGTAGATGGCTGTCAGAGAAGATCTACTGAGAGCTGGAGGGCTAGCAAAAGGAAAAATACTCCCACAAAGCTGCAGTGAAGTGAGATCACCCCCATAGTGTACACTGGTAAGGAAAAGAAGGGAACATAGAACCAGGGAAAAAGAGAGAAAGCAGCAAATTCAGGAATGGAGATGGGATTGAAGCAAATGTGCAGTTGACTGCAGGAGTGAGACAGTAACTAAGTCCAAAGATGAAACTATCCAGCAGGAAGAGATATAGAGCTGCAACTAGAAACCTTATAAAGGCTTTTGCTAATTGAGATATTCACCAGGTTACTGGGGCTATCCAACAATGA
Organism: Neoceratodus forsteri; assembly: GCA_016271365.2. NCBI lineage: Eukaryota > Metazoa > Chordata > Ceratodontiformes > Ceratodontidae > Neoceratodus > Neoceratodus forsteri. The sequence goes on from CM028132.1 coordinate 1,401,452,995, forward strand.
AATTCACAAACTAGCTGCCTTGAGATCCTCACCCCAGAAGAAATGGTCCAATCACAGAGGGAAAAAAGAATATCCACCCCCAAGGAACAAGCAATTAATAAGATGTGGGGGAGGGAGAAAATTTGACTTCAGTGTCTTTCACAGAAAAACATGCTAGGAGCATAAAATTAAATCAGAAACAGCGCCATAAAATCCGAGATTGCAGTGCACACAGAAATGCCATAAATACCAGGGAGCTGCAATGTCAGGCACAAATTCAGTTTACAGTTTGGCTGGAAAGAGGCACATTTAAGTCAGTCTGTACAGGGTTTTTGTGGTCTCCTCTAGTCTGCAATAGTGCAGAGGTAAGTTGAGGTAGAAATTCAACCAGAGCTTAGAAGGCAGGGAGCCGCTTAGAAAACATGCCAGAATTCAAAGCTAGTCTGCCTGAAGACTTGAAATGAAACCTGCTGGCTACAGTACCTTGCTGGTTTTGAGGTGGGCTGGTGAGGTCCAAAAAGCCATAGGGAAGTGCCGTGGTGACCCCAACAGGGGCGACTAGGAGCCTAGGGAGAGAAGAGGGGTAGAAGATTATATTTAGCCAGGGGACAGAAGAAGGAGGAGGGGAAAGACAGTCAGATTGAGCAATTAACTGGGAGGGATGGATAGAAGTGATTAGCTTGGCAGGGAGGGGTACTACTGAAAGTAGGGGGGAGGGGGAAAGAATCAGCAGTACTGCAGATGAGAAAGGAAATCCCACACCAAGAGCAGAAAGCCAGCAGACTTTAAGAAATAAAAATCCTATCCTAAATTATTCCTTAAACAGTTAATTGGTGAGCAGTCCGCCAGTACATTCTAAGAGTTTAAATCATTCCCTTATTAATCATAGAATCATCAGGAAAAATACAGTTAATTACTAAATGCACAAAAGAAAAATACAGTAGCACTTAAATGAAATGATTTTTAAATTTGACTTCAGTGTCTCACAGAAAAACAGGCTAGGAACATACAATTAAATCAGAAACAGCGCTATAAAATCCAAGATTGCAGTGCACACAGAAATGCCATAAATACCAGGGAGCTGCAATGCCAGGCACAAATTCAGTTTACAGCTCGGCTGGACAGAGGCACATTTAAGTCAGTCTGTACAGGATTTTTTGTGGTCTTCTCTAGTCTGCAATAGTGCAGAGGTTAAGTTGAGGTAGAAATTCAGCCACAGCTTGGAAGGCAGGGAGCCGCTTAGAAAAGGTGCCAGAATTCAAAGCTAGGCTGCCTGAGGACTTATTTCTTCAACTGGATCCAGATATGTAGCTTGAAGCAGCAGAACTGTGGGGTAGGGCCCCAGACCTGTAGCTTGGCTTTGGGTCAAGAGGGTAGGGGATGGATGTTAGGGTTCAAAAAATCCCTAACACAACATTTCCCTCCTTTTGTGGCTATGTAACCCTAACATATGCATTAACATAGTTTTCTACAATATACTGTATACAGATGTATACAGTAGTCCTTGCAAAAAACTGCATTGATGCACTAGTTGGGGTTCAACTTACTGCCACAAAAAAGGTACATGAGGCATTAGGGTTTCCAACCCTCACTCCCCACCCCCAGCAACAAAAGGACAAGGCCACATAAGTAACCACAGATAGCCATCATCAGATAAGACAAGCAACACACCACTGTTTCCAGATGACAAAAATGCAGTAGACTGATGTGCTGTCTTCTTGGATTTTTATCTGTTTTGCATACACCCCAAGATATGCATGCTCACTTTTGGCTGCAGCTAAAAATCCATGATACTCAAATCACAATTTTACCTAGAGGCCAGTGGGGCACAGGACCCAAGGCAGCATGGATTCATGATGGGAAGGTCATGTCAGATGAATCTAATAGATTTCTTTGACTGGGTGACCAAAGTAGTACACCAGGGAGGGGCTGTGGACATGGCCTACCTAGATTTTAGCAAGGCTTTTGATACAGTCCCACACAAAAGATTAATACACAAGTTAGCCAGCCTTGGAGTGGGTCCCAAGGTGGTAGCCTGAATAAAAAATTGGCTAGACAACAGGATGCAAAGGGTAGTAGTAAATGGAGTCCACAGTGAAGAGAGGAGGGTTATTAGTGGGGTACCGCAGGGTTAGGTACTGGAACCGGTCCTTTTTAATGTCTTTATAAGTGACATTGCAGAGGAACTGGAAGGAAAAGTATGTCTCTTTGCAGACGACACAAAGATCTGCAACAGGGTTGAGACACAAGATGGAGTGGAAAGGATGAGAAGGGACTTGGCAAGGTTGGAGGAATGGTCAAATGTATGGCAGCTCAGATTCAGTGCAAAAAGTGCAAGGTAATGCACCTGGGAAACAAAACCCAGGGAAGAGTACACAATGGGGGTGAGATACTGACAACAGTAAAAATGGAAAGGGACCTGGGGGTAATTATATCAGATGACCTAAAGGTCAGCAAGCAATGTGAGAAGGCAGTAAGGAAGGCTGGGGGGATACTGAGATGCATAGGGAGAGGCATCAATAGTAGAAAACAGGAAGTTGTTATCCCTCTGTATAGACCATTGGTGAGACCCCACCTGGAGTACTGTGTGCAGTTCTGGAGACCCCATCTCCGCAAAGACACAGACAGAGTGGAGGCTGTCCAGAGGAGGGCAACCAAAATGGTGCAGGGTCTGCACCAGAAGACATACGAAGAAAGACTAAAGGAGCTTAATATGTATACCCTTGAGGAAAGAAGGGAGAGAGGGGACATGATAGAAACTGTCAGGTACCTCAAGGGAATCAACAAAGTCCAAGAGGGTAGCATCTTTCAGAAAAAGAGATGTGCAAGAACAAGGGGGCACAATTTGAAGATAGAGGGGACAGCTCAGAGGTAATGTGAGGAAGTATTTTTTCATGGAGAGGGTTGTGGATGCATGGAACAGCCTCCCTGAGGAGGTCATGGAGTCAAGAACAGTGGGGGAATTCAAGAATGCATGGGACAGGCATAAAGCAGTCCTAGTGGGGGGGTAGGAGGAAGTAAGCTGTTGGTTAACTAGGATCTGCAGCTTATCTGTTAGGTAGGAAAATGGGCAGACTAGGTGGGCCAGACGGTCCTTATCTGCCATCAAATTCTATGTTTCTAAGTTTCTATGTCACTACACTATTTCTGTGTGCAGCAGCACAGGCGTCTGCAGCCACAGATACAAATGACCAATACCCAAATTACAAGAGTTCTTTGGTCTGCAGAAGCACAGGCCAATAGGGACCATTACTTCTGTAGCCATAGGTACTCATGTACACTATAAGACATACACACAGTACTGACTGCAGAAGCATGGACTCCTTAGGGGCTTGTGCTTCTGCAGCCTCAGATGTAAAACATGCAGACTGACCTCTGGTTCCAGAAGCACAGGCCCCACAAAATACGTGAATCCAAAATTGCAAAAGTTCTTCTGTCTGGAGAAGTGCAGGCCACTGAGGATCCTGCACTTCTGCAGCCACTGTTGTAAGACAAATACACCAACCTCTGGCTGCAGAAGAGCAGGCCCCTGTTGGGTCAGTGCTTCTGCAGCCACAGGTACTCATGTATGCTCTAAGATGTATACAAACACACATACACACACACACACACACACACACACACACACACACACACATGGCTGTAGAAGCACAGGCTTCTGTGGGGCCTGTACTTCTGCAGTCACAGGTACAAATCCATGAACGTAGCACATCAGTGCAACTACATTTATATCATCTGGAAACAGTTGTATGTTGTTTGTCTTACCTGAAGATGACTGTCAGTGGTTTGTTGTGTTGTCTTGTCCTTTTTCTGCTTGGGGGTGGGGAATTAGAGTTGGAAACCCTTATGTCACATTTCCTTAATTTTGTGGCAGTAAGTTGAACCATAACTGGTGTATTAACATAGCTTTTTGCAAATAATTTACTTTCTTTTTGAAATAGTGGAATTGTATTCTCATTCATACAGTGCTTTTTTGACTCTGCACCAAGGGAAGACTCCAGGAGGGCTCTCTAGGCCTTGTACTTCCATGCAGCAACAGAAATCAAGAATTGATAGGGCTATGTAGCAGGCTGTGGAAATGCAGGGCCCCCTGGGCCCTGCTCTTCCATGTGATTACAGATGCAGACATGCAGGGCAAAGAGTCTATCTGTCATCTGAAACACAGGACCATCTAGCAACCATGGGTGCAGAGGTGCAGGGTTCTATGCTGAAAGAAGAGTTCCATTTGCTACTGTATATGGTACTTGGGCCCATGTGGGCAACCTTGCACCATCCCTTCTCAGACTGGGGTGTGGTGTTGTATGACAGCACTATCCCCACAGCTTTGGCCCATCCAGTTGGCTCACTGAGCTGGCCTCAAACTCAGATCACCAGTATGAGATCAAAAACACTACCCACTGTGCTGAAGGCTGGCACTGCACACAATAGTTCTTAATATATATACAGTTTTAAATTCTGACCCCAAAGTTTCAACATAGTTGTTTTATGACTCCCCCTTATAAACATAACCTGTGGCATTTATAGAATACTAGGCGAAATTACATTTTGCACCACAAGTGTGAAAACACATTTTGGGCAGGATTTGAAATATGATACCTGTCTCATTTATGAAATGATATGAAAAAAAATGGCTGTGTTGAAACTTTGGAGTGAAAATACTGGAAATTACCAAAGTTATGAGTGAGCATACAAATTGCAATGCACATTCATAACTGTGTTGTTTTTTAATATTTGGACCCCCAACATTGAACACAGTCATCTTATGACAGCGTGTCATGAGCATAGTAAAAATTTTCAAATCCCACCTTAAAGGAGATTTCACAGAACAAATATGAAATCACCTTTTGGTACGGATTTGAATAATTGTTATCCATCTTCTTCATGAGGTGGGGGTCCCAAAAAAGCCATGTTGAAAGTTTGATGGAAAAACATTAAAAACAAGCAAAGTTATTAGCGAACATTAAAATATTTCAGTGTTCACGCATAACTTGATTATTATAGCATATTTTTCCACCAACTGTGCAACATGGTCATCTTATGACCCCACCTTATGAATCTGGTAGGTGAAAATGTGCAAATCCCACCTTAAAGGTGATTTTGCAGAGCAACTGCATAATCACCTTTCATGCCAGATCTGAAAAACTTCACCTACCTTGTTCATGAGGAGGGGTCCCAAAAGGGCCATGTTGAAAATTTTGGTGAAAAAATATTTAAAAATTGTTATGAAAAAAGTTCAAATGCATTGAAATACATTAACCAGACTTGCCTTATTTCCTGTTATCACAGTTGCAGTTCCTGGTTGAAAACATATTTCAGATGGAGAGTGGATCTATGACATGGGACCACCTTTAGGTGAGTGGGGGTGTGTGGGTGGGTGTGGGGTGGAGGTGCTGAGAGGGATCAAGGTGGGTTGGGTGGGGGCTATGGAGGTCCAAGATTGATGAGGATCATTTTCTTCTTTTTGGGTTTATACTGAAAAAAAAATCAACAAGGAAGTTTCCCTTTTGCAGGGAACTTGGACCCAACATTGAGGATTGGGCAGTCAGTGTTTATTTTGTTTATTTATTTGTCAACTGGGTGGGGACAATGGACAAGTCCTTTTTCAGGTGTAGGCAGAGTATTAGGTGGTACCAAGGGTGGGCATGCCGGTGTCACCACCAATATGATTTTGGGGGGGCAGGTGATCTGGAGGGAAGGGGGGAGGTATGAAGTGGCACTGGGGGTGAGCACCTCAGTCTGCCTAAAGGAAAAATTGTAATCAGCAATTCAGCATTGAGGAGGACAAGGGAGGGCTAGTCAAGCTGGGAGGTGGAGGGAGCATACATTTATAACAAAGTTAATCAGGAAGGGACGAGTGAGGGCTTGCAGAGCTGAAAGGGAGAGGGACAATACAGCATGTGTCACTGTTTGTAAGTCTCAGTGTTTTGCATGTGAGCCAAAACTTCTTGTGTTGCAGCACTTTGTGTGCGATAGGGACATTCAGCACATGACCTAAAAAAAATCTGCTCTTGATAAGCTTGGCACCCAGGATTTTGTGGTGCCCAGAAAACATATTTTTAAGCATAAGCTAAAGCAAAATGAGAATTTAGTTGCAAAAGTTCAATTTACATAGGTTCAGGTGTTTTTTTTTTAAATACATCATTTGTATATATTTTCCATTTTTTTTGTTAAAAAAACAAGATGGTAGCTGTCATGACCTGAAAATCTTTTCTCACCACCCAAAAAACAGTAAGTTGTACAAAATCAGGTTGTATCAGAAGGGTATCCTAAAAACCCACTGAACATGCTCAGAAAAAAATGATAAAATCCTTAAACCTCTGGAACCAAGTAATATTTTTTTTCACAAAACTTTTGAATGCACAACCTTGGCACTGTTCCCTTCTACCCTGAAAGATTCAGAAAGAAATTCTGCACATCCAGGCAGTAGGTGAGAGCAAATAAATGTGTAATGAAAGCCTGAAAATGTTAAAATTTCTTTAAAAATTACACATCCAGATCTCAGAGACTGCATAAGCTACCAGTATCATCACCAAACTTTCCCCATCTTGAGAACTTGACTCCTGGACAACATATGTCACATTTAAGGTAATTTTAATTTCAGGGTTATTAAGGTGCAAAGTTAGGGGATTAACAGTGAACACTGTACTCCACCCTAACTACACTGGTGATACGATCCCAATATAATATACTGTATGTAAAAGATAAGTCACTGCAGGGTGTGCGGTCATGCTTTGATAAACACATTCTTGTTGAGTTGAGTGCCTTCAACCACTGAAGGTGTGCGTATATAAGAGCATGACTGCATGCCATGTAGTGGATAATCGGTCTTATAAGATGGTCAGGTTTTTTTTAGATGGGCTGACAAATTAGTGCCTCCTGTAAATTATGTATGTAGACATAAATAAATGAAGCTCTCAGGTTAGCATAACATCAAAATTAGGTTGTCTAGTGCCCCAAAATAATTATAATAGTAGTGAAGTGCTGGTGACTCAATAATAAAACCAAACGAACCAGTTGGTAGCTTTTACTTTTACTAGTGCAGTTCATCACGCATCTGTTTTACTAAAAGAGTTTAAAAACATGTAAAACTAAACTGCGCAGGTTACAATACAGTAATAACAAGTCCTACTTGACTTGTGCATGGCACAGAGTCCGGCACATCCCCTGGAATGCTCCCAGACCACCCAAGGTGCCTGGCTGCAGGACTGGGCAGAGGATCGAGTGTGCACTGGGTTGTGCTCCAGTAGTGAATGCCACCAGGGGTCCACAGGACCCCACTATGTGGCATTCCAATGCAGAGTGGTGTGTGTCCACCCTACTCCCCTTAGTGAATCACAGCCATTGTGCATACTTTCCTGTACTAGTGTTTCTGTATGACTTACACTGGTATTAGTTGCACTGCTAGCCTATATGTGTACTGTTGTTACTGTTGCTGCTCACTGTTTCACCCATCTTGGGCTGAAAATGGTTCTTGGGAACCTGTGCCCATCTCCTGATTAAAAAAGTAAATAAAGATAAATAAAAAATAGTATAGACAAGTACTGACTTATCCAGAAGTTGTTAAAGCGGTGAGCTGCTGAAAAGGTTAAGTGTGTTGTGGTGCAAGGGAGTGAGCTGGCCACTGCCCTAAAAAAACATTCCAAACAGTTTCACAAATGTTATTCCCTGCAGTCTATAAGCTTGACTTTACTACCATTATATGTCTTTCATGAGTTGTAAAATTATAGCAGCCAGAGGACAAATTAGCACTTCATATTCTCAAAAATAACAGACTGAATATATCTTGTGCAATTATCAGTAGTGAATTATTCAAAGTATCTTGCAACAGTTTAAAATATCCATGATGCAATAGCTACGCTAGGCAGAGAAAATGTCATCCATCCAAACTGTGCAAAAAAAGCTTTATAGCACTGTGCGGGCATATTAATGTCTAAGTGGTCCTTAAAGTGTATCACTAGGCTGACCAAAATAATGCTCCGAATAGACAATAGGGCAAATGTTTGCAAAGATAACCAACAAAGGTACTAGTAACTAACCACTGGTGTCTGATCCCCGGTACATAGGACCTCATGTCCTTCCTCAGGGGAGTACTGTCTTACTTCCCAAAGGATACACTCATTCATGTTACTCACAGTAAAAGGAAAGCCCATGGCAACAACAGAAGGCAATTTCACACACTGTAGTTTTATCATTAATTAATTACTACAGTAATTAAGGGAGGTTGGTACTTGTACAATATTCTCAATGGTGTATACAATAATGGCCGGGATTTGGGATTTCCTGTCTGTGTATAACAGCAATCTACAGTTTCTCAAAGCTGGTTAGAAGAATATCATCTTAACAGTTATTATGCAAAATGTGGAGGGGCGGGCACAGTGTAAACATATTGTTTGTTTGTTTGTATACCCTCTTCATGTTGATTTCGTTAACCACTTAAAATTTGCCCACATGGTATGTGCAGTCATCACAAACAGAAAAGGATGTGCAGAAATATTTTATAATATATGATAAGTGCTTGTTATATATGAAAATTGGCCCCTTCAAAAATGCTGTTGTGCACATTCTAAAAACGTCATGTACATTCCAAATCAATTTCAGCTGTGTCCCTGCTCGTGCTGTCTCCCACCGCACTGTAGCACTTTACTCAGGAACAAATATGAAAGTGGCACCCAGGGTATTAAAAAAGCATACAATATGTAAAAAATACTCTCATTCAAAACCATATACTATAAAAAATGGACTACGGTTGCTCATACGCAACTCACCCTGTGTTTCTGTCTTGGGCTGATATAACCACATGGATCTTTCGAGCATCACTCTCGAGGTCCATGTGCTGTTATCTCAGCCCCTCGGTAGAAACACAGGCTTGTTGTGTATGGGTGACCATACATTATTACTTCTGCTATACATGCCTTCTATAGTATTTGAAACATCTATGGGTATGGAAGAAAGTCAGAGAAAAAGAAAGGAAGAGGAAGGAAGGAAGGAAGGAAGGAAGGAAGGAAGGAAGGAAGGAAGGAAGGAAGGAATGTTGATTTTATACAGTGTCTGTTATGAAAATTTTATCCCAAAACACTTTATAATTCAGGAGAGGGAGGGAAGATAATGTTGCTGCCTTTATCTTCACACAGGGCTATTCAAACAACACAGATTAGAGAAATAGTTATAGGGAGGTTAAGTGACTTTTTCAAGGGTCCTCAATGAGTAAGTGGTTGATGTGGAATTCAAACCCAGATCTCCAGGTTTGCAACTCTCTGCTATAAAAATTAGGCAAGAAAGAAAGAAAGAAAGGTAGGTAGATTTCAGTGTTGTCTGTGACAAGCCTAAAGGTACAGTAGGATGCATGGTTTTTGTTTTGAAAGCCCGTCTAACACCAAGGAGTTCTTGAAAACAGAAAGCATCTGGTAAGGGAATGAGAAGGATGTCTTCCAGCAGAAATGGAAACATTAACTCATGATTGTTGTGATAGTGTTAAAATTGGAAGACACTTACAGTGATGGATTGCATACATACAGATTTCTGCTGTAATAAAAAATGCATATATTACATTTCTGGCAGGCCCCTCTTAAGAATCCAGTCCCATAAATTTACTGAGAGCCTTGTGGCATGTTTTTAATAAATGTACATTGATTGCTTAGCACATGTGTGGGGAGGGGGGCTCATCAGGGCCAAAATGATGTCGCCAGAGTGACAATTAGTTAAACAGTAAAAAGAGTTCTGAGGAGAGCAACCAAAGTAGTTGATGGTGTGGATGATTTCAAGTTTGTTGACAAACCGACCTGGGCTTGGTCTCAATGGGAAAAAGAAGATTATGAGGCGATAACACTCTTCAGATTGGTAAAAGGAAAAATTCCCCTCTCTGCCCACAAAGGGAACAAATCTGTCAAACACTGAGTAACTAAAAGGACATAGATGGGCAATAAAAGAGAGGAAGATTTAGAAAGAATATCTGATGATGAGGAGGACGATGATTTATATTTATGTGACACTCATTTGGAATAAGTTTTCTCTAATTGCCTCTCAGTAAGACAGAGAGACAGCCAACAGAACATGTAATAAAAACAGACGACATCAACAGCTAGCAATAAACTGCTTTGAATAAAATTATTCCAAGGTCCCTCGAAGCCATAGGGGGGTTGGATGGAATTTAAACAGACTCCGAGATGGAGGCTGCTTATGTTGATGGACAGACTGTTCAGAACATTAAGTCACAGAAAGAGCAGAGCTTTTTTTTTTTTGCAATCCATTTTCCATGGATGACCCAGCTGAGATTTATCATCTCATTTCCCAGTGAGCTCCTGCTCCTACCCATTTCCACAGCTGGGTGGACAGAAGCTTTGGAAGGTTATGGGACTTGCCCAAGGTCATATAGTGAGTATTTGGCTCTAGTGGGGCTTGTACCTGCAATCTCCTGGTTTCCAAGACAGTACACTAACCGGTAAATGACATTATGTCTATTTTTAGAACAGAAGTTCACACACAGAATCACTGAATCACAGAAATCTGACAGTAGAAAAGGACTTTTTCGGCCCACTGAGTCTGCCCTTCCCCCCTCCCCTACTCATCTCCACTCTTATGGGCACTCCTCTTCCCCTCACTTCCCAATCCCATATGTCTGTCCCGTGCCCTCTTATATCCGTCCACTGTTTCGGCCTCCACCACCTCTTCTGGTAGTTTATTCCAGGCCTTCACCACTCTCTCCTTGAAAAATCACCCCCTCACATTGCCTCTATATCTGCCACCTTCCAACCTTAGGCTATGCCCTGTGGTTTTCGCCCCTCTTTCCTTCTGAACAAGTGCCCCTCTTTCACCTTATTGATCCCCTTCACAGATTTAAAAGTTTCAGTCATGTCCCCCCTCTCCCTTCCACTCCCCAATGGGTACAGAGCCATTTCCCTACACCTTTGTTCGTATGGTTCCCCTGCATATCGTGCACCATCTTGGTTGCTCTTCTCTGAGCAATCTCCATCCCATCTATGTCCTTGCATAGGTGCAGTCTCCAGAACTGCACCCCATACTCTAGGTGTGGTCTCAACATGGCCTTTTAAAGAGGCATCAGCACCACTCTCCTTCTGCTAGTTATGCCCCTCCCCAATGCATGCTAACATTCCATTTGCTTTCCCCACCTCCTTGCTACACTGGCTACCCACTTTAAGGTTGATTGATACTATTATCCACAGATCCCTTTCCTGCTCTGTTTTTTTATTTCCTCCCCTCCTACAGTGCAATCTGTTTGCAGGTTTTTGCACCCATAATGCATTACAGCACATGTTTTGGCATTGGATTTTAGTTGCCAAGTTTCTACCCACCCCTCCAGAATCCTCAAGTTGTGCCTCATGGATTCTATCCCCCACCCCCCCGGGGTGTCCACCCTATTGCAGATTTTTGTATCATCCATTAATAGGCACATTCTTCCCTCCAGACCTTCTGCTATATCACTGATGTATATATTAAAGAGGAGGGGTCCCAGCACTGACCCCTGGGGCACCCCATGCGTTACCCCCACACCAAGGAATGCACCCCATTTACCACCATTCTCTGACTTCTGCCCGTCAACCAGTTTTCTACCCATCTAGTTATTTTCTGTCCCACCCTCTAAGCTTTTTCAGCTTATTTACTAGCCTTCTGTGAGGGACAGTGTCAAAGGCCTTAGTGAAGTCCAGGTAGGCCACATCCACCGTCCCCCACCCCCCGTCAACCACCTGCATCACCCAATTGAAGAACTCTATCAGATTTGTCTGGTAGAACCTCCCATTCATGAGTCCATGCTGCCTTGTCCTGCAGTCCACTGTCCACCAGGTAGTTCACCACCCATTCTATTATTAGTGCCCCCGTCACCTTACTCACCATCGCGGTGAGACTGATCGGGAGATCATTATTTTCCTCCTCCTCCTCCTCCTTACTGCCCCCCTTGTTTAGTGGCACCAGATCCACCCTCCTCCAGTCCCTGGGCACACACCCTGTATCCATGGAGAAGTTAAACAGTCTCATCAGTGGGGCTGCCAGCTCCTCTCTCAGTTCCCTGAGCACCCTTGAGTGCAAGCCGTCCGGCCTCATTGCCTTACATAGAAACATAGATTTTGATGGCAGATAAGGACCGCTTGGCCCACCCAGTCTGCCCATTGCCCTACCTAATGGATAAGCTGCAGATCCTAATTAACCAGCAGCCTACTTCTTTCTACCCCCACCCCCTAGAATTGCCTTATGACTGTCCCATGCATGCGTGAATTCCACCACTGTTTTTGACTCCTAACCTCCTCCGGAGGCCGTTCATGCATCCACAACCCTCTCTGTGAAAAAATACTTCATTAAATTACCTCTGAGCCGCCCCTTCTATCTTCAAATTGTGCCCCTTGTTCTTTTTACCTCTTTTTTGAAAGATGCTATCCTCTTGGACTTTTGTTGATTCCTTGAGATGCCAGAAAGTTTCTGTCATGTCCCCCCTCCCTCCTTTCCTTGAGGCTATACATATTCAGCTCCTTAAGTCTCTTCATATATCTTCTGGTGCAGACCCTGCCCATTTAATGACCCTCCTCTGGACAGCCTCCATCCTGTCTATGTCCTTGCGGAGATTGGGTCTCCCAGAACTGCCGCAGTACTCAGATGGGGTCTCACCAACTGTCTGTACAGAGGGATAATAACTTCCTGTTTCTACTGGTGATGCCTCTCCTATGCATCCCAGTATCCCCAACCCTCCTTGCTGCCTCTCACATTGCTTGCCCACCTTTGGGTCATCTGATATGACTACCCCAGGTCCCTTTCCATCTTTGTTGTTGAGTATCACACCCCCATTGTACTCTTCCCATGGGTTTTGTTTCCCAGGTGCATTACCTTGCACTTCTTAGCATTAGAATCTAAGCTGCCATACATTTGACCATTCCTCTAACCTTGCCAAGTCCTTCTCATCCTTTCCACCACACCTTGTGCATCAACTCTGTTGCAGATCTTTGTGTCATCTGCAGAAACATACTTTTCCTTCCAGTCCCTCTGCAATATAAACATAAAGACATTGAGAGGACCGGTCCTATACTGAACCCTCGGTACCCTACTAGTAACCCCCTTTCTTCAGAGTGGACTCCATTTACTATTACTCTCTGTGTCCTATTCTCAGCCAATTCTTTGCCCAGGCTATCATCTTGGGACCCACTCCTGGCTGGCTAACCTTCATATTAATCTTGTGTGGGACTGTCAAATGCCCACTTCAAAGTCTAGGTAAATTATGTCACAACCCATCCTGATCTACTTTGGTCACCCAGTCCGAAAATCTATCAGATTTGTCTGCGCGATCTTCTGCTGTGATATCCCTGCCTTGGGTCCTGACCCCTCTAGCCTCTAGATACTCAACAATTCTTTCCTTCACAAATGATTCCATCATTTTCCCTACCACTGAGGTTAGACTAACAGGTCTGTAGTTTTCTGCTTCTGCCCTGCTCCCACTTTTGTGAAGGGAATCACCTGCCCTTCTCCAGTCCTCGGGTATCACCCATCCTCCATGATTTGTTAAAAGGGTAGTCAGTGGTGTCACTAGTTCTGCCTTAGCTCTTTTTAGAATTCTGGGATGAATCCCATCAGGCCCCATTGCTTTGTCCACCTTCAGTTTGAAGGTTCTTTCAGAACCCTTTCTTCTGTAAATGGGCTGGTATCAACTTCTGATCCAGGTATTTCTACTGTTTGTTTTAGGTACCTCCCCTCTTCCTTTGTAAATACTGAGCAAAAATATTTGTTTAGTATCTCTGCCTTTTCACAGTCACCCTCTGCCACCCTCCACTCCTCTTTATTGGCCTCACTAGCCCTCCTTGGTCTTCCTTCACTCCCTGATGTACCTACTATAAAGGTTTTATCCCCTTCTTAACTCAGGTTAGCTATCTTTTCCTAGGTTTAGGCCTTTGCTGTTCTGACTGCCTTCCTAGCTTCCTTTTGCTTTAACTGATACAGTTCCCTGTCCTGCTCCTTCTGTGATTCCTTGTAGCTTCCTGAATACTTTCTTTTCTCTTGAACCTTCATGCCACTTCCTTTGAGAACCATAGTAGTTTCTTTGTCGTTTCGTTTTGTTAATTTGCTTCACACAGGCTTGTTACCTCTGTGATGGCAGTTTTATTATTTCCCATTGTTCTTCACCTCTTCACTGCCCATTTGCTAAGTGCATTCCTTAGCACTCACCCATTTTGTAGAAGTCAGCCCTCCTAAAGTCCATTACTTTTACTTGCCTTTGTGAGCTTGACTCTTGCTGTGTTTATTGTGAACCACACTGTTTGATGGTAGCTAGTTCACGGATGGCTACCCACCTCTACATATGTGATCTCTCTCATCTCCATTTGAGAACCAGGTCTGCATGTTGCTCCCTCTCGAATGGGCTCCAATACTAGTTGTCTAGGCATGTCCCCTTATAGGGCATCTAGAACAACCCCACTCTTTGAAGTGGCTGCTGCAACTGCACTCCAGTTTACATCTGGCATATTCAGATCACCCATCAGCAATATCTCCCCTTTTCTGCCATTCATATTCTTTCTATCATTTCCTTGTCCATTTCCTCCCCATGAGAAGGGTCTGTATACAACCCCTGTGCGGTTAATAATTGCTAATTGCCGGTCTCCAAATTTACCCACAATGCTTCTTCTCCACCCACTGTTTTCCATTTTTGTTCTGTTGCTTTGACTCCTTCCCTTGTAAAAGAGCTACTCCTCCTCCTCTAGTTACCCTCCCTGTCCCTCCTGCAGATAGTGTATCCTAGTATGTTTATATCCAGTCATGCGTTTGTGTGTACCATGTTTCTGTGACTGCCACTATCCAGATGTTCCTCCTCCATCAAGGCCTAATTCAGGAAGCTTGTTACTCAGACTACGGGCATTGGTACTCATTACTCTCCATTTTTGATGGCATTGCACTTCTTTTGCAGCATCCCCCACTGACCTGTCTACCTTGGTCTTTTTCTCATTTAGTACCCTGTTTTGTAGAGAGGCTGAGATTTTCCTGCCCTTATCAGTGCCTCCCCTTGACTGGTTTAAAAGCTTGCCAATGAAGCATTTAAACCGATTGCTCAGACTGTTCCTTCCTGGACAGATGCAGACCATCCTGCCAGTATAGGCTGGTGTCCTCAGGTGGAACCCCAGTCCCAGTGAAGCCAAACCTGTGCTCCACACCAAATTTTTTCAACCATTCATTCAACTGCATGGTGCAAAGTGCCTCGCCTCACTCATGCCAGGTGACAGGCAACGCACCTCAGAGAAGGATATTGTGTGTGCTACTTGTCTTAAGCAGCTCCCCAATTCTACAAGTCCTTCACTGCTCTAATCTCATGGTGTCAAGTCATTTGTCCTAGGCGGACAATGATGTCAACTCGAACTCCGATGCAGCTGTTCTGCGTGATCCTGAGGATGCGCTTCCTGTCTCTCAAGCCATGGCACCAGGCAGGCACCTTACTTCAGTTTCCCTGCCCCCCAGTTCTATCCCCTAATAATTGAGTCTCCACCAGGGCTGCTTCCCTTCCGTGGTGTCCTCTCCACTCCTTCCTGTGGGCCTCCTTGTGACAGTTGTCCTCAGCCTCCTTAGTCTCCTCTGTGGGTGCATCCATAGGGCCTGCTCCCCAGAATGGTGAATGGATTGCAGTGTGGACAACTGACTGGGTGTGCCTCTGTTCCACCATCCTCACCTCCCTGAGCCCACTGTGGTCCAGCTGCTGTGCTTTCTTCCGCGGCCTCTGGGGTGGTGGTGTGGTGGCTCTGGTGCTCCCTGGATGGGGAGGTTCCTTACTACCATCCAGTGTGGCCTGGGGGAAGGTCCCCACTTACTACTGTCCAGTGTGGCCTGAAGATGGGCAACTTCATCCCTCAGGGCAGAGAGTTGTCTACAAATAGGCAGCATCTCAGCCTCCAGAAAGACTCCGGAAGACTGCTGCCCCACAGCCATTACATTTACTCTCCCCACATTTTTTTTTTGTGTGTGTGTGTGTGTGTGATTGGTTTTGTAATACAGAAATATATATATATATATATATATATATATAATACAGTGTATGCTTATATTGTCAGTGCAGGCGTGCTAGAGGATATGACAGTGATATGCACCTTGCACTCTTGAGAAATGTCAGAACCTCAGGTATAAAGGAACTATTTTCAGGAATTGGGTGGGGTGAGGGTGGGAAGGGGTTGGGCCTAAACTGTGCCTCGCAAAACAATCAGCTAAAGCTCTGACCCACCGCTACGATGAATGCCTTCCTGTCAACAAGATGCCTCACAACAATTTGACAGAAAATATCCTGCTAATCAAACAGAAAAAATCCACATCAAGTCAGACACAGGTAAACCTCTCCAGCCCCAAAACAGGCCTGGTGGTTTGTGCTCTGAAAGCTCAGCCCCAAAATAAGTCAGATGTGCTTTAAACTCTTCCTGCACTGAAAATGTTAAAAATTGTACAAACAAACATAAACCTAGATCCACCTCCCTCTGTTGTGAAAGACTGTCTTTCCTGTTTCACACTGCAGGTTTTCTGCAACAACTCATAACCACAATGACTTATTTAAAAATAGTTTAACTATCACAAACTCCTACGCACCAGTAAATTATTTAAAAAGTTTCTGTCCCAAAATCTAATAGTCAATCCAAGCTACCCCAAGGACAACTAAAATGCAGTATTCAAACACAAGAAGTTACTTCAAGATAAGCAGGGTTGCAAGCTTCTTTTTCAACTCCTCAGCCACCTGTAATTTATTTAAAAATGGTTTAACTGTCAGAAAATCTAGTGAACAATCTAGCTACCTCCAGGATCTACCCAAATGCAGTATTTAAATCCTTCTGAAGTTACTAACAAGATAAACAGAGTTTGCAAGCCCCTTCTTGGTTAAACACTAAATAAATATGTGAATAAAAAGCAATTACCAAGATGATTAGTTTCCTCCTCAAATTAGAAAGTAAAGTGCGTTTATTTGCAGATATCAAGTGCAATATAAATTTCTCACACAGCTAGCAGTTGAATAAAGAAGTAGTGTCCTTCCAGGTCCAGAAAATGTGCCTTGTCCACCTTTAACTTGCCCAGTTCCTCCCTTACCCTGTCTATGCTGAACATACTAGGATCCATCTTTTTGCCTTCCTGGCCCCCCCGCCAGCTCTGGTCCCCTCCCTTCCCCTCCTCCTTCTCCATTAAGATCTGAGCAGAAGTAGTTATTCAACACCTCTGCTTTCTCAAAGTCCCCTTCCAGGAGTAATCCTCACTCCCCCTGCAACCTTACTATCCCCTGCCTCACCTTCCCTTTTCCCCCACATACCTAAAAACAGTTTTATCCCCCCTTTTAGCCCGCTTAGCTATTTTCTCCTCAGCATTTGCTTTATCCCTCCTTATCTTCTGCCCTGACATCCTCCTCTTTTCTCTATAAGCCTTCTCGTCCTCCCCCTTTGTGTCTTCTTATATTTTATGAGTGATCTTTTCCTTTCCCTGACCACCCCTGCCACCTCCCTTCTAAACCAGAACAGTGTGCTCCTTTTCTTGTTCTTCCTTACCTTCTTAATGCAAATTTCAGTGGCCTTCAATACCCCTCCTTTGATAGCGCCCCATAGCTTCTCAACATCCCCTATATTCCCCTTTCCTGCCATTTCTTCCTCAAATATCGCCCTCATTTTGTTAAAGTCCATCTTTCTGAAGTCCAGCACCTGGGTTCTAGTCTAATTTGTCTCCTTCCCTGTTTTTACCCTGAACCTCATAGTCCTGTGATCACTAGTAGCTAGTCCTTCACCCACCTCTTCCACATTCTCCCCATCTGTGAGGGCCACTTCCAGCAGGTTATCTCCCCTAGTGGACTCCCTGACCAGCTGTTGCATGAATACCCCTTGTAGAGCCTCTAGGATCCCCCTGCTCCTAGCTGATACCGCAGCCAGAATCCTCAATCCATATCGGGAGGATTAGGTCTCCCAATAGCAGTATCTCCCCCTTTAGTAACATCTTTGTAACTGCCTGTATCAGTTGTCTATCATCTTTCTCCCCCTGCATCAGAGGTTTGTAAACCACTCCTATCCTCAATGATTGTCCAGTTCATTTGTCAAGTGTGGCCCACATTATCTCTGTCTCCCCTACCTCTTTCTGACCTTTCATTGCTTTCATGTCATCTTTGACATATAATGCCACCCCCTCCCTTTTATTATCCCTGTCCTTCCTAAACAGTCTGTATCCTGGGATTACTGTCTCCCAGGCATGATACTCTGTCCACCATGTCTCACTTACCACTACTATATCTAGTCCCCTGGGCTATGATGATGGCCTTCAAGTCCACCATTTTGTTCTTCAAACTCCAGGTGTTTCAGCTAAAATATGTATTTAGTTATTTATTTCATAAGTTTCACCAAGAAATACATATTGAGCTGATAACTGCTTATTTCCAGATGCATCCTGGGGGGGAGGGGGTAAGTTGTAACAGAGAACAATCAAGTAGTAAAATTAAATAAAATACATACAAAAAACAAAAACTAAGAATTAAAATTACATATCAAAAAGAAGACCAAGAGCTGTCCTGGTGGCGCTGAAGGCCAAGGTGCTGGAAACCACACCTCACGCCACTCTGGTGACTCAGGTTCAGAAATGGACTCAGGCCGCTGGGGTCAGCAGGAGAGGGAAGGGGATTGATCATCCACAGGACTGCTCTCTCTTCCTGGGGAAGGATCCGGGCCTTGCACAGCTCCTTAGTCACCCCCAATGGAGATCAGGGCATCACAAGGATCTTGTGGTGCCGTGATCTGGGGTGGAGCATCGGCGGAGGTCAGCATGAAAGGCCTGATGTCATTGCATGTTCATGCTCCAGAGGGGAAACAGTATGCAAAAAAACCCCAGAGGACCAGGGAGCCAATGAGGGCTCCAGAGACCAAGCCCACATCCCCAGCACCGGACCATCTCTCCAATGGTCTGCCAAGGCCCTTGACCAGGACAGATCCTCTAATTTCAGAAAAGCTGCCAGGTAGGTGAGGCAGGCCCTCCCCCGTGGGGGTGATCCGGAGGACTGGAAAGTCCTGGTGGGGTGTCCCAGAGAAGGGAGGTCTCAGCAGGAAGTAGATGCAATAGGTTGTGTGGGCACCTCTGAGAGATGCCCTGACCCAACTGAAACTAATATAGAATATACAAGAAAGAAAGGAAAAAGACCAAGTAACAAACACTAAGCCATAGTTAAGAGCAATTTGACAAAAGTATACAATATTTGCTGTTCTTAGCATTTGCTGATTGCATTCTGAGGCCTTCCGGCACCATGCAGTTCTGCTTAAAGTTGAGCCAGTCCAAATTCTGTCATGGAGATTTGCATATGTTACCCATGATGCTTTGCATTATTGGGGAATGTGCAATTGTGTTTTCTTTAATAGTTGTGTAGGGTAACCAGTGATGTGAAGAAGGTTTTAACCTTGAGGATATTTAGGAGGGGTAAACCATCAAGATAGCACAGGTGGTAAATTGTGTTGTAATGCGCAACGCTAAAGTAGCGTGAGTGAAGACAGCTGCTTGGACGTAACAGCATGAACATGTTTTAGCATTGTACGTGTAGCCAGGCAGCTGTTTTTACTCAAGCCGGACACTTTAACTCTGCCAGTGTGTGCTATGAAATCATGCTGGCAGTGTAGTTTAGTGGATAGGATCACCACCTGTGTGCATGCTTGCTGCCTCCAGCAGAGCTGTGTTAGATACTAGCTGGTTCCTGTTGTTTTGTTTTTTCATTTTGCATCCGTTTGTATCCTCCCCAAGTTTGCTCCCCACGAGTTAGTTTTATAAATCTGCCCCCCTCCTGAGTTTGTTCCCCTCCCTGACTTGCATGCTTCCCGGAGCCACTGTGGCAGGATTGCTTAGTGGTGGCATATTGATGTGCCATGCTGGTCTTCATCACTGTGTTGTTTGCACAGAGTTTTACATCAAGGTATTCCCGTTAGCTCAGTTCTGGGTGATCCTCAAAGAGGAGCAAATAAAAGTGCAAGGTGCAGTACAAGGAAGAGGGAGGGACATCTAACCTTTAGAAATTGGAAGGGACAGAGTCAGGGTGCTGGAGGTGGCCCAGGAATAGCAGAAGGAGGGTGCAT
The DNA here is from genome assembly GCA_016271365.2 of Neoceratodus forsteri. Classification (NCBI taxonomy): domain Eukaryota; kingdom Metazoa; phylum Chordata; order Ceratodontiformes; family Ceratodontidae; genus Neoceratodus; species Neoceratodus forsteri. The sequence goes on from CM028132.1 coordinate 1,401,473,013, forward strand.
AGAGAAGAACAGGAGGTGTATATACACAAAGGGACAGATAAGAGAAGAACAAGAGGTGGGGGTAGCAGGGAGAGAGCAGAGGGAACATGGACAACTATGAGGAGTAATTGCAGGTGTGAGTAGAGAGGTCATGGAGAACAGAGGAGAATGAGCACAGGGACGGGGCCAAGTGGATGATTAAGGGTAGAGAGTTCCATAGTTTAGGGAAATAGTAAGAGAGAGCAGCCTGGCCAGCTGAAGATTTTCCAGAAGGGAGAGCAAGACAGATATAGCCAGAGTTAGGGAGAGTGCAAAAGGAGGGTGAGGGACTGGAGAGGAGAGAGGTGAGGTAGGAGGGGACGGAACCAATCCAGAATTTTAAAATAAAGGTGGCACAGTGAGCAAAGTGTCTGGCTTCAAGGGAGGAGAGGGAGAAGGAGGAATAGAGGGAGCAGTGGTAGGTGTGGTGTGTGGACAGTCCAAAGCAAAGTGGCAGAAAGAGTAAAAGAGGGTGTCCAGTCTGGCTAGGGTAGTCTTAGGAGCAGCACTGTAGACAATGTCACCAAAATTTAAGATGGGGAGAATCATTTTCTGGACAATAGCCCAATGAGCAGGAAGAGGGATGCAACCTCTATTTAAGCAATAATGCATGACAGGGTGTGTGTTGTGCTGGGATAACGTCATGCCTGGGGTGATTAGGCACTAGGCCGCAGGCCGATGCAACTAATCACCCAAGTCAATCTCAGCACAACTCACCTGGAGCAATGGCTGATATCAATGGCTCCTTTGTAAAAAAAAAAAAAAAGAAGAAAAATAGAGATAAAAATACTCTTTAAAACCATTTTTAGCTAAGTGTATGTTTACATATATAAAAAAACTTTGTTGCTAGTACTGGCCAGCAGGTGGCAGTGTCTGTATATCCCGCTTCATTCTGTCATGCTTTCAAAGTCCATGTGCTGTTTTGAGTTTTCCTTTTGAGCAGCTGAGAACACAGTAACCTCCCCACATGTCTGCTAATTTTTTTCTGCTTTGTTAGTTTGATTTACCAGGCTCTGTAATGGATGTTCAAAAACTGCCTTAGCGAGGATTACAGGCGCTTCAGTTTCACTGTTGGGTCACTGGTGAGCAGTGGAGATGGTTTAATGAGGAAGGTAACGTTGTGTTCTGGGACAACAGCGTTTTAAAAATATGCATTTTACTGTCCAAGGGAGAAAGGAAAAATGACCTGGCAGTTGAAATTTAGTGCAAAGTTGACTACAGGTGGTCTCAAGGCTGTGTCAGCTCAGCTCCACTGAGCGCAGCGTGTTGAAAAGTGAAGCAAACAATCGTTGAGATTTAGGATTTGAAAAAGAGAAACAAAAACTGCAGGTGAGGTTTTTTGTTGTTGTTGGAATGAATACTGACTTGGTGGGAGGGAAGCTTGGCAGTTTTAACGGGATGTATTGTGGAGATGGCATTGGAGCAGCGATGACTTAAGCATGCTGTGCAGCAGGGATCACTCCAGTGGGCTGTGTGGAGTGATCCCCATAATGATTGATGCGGTCATCTGGCTGTTGGGACTAGACCCGTGATGTTGTACTGGGATAACATCACGGGTCTAGTCTCAGACTGACCAATCAGAGCCCGAGATTTTTTTTGCCATTGTATAATCCTGTATAATGCACTGAGTTCAGGGTGGAGTTTTTTGTGGATGGCATCCACAAGCCCGGAAAAGTCAAGGTGACAGTCAAGCCAGACTCTTAAGTACTTAAATGAGGGGACATCATCAACTGAGGCCCCATCCAGGGTGTGGAAGGAGGGGAGGGAAGTAAGCTTTGAGAGCTTCTGTCTGGTGCCAAAGGTCATGGAGACCATTTTCTTGGCATTGAGTGATAACTGGTTAGACCAAAACCACTGCTAGATGTTGTTCAAGTCCTGCTGGAGTCTTGTCATCAGAGCAGAGGGGGAGGATCTAGAGGTAAATAATACCATATCTCCATACATGTGGATGGATGCTGAGAAGCAGACAGTAGGGAGGTCATTAAGGAAGACTGAGAAGAGTATGGGACCAAGGATGGACCCTTGAGGAACACTAGTACAGATAGGTGGTGGGGGAGACTGGGAATCTCCAGGTCTAGCTGACTGAATCCTACCTACAAAATAGGAGTGGAGCCAATTAGCTGAAGAGTTGAAGAGGCCAGCTGCCTTAAGCTTGTCAAGGAGGAGGGGGGTGGGCTATGGTGTCAGAGGCATTGGCTAAGTCAGCAATGATGGCTGAGGTGAGAAGGCCATGATCCATTCCTGAGAGAATGTAGTCAGTGAGCTGGAGAAGTGAGGAGATGGTGGAGAGGAATTTATGAAAGCCAGACTGGAAGGGTGTGAAGAAAGATGAGGAGTCAAGGAAGTAGGAGAACTGAGCCAAAACAAGGTGTTCTTGAAGTTTAGCAAGGTGGGGAGCAGAGAGATGGGATGGTAATTGCCAGGAAGGGTGGGGTCGTGTCATTTAGGGAGGGGTATACCAGTGACCTGTTTCCAGGTGTCAGGGATAGAGGCAAGGGAGAAAGAGAGATTTAGAGAGGAGGAGATAGTCAAGGCAATGTCAGAGGCAGAGAGATGGAGGAGTTTAGAGTCAAGTCCATCAGGGCTCTTCCCCTTGAGAGGATTTAGCACCAAGAGAGTGTTGAGGGTGTCAATAGTTGAGACAGGGGTGAAGGAGAAGGAGGGAGACTGGGTGGCAGGTAAAGTAGTACAGTATTATCAGCTAACTGTCATGGGACCCAATTCCAGGATGGCGTATGCTGGTGTAAGCCGAGATATGCCAAGCCCCATGGCGTATCTCATGACTTGCGCCAAGTGGTACACCAACCCTGATTCCAAGAGGTGCCTTGCATCAGGTCAGCTGCTGGCTATGCCAACCATGGGTTATGCTACCCACTAGGCTGCAGCCCACAACAACATGGCACAAGGGTGGGTTATGGCAGCAACTGCACCCTATTCCAGGAGGGTAGCTGCCATAACCCGCTGCCACAATTCCAGGAGCTGCACTAGCAGAGCAAAGTTAGTGCAGCTTCTAACTGCTCTAAGGGGCATCCGATGGTGCCATCCGTTGGATGCCCACTCCACAGTACCACAGCAATGGCGCCAATGTGCTCCCTATGCCCCGACAAGCACACACATGCCCACCACCCCTCGATTGTCAGGGCCCCCCTCTGGGTTCTGATCTCCAGTGTGCCCCCCAGACTCCTGTGCCACTTGTCTTGCCCCCATGCCCCCTGGTACCTGCCGTGGCATTCTGGGGTGGGGGAGGCTCCGGGGGGCTGTGTGTGAGCTGCAACTTGCTGACATGCGGGCTATTGCACCATGCGTGTGGTATTAGCCTCTGCAAGTCTCAACTCGCATGGCATATGTGCCAGGGCCCTGCTGCTCTTGGAATATGGTGTAGAGTCCCCGGTGTAGCGGCAAATGCCGCAACTCGCATACTCTGGTGAGTTGCGACATTCATCCTGGAATTGGGCCCCCTATCATTTTTACATATATGCTAGATAAACAAAGGGAAAAAAATGACTAAATTATTCTGACAACTGAGTTTGTAGGGAAAAACATAATTACCCAGATGTCCTTTCTCATTTGTTACTATTTTTATATGTTTGTATGGCCTCTGTCTGGGGCATCCACCTTATGTTCTTAAATAGCTAGAAGCACCCAAAAGTGGCAGACAGATTTGTGCAATCCAGTGTGTCGCCCACTCCCTGACATGCACCCTCCCTGGAGTTAGTAATCCTTAAGCAGGGGTGTTCGGGAACAAAGCCAACCACAAGGGGATGCAGCCCCCATCCCTCCATATAAACACTAAGTCTAGTTGCTCGATGTTTGTTTGCTGGCAAGTGTATATCGCTGATTTGCTTTTCGGTGACATACACTTTCCCTAACAGTGATCGCGGTTTTGTGATCGCCATTATCACGTATTATCTAACATGTTGGAGAAGGTGACACATAAGCAACTGTATGAATATTTTGATAAATATTCATTACTCACAAATTTACAGGCAGGCTTTAGGAAAGCTTTTCCTTGGACACTGTGCTAGTTTATATAAATGCCTCCTCTATGGAGAGGGAGCGGGTGGTGGGTACACTGTTCATGGACCTTTCCAAAGCCTTTACTCTCGTAGACCACCCCTTCTTACTTGAATGTCTGAGATATTGGGCTGACAGGGGAGATGGAACATTGGTTCATGTCCTATTTAAAGGGTAGAAGACAAAAAAATGGTGTTTGGGAAGTAATATCTGACTAGGTCTCTGTTATAACTGGAGTCCCACAGGGCTCAATATTGAGCCCACTTTTATTTTTGATTTACACCAACAATCTACCAGATGTCATTACAAATTCAGAGATTTGGCTTTATGTTGAGGATACTGTATTGGCATCCTCTGGCACAGATGAGACTGAAGTACAAAAACATTTGCAAAAGGGTTTTTTAACATGCAAACATGGTTTCAGGAATTTAGCAGGTTCCCTCCCTGGCTCTGATTGAGGACTCCCAAATGGTGGGGTCCTCCTGCAGTCCCTGAACCGAGCTCTCAGCAAAGATAAGTTCTTAGGCAGTTGCTCCATTAAAGTCCAGTGCAAATCAGCAGGGGTGCTAGACTCTGATTCAATAAGTGCAAGTGCAATTCAGCGGGGGGGGGGGGGCCTCAGGAATAACAACCCCCTGCACACCAGTCCACGCTTTGCCAGTTCAATAGTGTCCACAACTTTTTATTCAGCCGCAGCTAGGACTCAGCTCTCAGACACTTTAACCAGATCACACAGGACACAAACAGCTTCAGCCAGCGACGCTCTGCCTCTTCAGGATTTAAATTGCAGTCCCGGCAGGAAATGGCTTATCAATCCTGACTGTAGCACTCTGACAATTTGCACAGCCTCCTCAGCAAGTTTGACTTTCCAGTGCAGGGTTTCTGCAGCATTCAGTCTCTCTCATTAACAGCAAGCAATTTCTCCATACCTGGGAAATCACAGGTCAGTCTCATTCTCTCTTTCTCCTTCTCAATCAGTCCAGCAGCAAGTACAGTACCTGGGGAACAAGAACCTCAGCTTTCTTCCTGCTGTCCCCTTTCTGCTCCACTTCTGCTGACAGGCAAAACTCCAAATGGGGGCCTGAAGAAGCCTCTGAAGCTCAACATCTACTCTCACAGCACAGTTCTGACTCATACAGAGAGCAGGCACAGACTGATCCATCCCAGAAAGTCCACACTGTTTCAGTTGAAAATCCAGCATTCAGATTGGCTGTTGAAACCTTTCAATAATCAATATCCATAGTGATTATTTCCTGCTCGTTTATTGGGGCATGATATAGGCACCAGAATTAGTTCCCTCCTTTTCCCAGGAATTCCTCTTTTTCCAGTTTGGGTGAATAGATCACTGATTGACTGCAGCACTGGGGTCAAGTGTTCCAAGTATGTCAGCTCACATTTGTTTACCTGGAGGTCTATTCAGTCTTATGCAGCCGCTCTCCTTCCCAAATCTTCTGCAGCCCAGCACATTACCTGATTCATACCAACACCCCACCAGATCATAGCCCCAATGGTCTCCTGTCAAATGAGACCACTCTCTTTCCAGTAGCCCCTGCAATGTAACTGTCAGTGCCACCAAAACTCTGCCCCCCCAAGCTGCAGGCAGCACTCGTCAATATGTATGGAGCCCCTCATCAGTATTCATAAGTCCCCAAGTGGCCCCACTGTTAAAAACTCCCCTTTGTGCAGCACTTACAGACTTCTGCCCATTCCCCCTCGGGTCTCCGGTTCCCAAAGACATAGGAGGAGCACCTGGACCTCAGTCAATCTCCCTGTTCTTGGACCGCAGTGGCACTCCGTAACTTTAAAGTGCTCCTAGGCACAATTGCGAGTGCCAGCTGAAACAACATGCTGGTGTAACCCCCCTGCAAATGGGGGTTCCCAAAAGACTTCCAGGAGCTTGCTTGAATGCTCGAAGCCTGAATGGTGTTTGGCATTTAAGCCATTTATCAGTGAGTGTTTTTAGAACCTCTGGTACTGTCTCTTTAAGAGCTGTCTGCTTGCAGACATAATTAGTTTGTATGGGGGACTGTGTGTTTCTTTGATTGAGTACCACTCAAGCTGCTGCCAATTCACTTCATTTTGCAGTCACTAGGAGTGCAAAGGGAACCTATCTGACAGATGTAACTGTTTGCCAGAAATTATTTAGAGTAATAATGAAATTACAGTTTGTCTAACCTGCTTTCTTTTGCAGTCAGAACTGTGTCTACTAGTTCCCATTCTAGTTTGAACTGCTGAACTGGACCAATCAGTGTGGGGTAAGCTAGCTCTAAAATGGTGCCTTGGACGAATCAGAACTTGGACTCATAATCTGAGCCAGCCACAAGAGGATTGTATGAGCAGTGACTCTGGGAGATGTAGTTTAGACTTCAGCACCTTTTGGACCAACAGCAGCAGTCTATTGTGAGTGACAGCCAATCCAGTCAAGAACTGGGAGGAACTCAAAGGAAGTGCCGGTTTTGTCGGTTGGAGTTTCAGTTGAGCTTTGGCAGTGAAGAAGGAAGGGCCTGTGCTTTTCAGTGTGCAGTTTAGTCAAAAACGTGTGTAAGGCCCAGAGTTCCGGTCTGCAGCTTGTGTAACAGCTTGTTAGGACTGAATCCGTCCTGTGAAAAGAATCAAAGGATCTCTGAAGAGTAGAAACCAGGCTCACCCTGTAGAAGACTGGAAGAATTGCTGAAAATTGCACTCGGTCTGTCAGGAACTGAATCTGCGTGTGTTCTCCCGGTATTGTGCAGTAATTGCGATCGGGATACAGATGCAGCCTGCCTGGTATAGTGCTTTCTTTTATATGGATGTGTGAAGAGGTTTGTGTACCTCAAGTGAGCCCTGCTGACATTGAAGGACCCTATCTTATTTGGAGGTCGTGAGTACTAATTCAGGGTTGCTCCCTGTTGAATTGCCACATTAAATCCAAATGGAATTACTGTACTGCTGACTGTTTAATTCTCCTTTTCTCTGTGTGAAAGGGCCCCTACCAGCTACTACGGTTTGGACTAGCCACTAGGGCTTGGGTACCCAGGGACAGTAACTGATAGGGATAGGCCTGTGCACAGAGCCATAGATAGATTATTAGAGTGATAAGCTAATTAACCTGATTTCCCCTGTCCTTGTTATATCCCCCTAAATAAATCAGAGCTGCTTGTTTCAGCAAAGTTATACTGCCCGGAGGTATTTGTCTATGTTAAAGTACTGTACTGTGATTGTTGCACTGTATCCTCATTTCACAGGAGGTCCCAGTGACGGAACCAGACCTGGGGTAAGTGTATACTGTGAAGGTAATTCTGATATATTGTGTGGGCCACTAGTGGGAAGAAGGGGGTTGCAGTGTCCCAGAGGGCTGTGACCAAGTTAGTTTAACTATTGCAAACCCTGACCTCTGGGTGGAGGCACCGCCATTGGATCCAGGCCCCTCAACCTGTTAGTGGCAAATCAGGCAGGGGTAGTAGCCCCTGGGATAGCGCCATCTAGGGTAACATTTTGGAGGCTCACCGCTGGGATTGTGTGTCCTCTAGTGGCCATATTTTAGAACCACTGTTAAGAAAAAATGGGTACCCGACAGAAGTGGCTGTACACGGCTGGTGGAGTGGTGTACTGGGAGGAGATCGACCTCCAAAATGCTATGCTTATCCTGGACATCCCCCTGAGGTATCAATACGGACACTGTGCAGGAGTACTTTCCAAGGTGGAAGGTTTACAAAACCCTGTGGTGGTGGGTCGGCATGCTAATCTGCTCACCCACACTTTCCTGGCCTAGTAGAGTTTAAGGATCCCATAGATAGCTCCAAAGTGCACAGACCATTACCCCAGAGGAGCCCTCACTGCTTGGAGGTGATAACTAAGGACAGTAAAGACCCGGGGAATCAGCCCCACCACTATCTGAAACTTTGAGGAGAAATTTGCTGAATGTTTGCTGGAGAGGGAAAACTGTGGAGGACTTGAAGAAACTATTCTTGCCACCTGGGGTGTTCCTCCCAACACCCTCTCCTGCTCCAGTGCCCGTAATGGTGGCTGAACCAATGCAGACTCCTATTTCTGCACCTGCCATTAGTCACGACTCTTACGAAGGTTGAGGATCTTCTCTGGCACCCTCCCCACCCCCAAGGGAGGATGACTGGGAGACCTGGATAGACTATAGTTGCCCCAAGTGCTAGAATGGCAATGCTCGGAAGGTGAAAGCGAAGAGGGTTAGTGAAGAGCCTCCGAGGTCCTGCCCTGGCTACCATCCGTGCTAAACGGGCCAGTAACCCTGAAGCGACGACAGGCCTATCTTGAGGCCTTGGAGAATGTATAGGAGCCCAGATTCTGATGAGGACCTATGGTGGAGAGTAAGAGATGCACAACAGTACCAGGGGAGTTGTTGTCTGTGTATGTATCTCGGCTGGAAAAATTGTTGCAAGAATGCCTCAGAAAAGGTAGTTTGCCAGCGATTGAACTGGACCGAACCAGGCTGGACAGGATCCTTAAGTCTGCCCCTTCTCAGAACTGCTGTTGCTTCAGTTCGCCTGGCAGATCGACTGGAATCCCCACCCTCCTATGATGAGTTAATGAGAGAAATTCGAGGAGTTGAGAAAAGACGACCTCGGAGGGACCTGCACCAATAGCTGCGGCTACGACCCGAGTGACTGAGGGTGACCCATCAAGTGAAGTTCAGGGGCAGAGGTTGGCAGTCAATGAGTGCTCTGACAAGGAAAAGATATGTCACAATGGGCGAACTGTTGAGAGAGATCAAGAATTCCAAAAACAGTCCCTTTATGAAGGCCACGCCTGCAAGTACGGGCCCTGACCTATATCCGACTGCATCTGCTATGGGGGTGAGGTACCCACCCATGTATCTCCTGCTGATAACAGCTCCAAACTCAATTCCTTGACCATGGAAGTGGAGAAACTGACGAGATGTCTCAAATGCTTATCACGCGCAGACAGAGATGCACCAGGTTTCCAGTTAGTAATACCCCGCCCTGGCTCCCAGTGTCGCCTCGGCCAGCTCAAACTCCAGAAAGTATGTTTTGCTATAATTGTGGGAAAGATGGGCACATGAAAAGGGAATGCTAGTCCCCAAAAGACACTGACAAAGTTGCATATAGGCTACAAGGAGAGCTTCGGAGAAGAAATCAGTGGTTAAGAGGTGCACGACATGATCCCAGTGAGGGCACCAAAAATGCTAATTCACGTCCTTTTGTGGCAAGGTCAGTTGCCCAGGCCCCACTACCGCCTCTCCAGACTGGTCCAGAATAGTGGGTCCCTCCATGGAGACCACTGTAAAGGTGAACGAGTGTCTACAAGAGCTATATTAGACAGTGGCTCCCAAGTGACAATTATGTTCCAAGATTGGTATCAGAAGCATTTGTCAGACGTACCCTTACAACCATTAGAAGGATTGCATGTATGGGGGTTAAGTGAGAAGGCCTACCCCTATTCCGGGTATATCCGAATTTGGCTGTCTTTCCCCACCTCCGTGGCTGGAGTGGCCGAACAAGTAGAGACCCTAGCCTTAGTGTGTCCCCCCACTGGACTGTATGATGGTGTCCCTTTGTTGATTGGAACAAATGCTCATATGTTCGGAAGGCTGGCACAGTTGTGTTATGAAAAACAGGGGTCAAAGACTAGTAGAGCTTTAAGAGTTCCGCTTTTAATTAAGAAGGCCTATGAGGCACAGAGAGATGCTGAAAAACAGAACCAGAGGAACCGGTCGGAATTGTATGGAAGAAGGATCCTGAGTCTCTGATCCTGGCCCAAATGCCCAGTGTACCTTACAGGGAGGTCCGTATCAGAAGGATGTTAGAATAAAATATTAATGTTGGATGCACAAGGCGATGGAAAATTGCCAGAGGGACTGCTGGTCAAGCCTAGTATTTTGCCGCTAGAGCCCATGCTTATGCCAGAAGGGTAATGGTCCAAGTTCATAATGTGTCTGAAAGAGACATTCGAGTAAACAGAGGTTGCATCCTGGCTAATGTGCATTGTGCAGACACTGCAGTGCTACCCAGCAAGCAGAGTTCAAGGAAGAATGACAGAATGGCATGCCTGACTTGTTTGATTTGGTGACTCCCACTGCCAGCTGAATGGAAAGTGAAGATCAGTGAGAAGCTTGCCCAGAGACCAGGTGTTTTCTTTAAAGGAATGGGATGTAGGATCGTGCAAGGGCTGAGCACAATATCCGGCTGCATGACGAAAGACCATTCGTGAGAGGTCTCGACGCCTGGCACCTGCTGACATAGATGATGTGAGACGGCATCTGCAAGAGATGTTAGCTGCTGGTGTAATACAAGAATCCAGAAGCCCTTATGCTTCCCCATTGTGGTAGTGAGGAAAAGAATGGAACAGTAAGGATGTGTGGATTATGCACCTTAAACCGGTGGACTATCCTGATCAGTACACAATGCCCTGCATTCAGGATGCTTTGGACTGCCTAAACAGGAGCAAGTGGTTCTCTGCTGGATCTCCTGATGGGTACTACCAGATCCCGGTATGGGTCAGAGGACCGTGAGAAGACGGCTCCTTATCTGTCCGGCTATTTCTATGAATTCATGAGGATGCCTCATGGGATTTCAGGTGCCCCAGCCACTTTTCAACGATTGATGGAGCGTGCAGTGGGGACATGAACTTACTAGAGTGCCTGGTATACCTAGATGATGTTATTGTGTTTGGCAGCTCACTGGAGGAACATGAGAGCAGATTATTTAAGGTATTGGACCGACTGGAGGACTTTGGCCTTAAACTGTCCATTGATAAGTGTCAATTCTTTCAAACATCAGTAAAGTATGTGGGACACATAGTATCCACCGAGGAATAGAGACACGACCCAAGTAAAGTTGAGGCCTTGACCACCTGGCCACAGCCCAAAATCTAAAAGACTGCAAAGATTCCTGGGATTCTGTGGTTATTATCGGCGCTTCATCAAGGACTATTCAAGAGTGATCCGCCCTTTACTTAACCTTACTCAAGGGTATCCCCCAACCCACAAAAATACCAAAAGTCAGCGTCCTCAAGACTGAAAGAGTGTATTTTCATCCGAAAGAAGTATTTGGGGCCGCTGGACTCCTGATTGAGACTACTTTTCATGAGATCAAATATCAACTTACCCATGCTCCAGTGCTGGCCTATCCGATCCAAGAAAACCTTACGTCCTGCCACTGATGCTAGCTTGCAAGGGTTGGGGGCTGTGTTGTACCAAGAGCACGAGATGGCCTGAGACCAGTGGCCTTTGCCAGTAGAAGCCTGACCCCATCCGAAAAGAACTATCCTGTACATAAGTTAGAGTTCCTAGCTTTGAAGTGGGCTATTGTTGACCAATTCCATGAGTACTTGTATGGGGCTAAAATACTAGTAAAACTGACAATAATCCTTTGACCTATGTGCAGACCTCAGCTAAGTTGGATTCCACTGGCCATAGGTGGCTTTCTGCATTATCTACATATGACTATGCTCTGAATACCGAGCAGGTCTGAACCACATAGATGCTGATGCTCTCTCGGAGGCCTGTTCCCCAGAATGATTGGGTCCGATTGGCAGAACCTGACATTCAGGCACTCTGCCAGAGTTTGACAGGAGGAACAAATGTCCACGGACGCAGTGGACTGCTATGGTGGATTGCTTGGGAGCCTCTGAGAATTGCATACCTGCTGCTTATTGCCACTTTTCTGCAATAGACATTGGTGCACTGCCTCAGCTGGACAATGACAGTATTCAGCGGGCTCAACCCGCCGATCCCATGATCAAAGCAGCTTTAGAAGCCCTCTATGCAGGAAAAGATGTGTCCAAATTACGCTCCACTGATTTGAGAACTGCACTGTTATACAAAGAAGGTCCTAAGTTGAAACTGATCAATAAACTGTTATACAGAGAACAGTAGACAGAGGGGACAAGTAGACAAACAACAACTAGTGCTGCCCACTGCCTTTGAGACTCAGTACTGAGGTCCTTGCACAACCACATGGGGCACCTTGGTATAGACAGAACACTTGACTTGGTGAGATCCAGATTCTATTGGCCTAAGATGGGGCTGATGTGGAGCAACACATTCAGACTTGTAGTAGCTGCTTACAGAGAAAGCTTTGCCCCAGAGGGCTCCCCCTTGTTAACATCACCACCAGTGCACCCATGGAGCTGGTCTGTATTGATTTTCTGAGTTTGGAGTCAGATCAAAGAAATATCAGTAATGTGCTGGTGGTCACTGACCATTTCACGAGATATGCCCAAGCTTTCCCCACCAAAGACCAGAAGCATCCACTGTGGCCAAAGTACTTGTAGAAAACTTTTAGTTCATTATGGGGCTCCACAAAGAATCCATTCTGATCAAGGAGAGACTTTGAGAGTCGTCTGATCAAGAGATGCTTTCTCTGTGGGAGTCGCGAAAGTCCAGAACCACTCCTTACCACCCCAGGGGACCCACAGCCTGAACGTTTCAACACGCACTTTGCTAGATATGCTAGGCACCCTGCACCCAAAGGACAAGCCTAGATGGAGCCAACAAATTAGCACCCTGGTACATGCTTATAACTGCACCAAAGTGATGCCACTGGATTCTCCCCTACACCTTGATGTTTGGAAGAAGCTCGACTACCAGTAGATGTGTGTTTTGGGGTCTCTCCTGATGGGGTTCAAGCTGACAACTATTTACAGTATGTGCAAAAGTTAAAGGCCCAGCTAACTCCATGCGTACCAACTGGCTCAAACCATGGCTGCCAAAAGAAATCTGGCCAACAAAGAAAGGTATGATAAAAGGTGAAAGCACAGGAACTCCAGGAGGGAGATCGGTATTGCTAAGAAATCTGGGACTGCATGGCAAGCACAAGATTGCTGACAGATAGCACCATCTCCTCACATTGTAGTGGGCAAACTAGATGATCTGCCAGTGTACAAAGTAAGGCCTGAGAATAATTCAAAGATGTAAAAACAATGCATAGAAATCATTTACTGCCCATTGGACAAATCTTAATTGAGTCTGAGCCCTAGAAGATGCCCCCTCTGGACCAGTGACTAGAGCTGCTGCTAAGAAAAGATCAAGAAAGTCTGCACCTACAGAAGCAAAGTTAAAGTGTTCCCCTCCACAAGTCCCAGTTGAGCATGACTGTCAGTCCATATCGGAAGAAAGTGAGAGTGACTTTGAATACTATCCTTCTTACGAACTGAGTCAATTGTTTCGGGGCAATCCCCTAGTCAATACTGGAGATGAAGCTGGGCCTTCTGGACTGTCTAAGCCCCCAGCTTCATCCCTGGCCAATGCTCCCAGAAAGTGAAGTGCAAAGCATCAGATCAGATGAAATGGAATCATTGTGCATGGTTGAACTGTTTGAGCTTTCAGGGGAGGAAAATGATAGATTGGGGCAGACTGGTGATACACCCGAACAAGAAGAGTATTTTGAGTGCCCTGACAGTCCACTGCCAGTGTCCAAAGCGCTCCATGCAGGCCAAATGTTGTGGACTCAGAAACTGTAACTCCTGGAGCTGAAAGTGCCCCAAGTTCTAGCCTCTCTACCCCCATGGAGACTCCCCTGACAAGTGAGGACAATGCTGAAAATGAGGCTCAGAGTGCAGAGACTATAACAGTTCCCCCTAGAAAGACTGGTCGAGCTGTAAAGCCTGTGGTGCACCTCAGTTATGATTCACTTGGGAGGCCTGTGGATTTGCCTCTCAATGTTGTCCATAAAGGAGTGTATGTGTCCCCAAGCTCATTGCCCAAACTGAGCGTCAGTGCTAACTCCAAGTTACTTGTGTTGCCCTCTAAGTATGGTGCCCTTGCCCCGTCCAGCCCCAAGGTAACTGATAGGGAAGGGCCCCCTCTCTTCAGGTTTCATGTACAAGAGGTAATAACTTGAGTTATGGTACAATGTGTATGTAATACTGTGTAAGAGTGAGTACTGCAATGTTTCAGAAATGTGTTCTTGGTAAAATGATATATTGACTGATGATTACATGTGCGAGCCTAATGCAAATGTATATGGTTGCAGTTGAAACTTATAGGTACTTGCTTGACGCGGACGCCAAGCTTTCCCAGGATCCAGGAAGGGTGTAACCCTGCAAATGGGGGTTCCCAAAGACTTCCAGGAGCTTGCTTGAATGCTCCAAGCCTGAATGGTGTTTGGCATTTAAGCCATTTATCAGTGAGTGTTTTAGAACCTCTGGTACTGTCTCTTTTAAGAGCTGTCTGCTTGCAGACATAATTAGTTTGTATGGGGACTGTGTGTTTCTTTGATTGAGTACCACTCAAGCTGCTGCCAATTCACTTCATTTTGCAGTCACTAGGAGTGCAAAGGGAACCTATCTGACAGATGTAACTGTTTGCCAGAAATTATTTAGAGTAATAATGAAATTACAGTTTGTCTAACCTGCTTTCTTTTGCAGTCAGAACTGTGTCTGCTAGTTCCCATTCTAGTTTGAACTGCTGAACTGGACCAATCAGTGTGGGGTAAGCTAGCTCTAAAATGGTGCCTTGGACGAATCAGAACTTGGACTCATAATCTGAGCCAGCCACAAGAGGATTGTATGAGCAGTGACTCTGGGAGATGTAGTTTAGACTTCAGCACCTTTTGGACTAACAGCAGCAGTCTATTGTGAGTGACAGCCAATCCAGTCAAGAACTGGGAGGAACTCAAAGGAAGTGCCGGTTTTGTCGGTTGGAGTTTCAGTTGAGCTTTGGCAGTGAAGAAGGAAGGGCCCTGTGCTTTTCAGTGTGCAGTTTTAGTCAAAAAGTGTGTAAGGCCCAGAGTTCGGTCTGCAGCTTGTGTAACAGCTTGTTAGGACTGAATCCGTCCTGTGAAAAGAATCAAAGGATCTCTGAAGAGTAGAAACCAGGCTCACCCTGTAGAAGACTGGAAGAATTGCTGAAAATTGCACTCGGTCTGTCCAGGAACTGAATCTGCTGTGTGTTCTCCCGGGTATTGTGCAGTAATTGCGATCAGGATACAGATGCAGCCTGCCTGGTATAGTGCTTTCTTTTATATGGATGTGTGAAGGGTTTGTGTACCTCAAGTGAGCCCTGCTGACATTGAAGGACCCTATCTTATTTGGAGGTCGTGAGTACTAATTCAGGGTTGCTCCCTGTTGAATTGCCACATTAAATCCAAATGGAATTACTGTACTGCTGACTGTTTAATTCTCCTTTTCTCTGTGTGAAAGGGCCCCTACCAGCTGCCACGGTTTGGACTAGCCACTAGGGCTTGGGTACCCAGGACAGTAACTGATAGGGATAGGCCTGTGCACAGAGCCATAAATAGATTATTAGAGTGATAAGCTAATTAACCTGATTTCCCCTGTCCTTGTTATATCCCCTAAATAAATCAGAGCTGCTTGTTTCAGCAAAGTTATACTGCCTGAGGTATTTGTCTATGTTAAAGTACTGTACTGTGATTGTTGCACTGTATCTCATTTCACAGGAGGTCCCAGTGACGGAACCAGACCTGGGGGTAAGTGTATACTGTGAAGGTAATTCTGATATATTGTGTGGGCCACTAGTGGGAAGAAAGGGGGGTTGCAGTGTCCCAGAGGGCTGTGACCAAATTAGTTTAACTATTGCAAACCCTGACCTCTGGGTGGAGGCACCCGCCATTGGATCCAGGCCCCTCAACCTGTTAGTGGCAAATCAGGCAGGGGTAGTAGCCCCTGGGATAGCGTCATCTAGGGGTAACACTGGCAGCTCGCGACCATGGAATTTCACCCTGAAGGGCAGGAACAGTATGCTGGCAGAGAAAACATGGGGGGAAGACCAGCAAACCCCGGTTAAACAGGGCAACTACAGGTAAGTCCCCCGGGGGGGGTTACACTCCCCCCTCCCTTGAAGTGCTTGACTTCCACGACAAGCATAAGGGAAAACACCCAAGGGGAACATCATCATTAATAACATGTCTTACTATATACCTGGTTCCTATCTAGCATGTAAAAACCATAAGAGTAATCAACAAATAATATTATATACATCTTAGCAAGTTCTTTTCACTTTGTTAAACCATTTGGCCACATGAAAAGTGTCACCCATCAGTCATTAGGTACAAAAGTCTCACAGAGTACACTTCTTTCCCTCCAGCCTGCTAGGCACCCTGTTCACCTCCCTCTCCTTCTTTAGGTCACCTTTTCCTCTGATCTAAGGGGCTTAACATCAACAGGGTACATAACCACTTTTTGTGTGGACCTAGGAGTAATGTACACTCCCTTGTGTACTACAAACAAAGGTGAGTCTGTAGGAACCTCAGAGGCATCATATGCAAATTTAAGGACAGGCCTTTGTCATCTCCCTGTCCCACTTAGGGGTCTCCTGAATACCTGCACTCTACTCACAGTCTCTGGCTCAGTGGTGTGCCCTTCTTCCCACTTCACCCTCCTCCTGTTCCTCAGCTAGTGGGATGAACTACTACAACACCTCGCTAATATCAGGCACAGCTCTGGGGGACTAACCTGGGCTCCTTCAAAGGGCACAGTTGGATCAGTGTTCACTTCCAATGTGGGCCCTCCAAAGGACATATCTTTCCCCTCACCTTCCTGATCCTCAGAATCACCCTGCAACCATTCCCTGGGTGTAGCTGCAGGAGAGCTGTTCTGGTACCACTCAAGCAGCTCAGTCGGACCAGTATTCAATTGCAGATTGGTCCCCCTGAGGGGAACGGCTGGGACAGACTGCTCAACCCTACTCTGTATTCTAGGTGTATCCCTTGCCAGGGGCAATCCCTGGAATAACCTGGCCAACTCCCAGGTAGGGTAATGACTATGTGGGGTCTCATCATCTTCCCCCTCAGACTCATCTTTGGTGTCTCCTTCTTCTGAGATCTCCCCACCCTGGGCAGGCCCAGCCACCATGAGATCACTTTCTCCCCACCTCTGTCTTCTGTGTGCAGCAGCTCACGTGGTGGTGGTGATGAAGGATCTTCCACAACTTCCAAGGCATCATCTATTTTGTCACCAATAGGCAGCAGGTGATTATGATGGATAACCTTGTGCCCTCGAGTCTCTCCCTCAAGTCGAATCTGGTACATTGGGAGGCTTGCAAGCTTCTCTACTATGACATATGAGGTGTCTCTCCATCTTTCAGTGATCTTATGCTTTTCTGGTATGCCCAACCAGTGTAGTAGCACTCTGTCATCTGTCTCCAAGTCTTGGGCTCTCACTTTTTTATCATGGCGTTCATTATTTGCCTGGTTTCTCTTAGTGCCCATCTCTGACATAGTTAGTATGCATCATTTAGTTGTTGTCTCAGGTTTTTCACATACTGCAGATAGTCTCCTGCTCCCAGTCCATCTGAAGAGACTCCATAACACAGGTCCACCAGCAGATGGGCTACCCTCACAAACATGATCTGGTATGGAGAGAATCCCGTAGCATCATTTTATGTGCAGTTGTAGGCATGGACCAGAGTGTTCACCCACTGACTGCACTTGTTCTAAGGATCCAAGATGGCTAGCATGTCTAACAGGGTCCTGTTGAATCTTTCAGGTTGAGTGTCACCTTGGGGATGGTAAGGCATTGTCTGGGATTTCCTAAGGTTACCACCTGTCCCTATTTACGTAGTACAGTCCCGATTTGGGCTACTGTGTCCTGCAAAAAAAACATGAAAAATACTACATGTCTTGACATTATGGCAGAAAAAAATATTTACTGACTTTCCTCTAAATGCTGCAAAACAATATAATACCTTAACTAAAATAACTTAAAATGAAAAGAAACACTAAAAACAGCAAAAAAATTACGACACTTAGTCTTAATTCTGATTATTTTGAGAAAACAAGTCTGTTGCATTGGTTGAGATTACATATTGTCCTGTGAAAAATCATGTATCAATAAGAAATGTCCCACTTTGGGCTTTTAAAAAAGTGGTAACTCTAGCACTTTCTGATGCCCCACAAAGACAATAGTTCTTTGATGAGCCAGCTCTCAAAATCATGGCCCTGATCTGAGCCGATCCTCTGGTAGGCACCATACTGCATGAAAAACCTCCACCAAGATTTTGGCCAGAGTGGAAGCTCGCTGATCCTTGGTGGGGTAAGCCTGAGCATATCAGGTGAAATGGTCAGTAATAACTAAAACATTGGAGATACTGGCTGAGTCAGGCTCCAACATAAGGAAGTCTATGCATACCAGTTCCATAGGGCCACTAGTTTTGATGTCAACTAATGGAGCAGCCAAATGGGGGACCATCTCCACTTGATGCATCTCATGCAGCTCTTGCAATATGCCTCTATATTTGTCCCCATTTTTGGCCAATAAAATTGACTCTTAACCAGATCCAAAGTGCGTTCAGTGCCTAAGTGCCCCATATCATCATGCAGGAACTTCACAGTTTTAGAAACACAGAAACATAGAAACAGAGATTTTGATGGCAGATAAGGACTGCTTGGCCCACCCAATCTGCCCATTTCCCTACCTACTAGATAAGCTGCAGATTCTAGTTAACCAGCAGCCCACTTCTTCCTACCCCTCACCAGAATTGCCTAATTTCTGTCCCATGCATTCTTGAATTCCCCCACTGTTTTTGACCCGATGACCTCCTCAGGAAGGCTGTTCCCTGTGTCCACCACGGTCTCCATGAAAAAAAAAACTTTCTCACGTTGCCTCTGAGCCATCCCCCTTTCTAACTTCAAATTGTGTCCCCTTGTTCTTGCACATCTCTTTTTCAGAAAGATGCTACCCTCCAGGACTTTGTTGATTCCCTTGAGGTACTTGAAAGTTTCCATCATGTCCTCCCTCTCCCTCCTTTCCTCAAGGGTATAAATATTAAGCTCCTTTAGTCTCTCTCTCTCTCTCTCTCTTTTCATATGGCTTCTGGTGCAGACCCTGCACCATTTTAGTTGCCCTCCTCTGGACTGCCTCCATCTTGTCTATGTCCTTATGGAGAAGGAGATTCCAGAACTGCACTCAGTACTCCAGATGGGACCTCACCAACTGTCTGTATAGAGGGATAACAACTTCTTGTTTTCTGCTGGTGATGCCTCTTCCTATACAGTACATCCCAGTATCCCCCCCCCAACCCTGCTTACTGCCATCTCACGTTGCTTGCTTACATTTAGGTAATCTGATATGACTACCCCCAGATCCCTCTCTATTTTTGTCATTGCTAGTACCCCCCCCATTGTGTACTCTTCCCCTGGGTTTTTGTTTCCCAGGTGCATTACTTTGCTCTTCTTTGCATTGAATTAAGCTGCCATACTTTGACCATTCCACAAACCTTGCCAAGTCACTTCTCATCCTTTCCACCCCTTGTGTATCAACCCTGTGCAGATCTTTGTGTCATCTGCAAAAAGGCATACTTTTCTTCCAGTCCCTCTGCAGTGTCACTTATAAAGACATTAAAAGGACCTGGCCTAGCGGCCCGGTGGTGCTGAGGGCTGGGGCGCTGGACATCACACCTCGGCGTCACGCCAGCGACCGGGTTGGGGAATGATCCGGGTGCTGGGGTCGGCTGAAGGGAATAGGATTGGCGCCTGGTTGGCTGCTCTCCTTTCCTGAGGGGATCAGGGGCATTCGGTGCAAGTGGGACCCCGGTGGAGACCGGGGTTCTACTGCTACCGAACACTAATTATAGCAGTCGGGGGCTGATGCCTGGCCAGAACATGGGCGGACGTGTGCACGTTCATGGCCGTTGGCATCATTGCATGCTGCCGGCATGGGGGGGCAGGAAAAAGGGGAAAAAGTAGGGCACTGGTCGTGGTGGCATGATGGCCATCTCTGCAGCAGGACTCTCCCTACACCTGGGTGCATGGTAATGCTGGATCCTGAGTTGGTGGATTGAGCTCCAGAGGGAATGCTCCCCACCACCCCGCCGTGGGGGGTAAGCCACGGGGTAAACCGCGGGGCCTAATGGGGTGGTCGGAAGGTGGTCCGAGGGGATGGCAGCCGGACAGACCTGAAGGGCGATGCCAGGACGTGAAGATAGGCAGATCAGTGGCCCTAGGGGGATAAAAATAGAAAGAAAAAAAAAAAAGGACCTGGCCTAGTACTGATCCCTGCAGTACCCCACTAGTAACCTTCTTTCTTCAGAGTGGACTCAGTTTGCTATTACCCTTTGTGTCCTGTTGCCCAGCCAAATTTTTACCCAGGCTACCACACTGGGACCCACTCCCAGGCTGGCTAATTTGTTAATTAATCTTTTGGGTAGGACTGTGCCAAATGCCTTGCTAAAGTCTGGGTAGGCCATGTCCACAGATCCTCCCTGGTCTACTGCTTTGGTTACCCAGTCAAAGAAATCTATTAGATTTGTCTGACATGACCTTCCCGCTGTGAATCCGTGCTGCCTTGGGCCCTGTGCCCCGCTGGCCTTTAGGTACTCAACAATTCTTTCTTTCAGAAGTGATTCCATCATTTTCACTACCACTGAGGTCAAACTAACAGGTCTGTAGTTTCTTGCCTCTACTTTGCTCACACTTTTGTGAAGGGAAATCACATCCACCTTCTACAGTCTTCAGGTATCACACCATACTCCCATGATTTGTTCAAAAGGGAAGTCAGTGGTGTCACTAGTTCTCTCCATTGACCTTTTAGAATTCTGGGGTGAGTCCTATCAGGGCCCATTGCTTTGTCCACCTTCAGTTTTAGTAGTTCTTTCAGAACCCTTTCTTCTGTGAATTTGACTGGTATCAACCCCCCCCCAGTCAGAGTGTTTCCATTGATTGGATTAGGCACCCCCCTCTTCTTTTGTGAATACTGAGCAGGAGTATTCGTCCAGTATCCCTGCTTTTTCACTGTCACCCTCTGCCCACACACCCCCCCTTTATTAAGCCTCACTATCCCTCACTTGGTCTTTCTTCACTCCCTAATGTACCTAAAAAAGGTTTTATCCCCATCTTAACCATGCTGGCTATCTTTTCCTTGGTTTGGACCTTTGCTATTCTGACTGCCTTCCCTGCTTCCTTCTGCTTTAACAGATACAGTTCTCTGACCTGCTCCTTCTGTGTTTCCTTATACTTCCTGAATGCTATCTTTTCTTCCTAACCTTCCCCACCACATCTTTTGAGAACCATAGTGGCTTTTTCCCTTCATTTTGATTTGTTTCTTTACTTTACACAAAGGGTTGTTGCCTCTGTGATGGTAGTTTTGATGTTTCCCCATTGTTCCTCCACCCCTCCTTCTTGCCTATTTGCTAGTGCTTTTCTGAGACACTCTCCCATTTTGACAAAGTCTGCCCTCCTAAAGTCCAGTACCCTAATTTTTGTATTGCTTGACTCAACAGCTGTGTTTATCATGTACCACACTGTTTGGTGATTACTTGTTCCCAGATGGCTACCCACTTCTACATTTAAGATCCTCTCTCCATCCCCATTTGAGAGTACCAGGTCTAAGATTGCACCCTCCTGAGTGGGTTTAACACTAGCTGTCTGAGGCATAGCCCTTGTAGGGCATCAAGAATGACACTGCTCTTGGATGTGGCTGCAGCAAAGGTGCTCTAGTTAACATCTAGCATATTCAGGTCCCTCATCAACAATATCTCCCCTTTTTCTGCCATTCTTAGGATGACTTCTATCATGTCCTTGTCCATTTAGATTTCTTCATCCTGTGTTTGTATACTTATATATTTTTGAATGTTATAGTTTTGTAATTATTTTATAGTTATGTGTAACTGGAGGCTATGAAAAGCTGGGCTGGGAGGATGTGGGGGATTAGGTACATAAATGGGAAGCAGGATAGTGGTAAACTGCAATAGCTGTGGGACAGCAGTCTTTCCGGGTGGTGATTTGGAGTAAAGGGGGCTGTCCTGTGTGTAAGAGCCTGGAGCAGCTAAGGGCCAAAATAATGCTGCTCAGATCAGAGGGAGGATGGTGTGGCAAGTAAGAGGAGCAGAGCAGTGGAGGGAAAGTCAAAGGTGATACCAGTACCAAAGGCTAGCACAGCCAGAAAAAGAAGAATAGAGGATTTCAATGACTGGCTGAGGAAATGGTGCAGGGAGGAGATGTTCATCTGTATTGGGGACTCGGAGGAGACCTGGTCAAACAAAGCACTCTTTTCACCAGACAGGCTACACATCAGTAAGGAGGGTATGTGGGTACTCAGGGAAAAACTGGTGGAATATATAATCACTACACTTAATTTAAACTACTGGGGGGGGCAGTGGGCATGCAGGCCCACAGACTCAAACAGGAGGAGTTCAGTGATGGAACAGGTCTGGAGGGAGGAGGTGGAAGGGGCAAGAACACAGTAAGCAATGGGTGGAGGCAGTGAGGAACACATAATAAGGGTACGTGGAGAGGTGCACACAGAGGGGATAAATGTGAGTAGAAGAATAGAGGAAAGAGAAGAAAGAACTGATTCTAGGTGGAGGGTAGTGTCTTTGAATGCGTGAAGTCTTGGAAACAAGATGGATGACCTGCAGGCACTATTAGCAGACAGGAGGGTGGACATAGCTGCAGTAACTGAGACTTAGACAACATCACACCATGACTGGGACCTTGCGATCCCTGGATATAAACTATACAGGAGGGACAGGGCAGTTGGGAAGGGGGGGAGGTGGCAGTTTATATCAGGGATGGAAGAATTTGCATGAAGAATGTGCATGAGGGAGGAGTCAGAGGAAGGGGAGGTGGAGGCATTATGGGTTCATTTAAAGTCCAATAGAGGGAGAAAGGTGAGGTTGGATGTGGTTTGCAGACCACCCAGTCAGGATGAGGAGAGGGACAGGGAACTGAACTCACAAATATTGGAAGCTGCAGGGAAAGGAGAGGTGGTAATTGTAGGGGACTTCAACCTGCCCAAGGTGGACTGGAGCATACCATCCACAACATGTACTAGGAGTCAGATGATCCTGGCCGGACTGCAGAGTGGGTTCCTGACTCAAGGCATCACTGAATCAACAAGAGCTGAGGCAATTCTTGATGTGGTGCTCACAAATGGGGAGCATGTACAGGAAATAATGGTCAGGGAGCCACCGGGTGGAAGTGACCATAGCACAGTGTGGTTCTAGTTGGATATTAGCAGGGAAAGCATCCAAACTAAGACCAAAATCTTGGATTTCAGGAGGGCAGCCTTCAGGAAAATGGGTGAAGTGCTAAGGAGCCATCTGGTGGACATCAGAGCAGATATGTGGGTGGACCAAAGGTGGTCCATCATTAAGGAAGGAATACTGGTTGCCTCAGATGAGTGCATTAGGCTCAGGGAGAAGAACACAAAGGCCAAAGCGTCCAGCTGGTTCAGTTCTGGGGTTACCCAGGCAGTAAGGGAAAACAGGTTGGTCTATAGAAAATTCAGGATGACCAAGAGAGAGGTGGATAGGGAAAATTACCTAAGGTTGGCTAGTGAGTCAAGTAAGGTAGTCCGGAGAGCAAAAGCACAGAAGGAGCTGCAGATAGCTGAAGGAATTAAGAAAGGGGAGAAGGCTTTCTTTTGATATATAAATGAGAAAAGGGACAAGAAGGAATTGATTGTTAGGCTTAAGAAAGGGGTGGAGTGGGTGGAGGATAATGGGAGAAAAGCAGAGTTACTAAATGAATACTTCTATTCCGTGTTCACCAGGGAGAAGGACAGACCAGTGCCTTCAGGAGGGAAAAGAGGAGCAGGGGGGGAGGGGAACACAGATGTAGTGATAGAGGAGGATACAGTGAGGGAGGGGCTGCTGGCATTGAAGGTGGACAAATCACCTGGCCCAAACAGAGTATATCCAAGGGTACTAAAGAAACTGGCTGAGGAGCTGGCAGGGCCACTGGCAGACCTATTTAATAGTTCACTAGAGTCAGGAGTGGTACCACAGGACTGGAGAACAGCACATGTAGTGCACCTCCACAAAAGCGGTTCCAAGGATGACCCACTGAATTACAGACCAGTCAGTCTGACCTCCATTGTGGGCAAGCTCATCGAGACCATACTAAAGGAAAGGTTGGTGGAATATCTAGAGGAGCATGGTCTTCAGGATGCAAGGCAGCATGGGGTCATGGGGGGGTTATCATGTCAAACAAATCTGATTGACTTCTTTGATTGTGTCACTAAGACAGTAGACAGGGGCCAAGCAGTAGACATGCTCTATCCTGATTTCATCAAGGCCTCACAAAAGGTTGATCAGGAAGTTGGTGGATCTCAGGGTTGGGGAAAAAATGGCCAGATGGGTGGAAAACTGGCTGAGGGACAGAACACTGAGGGTGGTTGTTGGGGGAAGAGTTATCTGGCATTAGAAAGGTAACCAGTAGGGTCCCGCAGGGCTCGGTGCTGGGGCCAGTGTTGTTCTATGTCTTCATCAATGACATTGGAGATGGCATTAAGGGCAAAATGTTTCCTATTCATGAATGACACCAAGCTCTGTGGAAGAGTGGACAGAGCTGAAGGGATACAGGACATACAGAAAGATCTGGAAAAGCTGGGGAAGTGGTCCAGTATCTGGCAGCTTGGCTTCAATGCCAAGAAATGCAAAGTTATGCATACTGGAGCCAAGAATCCCAGGACAGAGTACTACCTTGGTGGAGTGCGAGTATCTGCATCAGAGGAGGAGAAGGACCTGGGAGTGATTATCACTAGTGACCTGAAGCACTCCACACAGTGCAAGAAAGCAGCAGCAAAGGCAAACAATATGTTGGGATGCATATCTAGGAGGATCAGTAGTAGGCAAGAGGAGGTTATACTGCCCTTGTTCAGGTCACTGGTAAGGCCGCATCTAGTGTATGGAGTTCAGTACTAGTGCCCACACCTCAAAAAGGACATTACCCTGCTGGATAAGGTCCAGAGGAGGGTTACAAAGATGATAGCAGGTCAGCAGAGTAAGGCATATGAGGAGAGATTGAGGGCAGTGAACATGTACTCCCTTGAAGACAGGAGAGAGAGGGGGGACATGATTGGGACCTTCAGGTACTTGAAAGGAATAAATAAGGTTGATAACGAGAGTCTCTTTAAGCCAAGAGGCAACCATAACATGAGGAGGCACAGCCTTAAACTGGAGGGTGGGAGGTTTAGGAGGGAGGTCAGGAAGTACTTCTTCATAGAGCGGGTGGTGGGCACTTGGAACGCGCTACTGGAAGAGGTCATCTCATTGTAGACCATGGGCAAGTTTAAGACAGGCTGGGTTTGGCATAAGGGGAAGGTAAGGATCATGGGTAGACAGAATGGGAGGAGTGGGGAGGGAAGGCAGGGACATTAGCACAAACTGTGGACCCTGCAATACGAGCAGATTTGATAGACCAAATGGCCTTTTTCTGCTGGCTTCATATGTTCATATGTTTGTATGTATTTCTTCCCCCTGAGATGGGGTCTGTATACAACACCCGTGCAGTTTGTGGTGCCATTGCCTGTCTCCAGGGTGACCCACAGTGCCTCCTCTCCTCCCTGTTTACCCTTTAGTCCTGTTGCTTTGATCCCTTCCCTTATGTAGAGAGCTACTTCTCCTCTGCCTCCTCTTCTACCCTCCCTGGTCCTCCTGTAGACTGTAATCTGGTATGTTGACATCCCAGTCATGGTTCTCTGTGTACCATGTTTCTGTGACTGTCATGATATCCAGACATCCCTCTTCCATCAAAGCCACTAGTTCAGGGTTACCCCTTTTAGCTCCATCCCTGTCCTTACTGCCTTAGCCTATTTCTTTATTTACCCCTGCCCTTCTCCCTATCAACTTCTCTATCTTGGTGTTTCAGTACTAAGGGTTTAGCAAGTTCAACCCATCACATTTACAATATATCTTTATAAGATTTATAAAGATGCACCTGGTGTGTGACCAAACAAAATCATACAATTAAAGTACCACTGCCCCCCCCACTCTGCTGCTTAAAAGCCTGCAATTTATTCAAATGACTCCAACATATTTACTTATTTTGGATAGTTAGAGGGGTTCTTGGACTCATGTTTCAGCTGAAATATGTTCAAGGCTGACCACTGCGACAAAGTTACCACCTCATCGGTCAGGAAGGGCATCACATTTTACCTTGCCATTCTGAGCTGTGGATCCTCTGCTTTCTCTGTATCTTATAAGGAGTCCACTCTCTGACTTCCTTGCTTATATCATGTGCCCTGGCCAATTAGAGATTCATGTGGGAGCTCACCAATTAGGAGAAGGCCACAGTTCTCCTGCATGCAATTCAGTACTAAGGGTTTCGCAAGCTCAACCCATCACATTTATGATATATCTTTATAAGATTTATAGGGGTGCCCCTGGTGTGTGACCAAACAAAAGCACATAATTAGGATACCAGTGCCCCCTCCTCTACTCTACTCTGCTACTTGTACTGTAAATGTCCCTTGGATTTTGTCTCTCCCCAGTCTCTTTATGGTGGATACACATTTTTCAGCATCCTCCTCTTCCATCTCAGGGGATACCCCCAGCAAGAGAAAATACTTCTGGGGCTACAGTTTCATTTTCCCACTCCATTCCACCAGCCTCATATCATCCTTTCTAATAGACCTAAACTTAGGCTGGGGTGGGGCCTGGGGACCCCTCAAGGAACTCAAGACTCTGATCTCCTGGTGCAGACATAGCTGGTCAACATGAGATCCCAGTAGTGTCTCCAAGATGTAGACCATATGCCAGTGGGTTACCCACCCACCTTTAACAGCTGTCTGTGATACCTGACAAGGGGTCTGGATCCTGCTATGACAATTGGGATTCGTTCCCAGAAATACAGAAAATAGTGCGGTGCCTCCACCCAGAGTAAAGTGTCAGTGGGACAGATATCTGTTTGGCACCGTTCCCTGGGATACGGTACCTCCCCACCTCCCCAACCAACCAATCTGCACACTTTGTCCCCTGATGCCTTGTTCCACCATATACCATATATTTTAGCAGTGAGTACATGCAAGGAATTTCACTAGCACAACCAGTTCAAGCAACAAATTCACAGCTTTATTTAGGGGGCAAGGAATAGGGAAAGGGATACCTGAACGTGCAACAGCTATGAAGGCAAAAAACAAGTTAGTGAAATTATAGGGAAGGGGAAGATCAGCTAACTAAGGTCAGTGACACATTCAACAGGTAGGGTAAATGGGCAGACTGGATGAGTCTGGTGGTCCATACCTGCCAACAATTTCTATGTTTCTATGTTTCAAACTTTCTCAAATGGAGCTCGCAGGCCAAGCCCTCCCCCTGGTACCAGTGTCCCCATACTGTCCCTAGGGGTACCCATTAGGTGCAGGCCTGATCGGTGCCGTGAGTTGGCCAGCTGTTGGGGCCTGAAATTGTAAAAACTCACGATCTTTGAATAAAACCAGTTCCCCTTTCCCCTCCCAGGGGCCAGGTCCTGAGTACTCAGAGTGTTATGGCCTCAGCACCGGGGAAAATGGAGCTCCTTTAGTTGGTGCAACAACAGATGTAGGAAGGCCAGGATCCCTCTGACTGGGTGGAACTTGCTCGAGGATCTTGTAGCTGGTCACCTCGATTGTAGTTCTGGCCACTTAACACCTTCAGCCACTTCTGGCCCATTGCAGAGCACAGTAGCAGAACAACACCAGCCCTAAAGGCCCAGACCTGGAAGTGGCTGTGCAGCCCAGCTCCCCCAATTGGTTGCAGGTGCCCTAGCACCCCAGAAAGTGCCAGTGACCTCTTGAGACAGTGAGCCCCACTTGGAAGGGGTTAGCAAGTTCTCTCCCTGGCTTTGAGCAAGGACTCTCAAATGGTGGGGGCCCTTCTGCAGTCCCTGCACCGAGCTCTCAGCAAAGACAAGTTCTTACAAAGTTGCTCCAATAAAGTCCAGTGCCAATCAGCAGGGGTGCTAGACTCTGATTCAATAAAAGCAAGTGCAATTCAGTGGGTGGGGGAGGGCTCAGGAATATCAACCCCCTGCACACCAGTCCATACTTTGCCAATTCAACAGTGCCTGCAACCTTTTCTTTGGCTGCAGCTAGGACTCAGCTCTCGGACACTTTAACCAGTTCACACAGAACACAAACAGCTTTAGCCAGCACCCCAATTACTAAAGATACTCTTCCTCTTCAGGATTTAAATTGCAGTCCCAACAGACAATGGCTTATCAATCCTAACTGTAGCACTCTGATAATTCACACAGCCTCCTCAGAAAATTTGACTTTCCAGTGCAGGGTTTCTGCAACATTCAGTCTCTCTCATTAACAGCAAGCAATTTCTCCATACCCGGGGAATCAAAGTCCAGTCTCATTCTCTCTTTCCCCTTCTCAAGCAGTCCAGCAGCAAGTACCTGGGGAACAAGAACCTCAGCACAAGCTTTCTTCCTCCTGTCCCCTTTCTGATCCACATCTGCTGACAGGCAAAACTCTAAATGAGGGCCTGAAGAAGCCCCTGAAGCTCAACATCCACTCTCACAGTCCTGACTCATACAGAGACCAGGCACAGACTGACTCATTCCCAGAAAGCCCACACTGTTTCAGTCGAACATCCAGCATTCTGATTATCTGTTGAAGCCTCTCAATAATCAATATCCATAGTGATCAATATTTCCTGCTCGTTTATTTGTGTATGATGTAGGAGCCAGAATTGGTTCCCTCCTTTTCCCAGAAATCCCTTGTTTGTTCAGTTTAGGTGCCTAGATCACTGACTGGCTGCAGCACTGGGGTCAAGTGTCACAAATATGTCAGCTCCCATTTGTTTACATAGAGTCCCATTCAATCGTATGCAGCCTCTCCCCTTCCCAAATCTCCTGCAGTGCAGCACATTAGTTGATCCATACCAACACCCCACCAGATCATAGCTCTAATACTGTAGTCCCCCGTCAAACAAGCCCACTCTCTTTCCAGTAGTCTCTGCAATTTAACTGTCACTGCTGCCAAAACTCTGCCCCCCCCCAAGCGGCAGGCAGCACTCATCAATATGTATGGGTCCACTCATCAATATTCATAAGCCCCTGAGCAGCCCCACTGTTAACCCTCCCCCCCTTGTGAAGCAACTACGGGCTTCTGCCCATTACCCTTTGGGTCTCTGGTCCCCAAAAACATAGTAGGGGCACCGGGACCTCAATCAATCTTCCCATTCCTGGACCACAACGGTAGTCGGTAACTTTAAAGTGATCCTAGCACAATTGTGAGTGCCATTTGAAACAACATGCCGGCAGCTCACGACCATGGAATTTCACCCTGGAAGGGCAGAAACAGCTTGCTGGTAGAGAATATGTAGGGGGAAGGCTAGCAAACCCGAGAGGAATGGGACAACTTCAGGTAAGCCCCCCGGGGAAGTTACATTTCGAACATGAAAAAAAGCTCAAATCATGTTTTTCAGGAATCCAGCCTTGTTATGAACATGAGAAAAACTCCAGTCATAATTTCCCCAATACCAGCTGTAAGAGGAAGTATCTATGAGTGTCTTTTGATGGGTGTGACATTGTCCGTCCAATGCACAGCAGTGTTTTAGGGGCACGACAGTGCCACACCAATCAACAGCCGGGCTGAGTATGACAGATTTTCTGGCTTGCTGGGCAGAGACAGCAAAAACATGAAATGAAACAGCTGACACAATCCTGGGTCAGCTCTTCCCGTTCAACTACGCTGCCCACCAAGGAAGCTGCTCCATCACCTTCAGCCTTGTATCCTGGGAAACATGCAGGGGCTGCAGCTGTAATATAACTCGGTCCATCGATGTCTGTTACTGGTGCCACCACCCCAGTGACTGTCCCCCACTCCAGACCCTCCCTCTCAGCATCCCCCCAAACATAACACTGACTCAGGGGATACCCAGTCCCTCAGTGTCACACAAAACCTTCCCTTGCAGTTTTTTTTCTAAACTGACACTGGAGGTGCCCATTCTCCTGGTGCCACTCATTTTCTATTGATGCTGCCCCGTAATGTCCTACCCACCCAACCCTCGCCATCAGCACCCACCATCCCACCACACCCCACCCGACCTCAAACATAACAGTGACACTGGGAGAGCCCAGTCCCCCAGTGCCATGAGCTGAAATAAAGAAAATCTTCCCTTGTTTATTTTTTTACTGAAACTCTGTAAAAAGAAAAACATCCATAGATGTATTTTATAGCTGTTACTTCCTCCCAACCCAACCCTCCAACTCAACACCCCACCAAAGCCCTTACTTATCCATTGGGAGTCCAAGGCTGTTATCTTCTGTCTACCGCAGACATGTCTTCACTCTTCAAAGCTGGACCACAAACTGATGAAACAGGCATAAGTTTCAATGCATTTCAATGGGGGTTTGAACTAAGCGGCATAACTTGGCCATTTTTTTATGTTTTTTTGCCACAAATTTTCAGCATGCCTTCTTTGGGACCCTACCTCATGAACAATTGCACTGACATTAGGCATATATGTCCCGAAAGGAGATTTTTGCAGTCTCTGCACTAAATCACCTTTCGGCCAGAGTTGAAAATTTTCTCTGCCCTTGTTCATGATGTGGGGTCATAAGAAGGGTATGTTGAAAATTTGGCATAAAAAAAATAGTTATAAGCCTACTGTACACTGAATTTTGCAAATGCAGGCTTGTATATTTGGTACTTTTCAATATTTTTACCCCAAATTTGCAATATAGCCATTTCCTTACAGCAACTCATAAATGTGACAGCTGTCATTTTTTCAAATACTGGCCAAAATGTGTTTTTGCATCCCAAAAGGAGATTTTGTGGTCCCTGCATGAAATCACCTTTTAGCCAGGAGTTGAAAAATTCTCTGCTCTTGTTCGTGAGGTAGGGTCATAAGAAGGCTATGTTGAAAATTTGGTGTAAAAATATTAAAAAACAGCGGAGTTATAAGCCTACATTGAATTTTGCGAAACCCGGGCTCGTAACTTTGGTAATTGTCAATATTTTTACTCTAAATTTACAGCATAGCCATTTCCTTACAGCATCTCATGAATGTGACATCTGTCATTTTTCAAATCTAGTCATAAAAGGCTATGTTGACAGTTTTGGGCAAACATATTATAACATGGCAAAGTTATGAGCCTACGTTGAAATTTACAAAAGCAGGCTCCTAACTTTGGTAATACATAACCCACACCGTGCACCACAATGCATCTAGTACTCCAGGGCTTCTGTACCAGTGGCGAACATCTGGCATTGACAAATGCTTGTTTATGTCTGAATCTATGAGAGCATCCATCTCGCACCAGACATTAATTCCCATGATTGACAGTGGAAGCCATATTTATACTTTTGCTAATACAAAGGATCTTGAAAGCTGGCCCATAAGGACAGCAGTAGTGCTACCACTTTTGACTCCAGTGATCAGGGTTTGGAAGCAAACTTCGGACATCTGAGTGAGGATAATCGAATGTCCAGAGGACTGCTCTCTTCCTCTGGGTAGAGGGTTTGAAGAACCTGGGGCATGATTCTCAAAGAAAGCCAAAAATCCCTCAGCTGTGGGAAAAAGGCTTGCAGAAGTGCGGAAATGCAGTTGCACGATATTCTTAAAGAAAACTAGCACAGCTGCGGATGTCCGCAAAAAGTGCCACATGAGCAGCAATTAAGCAGCCGTGGAAATTGCTCAAGTGCTGCGCTGCAGCTGTGGTAATGGCTGAGAAGGCACAACAGTAGTGAAACTAAGTAGCTGAAGCAGCAGACTGTAGCAGTGCTTACATAGCATGAAGCTGACAGCACACACAAAGACACCTGCAACCAGTCCCTCAACTGGGACCACTGCAGCACCACAAGTACCAGCAATACCATGGCACCACAGTGGCCAACAGTCACTGCTGGTCATCTCTCCCTGGGGTGTTCCTGTTGCCTGTGGCAGTGGCACTCTGGTCAGGCTCTACTGCCTGTGGGGCTCTGTCATGGGCTGCACTGGGTCTGGTGGTTGTTGCCTGTTGCCATATTATGGCAAAGTGTGCTTTTGTCTCTGTATCAGCAGCCACTGTTATACTATCTGGGATGCTATTACCTGTGCCTCACCTCCACCTTAATTGATTCCAATTGTTGGGGCATTACTGCAGTTTGCTGAGGGAGAGTTACACATCATTCCACGGTGTGTAACATTTTTCCCGCAACTGCAGAACAACACTGGCTGAGAATGGCCTTTCACGGGCTGTGCTTTACTTATCTCACACCTTTGTTTCCTCAGGGACTTCTGCAGCTGCACTTTTTTTCACAGTCCATAGTGGGTTTTTTCCACATCTGTGGAGGTTTTTGTGAATAGTGCTTAGAGCAATCTGCCATTTTTTTTTCGTAGCTACGGCAGTTTTGGGGACTTAGGGAAAGTTTTGTACATTCAGAAAGCTTTGTGAATCCAACCCCTGGTGTTTGCCAGACCCCTAATGGAAGCTAGGGGAAAGGCAGCCAGGACTGCCTAGAAGGCAAGGGAAGCATGGCAGACACATATGTGAGATGGACGGGAGGACATGGTACATGTCATGGCATCATGGCATGCCACTTCACGCAGGGAACAGAACAGGAGAAAAGACTACTGGCTGCAGGATGGCACCAGGACACTTGCAGACCCCACACCCAACCTGCTGGACTCACCAGACCAGGAACTGGATCCTGTTCTCAATGGGGAATGGGGGACCCTGTTAACACCACTGAGGCAGCAAGCCCTGGGGAGAGGATTGGCTGGCAGGTAAGTCCTGGTGGACGTCTGGGTGACAGGACTGGGGTGTTCTGGCAGATGGAGGCTGTCTGGCAAGGGGGCAAAACAGTGAATAAAAATCAAGATATTAAAAAACTTGATACAATCAGTGTTGGGTAAGTTACTTTTTCTGTTACTTTCTATTTCTTTTGAAAACGTGTTCTAGGAAGGTCTGTACAGTCACTAACAAGGATGGATAAGTACTAGAAAAAGTAATACACCTTACAATTATAGTTACTTATTTCTTTTTATACAAAAACAATACAAAAATAACAAATAACTACAAAAACTGAAATTTTTTGAAAGTAATATGTTAGTTACTAGTTACTTTCAAATAAATGTACTCAGTTACAGTTATGTATTTCTTTTGTATAAAAATACATAAGTAATTATAACTGTAAAGTGTATTACATCTCCCAGTACTTCTCCATCCTTGCTAGTGACTGCACAGAGCTTTTTGGAACTAGTTTACAAAAGTAATAGAAAGTAATAGAAAAAGTAACTTACCCAACACTGGATACAATGTATATTAGACTGACTAGATTTGTTTTACAGTGTAAGTATGATACACGCCACTGTAATACGTACAGTAAATCAGGATGACTTCCTTTGTTACTTACTGCACTTCTTGACCATGACGACTCCCCCATCAGCCCACGCACTGCACTCACATCCACCGCTGTGGCGCAGAAGTCATCCCATCCAGTGTTCCTCCATGGTTTACCCCCCAGGGTGGGGCAGGATGACTCCCTTTAAATGAAAAAAGTCTACTAAATACGACAATACATTTACAAAATTATCCAGCAAAATAAACCAATTCAACTGGCCTCCGAACTATTAAAACCCATACATAAATATCAATTTAGAATAAAAACTGCAAGTGAAATAGAAGTGTCCAAAATAAAATCTGCTTATGGTGAAATGATGCTTGAATATCTAGCTGCTAATATCTGGAATAACTTAAAACCCTGGTTAGACAGAGCCAAATTAATTCAAAGCAATTTGGGACAGCAGTGAAACAGGAGCTACATTTCATATGCATATGTTTTAGATAAATTGAGCACAGCATGAAATAGCAATGCCTTTAATCATAACCAGTGCATATGCCATATGTAATTTAGGTTAGTGATACACTTAACATTATCATACTAAACAGAAAAGTAAGTGTCCTTTTTTATAAATTTGTGAACATGTATGTTTCACATCGGACAGGATCACCTTGTAAATAGGGCTCATTGTAGCCCTAATGGTGTAAATTTCTACCTATTTAAAACTAAAGATTTTGCCACTACCTCTGCTCAGTTGTACTGTAATGTTTCCAAGCTGTCGCTGTGGGTACAATACCAAATCCTCTCTATTGCCTCTACCCTTGAATTGTCCACTGTGCCTTTACATCCATCCATTCAAGGGAGGTTCAGCAAAGTGCATAGAAGGTGGAACCGAAGGGCCAGATGTTCTATCCTAGAGACACTGCGATAGGGGACCCTAGGGAGGCACCAGCTACGACTCCGTATCTCAACTAGAGAGCATTCCGCTGGGTTGGGGAGTGCTCTTCCTTCATGGTCACGGTGTGCTGCTGTGTGACCAATGCAGGTGGGGTCATTTGAGCATATGTGCTCTCACCAACCTCACCATGGGGGGGCCAGAAGCATATTTACATAATGAAGGTGCAGTGACGGTGGATATATAACAAGGGCAGAATAAGTCTGTATATGAACCTCTTTAAGATACTGGAGCATGCATCACAAGCATCCTGAACAATTCAAGTGCACCCCTGAGTACAAATGTATGCATAATGTTCAGGGCACATAGAGAGTGAGATCAAGAAGCAGAGGCTAAAAGTGACCCCTGGTGAAGAGGTCACTTTGGCTGGTGTGTTCATGCTGACTCCATGGTGGGATGAGGGTGGGAGTGTGGAAAATAAGTGTGGAAAAGCGTCATACTCTAGGTCAGGAAGAAATGGTCAGGAAAAAATGGCCCAGTATTGCCGGACATTTTTATTGATGATGGACGGATGCATGTCATCTGTTATGCTTTATACATGTAGTGAGTACAGAAGAGGGCCAACTGCTCACATTCAATTTGGGGATGCTGCAATGGCCACCTGCCACTTTCAAGATGGCAGTTATGCTGTCTGCCCACAGCTGAACTAGCATACTGGCTTTTAGACTGATGGTAGTTGGGCAAGCCCTATGAGGGTACTAGTTTCCTGTTTCTGACCACATATAAGTTATGGTGCAGATCACAGGATGCATGCATGAGTTGAGTAGCTTATTGAGAGGCCTGGTGAAGATCTTGCACCCCCCCCCACCCTTATCACATGAGTGCCCCCTCACAACTGGATTGTGCTGGTGCTCCCCTGGGGAGATGAGTGGGAGACTGATGTGCTATACTCCAGTGTGCCCAGAGCCAACACTGTCAAATTGTGTACTGTATATGCAGGGATGCCCAGCACAGAGAAGGGCTTAACACTCTTAGTTAAAGCCCTGAGTGAGGAAACTGGGTAAAGTGATTCTGGAATTCTCCTTGAACCAGCTCCCAGTAGTGCAGGAAAATGCTATAATGAGGTACAGACCCACCAAGACTGCTGTTGCTTCTACTGTAGTACTACTTTGTCCATGACTCTGTCTAGGATGCGGTTGGATGGGACTGGTTGATTAAAAGGCAGTTTAAGTAGCATGTTCCAGATGGTGTGCAGTAGTCAGTTTATATACTGATGAGTTTATAGGCATAAGCCCAGATATTCAAACTGCGCCATTTTGTGGCGCAAGCCCCTGTGCCGCTCAAAATAGTTGCACAGGGATGTGGCCAGGACGATATTCAATGGAGTTGCGCTATGGCGCAACTGCTTTGAATATCGCCCCCTGGCCACTCCCACTGTGCATGGCACAGTGGAACTGCGCCAGCGAAAGTGGTCAGAATGGAGCATTGAGATGCGGTGGCGCAAGTTCCATTGCACCATGCACAGCACCTGTGATATTCAAAGGGTGACATGCAAATGGGGCCATAATTTATGCAAAGACGGCGGCCATTTGCATCTGATTACGGCCCCATTTGCATGCCATTTGCATGTAGGTGCACCGATCCCTGATGACTTGTGCCTGGTGCCCTGCCAGGCGGCGGCTGTCGGGGACCGATGCCCCCTGCAGCCTGCTCGCAGGACGTCCCATAAGGGACGATGAATGTCTCCTATCCCTGGTGGTCCAGTGGACTGCGATACAGCCTGATCGCGGCATAACAGTAGTCTCCCATAAGCCCAATCACGGGCATAACAGTAGTCCTCCATTAGCCCGATTATGGCATAACAGTACCCCGATCAGGGGCATACCTTCATCCAACCTCCTCCCCGAGTAGCCCGATCGCAGGCATAACTTAACCCCCATTAGCCCGATCGCGGGCATCAGATTCCCAAGCCCAATTTCCCTGGTGGTCCAGTGGACGAACGGAGCCCGATCGCTGGGTGGCATTCCTCACCCCAAGCAGTAAATCCCTGGTGATCTAGTGGACCCCACCCCACCCCCCACTGAGCCCACCACCTGCCCCGTCAGCCGGAAGTGGCGGCAGCACCTCCACCCGCCGCTGCCCGCCGACTGACAGCTCGGTTTGGCTGCATGCCCATTGGCTCATGCTCTGAACCACAATCTAACATGGACTAACATTGTCCGAGTCAGGCCCAAGGGGAGAGTTGCCCAGGAGTTTAGATCCGTTTTTAACTGTGAGATGAAGGGGGAATAGTTATACTTGTAGTATTCCATAGGGGATTGGGGAATAGATACTCCAAGATATTTAAGTTTTTGCAAATTCCACCTTCCTGGGATACAGGCCTGTGCATTTAGTGAGGGGGAGTAGTGAAAGGTGAGCAGCTCCGTTTTAGTAAAGTTCAGTTTATATCCCGAAACTGAGCCGAAGGAGTCTAGAATCTGCTTAACTGTGGGAAGGGATTTTTCGGGGTTCCGCAGATACAGAAAGATGTCGTCCGTGTAAAGGGCGATCCAGTGCTCTCTAACCCCCATCTCCACCCCCTCTATTCCACGAGCTTCTCTAATCCTCTGAGCCAGAGGCTCAATGAATGCTGCAAACGGCAAAGGGGAGAAGGGGCATCCTTGCCTCGTTCCCCTATAAAAAGGGAAATAATTGGAGTGATGCCCATTCACCTTCACACAGGCCTGGGGAGTAGAGTATATGTTTTGGAAGAACTGTAATTAGCGAAGGGGGAAATCCGAACTTATGTAAGGTTGAGTATAGAAAAGGCTATGCCACCCTGTCGAATGCCTTTTCAGCATCTAGGCTAGCTAAAATGGTTGGAGTTTTAACATGTGATGGACCACATGTAGGGTCCGTCTAATACTATCGGTGGTGGTGTGGGACTGAACAAATCCTGTTTGGTCTTTGTGTATTAGCAGCGGGAGCACCTGATCCACCCGGAGGGTCAATATATACCCATGAACAGTTTGTAGTCCTGATTAAGCACAGATATGGGCCTATAAGAGGTGTATAACTGTGGGTTCTTGCCAGGCTTAGGGATTACGGAAATCGTTGCATATGACCAAGATGGCGGGGGGAGGTTCCCCTCCAGTACCGAGTTGAATATGCTAAGATTAGGGGAAGTCTGAGCCCTAACCACTTTATAAAACTCTGCCCCATAACTGTCCGGCCCAGGTGATTTCAAAGATTTGGCACTTGCAATAGCATTGGACAACTCCACTTCCATAATCGGGGTGATCAGCGCCTCTCTTTGTTCATTTGTGAGTCGTGGAAGGGTGATTGACTGTAGGAATTCAGCTATGTGGTGTGAGGATGCTGTATGTTCGGGGGTGTACAAGGTCTTGTAGTACAGGGTAAAAGCCTCCGCAATATCATGCACCTTAGTTAGGTGTTGACCACCTGATGGGTGACGCACCACTAGAATCGTGGCCGCCTTTTTTATTTTCAGATTTGATATGCTAGCAGCCGTGTAGCTCTCAGGCCCACCTCATAGAATTTCTGTCGCAGAAAAGTCAGAGCTATCTCTGTTTGTTGCTGAATGAGCCGGTCCAGCTCATATCTAGTTTGTTGTAGTTGGGGGAGTATTGACATATCACCCTGTTTGTGTGCCATTTGTAGGAAGTGGAGGGCATCCTCCAACTTAAGTCTTTGTGCTTTACGCTCCCTTTCTCGATCTGCAGTGTACTTTATTATGTGTCCCCGGAGTTTGGTCTTAAGCGTGTCCCAGTGGATTACGGGAGTGGAATCCACCATTGGGTTATCAGTTTTTGCCTCTAGAATTTTCTCAGTAAGAAATTCACAAAACTGCTTGGAACACAGGTAGTATGGATTTAGTCTCCAGAATGTCTTTTTAGGTTGGAGTCCAAAGTCCCATGTGGACATCTGGGGGGCATGATCTGAGATAGAAATATCTCCTATTTGAACATCTTGCAGATACTCCAGGCTCTCTACCTGAGTATAAACCTGGTCTATATGGGAGTATGCGCGATGGACCAGGGAATAGTAGGTGTAATTCCTCGAGTGAGGATGTAGCCTCCTCCAGACATCCCACCATCCCCACTCATTAACAAATTTTTTGAAGAATCTTTGGGTCGCTGTTTGTTTAGGGGGCTTCGTAATGGTGGAGTCCATGTTGGGATCAATAGTGAGATTAAGGTCACCTGCCATCATGAGCACCCCTTTTGGTGTTTGTACAACTTTGTCCAGCAGGGACTTCAAATGGGATACTGAAATGCCCGGGGGGAGATATACGTTTACCAAAGTTACCTGCTTACTGTTCAACGTGCCTTGTACAAGCACCATGCGGCCCTCCAGGTCAGCCCAGATGGACTTCGCTTTGAAAGGAGTGTTCGGGGAAATTATTATGGCCACACCCCTTCGTCTTCCCGCTTTGGCGGAGGAACAGTAGACCTGCCTCCGACTTAGCTTGGCCAATTTTGCATGCTCAATAGGATTCATATGCGTTTCCTGTAGGTATGTCAAATC
The DNA here is from genome assembly GCA_016271365.2 of Neoceratodus forsteri. Lineage (NCBI taxonomy): Eukaryota > Metazoa > Chordata > Ceratodontiformes > Ceratodontidae > Neoceratodus > Neoceratodus forsteri. The sequence goes on from CM028132.1 coordinate 1,401,511,372, forward strand.
AGCCTTGGAACGCCTGATGTATGTTAGGGTCTTAGATCTTTTAATAGGTGAAGCCAGGCCATTAATATTAAGGGAAAGTAACTTCACCTTAGGGGAACACATGTTGCCATTCAGAGTATCATCCGTAGCCCAGCCCCCAGATAAAGCCCTAAATCTGTCATTCCAAGAATATACATGAGCCAAGCGTGCTCAGCTCAGACCTGGTGATGATAACATTGCAACATCCACAAAACAGTTGATTTTGACATCTAACTACATCGACATACACATAACACCAAAACAGTATCATTATAAACAAGAACTTTACCTTAAGAACAACGAACTAGAACTTCCACGGATTAGGAAGTCCTGATCCAGTAGTAAGGAGAAACCTTACCAAATTGCCCTGGGTATCCGGGGCTTTTAGCACCTTTGTGCTTAGTGGGAAAGGGTAGTCGGAGTGAGGTGACATATGTAGCCGTCACAAGCAGCCCCCTAGGATCCCGGCTGCTCCTGTGAGGGGAGATATTCTTCTGAGGAGACGATCACCTTCTGCAGGCCCAAAGGAGGCACCAGTCCAGGAACTAAAGCCCCGCTCAGCCTCCACCCCCCACCCAATCAGGGCGAGGGGGGGAAGGGGAGTGCAAATCAGCCGCTCCCTGCCTTTAAGACCGGCCATGGTCTCCGGATGATGGTTTAGCAAACCAGGCCTGGCAGAACATCTCCCAGCCAGACTCAGACCCAGAAGCTGTGAGCCCCTCCTTCCGGTCCGAGCCCGACAGGGCAACAACTGCCCCCCCCCCGACACTGTTCGCTAGGAGTTCAGGTCCGGTTATGCATGCACTAACATTGGCTGCAAGCATGTGAGAGTCAGGGGTCCCATTATAGGCCCAGGCACCCCTTAAACCCTCAGAGTGGCCCTCACTGTGACCCTCTGTAGTTTGCTAGGACCTGTAGACATCAGGCCCCAAGATGGGCAAGCTATCCTTGTAGTCTCCCGAAAGGGACCCACCAGCACCACCACCCCCTTCTCATCACGCAGCCCACTTGAGGGGGCAGCTGGGACCACCAACGACCAGCAACTTATGCAGTACTGTACCATTTTCCCAATACCCCCCTCCCTTTCATTCTTCCCCCCTCCACCCTTCTATAATACCCCAAGTTCTTTTGCCCATAGTAAATGTCAGTAGTTCAAAAGGCCACTTATTCATCCTCCAGTCTCTGTTCAGTAGCTGGCTCAGCACTAGTTCCAGGCATCACAAAAGAGTCACTTGTGGCATATCTGTGTGTAGTTGGGGCTTCCCCAACCAGATTGTATAGCTTTAACAAGATGTTTATACCTGTTCCTCTCCTGCCTTTTATCCCCCTTTCCTTACCTCCCCCCTTCCCCCATCCCTCCATCCTCCCCTTTCTGACTTCCCCCCGTCCGCCACCCCCTGAGCGAGGTATGGATAGTGAGACATATTTAGGCAGGCCTTGCCTTATTAATGATCTGCCTACTCATACACTTCAACCCTCTTCCAGACCCAGGCAGAGTGCTTCACTTTCTGGGTCAGCTGCCCATGCCCTCCCTGTTGCTCTTCACATGCTCTCCCTCCCTCAGTCCCCACCTTACCCCCCTTACTGCCCCATGCCCCAGCCTCGCCATTTAAGGGCCTCAGTCATTTGGCTCAAGGTCTGGGAGTTAGCTCCCCCCCCTCCATAGTACAGGACCAGCTATTGGATGGCAAAACTAGGACCTAGGCCTACATGCGGTACGCCAACCTTCAGTCCCAACCTCCTTTGGAGCAAGAACATCTCCGGTCCCCCCACAACCTCCCCCAAGAGATAAAAGGCTATGGTTTTGAGGAGCTGTACATGGCCCAGAAACATTCAGCTCCGATCCTCCCAAACCCCAGAGAAACCCTCCTCCCCCAGAGGCCAGCATCCTCCATGAGAGCAGTCCACAGGCCCTTCATGGCAGAAAGCCAGTTTATGGTACCCACCCCACCCCTCCTCCCCTTCATATTGGGATTCAAATATCACAGTCCCTATGCTTGTTGCGGCTGGTAGGCCTTCCCTCTATATCCCTGCTATTAATGAGAGTTCAAGGAGAATACTTGCGGCCCCTCAGGTTGCAGTGTCTGATTTTCGGGTCGGTAGATCCTTCACGGTTGGCTGGGTCTCGCGCAGGGCACCAACGATCCTCTGGAGAGCCTCCACCCCTTGCCTATGCCTTGCATTCCTCTGCCCACTGCTCCACAACTTCTGGGCCAACTTAGAAGCCACGGTGGGCTCCTGGTTCACGTTGGGCTGGGGAACCTCAATTTTCCTTTTTCTGAGCTCTGTAATTACATCCTCGACTCCTTCAAAGGTTAGCGGACCATCTGCAAAAAAGGCCGTCGTCCTGAAGGGGTACGTCATTCAGAATTTGATGCAGCTGCCTTTAACACTTTCATCACGGGGATGTAAGCACGCCTTCACGCCATAATTTTGGGAGCAAAATTATTGTCAAAAAATAGCCTTTGTCACTCGAAGAAGACTTTTCCCTTCTTCCAGGCTGTATGTAGAACTGTCTCCTTTTCCTGATGCCTCAGAAATTTCATCAGTATGGTGCAGGGACGAGAGCCCAGCAGAGGCCTAGGGCCCAGTGTGCGATGTGCCCACTCAAGCTCCAGGGTGATAGATTCAGGCAAGTGCAACAACTCTCAGCAATTTCTGTAGGAAGGGGATCATCTGTGTTCCTTCGGCGCCTTCAGGGATTCCGGTGAGCCTAACATTATTTTGTCAGCTTCGGCTTTCCACGTCCTCAGCCCGGATTGCAGGGATCGGATATCTCCATGTAGTTGGACTATGGCATGCTCCACATCCTCTAGTTTGCCTTCTGCTTCTGCTGTCCGGGCCTCGCTGCTTTCCTGTCATTGCTCCAATTTCCCGATGTCAGTACGCAGGGCTGTAACCGTGGACTTCATCTCTCTCCGGAAATCTCTAATTTCTGCCAGCATCTGGGCCATCTGTTTTTGAAGTATAGTATGAGGAGGCTAATCGGATGCTGCATTGCTCCTGCACGAGGTCGACAAGGCCCGGGAGTCTTCACTTTCCAACCCCTTACGGTCTCTCTCCCTCTTGGTGTGCCAGCATTGTAAATTTTGCCTCTCCTCATTTCTTTGGCATTCTTAATATCCTCTGTGGTAGTTGTAACACAGATGGTTATGGATGCGCTGTATTTAGAGGATTGTTGTAGAAATCACTCGGGGAGCCACTCGATCTATGCTGTCACCATGCTCATGACGTCACCGGAAGTCCCCACAGAGAGTCTTAAACTTCAGGCCGACACATTGTACACAAAGTAATCCTCTCTCTCTATACATCCAACTGGAGGATCCCCCAAGTCCAATACAGAAAATGCATAAAAAGCAAAAAAAAAAACAGAAAAGACCGCCAGAGAGAGGATTCAACCCCCCCGCCTAAAGAAAAAAGCACCCTCCTATCCACTATTCCTCGTGGATGGAGCTGGGCCATCTAACCTTATAAAACAAGTAATGCCATAATCCCCTGGTACAAAAAACACCCAGAGCTTGGTGCTTTGTACCTACCTCAAGGAGCTGGACCTTGTCGGTTCTTAGCAACTGACCATGAAGCAAGCATACATGATTCTGGGTGGACAGGAGGTCTGTAGGATGAGATCCACCAGGAAGGATGATGGGCCCACAACAACAGTCTTCACTTAGGGAAACACAGCACCTCTGAAATATGCTTTCTCAGACTAACTTACTATAGCGCATCTGTACCTATATATCTCCTCATCCCACGCAACCCCCGTCCTCCCCTCAAAATTCCTTTCCTTGAGCAAAATTTGCACTATAAAAATATATAGGCAATATAATGAACAAATGTTAACTTCCAGCTCCAGGGTATTAGCAGTCGTTGTCCCAAGGAATTACAGACCAGTCAGTCTGACCTCCATTGTGGGCAAACTCATGGAGACCATACTAAAGGAAAGGTTCGTGGAATATCTAGAGGAGCATGGATTCATGAGGGGAGAGATCATGTCAAACAAATCTAATTGACTTCTTTAACTGTGTCACAAAGACAGTAAATGGGGGCCAAGTGGTAGACATCCTCTATCTTGATTTCAGCAAGGCCTTTGACTCTGTGCCCCACAAAAGGTTGATCAGGATGTTGGTGGATCTCAGGGTTAGGAAAAAGATGGTCAGATGGGTGGAAAACTGGCTGAGGGACATAACCCAGAGGGTGGTTGTGGGGGGAGAGTTATCTGGCACCAGAGGGGTAACCCGTGGGGTCCCGCAGGGCTCGGTGCTGGTGCCGGTTTTGTTCAATGTCTTCATTAATGACATTGGAGATGGCATTAAGGGCAAAATGTGTGTATTTGTGGATGACACCAAGCTCTGTGGGAGAGTGGACACAGCTGAAGGGATACAGGATGTGCAGGAAGATCTGGAAAAACTGAGGAAGTGGTCTAGGATCTCGCAGCTTGGCTTCAATGTCAAGAAAGGCAAAGTTCTGCATATTGGAGCCAAGAATCCCAGGACAGACTTCTACCTGTGTGGAGTCCAAGTATCTGCATCAGAGGAAGAGAAAGATCTGGGAGTGATGACCACTAGTGACCTGAAGAACTCCACGCAGTGCAAGAAAGCAGTGGCAAAGGCGCAAAGAAGAAGGATTGGCCAAGTCTGCTTTCTGACTGTGGAGAAGATTTCAATAAGTTTTGCAATTGTTTTTTAAACTACAGGAGAGAAGGATTAGTTAATTCTACTTGCTGTTGCGGGAGTTAATATAGAGAGGATTTTTGTAACTATTGATATTGTTTTATTTTCTTTTTAATTTAGCTTAAAGTAGAATTTAGCTTAAAGGTTTCTGAGGCTGGAATGAGTGCACAGGACATGCCCAGACTTCCCAGCCACATAGCCTTTAAACTCTGACTAAGCCATCAAACTGCAGGGGAGAAGGATTGGTAAAGTCTGCTTGTAGCTGTAGTGACTGCACAGGACATGCCCAGACTTGCCCACCCACAAAGCCTTTAAATTCTGACTAAGCCATCAAACTGCAGGGGAGAAGGATTGTTTAAGTCTGCTTGCTGGCTGTGGAGAAGATTTCAGTAAGTTTTGCTATTGTTTTTTAAACTACAGGAGAAAAGGATTAGTTAATTCTACTTGCCGTGGAGGGAGTTAATGTATAGAGGATTTTTGTAAGTTTTGTTATTGTTTTATTTTCTTTTTAATTTAGCTTGAAGTAGAATTTAGCTTAAAGGCTTCTGTGGCTGGAGTGACTGTAAAAGTCATCCCACCCACCCCTTCCAATAGCCCTTTCCACCAGCCTTTCTTAAATATTGAAATAACACTGGAGGTTGGGTTTGAAGGCTGTGAAGGAGGAGCTTGGGGAGCTGCAAACTGCTCTGAGCCCTCAGAACAGGCCAGGAAGGAGGAAACAAGGAGCAGCCATATGAGCCAAGTCTTAAGGACATAAAAATATATAAAACATGTGAGTAGATCTATAGTCCTTATGAGTAGGATTGCGGTTTCCAGTTAGTACTGTAGTTGGCTGTCTTATGCTGCATGCAAGGGGCATTTATGAAAACAATTTCTGTTAGAGGTTGGGCTAGGATTAGTTAATTATATTTGCTGTAGGGAGAGTGGTGTGGAGAGGCTATATAGGTAGTGTTGACCATGAGTAGGATTGTAGGGTGCAGTGGTTGTGGGGCAGCAATGAAGATGAATATACTGTGGAGGCTGGGAGGGTGCCCAATATGTCACAGGCTATGGAGGCTTGAGGAAGAGGTTCAGTGGCTTGGCAGGGAGCTGGGGAGTTTGAGGGAGCAGGGGAGGATTGCGTTGGTAGGAGGGCTGACATCTGACAGTATTGTGGGGGCACCACAGAGAAGGGACAGTGGGGCAAGGGAGAGGTCAGGGGGAGGAGGCACAGTAGACAGGAAGCCAGTTAATGAAGGGTAGACTCTAGTAGGACCTAGAAAAGGAGGAGGAGGAGGAGCAGCAGGAGGGAGGAGAAAACACACAATAAGGCAAAGGAAGGAGGGAACATGTTTGCTGTACTAGCAACACATGGGAAAGAGGATGCAGGAGGAGAATGCTCAAGGGATAGTACTCACAAAGAGAAGGGAGCGAGGGGCATTACTAGTGGAGAGACTGAGTATGGCATGGCAGGGGGAGGGATAATACTTGGAGAGGTGAGGAGGGAGCAGAAGGTTGGCAGTCAAACAGGAGGAGGAGGAGGAGGAGTCTCAATTGAGAAGGGCAGGGGGAAGACACTGGGCCACACTGTAAAAGCACTGTCTTGAGTGGCCCCAGAAATGAGGACCTGGTTGGGGGGGTGGCGACGGGCACAAGGAAAGAGGAGGGAGGTGTACTAGTGTTGGGGGACTCCATACTTAAGGGGATCAGATGGGGCATCAAGGGGGAGAGGCACAGTCAGATATGGGTGGAGCCCATACCAGGATTAAAGGCAGACAAGGCAGAACAGACAATCCTAAAGTGCATAAGGAGTGGTAGGAGGAAACCACACATTGTGGTACATGTGGGAACAAATGACCTAGTGGGGGAAATGGTGGAGGTAACAAAGGAGAGGATTGAGGAAGTGGGGAGCTTGTGCGAGGAGACTGGGGAGTCTGTGGCATTCTCTGAAGTGCTTCCAGTACCCTGCGCAAGCACAGTGAGAAAGGAGAGGATTAGGTAGTTGAATGCATGGTTGGTAGAATGGTGTCAAACTAAGGGATATGGGATTGTGGGTGGCTGGGGCAGTACCTGGGATAATAATCTGTTTGCAAGAGATAGGCTGCACCTGAGTGGGGAGGGGAAGGAGGTATTAAAGCAAAGACTGGGGAGGTATATTGCGACAAAGGTGGTTTTAAACTAGATGGGGGGTGGCAAGTGGACAGCAGGTAGGCAGGGATCTGATAGAGTGGAGTCACAGCCTACCCCCCCCCCCAGGCTAGTAGGGAAGGACTCGGGGTGGCCGAAAAAGGAGGGAATAGAAGGAAGGAAATAGAGGCCAATGAAGGGAAGGGGGCAGGATGGAGGGTGGTCTCATTGAATGCAAGAAGCTTAGCAACAAATCATCTGAGCTACAGGCACTCTTAGCAGTGTGGAGGGTGGATATTGCAGCTGTCACAGAAATGTGGGCAACTGAGCACCACGACTGGGATCTGCAATCCCAGGATACAAAGTATACAGGAAGGACTGTAAGGAAGGGAGAAGCGGTGGGGTGGCAGTCTATGTGAGGGACGGGATCAAATGCACAAGCGACAAGGGGCAAGAAAGGAGAACAGAGGCAATCTGGCTGCAGCTCCTAGACTCAAGGGGTAGGAAACTGAGGTTTGGGGTGGTATACAGGCCACTGTCCCAGTCTGAGGAGCTTGACAGGGAATTAGCAGGACAAATCAGAACAGTATGCAGAAAAGGGAAGGTGGCCATTGTGGGGGATTTTAACTTTCTGCGGGTTGACTAGAGCATTCCAGTCACCTCCAGTGCTAGGGATCAAGTGCTCCAGGTCGCAATCCGGAAGGGTCTCCCGAAGCAGTTGGCTAGTGTACCTACTAGGCTAAAGAACACTTTAGATCTGGTATTGTCGAATGGAGAGACAGTAAGGGAAATAAAGGTGGAGGACCCACTAGCTGACAGCAATCGCCAAACGGTGTGGTTTAATGTCACAATGTGCGGGGAGCCAGATAAATCAGTTACTCAGGTAGTAAACTTCAGGGGGGCAGACTTTGGGAGGATGTAGGAAGTACTGAAAGGGAAACTAGAGGGCATAAGGCAGGAGATGGATGCAGAGCAGAGATGGGATGTTATTAAAAAGGGGATTACAGAGGCAACAGAAGCCTGCACCAAGACACAGAGTAAGAGGAGCAGAGCAAGAAAACCATGCTGGTTGAACAGCAAGTTAGTGGAGGTGGTGAGAGCAAAATGAGAGGTGCATCAGAGGTATAGAAGGACAGGGAAGGACGTGGACAGGGAGAAGTATGCAAGATGGTCCAGGGAGGTGACCAGAAAAGTGAGAGAAGCCAAGGCCCAGAGGGAGCTGAGATTAGCACAGGGAATTAACAGGGGGGAGAAAGACTTTTTCAGATACATCAGTGAGAAAACGAAGTGCAAGGAGTTAATTGTAAGGATAAAAAGGGGTGGGGAGTGGATGGAAAATGGTGAGGAGCAGGCAGAAGAACTGAATGAATACTTTTGCTCAGTGTTCATGTAAGAAAGGGGGGGACCGCTACCACCATGGGCTGGGAGGGTGGGGACAGGGGGAGAGGAGGCAACAGATAGAAGAACTGAGGCAAGTAGAGTCCTAGAAGGACTGAGGGCACTGAAGGTAGACAAGGCACCAGGGCCAGATGATATCCACCCCAGGGTGCTGAGGGAGATGGTGGAGGTGTTGGCAGAGCCACTGGTGGATCTGTACAGCACCTCACTGGAGTCGGGATGTGTGCCACTGGACTGGAGGATGGCACATTTAGTACCATTACACAAGAGCGGACCAAGGGATGAAAAGGGTAATTTTCGCCCGTAAGTCTCACCTCCATAGTGTGCAAACTCATGGAGACAATACTAAAGGAAAGACTGGTGTCATACCTGGAGGACAATGGCCTCTAGGATGTGAGGCAGCATGGGTATGTTTCAGGGAAGTCTTGTCAAACCAACCTGATGCAATATTATGACTGGGTGACAGGTGAGCTGAATAAGGGTCATGCAGTGGATGCTCTTTACTTGGACTTCAGCAAGGCCTTCGATTCTGTGCCTCATGGGTGGCTTGGGGGAAGCTAACTGGTGTAGGGGTAGGGGTAAAAATGATGAACTGGATTACAAGCTGGCTGAGTGGGAGGCTGCAACGGGTGGTGGTGAGAGGGGAGCTCTCAACTCCAAGGCCGGTGATGAGTGGGGAGCCACAGGGCTCTGTATTGGGGCCAGTATTGTTTGGGCTCTTCATATCAGACATTGCACATGGGGTGGTGAGCAAGATAAGTCTGTTCGCTAACAACACCAAAATTGGAGCAGTGGTGAATTGAGAGGAGGGATGGAAGCAGCTGCAGGGGAACCTAAACAAGCTAGAGGAGTGGTCAAAGAGGTGGCAGCTGGGGTTCAATGCAAAGAAGTGTGAGGTTATGCACTTTAGGGTGAAGAACCCAAGGAGAGAATACTGGCTGGGAGGGGTTAAGCTGGGGATCACTGAGCAGGAGAAGGACCTTGGGGTAATGATAACAGGGACCATGGACAACACTGCCCAGTGCAGGAGAGCGGCTACAAAAGTGAACAAAATGCTGGGGTGCATAGCGAGGGTTTTTTGTCCAGGTGAAGAGAAGTGATCTTGCCCCTCTACAGGTCACTGGTAAGGCCGCACTTAGAGTATTGTGTGCAGTTTTGGAGGCCATACATAAAGCATGATATCAGGCTACTGGGGGGGTGCAGAGGAGGGCAACAAAGATGATATGTGGAATGGAAGAGACAGACTATGACAGCAGGCTGAGAGACCTGAATATGTACACCCTGGAGGATAGAAGAGACAGGGGGGGATATGATACAGACATTCAAGTAGAAGAGGGGAATCAATAAGGATGGGGTAGATGGGGTCTTTAAGTTAAGGAGGGGGAGGGTCACCGGGGGCATGCACTAAGAATAGAGGGGGGAAGATTTAGGAAGGAAGTGAGGAGACACTATTTCACAGAGAGGGTGGTAGCAAAATGGAACGCCCTACCAGAATGGGTGGTATGTAAATCTGTGAACAGTTTCAAAAGGGCATGGGATAGGGAACAGGGAGAGTGAGGGTGGGGAGGGGGGGGCAGTGGGATGACAAATGGGGGGGTAGGGCAGCTGCAAACTAGGAGTGCTAGCTGCACACTCGAGCAGACTTAGATAGACCTGGTGGTCCGTTTCTGCTGGCGCATTCATATGTTTGTAAATAAGATTCTGGATGCATATTTAGGGGATCAGTAGTAGGAGAGAGGAGATTATACTGCCCTTTGTACAAGTCACTGGTAAGGCTACATCTAGAGTATGGAGTTCAGGACTGGTGCCCACACCTCCAAAAGGGCATTAACCTGCTGGAGAAGATCCAGAGGAGGGCTACAAAGATGATTGTAGGTCAGCAGGATAAGGCATATGAGGAGAGATTGAGGGCACTGAACATGTACTCCCTGGAAGACAGGAGGGGGGCCATGATTGGGACCTTCAAGTACTTGAAAGGGATACATAAGGTTGATAAGGAGAGCATCTTTAAGCTGAGTGGCAACCATAACACGAGAGGGCTCAGTCTTAAGTTGGAGGGTTGGAGGTTTAGGAGGGAGGTCAGGAGAAGCACTTCTTCACAGAGAGGGTGGTGGACACTTGGAATGAGCTGCTGGAAGAGATCATCTTGTTGAAGACAGTGGGCAGCTTTAAGAGAGGCTGGGATAAGCAAAGGGGGAAGGTAAAGATCACGGGTAGGGAGGATGGGAGGAGTGGAGAGGGAGGGCAGGGACATTAGCTCAAGCTGTGGACCCTGCAATACAAGCAGACTTGATAGACTAAGTGGCCTTCTTCTACTGGTTTCTTCCTATTATATCCCCTTCCCCACAATCTGCAATCAATACTACTAATACTTGCAACTCTACATACAGTATTAGTATCTTTGGGTAACAGTCTGTCACATTTATATCGGTGGTTTTGTTGCTTCTCTGCCCGAGGCCCAAAACAGTCCTAAAGTCCCAGAGTAGGGTCTTGTCTATGCCAAGTACAGTTTTGGAGTGAGAGAGCAAACTTAATCATAAAGAAGACAATATCTTTTCTGATAGAGTTTTGCCCTCTGCACTGAGGCACTCCTAAATTCACAGTCTCAGTGTTCGAATAGTTGGGGCTTGTATCGCAGTGGCTCAAACAGGCCGTGAGTACTAGGTGCTTCACTGACTCAGGGCTGCTTCCATCAACTCAGGCATGGCATGTCCCGGGGGCACATTGCGACCCTGCCTTATATGCCTCAACCGTGTTGTGGGACATGATCCAAACCATCTCCACCAACACTCCCACCCAAAAAGAAGAAAAAGCATCAGGAGACACAGTACCTTCTGACTAAATGCACAGCCACTGTTGTAGGTCACCTTGCTCCCAGTCTCCCTGCAAAGCTGCCTTTTTTCCTTCTTATGTATGCCATCACCGCTTCTGGGACTAGGAAAGCTCGCTGTTTAACCCCGGGTTTCCAGATTATCAGACGAGTGGGGTACACCAGTGCCAAGGGCCAGTCCAGGTCATGAAGCTTCCGTTTAACAGGCTGAAAAGCCTGCCTCTGATTTTGAAGCTGCCTGAAAAAGTCAGGAAAGATGCTCACTCTGGCTTTCTTTATCATTATATTCCCCAGTTTTCTATCCTCTTCCAAAACTGCTTGTGTAACCCCTTTGTTACCCGGGATTACTAGAATCCAGTAAGACCTAGTGGTAGGCAGGGAAGGCAGCTTGTGAAACTCCAGTTAAATGGGTTTCACACTGTCTCACTCTGTTCTCAGTCTCAGCTGAGACTGAGGGATGACATCACCAATAGAACTTTCACAGCTGCATAATCCACATTGGAATCTGCAGCAGAGGGAGTTAGATAGAACATTGGGAGTTTTCAAAGGGAAGAGTTCAGTTCCAGTTTTGTGTTCACTAAGCAAAGGTGTGCTCAAGTGGTGGAGACTGCTGTTCGGGTCTCAGTGCCCCCTCCCTCCGGGGTTGGGGGAGTAAAAGATCCCCATGCAGATTCCTGGGGCAATCCCCTTAATCCTGCCAAGAGGAAGAAAAGCTGCCATTTCAGTTCAGCCTTTGTTATGGAAAGTTGGAAGATCTGTGATTCGCCTGTGGGGCACCTGCAACTAAAGGGTGAGTGTTTGCTCCAACATGAGAGGGCAAAAATGTTTTCTTCACCCTGGGACATGTGTGGGAATCTAGGAATTGAGCTACATTTTGGGAAGCCTATAGGACTAGGCCAAACAAGTGGAGTAGTGTCAAATGCTAGAGTGATGTGTGAGTTCAAGTAATATGTAGAAGAGATGCGCCAGTTCATCTACCATTTAATCTACATTCAGAAGTTTCAGTTTTCCAGAGAAATGGCCAGGTATGGGCTGTGGGAGCTGGAGGTGGGCAAACCCCCCATCTTTAGTAACCAGGTCCACCTCTACGGATTTCTGCTGTGGTTGCTACTTTGCCTCATGCACTTGGCCAGTGATGAGGGAAGTACCCAGACGTGGGGTTGCAAAAGGGAAAATCTCTCTAGGAGTCACAGACTCTAAGTGGTGTGGGGAGTCACAACAAGTGTAAAGAAGAATTCTCTTTGTGAGATGGGGAGTCATAAGAAGTAAGGAAGAAATCTCTCTAGGAGTCACAGACTCTAAGTGGTGTGGGGAGCCACGACAGAATAATTGGTTCATTCTTCCAATGGACCGTGGATCAAGTGGTCGGCGGGGGAGCCGAGCCAGTCGGGCTCTGTACCCAAAGCGTGTGCAAGTCCGGGTTGTGTGCCTGGTGGGTCCAGAGCCTGAAAACAGTATAATTGGTTCATTCTTCCAGTGGACCGCGTTGTAGTCTCTAATCTGCATTACCAGGAAATGTAGCCCCATGGGGGTCCGTCTATGCTTTGTTTTGTTCAGCTAGTTTGTGAATAAAAGCCACACTGAAGAATCCCATTCCTAGTTCTGGACATTACAGTTATTGCTTCCTGTGTTCGGATTTACTTGGGTGCCCCTGTGCAGAGTAACCAAACCTAGGTCCCCCTGTGCCGAGTAACCTCATCCTCCCCGAACCCAGGTCCCCACCAGGTACTGCTGTCAGCTTCAAAAGCCTGTCATTTTGGCAAAAAGGCAGGGGTGAGGGGTTACACTTGTCTAACCTGGTATCTCAGGAATTTAACTATCACATGCCTTGGACGCTGATCAGGGGAGGGTTTGGGACCAGGAGACAGATGAGCTTGCTGGATTTCTAATGAGATATGCTCTGGAATTTGCAGGGTTTGTTTAAACCATTTTTGTAGAAACTTAGCACAATCTGTCCCCTCCAATCCTTCTGGCATGCCCACTAGTCACAGACTGCATCTCCTCTCCCTGCACTCATGGTCATCTAAAGCTTGCTTAAGTTGAGTGATATCTTTCATCGTACTTTGCAAATCTTCTACAACCCTGGATAATTCATCCTCTTGGGAGCTAGTTCAAGTCTCCAGTTCCTGAAGACGGTGGTCATGCTTGCTGATCAACCGTTTCTGAGACTGTATTAGCCGTCTGTTGCAGATGTCAAAGCTGGGAAGATAAATTTTCGAATCCAGCCTGCATTTTCATTGTGAGCTCATATTTTAAGTCCTTGAACAGCTTTTTCATTACGTGATAGGAGGAATCATGTGCAGATTTTTTATCTTTGTCGGCTTGATCTCCTTCTTCCAGGGTAGAATGCACATTATCCCGTGTGGCCAGGGCCTCTAGGCCTGCAGTCTTCGGAACTTCTCCCAACTGTTTAAAGTTTATTTTGGCCTGGGTTTTCAAAGATTTCAAAGTAGAAGCCATTGTAGAGATTAGTTACACACAAATAAGGCAAAAATAAGTCGATTTGAGGCAGGATGCAATCAAATATAAGCGGATGGATGAAGGGCTCTCCTTTCAAGCGTCCATCTCCTTACTCAGCTAGGCCACGCCCCCCTCATTCTTTCTTTTTTGCTCAAAAGCTTGTTTCATTTTTTTAATAAAGAAGTTGTTTTTTTGAATTGATTGTTGTATGAGCCTCTTTTGTATGTTACTGCTCATGCAACATACGCAATTGCCAGCAGATTAAGGCTTTATGGTCTATGAAGTCTGCTCAGTTGTGCAGCTAGCAACCCTTATACTACAGCTGCCCCTCCCCCCTCCAGTGACTTCACCCTTACCCTGTCCCATCCCCTTTTGAAGCAGCCCACTGTTCTACAGGATACCACTTCCTCTGGCAATGCATTCCACCCAGACACCACACTCTCTGTAAAAAGGTGCCTCCTCAGATCCCTCCTGAACCTTCCCCCTTCCAATCTCAGAGCATGTCCTTGAGTGTCCCTTCCCCTCCCCTCCTTAATTTGAAAATCCCCTCTGTGCCATCTTATTTATTCCCTTCATCTACTTGAAGATTTCAATCATGTCCCCCCATCCCTCCTCTCCTCCAGGGAGTACATGTTCAACTCCCTCAGCCTACTCTCGTAGGGTAAGTCCCCTAGCCCCTGGATCATTTATGTTACCCTGCTGCACCCCCTCCAGTAACCTGATGTCCTTCATAATGTTGTACCAGTGCTAATTTTATTTTGGCTTGTCACTGACTGTCAGTCATCTAACTGTAAGCATCATGCCTAGCTTCCAGTGACATGGACAGGTATCACTGGATGTAAAGGTGATCAGTCATATTGAAACTATACTCCCTGATGAAGACCAATAGGTTGAAGTGTCACAGCAGTTTATCGGTGGTCTTCAGTTCTGCTTTCGTGTTGCTGTAAGTTGTCACTTGGCAAATAAATGTTCTCACAAGATTTGCTGACATGGTAAGTGTATTATCTTCTGACAGTGCACTGGTTTCGGGTTCTTTGGTGAAATGCCAGATAGTCTGTGATGCAGAGGGTATCTTCACTAATGTGTGTGCCATGTACCCTGGATCTTGCCACGATCCCTACATCTTCGATGAGTCCAGGCTGAGTGCCCTACTTGGTGTGTGTGGGGACAGGGATGGATGGCTGATTGTTAAGTATCTAGACACTATACAGGTGCTAGACTGCTAGATGCATTGCCTCTGCATGTTACAGCCCCTGTTGTTTGTCCATTGCATAGGTGAAAGTGGATATCCACTACAGCCATACCTGAAGACACCACATCTAGAAGCACAAGGCGCCACGGAGAAGACATACAGCGGGGCACAAGGGAAGACATGGTCCATGATTGAGAAGGCAATAGGGCTGCTGAAGATGTGGTTCAGGTGCCTGCATCTGACAGGCAGCATGATGATGCTTGCCCCAGGGAAGGCATGCAGAGTGTTTATAACTTGTCCATGCTGCACAACATGGTTGTGCAGCATTGGCTATCCATGCTTTGGGACATACAGGGGGATGTCCCTCCGGGTGATGAGAGAGGGGGGCCTACCAAATGCAAGGTGCAGAGTCCCTGTCTGGATGGACAGCATGTCAGTAACTTGAGCAGGGGCATTTTGCTATTGGGATGGTGGGATGGTGTGGCACTGGGATGATCACCCACCCTGAGAGCCATTCCATCCACAATTGGGGGGACATCAGTGTTTGGGGATATATGTAGTGGGGGTATATGTGGCAGTGTACTTTGTGTTGGGGATACATGTGGTGGGGGTATATGTGGTGGTGTAATTTGTGCTGGGGGTATCTGTGGGGGGGTAATATGCAGTGGTGTACTTTGTACTGGGCTAACTGTGGTGAGGGATGTATTATAGGTTGTATGTATGTTGTGTGCTTTAGTGGCTCTCTGTGTTAGTGCCAGGGGGTTGCAGGGTCATGTTTTCCTTGCCTGTTGCTACCCTAGCCATGTTACTTGGGAGTGAGAGAAAGGCCAGGTGTTACAGGCTATGGGAATGCTATGGACATATCAAGGTGTGATGCAGCCCACCTAGGGCACCACCTACCTGTGTCATCCTTCTGTATCCGACTGCCAGAGCAGAACTCCGGACACGTGGCAGGCTCTACTAGGGTTGCAGCCTCCTCATTAAGGGTGCGCCCTATCTCAGGGTCTTTAGGGTGCAATACAGGGTCATTAGCATGTCTACAATGTCCCAGACATGCCCCTTTTGCCTGCATTGTACTACATACTTGGCACTGTATCCATACCATCCTCCGCCCTGTGTAGGGACACCTCGGTGAGGGTCTGTGCACTGTACTCTCTATAGGGCTGTACTCCAGTGTGGGTGGACCTTTGCCCATGCAGATCTGTGACTGCTTGGCAGCTGCTGTCTTACACTGGACAACTGACTGCATGTCATACCACTTGTGTTTTATGGCTGCAAGTGTGTGACAGGACCTTCAAGGACTCTTACCCATTTAGGATGGCATAGTGCTCCCATATATCAGCGACCATGGCTGCCACCTGTCCACCATTGAAGTTGGTGAACCATGTCTGACCGCTACTGCCTGTCTGGCCACATTCCCGCATCTTGTTTTGGCCACAGTCCAAGCCATTAGGCACCGGCAGTGGACCAGATATTTTAGGCACACCCCTGCCTTCTTCTGACACTGCATGCTTCCCATCTTCCACAGTGGTGTTCACTTCTGCATTTCTATGTGGGGTGGTGTAGATGTCCATATATGGTTTGGTCAAGGGGTGGGGCCATATACTGTAGGCCCACCCATGGTCTGCTCTGCACAGCCCTATGTGTGTCTGTACACTGTGCCCCTGCTTCCACCTGTCCTGCACACGTGTTTGTGCACAGTGCAAATCTCACCCTGCCTGTATGGCGTGTAGCTGTGTGCTGCCATTACGATGCTTATGGGCATAGCTCCCAGGCACTATTGCCTAGGCCCCATTGAGCAGGTCCAACAGAATATGAGAGTGAGATTACAATAACACATTCTTAATACTTTGCATACCATGAAATGGCCAGGACCAGGATTTGTCCACTCCTGAAGTAGTAATCTTCCATGGTTATTTGGTTATGCTATTTCAGTAGGTCTCAAAGGTTCCCCTTTTATTCATCCTTTCCCTTCTTTCCAGTCCCCCCCTCCGTTCTGTTGAGAGCTCATCATTTACTGTTTAGTTGCTATTGTCAGTAGTTCTTTGAATATGCAGACACATATCAACACTGCTGTAATCTATATTGTTATCTATTTTCAGATGACGTGTCAAGAGGGGTACAGGCTCACAGAAAACTACAAGATAGACACAGAGTCCAATCAGAGTTTCCAACTTTTTCCTTGCATGTTTATGATTTATAATTTATTTCACTTCATGCATTACACTTCAAGCATTAGTTGGCACGGCCTTGTCTGGTCATGTGACCAGTAACATCCTGTAAAAATGATGTTCAACTCAATCCCCCGGGCACTCTTGACAAAGCGTGGACGCAAAACATTGTGTTCTGCTGGGTTACTGCTCATCACACATTTACTTCTTGTTCTGAACAAAATAAAGCCCACCTGAAAAAATTACAGTTCATGCTTTTCTTCTGAAAAGGAGGAAAGAGCCATGAGTGCTGGACTTTTCACACCTACAGACACAGGATATATCTGTGCACCAAGCACTGCAGGTGCTGCCCCCGCCTGATGAAAGTCAACTTTTTAATTGTGCCAGATGCTCCCACAAACTATGACTCCTGCTGGGCCCTGCAAGCTCTGGCTGGTCCCATCTATAGAAGTTAGACTCAAGGGGCTGGAGCAGACATCAAAGGGTGGCAGCTTGTTGAGTCCAATGACAGGGAGGCTCTTTTTTGGATAGTGTTTAGAAGTACTTTCTGGTATATGTCTTAACCTTGCCCCCTGCCAGCTTCTTGGAATTACCCCTGTTGCATGTGTCCCCACTCAGTGCGAACAGTTTCCTGCCATGCAATTTTTTTAACCTGCGGAGATATTTGTGTGTTTTTTGGCCCTTCTCGCCTAAGTCCACGCTGGTCTCAGCTCTCCCCTTTTAATTGTATGTGCTACTTCTAGTTGCCTTTGTGCCATTGCACTCTTTATCTTTAAAAGATTGTAAGATCAGCTTTTGGTTAGGTCACCCCTCTAAAATCATAATGACTGTTTCCTTGGATTACTGAAGGTTATCATCATTACCAATGTGTGTGGAGATGTAGTGTAGCCCTATGAAAAGTGTTAGATAAATGTCTATTACAACTGTCTTTTACAGTACTGCACAGTACATGCTAACTGCTTTCTGCCTCCTCCAGATCAAAGCCATCAGAATGTATCTAAGAATGTAATTATCTCAGCATTCAAGTGATGGCCAAACGTCACCCCGTCCACAGACTGTGCCCATAGGGAGTTGGACCTAACAAAGTAAGGCAGAATGCTGGAGAAACGTGAGACGCCTCACAGATGCAATTACATCTTCCTTATTACTACCTCTGGGGGTTCTGTTAAATGTGTTTTGTTATGTTAAAAATTTGAATGTAGAGGGACAGTAGGTCCCAGGGCTAAACACATGGAAATCGGGCAGACTGGATGAACCATGATTTTTTTCTGCCGTCACTTGACTATGTTTCCAAATCTGAAGTCAAAATACTTCCCTGGTGCATCATTTTGGAAGTCAAGATTTTTAGAGGAAACGATTTTTTGGATGTTCAAGCTGCTTTGTATATTACGGTAAACATTTTGACCTATGCCACTGTATTCCTTTTTATGTGCTCCTTTTAGTCTGTCTTGTGAATTTCCATTTCCCTCATTCTGAATCTGCTTTGACAATATTTGTTAGGCATCATTAAAGGGAGCACTCATTTTAAAATGATGATCCCTAGGTTTTTATCAATATTCTCAGTTGTTTTTAGAGACCAGTTCTCCCACATGGTGAGGGAGCAATATGTCTTATGCATGCAAGTTTGTGTAAGTCACATTAAAAGTGATGGTAATCTGTGGGTGTTCAGATACTGTCAGCTCAACCAGGAGGGGCAAGGATTGCCTCCAGCAGGACTAGTTAGCACAAAGATGGGCAACATGGGGGCACAGGGTGAGGCAGTATAGGCCAGAAAGAAACTACAGAGGCCTGTAGGGGGCTAAAGACTGGCAGATCAAAAAGTCTGAGAGGAGGCCTCAGCTGTGGAGGTGTAAAAACAGGCAGAAAGAGCACTGGAGGAGGTAGCAGGGGCGAGGCTAAAAGGTGATGTGTACAAGCATTAGGAGCCTGGGTAACACAATTTGTGACACAGAGGCTCTGATGGTGGAAGCACAACTGGACCTGGCAGCAATCGCAGAGACGGGACACAAGGCACCACGACTGGGACATGTCCATCCCAGGATACTCTGTGTTCAGAAGAGTCAGAAAGTAGAAGAAAGAACTGTGGGAGGGGCTATCCCAGGTAGACTCGATGGGCCAAATGGTCCTTTTCTGCTGGCACAACTCTATGATTCTATGAAAGGAAGGGGCATGGCACTGTATGTTGAAGAAGGAATAAAAGTCATGGGTATCAATGCAGAGGATATAGGGAGGGAAGTGTAATCGCAGAAATCCCAACAGTATGGTGGACCTCCTGAAAGCCAAATTCCTCACGATATGGCGACCTGGAGTTGTTGTATATATTTACGGGGGCGGGGGCAGAGCCTCCCCTGCAGAACCATTGGGTGTGCAGCCATCTCACTGTTGGGATTCTGTCTGTCGGGAATTCAGTGCCGGGATCATCAGGGTTGGACTTTTGCATGTCAAGATCTCATAATATAATCCTAGAGAGGGAGGGGAAGGGAAAAACATAACAGTAAGGATGGTGTACAGGCCAACCACCATGGAGAGAGGAGACAGACAAGGAATTGGGGAAGAAATAAGGAGGATGGCCAACTGGGTGGAGGGGCTGTGATGGGGGCTTCAATATGTTCAACGTAGACTGGAGCCCACCCATAGTAGTGCCTGCTAGGATTCAGGCAATTCTGGACCATTTCCAGGAAGCCTTTTTGAGTCAGCTAGTTAGGAAGCCAACAGCACATTGTGCTCAATCCAAGCTGGCAGTGTAGCACATGAGAAACACATCAAATGGAGAGCACACCAGTGTGGCACCGAACAGCGATGAGGCACAGGACAGTAAATCAACTGCTCAAAGCACTCAAACTTCTGTTGCCTTGCCTTTTCACAAACGAGGCTTCACCCCCTCATGAAGTGAAGCCCTGGGCATTGCTTCTTGCCCTGCTCTCTGGTTATCTACACCATAAGTCAATAAATATTTGAGCTTTTGATTTAGTGCCTGTGCCTCGTTGCTCTTCAGTGCACTGCTGCTATGCCCTCAGCTAGTTAGGGAACCCACTGGAGAGGACACAGTGCTGGTCTTGGTACTGACTAACTGGGACAGCACTAGTGAGGTCTCCATAAGGAAACCTCTGGGGAACAGCAACCATTGGACAGTCTCAGTCCACATAAGGAATAGGGCAAAGAAGGACCACATAAGGACTACAATGGTGGATTGCAGCGCTGCGGACTTCCTAGACATGGGGGAGCATCTCAGAGACAAGCAGGGATGGGAGAGGCCAAAGGGGAGGTGGAACATAAATTGTGCACAATCAAGGAAGGGATGTTGCAGGTGTCTAATCTGTGCACCATGGGGAAGGAAACTTCTATGGGTTTCAAGGGAGGGTGGGGTTGCAGTGGGTGGAAGGGTGGCCTTCAAAGAGTGTAAGTCAAGTCAGAGGAATTAAGATAGGGAGGTTGGGGGGAATGTCACGAGGCTGAGCAGGCAAAGATGGCAGATGCCAAATGGCATAGCTCCCTCAGAGGTGTCCAGAATCCTTCCAAAATCAATGTAGTTTCAGTCACGCAATGTACGGGAAATGTAAGGCAGTAACTTGGACTATGTCAAAACCAAGTGAAAAACAGACCCAGCTGTCATTTAACATGCAGACAAAGCCTCAGAATCCACCACAGACAACAGTGAGGGCCAAGAGTATGGCTTTGGTAAGGGAAGTTCCTGCTACTGAAGAACAGAACCAGACCTGACAACAGAGAGGCTGCTTGAGAGCCCTAATCACAGCCATGAGATCCGAAATGAGGGTGGGATTCACTAATATGAATGCCCAGCTGGCCCACGTTAAGTCAATTGTAGAGACACGTAGTGAGGCCTCAATGAGCCATGCCACCATACTAACAGAGGTTGTGTCCTGTGTAATCATGGCTATGGATAAATTAGCTGGCTGGGATGCAGAGAAGGCCCATCAGCACAATATAATAGAGCAGCTCCAGAGGTGCATAAATGACCAAGAAAATAGGTCACAGTGCTGTAACTTTCTCATACTAGGACTCCCAAAGGACATAGAGGAATGCAAACTGGAGCAATTTATTATGAAATGGTTGATCAAGCACCTTGAGCTAGAGGAGTCGAGCTGACGTACAAAGTTGAGAGGACCCACTGAATACCAGTGGATGTCCATGCCCAGGAGATTAACCACTACATTTCCTAAACCGATTTCATAGATATCAGGATAACGAGCAGTGCCAAGGGTGCCAAGAGACAAAGGACTGATCCAGGCTGGGGATGCCAGAATTCTAGTTTTTGCAGACTACACCAGCGAGCTCCAGGCTGTGTGGAGCAATTCTCTGACATGAAAGTTAAGCTTCACAGACTGGGTTGACTGCACCACCATATGTACTCTCCAAGCACAGAATTCTGAGACCAGGGCATCAACCCAGGACTTTCTCCAGTCCAGCAGAAGCAGACAACTTCATTAACTGAGAGGAGGTAGCGATGGCAAGGAGTTCAACATCGAGGGTGCATGAGAGGTACTTGTGTCTTTTATTTCTCACAATATGAGGCCCCCAAGGGCCCCTTCTCCTCTGTCCCTACTTTGTCGTAGCAGTGAGGCCAGACAAGAAATATCCACTCAGTGAAGTAGGCGAAGCCTTGTCAGGTGTGAGGTCAGAGTTATAAGCCTCGTGTAGTCTAGGCCACTGTGGTGCAGAGTTGTCCATCTGCTCACCTATCTTACTGTGTGCAATGTTCTGGCTAAGTCCTCCAGATGTGTTAACTTAACCAAATGTTTCTACACACTGGTTCTGTTAATCCTATGAGGTCCGGCCCAGGGTGGTGATGGAGGGCAGTAACATGTCAATGGGGGAGAGCAGAAGACACTACTGATGGAGGGCGCTGGCTGGGTGTGGCGTGACTACCATCAACCACTGTGGCAGAGCTCCTGTATTTGCAATGAAGAACGTTGCACTGATGCTGCTTTCTGTGGGCTCCCCAGTGGCTGGAACTAGGCCCCAACCTTCATTACTGAACTGGTTTATATTCTGGGATTCACCCATTAATGCTGTTTACCCTTTGTGAACTGTTTTCTCTTTTGACTTACTAGTTCTACATACTGTTAAAATTGTTTTGCTATTTACATAGTGAATGGCTTGTATGAACTTAATTTTCTGTGCTTAGTGTACTTTGCCAGAAATTATGTGGCCTGCCTTTCACTCAGCCCTCCTGAGCATGAGTTGGAAGGGAGCGGAGTGAGGTTTGTGTTTTTGCAATCAGTACTTTGGGTGGGAGAGTTATAGGCTCAAGAACAAACCGCTCGGATTACTTCAGCAGGCTGTGGACTGGACTGAGCCCCTAGCTAACCTTAGTTTAGAATGGTCTTTTATAGGCTGGCTCATATGGTGACTGTACTAAAACATTATGCTTCATCTGACACCTTGTGGGGTATGGTTGCCACTGATGGGGGAGAGCTGGGGCACCTAGCAGTGCATTTCTCATGTATTATTTGCCGCAAGTGGGGGGAGTTGGTAGGACCAGTTGGGTATTTGTCCTCGGGGGGGGGGCTGCAAGACTTTCATATCTGAAAGGGCGTGGGCCTTGCTCCAGGGTGGGGTTTTGGACAATGGAGAAAAGCAGAATACATTGGTTCATTGCTAATATGTTTGCATTGCTCAACGAGGTGGTTCAGCAGGCAGCACAGCTCTCCTCATAGTTGGAAGGGTAATCTGAATTGCAGCAACATTTACGTAAGTACTTATGGCTGATACACTAAAACTAATGTCTTGGAACATTAACGGTTTAAAATTGCACATAAAATGGAAAAAGCCGTGGAACACATAAGAAAATTCAACCCTGATGTGGCATGCCTACAAGACACCCATGCTATGGGAGCCAAACCCAAGCACTTGATTCCAGGATTCCAAGAATAGGATTCTTAGAATGGCAGTGGCGTACAGGCCACCATCTCAGACGGAGGAGTTAGACAGGGAACTAGCGGGACAGATCAGGAGGACCTGTGAGAAGGGTAGTGTGGTGATTGTGGGGGACTTCAACATGCCAGGCGTGGACTGGAGCACCCCAACAACCAGGAACAGAAGGGAGCAGGTACTGCTGGATGCCTTCCAGGACAGCTTCCCTGCTGAAAATGGTCAGTGAACCAACCAGGTTAGGAAATACCTTTGACCTTGTGCTGGCAAATGGGGACTTTGTGAGAGAACTTACAGTGGAGGAACTGCTGTCAGGAGTGACCACCGACCAGTATGGCTCACATTGGATATGGGCAAGAAGGAGGAATCTGCACAATAGTGCTGGACTCAGGAGGGCTGACTTTGGGAGGATGGGGAAGTGGTAAAGGGTACCTGGCCAGAATTCAATCTAGTATGGACACTAACCAGAGGTGGAGCCATAAAGCTGGGGACAGAGAGGCAACCAAAACCTGCTGCAAAGCCCAGAGCAAGAAGGCTGGGCTAAGAAACTGATCTGGTTGAGCAAGGAGGTCATGAAAGGTAAGGAGGAAAAGAGCTACCTTAGAAAGTACAAGAAAACAGGGAGGGGAGGAAGGGAGGAGTACTTGACAGAATCAGGGAGGTGACAAGGGCAGTAAGGGGAGCCAAAGCATCTACGGAACTCAGGCTGGCACAAGGCATTAAGAAGGGGGAGAAGGACTTTTTAAGTACATAAGGGAGAAAAGGAGCTGTAAGGACCACATAGTAAGGATTAGGAAGGAGGGGGGTTGGGTGGAAGCAGGGTGCGATAAGGCGGAAGAACTAAATGAATACTTGCTCAGTATTTACTAAAGAGAAGACGGGGTGACACCCAAGGTGGGAGAAATGCAGAAGCAGGGGAGAAGTGGTGACAGATGGGGAAATCAAGTGGAGAGTAGAGTTCGAGAGGGTTGAAGGCACTGAGGGTGGACAAGGCGCCAGGCCTAGATGGCATCCACCCAGGGTACTGAAGGAGCTGGCAGAGGTCCTTGCAGGACCTTGCAGACCTATTTAATGCCTCACTCACATTTGGGGTGGTACCTCAGGACTGAGGTGATGGTTTCATGGTGCCCCTCCACAAGAGTGGCCCCAAGGTTGAACCGGGAAACTACAGACCAGTGAGCCTCACATCCATCGTGGGTAAGCTAATGGAGACTATCCTGAAGGAGAGGCTTGTGGCCTTCCTGGAGGCCAAAGGACTACAGGACAGCACACAGCATAGCTTCATATGTGGCAGATCCTGCCAAATGAGCCTGGTCGAGTTCTATGACTGGGTAACTAGGCAACTGGACAGGGGCCATGCAGTGGATGTCCTGTATCTGGACTTCAGTAAGGCATTCGACTCAGTGCCACATGGAAGGCTGGAAGGAAGCAGGGATACAGGCGGGTGCAAAGCTGGTGAGATGGGTAGGAAACTGGCTGCAGGGAAGGCAACAGAGGGTGGTGGTGGGTGGGAGCCCTCACACCCAAGGGCAGGGACGAGCTGGTGTTCCACAGGGCTCCAGTGTTGGGACCAGTGTTGTTTGGGATATTCATTGCAGACATATCATGGGACATCAAGAGCAAGATCAGTCTGTTTGTTGATGATACCAAGGTAAACGCGTGGTGGATGACCTAGGGGATGGCAAGGGTTGCAGGATGATCTGGCAAAGCTTGAAACCTGGTCAGACACCTGGCAACTGGGCTTTAATGCCAAAAAGTGCAAGGTGTTGCATTTTGGGATGAAGAACCCAAGGAGGAGTTACCAGCTAGGGGGAGTGCAGCTAGCCCAGACAGAGGGAGGAGAAGGAGCTGTGTGCCATTACAAGGTCAATGAACAACTCGCACAATGTAGGAAGGCAGCTGTAAAGGCCAACAAAATACTGGGTTGTATTGCAAGGGGTATATCCTAGGAGGGAGGAGGTGATTCTGCCACTGTATAGGTCATTAGTTAGACCACACCTGAGTACTGTGTGCAGACTGGCCGTCCAGATCTGAAGAGGGACATTAAGTTACTGGAGGTACAGCGGAGAGTGACAAAGATGACTGAAGGGGCTGGGGGACCTCCTACATGAGAGAAGGTTGAAGGAGTTGAACATGTACTCACTGGAGGAGAGGGAGACAGGGTGACATGATTGAAACCTTTAAATACATGAAAGGAATAAACAAGATGGGTATGCAGAGGGGCTGTTCAAAGTAAGGAGGGAGGGCCACCAGGGCCATGATATGAGACTGGAGCAAGGAAGGTTCAGGAGGGAGATGAGGAGACACTTTTTACAGAGAGGGTGGTAGCTGGGTGGAATGTGTTACATGCTGAAGTGGTATGCAGTAGAACAGTGGACTGCTTCAAACGAGGATGGGACAGGACAAGGGGGAGGGTTAATGAAGGGGAAGGGTGGAAGGGAGGGGCAGCTGCAGAATAAGGGGTGCTAGCTGCACATTCGAGCAGACTTGATAGACCTCTAGGCCTTTATCTGCTGGCAAATTTCGTATGTTCGTATGCACTTAAAGAAAAACTGGGTGAAGGGTACCAGGACAGGAGCCACTTTTAACTTGAAAGCCAGAAGGACGGCTATAAGCACGGTTATATGGGCTGGCAGTATAGCCTAGAGGTTACATAGAAACATAGAAACATAGAAGTTGACAGCAGATAAGGACCGCAAGGCCCATCCAGTCTGCCCATTTCTTTTTCAACCTTATGAATGTGCCATCGGCCTTTGCTCTGTCAGTGACCTATCTATTCATAGTCATTTGTATTGCTCCCTTATGCCTATCCCATGCCTGTTTGAAGCCCTGCACTGTATTCATAGCCACCACTTCTTGTGGTAAGCCATTCCATGCATCCACCACCTCTTCTGTGAAAAAGAATTCTCTACATTCCCCTTAATCGGCCTCCTCTAATCTCATGCTGTGTCCTCTTGTCCTGCTATTTTTTCTTATATTTAAACATGTTAGACTCTTTCACCTTGTTTATGCACTTAAGGTGTTGAAGGCCTCGATCATATCACCTCTCTCTCCTTTGCTCAAGGGTATACATATTGAGTCTGCTAATCTGTCCTCATATGTCTTCTGGATGCAGTCCCTGCACCATTTTGGCTGCTCTTCTCTGACTGCCTCAATTTGGTTAATGTCCTTGTGAAGGTGTGGCTCCAATACTGCACGCAGTACTCAGATGGGCTCAACTAATGTCTTGTGCAGAGGGATTATTACCTCCCTCTACGACTTGTGATACCCCTACTAATACACCCTAACACCCCCCTAGCCTTACCTACTGCTTTAGAGGTCTGCTTGATGATTTTAGGTCATCAGTGATGATGATGCCCAAGTCTCTTTCTTCCTTTGTGACTCAGCAACTCCTCCCAGCCTATAAGTGGCTTCAGGGTTCTTCTTCCTATGTGCATGATTTTGCACTCTTGCATTAAATCCTAGTTGCCACTTTTCTGACCATTCTGCTAGTTTATCCAGATCTCTTTCTCATTCTGCCCACCCTATCTGGCTTTATCTCACTCTGCTGCAGATCTTGTGTCATCTGCAAACAGACAGTTTTACCCTCAGTCCATCTGCAAGGTCACTAATGAAGATGTTGAATAGGACTGGCCCAGGACTGATCCCTGAGGTACCCCTAATTTGTGACTTGCATCTCTTCTGACTGTATACCATTTACCACTCTCTTGTTTTCTGCCAGTCAACCAGTTTGCCACCCAGTTGACCAACTCTGACCCACCCGAGCCTACCCAGCTTATTTATCAATCTTCTATGTGAACAGTGTCAAAAGCTTTGCTGAAGTCAAGGTAGGCGCATCAATTGCTCCCCCTTGTCCACCACTCTGGTTACCCAGTCAAAGAAATCTATGAGATTAGTTTGACAGGACCTTCCTTTTGTAAACCCATGCTGTCTTGGATCCCAGCCTTATGGATTCCAGGTGTTGCACTATCCTTTCCTTAGAGTGCTCATAATCCTTGCCACTACTGAGGTAAGACTGACGGTCTGTAGTTCCCCGCCTCCTCCCTCACACCACTCTTGTGGAGCGGGATCACATGAGTCTTCTCCAGTCCTCTGGGACCTCTCCTGTGCTCAGAGACTCACTAAACACCCCTATAATGGCTCTGCTAGTTCCTCCTTTAGCTCCTTAGTACCCTGGGATGTATGCCATCAGGTCCCATTGTCTTATCCACTCTGAGCTTGCAAGCTCTTGTAGGACCCTTTCTTTTGTGAAGGGAGTAAGCTCACCTCCTCCCTCGCTGTGTCCATGATGCTGAGCTGTGGGCCCTGCCCTACCTTCCTCTTCTTCAGTAAATGCTGAGCAAAAAGTATCTATTTAGGATAGATGCCTTCAGGGTCCTCCTCCTCACATGCTCCCCTTTTCTCCATTAAGCTTAGCAATACCCTCTGACTTTCTCCTTTCAATTAATGTATCTATAGAAAGTCTTGTCACCTTCTTTTACTGTTGTGCTAAGTATGTTTCCTCAGTTTGGGACTTTGGCCTGCCTTACTGCCTTACCTGCTCCCCTTTAGGGCAGTTTGGCATGCCTCCTCATCTTCATCCTGCTGTGTTCCTTATATTTCCTGAAGGCCTTTTGCCTGACCTTTTCACATTGTATTTGAGAACCAAAGTGGTCTTCTTCTTTTGCACTTCCTTTTCTGTCTAACACAATGGGATGTTGCTTCAAGTATTGCATCCTTAATGCTTGCCCACTTTGCTGTACCCCCTCACCTGTGTTTTTTTGCCAGGGCTAGCTTAACTCTGTTGGCCATCTTATCAAAGTCAGCTCCTCTGAAGTCCCACATATTTTGCCTTGGAATGGGATGATTTAGATGTAGTAGCCAAATTGAACCATACCATGTGATGGTACTGTGCCCCTAGGTGACCTTCTACCTGGAGATCTGGTGATCCTTCTTTGTTAGTCAGTACTAGATCTAGGATAGCCCTGTCTCTTGTGGGTTGCTGTGCCAGTTGTTTGAGGCCCTCCCTCTGCAGGGAATCCACTATGAGTCTAGTTCTGGCAGATGTTCCTGCTGGTATTGATTAATCTGTATCTGGCATGTTGAAGTCTCCCATTATCAGAACCTCCCTTTAGCTGTCATGTTTTGTATATCTTCTAACAGTAATGTGTCTATGTCCTCCCCCTGGTCTGGGGCCTGTAGACAACCCCAGTTCTTATGGCTGTCCCATTTCCTGTTTCCAGGGTGACCCACAGTTCTTCTGGCTCCTTATGTGTATTCTGAATTTCTGTAGCTTTGATATTTTCATTAACATACAGGCCTCCTCCCTTTTTGCACCTCGGTCTCTTCTGAACAATACATAGCCAGGTACTGAAGTCTCCCAAAGTGTGGTTACTGGTAAGCCACGTCTCACTAATTGCTACTATGTCCAGTTTAGCCTCTGACATTATTGCCTGCAGGTCTGGGATCTTATTTCCCAGGCTGTGAGCATTTGTATACATGATTTTCCATTGGCCAGATTTTGGTGTGTTAGTTGTTGGGTGAAGTTTGGTACTACTCCTGTGCATCGTATGGGGAGACAAACCTTTTTCTTACCTGGTGATGCAAATGAACGGCAAACACGCTGAATTCTGTTTGACCACTAGCTGAGGGAGGAGGGTGTTCTTCCCATTGACGTATGGGGTGCTGCACCCCTCTCCCATTTGCTAGTTTAAATATTCTGCAAAGACGCCAAACTTCTGCCCCAATGCACTGACTCTCTTTAGTCAGATGCAGTCCATCAAATTTAAAGAACTTCGCTCCCAGAACTGTTGCCAGTTCCCTACAAATCTGTGTCCTTTTCTCCTGGCACCAGTCCTTGAGCCACGTGTTTAGCTGCCCTATCTCCCTTCTCTGACCTTCTGTCCATCTGCTCCCTCTCCCAGACTGGCAGGATCTCAGAGAAGGAGATGCCAGATGAAATAGATGATAGTTTGTCACCCAGCCTAGTCAGGTGTTCCTTGGTCTCACAACTGGACTGGCTGGCGTAGATCATTAGTCCCTATGTGTACTAGGACATCAATGTTTTCTCCTGCTTTGTGAACAATTTTAGCAATGCGGTCAGTGTCTCTATTCTGATGTACCTGGGAGACATCTGACCATCACCCCTGGCTGGAGATGGGTATCAACTCCCTGAATCATGGAGTCTCCTATGATCAGAAGTTTTTGGATTTCCTTTGTGCTTGTTTAGTTTTGGTTCCTGATTTGGGTGAGTTTTGTTGTGCTAGCTCTGTGCTGCAGTGTCCTGCTCTGCAGTGTCTTCTGCCTCTTTATTTGATTTCAGAGATAGAGCAGATACCTGTTTGTAGTGTTTATATGGTTTTTGGAGGCAATGTGATGGAGAGCAGAGAGTGATGGGGCACCTGATTTGCTCCTCCTAACCACCTGCCAACCCCCTGGACCAACTACCTCTGCGTGTTGAGGTTTTTTGTTGGATGCTGGGGAAATGGCGGGTGGTTCTTATCATGTGTTCCTCTTCAATATGAAATTTGAGGCGGGCAATCTCTGCCCATGCTGCCCGGAGCTGAGCCCTAAGATCTCTCAAAGGCCCAGCATGTAGGACAGTGTCCTAAATCCTGTAAGACTGTCCTCTGAAAATTGTTCCAGTACCTGCAGTTAATGAAACCATTCCAAATAAGTTGCTGGGCTTGTAACCTAGTCAGAGTAACTGGGGAAGGAAAAAAGGAAAAAATGCAAGTAATGGTTTAATTGTGCTTTGTTTAATCCTATATAACAAGTTAAATTACTAGTGCCCCTGTAAATGAGATCACTTGTGGAGGCCCCACTGATCCGCCTTTCCTGCTCTGCCACAGGAAATGTCACAACTGTGGTACCCTATAAAAGGAGTGTAGCATGGGGTGGTTGGGGATGGGTGGGTGGCTGGGCCCTTCCTGCCTAAAAAGAAGAACCACGGATGAAAGAACAAGGATGTAAGAGCAGAAACAATCAGTCAACAACAAATTCAGTAACCTTGAAAGCTTATCCTAATGTTAGATAAAACTGTAAACCTGTGGAAGCACCACCTGTAATAATTTCAGAGAAGATATATCCTGTAAGAAACACTTTGCTCCAGAGAAAATAAAGCAGTAACAGAAGATATACCTTGCAAAAGACAATTTGAATCAGAAGATTACAGCAGTAATCTGTTAGCACACACCTGTAGGCACACCTTGTAATAATGCAAAGAAGGTATACCAGCAACAACAATTTGAATCAGAGAAAAATAAAGCAATGAAATGTTAGCAACAAACAGTAGCAATCCCTGTGAGTAGAAAATAAAAACACCACCACACAGTAAATCTGCTTAGCCAAACTAAGTCTTAATCCTTCTCCCTTGCTCTGGTAAGTTTCTCTACTCTGCCTTTCAAGCAGTCTTAGAAGGAAAGAGCTCAGGTGAAGCTAGGTGCCTTGGCCAGCAAACCAAGTCTTCCAAGTTAGAGGAATAAGGTGTGAATAAGCTTGATACATCCAGCAGATCAGACCTAAGTTTGATTCTCACTACCTTCACTTGCGTACTGTGTGACTCTGAGCAAGTCACTTAACCGCCCAGTGCTCACAGGTCACCCCTGAAAACAGGCACTTGTGCCTAGTGGGCCTTACCCGGTTACCAAAGACTAAAATAAAAAAAAAAATACAAAAATAAAAATAAAAAATAAAATATGGCTCCAGCCCAATGTCCAGACGAGCATGCAAAAACCTTTTGATGACACAGGTGGAAGATTTTCCCTCATATAAATTCTGACTAGTACGGAAAAGTAGTCATGGATTTGTTCTTTATCCTAATTTTGCCTTTGTGGAGTTGTTCACCAAGCTTTTTCTGAAAATGGCTCAGTTTGAAGGGGATGGCAGATAGCGAGGATGCTGTGTTTTGGATGGTGTGACAGGCCACTCCTCAAGCATCCCTTACAAAGCCATAAGCAGTACAGCAGCCCTGAAATCCTTAATGTCAGACCATGGTCTTTCTGATTCCTGGTGGCTCCAGAACCCAACACAGCGAGAGTGTTTCTTCTCACATGCATGCACATCCTATACTAGGAGAGATCTTATTCCGACTTCCAGAGGGATTCTGCAGGGGATGGAGGGAGTGGAGCTCGGTGCTTTCCTGTTGTCTGACCATGCACCGCTCCTGTTCAGGGGCACTGCAGGGAAGGGGGAGCAGTCAGTCCAAAGTCTGGAGGATGTATCCTACCTTCCTGAGGGACCCACAATTTAGAGATCATGTTACTAATGCAAAAAGAGGCTTCTTGAAGCATAACAAACTGGGTGAGACAACTGTAACTGTTAGAAGGGGAGACCTTAAGGCAACCCTGAGGGGAGTGATCATCTCTTATGGCAGTCACAAACTGAATGCCACCAGGACTCGGCTGTGGAAACTGGAGCAATCTATACAGCAGCTTGAAAACCTACGCAAAGCATTCCTGGAACCATTGGCATATGGGAAGCTACAAAAGGTCAAAAACTGAATATAATACCAGCTCTTGCTATCTATCTAGAGCTGGGGTCTACTATGAAGGGGAGCATGCTGGGAAATGGTTGGCATTGCAGCTCCACAAGAAATGGGTGGCAGCCATCTGCATACTTCAGGGGAGAGAGGGGTTACAATAAAAAGGCAGGCAGGTGTAACTTCAGAAACTGAAGGAGAGGGCAAGGTAGTGAGGAGAGCAAAAGCACAGATGGAAAGGAGGAAAGGATTGCAGAGGGGGTAAGGGGAGGAGGAGGAAAGGACGTCCTTTAGATACATCAGTCAGAAAAGGAAGACAAAAGGGGGTAGTCAGACTAAGGAGTGGGTCGGAATTGGTTGAGAGAGATGGAGAAAAGGCAGGAATACTGAACAAATACTTTTGCTCAGTATTCATAGTGGAGGGGGGAATTTCGAGAAGGAGCATACACTAGGAAGCAGAGACAAGCAGGATGATGGACTCTATACTATTTTCACAAAAGAGGGTTTTGAAAGTGTTAAGGATGCTAAGGGTTGACAAAGCCATGGGTCCTGACAAACTGCCCTAACGGATGCTAAAGGAACTAGTTGTGGCACTAATGGTCCAGCTGATGAACTTGTTCAGCAGTTATCTGGAATCAGGAGTGGTCCCAGTGGACTGGAAAAGGATAGATGTTGTCCCCCTATATCCAAGAATGGCTGGAGAGAAGAGCCTGGAAATTACAAACCAGTGAACCTAACCTGGTAAGGAAACTGATGGAGATCCTGTTGAAAGAGAGATTAGTAGAATTTCTGAAATCTTTTTTTTTTGACTATTTTTATGCTCCATCCTATGGTGAACTCTTTCTGGTTATCTCTCATCTCACCCAAAACTCTGCCTCCCACCAGAGACACCCCACCTCCCCTCGCACCATCCTGATGGAATCCCTGGCCGCCCTATCCGCCCAGGGTGCTCTATCTATAATCAAGTGTGCCGGGGCTGGGCAATTGGCAGGAGAGAGGAGAGTGCCCGGTATTGGGAGCGTGGCCCAGCAGGGACGGAGGAGCTTTCACCTATCCCCAAGAACTGGGATTTTCTTTCAAGTTTTTCCCCAGGAGCGCAGCTGTGCAATGACGTCAGCATGGCAACCCATAGACATCTGCTGCGCTCCTCCCCCTTAGCTGCTGTGCACTAGTAGTACCTACAGTCTCCACCGGAGGTCTCTACTGCGCCAGAGGCACCTTGGATCCTCAAGGAGAGGAGAGCAGTCCATCGGATGCTCAATCCTCCCCCTCCCCTGCTGACCACTGGTGCCTGAGCCCATTCCCGAACTCGGGACGCCGGCATGGCACGAGGTGTGGCATCCAGCACCTCAACCCTCAGCCCCACTGGGCAGGCTTAATTCCTGAAATCTAATGAATTGAAGGTCAGTAAGCAACATTGGTTCACTAGGAGGAAGTTAAGCCTGATGAAGCTAACATATTTTTTTTTGTTGTTAAAGATTTTATTGATTTCAGATACAACAAATCGTACAGTCAAGTTTTGTATATACAAAGGAGTAAACGTTGCTATGTTATCTAAATTGGGGATTATCATACCTGACATCGATGTTGGAGAACACATGAGTGAAGCATCTGCGGAGTGGGACCATTAAACTGGCGGGTACCTACCTCACCTCAGAGAGAAGGAGGACAGACTCTCTGAAGTCCGATCATGTATCCAGGCAGCTGTTATGATCTGAGTTACTGGGCTTCATGTGGTACAATGCTCGTTTGTCATCTGCAAGGGAGAAGAGGGCCCACAAAGTAACATAGAACTACCAAAACACATTATAACTATATACAACACTGGGGTGTAGCTATTACTAATTATTAACCAGCATAAGTGCAGCTTAATAGCCTCTTGGGTGTTCAATGTGGGGTACACAGCTCAGTGTTTGTGTATATTTATGAGCTGAATGGTATGTGCTTGGTGTTTATAACTTGAACTTTGTCGTTTCTCAATATTCCACCCTCTGTAGGATGCTGGGTAGGTGTAAGATTTAAGGCCCAGTGGAGAGGGTGAGACAAGAGTGCTGGAGAAGGAGGACAAGGCAGGGGAGGCCGGAGGGTGCTGTCGAAATGCTTGAAGAAGAGTGAACAGAAGCCTGAAGTTTAAATAGGGTGTGTGGGAGGAGCTATTCCCCCCACTGACCTGCATGCTAAAAGCCTTCCAATTCAATGTGGGGTACACAGCTCAGTGCGTGTGTATACTTATGAGCTGAATGATACATGCATGGTGTTTATAACTTGAGCTTTGGCATTTCTCTGTATTCCACCCTTTGTAGGATACTGGGTAGGTGTAAGATTTAAGGCCCAAAAAAGAGAAATAGCATAGTGATTACCTCCTCCAACTCCAGAGAGTGTGATCAGTAGCACGCAGGAGAGGAAAAAAACCCCTTTGGGGGAGCCTCCAAGGACCCATAGCTACTGACTTGCCCATCCTCTGGGCATACTAAGAGAAGAATAATCCTAAATGTGGCTAAAGTTTAGCTATGGTTTTGTGCAAAGATTCAGTCTGATTTGCTGGTTGAAGAGTCCTGTTTCGAGGTTGATGATGAGTAGGAAGTCAACGCTGAAGATGAAGGTTCTGGCAGATGAAGAGATGCAACTTGGAATGATTTCTGGATGGACAGACAATGGTTAATCCGTGTCCAAGGTAGCTGTGAGTGAAGCAGATGTGAGTGTAGATATACAGTCAGTACGACTGAGGAATATGCTAAAGTTGAAGATTTTGAGATCATAGATGATGAAATGGTTGGAGCATTGTGTGGCTGAGAATGATGATAAGGTTGGAGTGGAGCCCACTGGGAGGCTTGCATGGCTGATGTACAGCAATTGAAACAATAGGGTATGATCGAGTACCTTGTCAGGAAGAGAAATGGTCCTGCAATGTCCAAGGAATTGAGGTGAGCTCCACAGATGTCCGGGGTAGAAACTTGAGCTGGAACTGGAATAGAAAGGAAGATGAATTGTAGTAGAAGAAGTGAATGAATTGATGAAGTAAAGTAGGCCTGGCTGTGGGCTAGCTGGAGCATGGGAATCCCATGTAGGTCCAGTGTATACAGTATTCAAATGTTCGAGCAATAGAATAGGTCTCAGGTGGTCAGACTGGGAAGGCAAGACCCTATGTGGGTCTGCCTTGGTGAAGATGGAAATACATTTGAGTAATGAAAATTTCCCCTTGTATGACATGATAGATTTGGGATGGTGAGACCCCCACATGGGTTCGTCATCACCATAGTATGATATGACCCGGGGTAAGGGGAGGGCAAAACTCCGCCTAAAGCTGCCTGTAGATGATAGAGAAATACATTCAAGCAAGGTAATGCTCCATTGTGGTCATGTTTGTGTTGGGATGGGGGGACCTTCCCACAATCCACCATCACTGCATTATGACATGATCCAAGATAAGAAGGGCGAGACCCATTGTTGGGATGGTGGAACCCCACGTGGTCCACAATCGACGTAGTATTGAATAGTTCAGAGTAAGAAGGATGAGAGTCACATGAGTCCATCTGGAATGACATAGCAATATGAGTAAGGCCCTTCGTGGGGCATGCATATTGGGATGGCAGGACCACACATGGTCCTCCATCGCCATAGTATGGAACAGTCCAAGGTAAGAAGGGCAAAATCCCTATGTGAATTTGCCTGTAGTGATGAGGAAATATGTCTGAGCTATGCATACGGCCCTTTTGTAGGGCGTGTCTGTTTGGGATGGTGGGACCCCATGTGGTCCGCCATCGCTGTACCACTGAATAGTACATGATTGGATGGCAGGACCCCACATGGTCCACCATCGCCATGGTAAGGAGTAGTGTATGTTTGGAATGGCAGGATCCCACGTGGTCCACCATCGCCATAGTAATGAATAGTCAAAGGTAAGGAAGGCAAGACCCCCATGTGAGTCTGAAAGTAGTAAAATGTAATGCATTAGAACTATGAGTAGGCCCACTTGTGAGGCATGTATGTGTGGGATGGCGGGACTCCACATGGTCTGCCATCACCATAGTATTGCACTATGTAAGGTAAGGATGATTGGACCCTCCCATGGTCCATCAACACAGTACTAGCCGATAGTTCCAAATAAGGAGAACAAGACCCCAAGTGAGTCCACCTGTAGTAAATGGAAGTTAGATTGAGCAATGAGTAGTTGCCCCCTTGTTGGCATGATTGGTAGGGATGGTGGAACCCCACGTGGTCCACCATCGCCAAGTTGATAGATGGTCCGAGCAAAGGACAGTGAGACCCCCACGTGGGTCTGCCTGGCATGAGTAGGAAATACATTTGAGCTATGAGTAGGGCCCCCTTGTGGGGGGTGTAAGACTGGGACGGCAGACCTCCTGTGGTCAATCATCACCATTTCATGGAGAACTCTGAGATTGGGAGGGTGACTCCCCCATGAGTCGGCCTGTAGATGATATGGAATAACGTTTGAGCAAGAGTAATGCCCTATCGTGGGGCTAGGTTGGTTGGGATGGCGGGACCCCACATGTCCGCCATCGCCATAATATTGCACAGAGAGGTAAGGGTAGCAGGACCCCCCCCATGGTCTGCCATAGCAGTATAGTGCATAGTCCAAGGTAAGGAGGATGACACGATAGTTTGGGATGGTGGGACCCCTCATGGTCCACCATTGCCATGTTGATGGACCATGCTTGTCCAAGAATATGAACAGCATCTAGGATTGTAAACTGTTTTGCAAGTTCATTCACTGACACTGCTGTCCCGCTATCAAATTCATGGATTATTGAAGCCAACATCCACTTTCTGTACAGACATTTCACATTGTGGATTATTCCCTGATCTATTGCTAATGTTCCGTCTGGAGTGGCCTTATAATAAATCCCGGTTTCATCAACCTTGTATACGCAGTCCGAGATGTAGTCTTAAAACAAAGTAGGCAACACACTGTGAATCCAGCTTTCAGCTGATGTCTGATCTGCATCTTTTTTCTCTCCATGTAAATGCTTAAACACAATGTTATGTCTCACCTTAAAGCGACTGAGCCAGCCATTGCTCAGCTCAAAACCTTGCTTACCCGTTGCTAATGCCAGATTTCTCACTTTCTTTTGAAGCATCGGGCCAGAAACTGGCATATCCGAACAACTGGCATGTTCAAACCATCTAAAAAGCACATCATCAACTTCCTGATCCTTCCCCTCCCTCTTCCTTTTTCACTTAAGATTGCCATTTGTCTGGAACTCATTCATAATCTGAATTTTGTTTTTGACTACATGGCATATCTGACTCTGGGACACACCGAATTGCCTTGCCACATCAGTTTGTGAAGTCCCAGGGCTAGATAACAAATTCAAGGCTCTTACTTTATCTGCTAGTGAAAGCTCTCTTCTTTTCTTAGGAGTCTCTGTCATTGTGTAGCGATCGTGAAGACAGCAGGGTATGAATGGGATACAAGTGCAGAGTTTTTATACAGAATCGGGTTCCAGTGAGCATGATTAGCACCTATTTAATGTGCAATTGGGCTACTGAAGCTGGCGCTGTGATGTAAATGCTATCGGGGTAATGAAATAAATGATGAGCAATTGAGTAAGTACGTGCTAAATGGAGTAATCATGTGCTCAGACAGCTGCAACACTAAAAAAAATTATGCTTTTAAAAGGGTGGTCTGTATGCTTTAAAGTGAGCATGTTTTAATGGGAAACATTGATTAGGAATCGGGGATCAGAAATTTTATGCAGTTAAGCGTTTTTTTCTAATAAGCGGTATGCGATTAACTGGGTTTGATTGTATATACATTTGGGCACTCTGGGGGTGGGCTCCCAGTGTGCCACATGAGTTGGAGGGGTACATAATGCCAGCATGGGAAATGGGCACCCTGATGTTGGTGCGGGGATGGGGAACAGAGGGAGCAGGGAGGACAGCAGCAGTGGGAGGGTGCAGGAGGGTTTTCTTTTCTGCCATTGCTGGGAGGGAGCAGGGACGACAGGAGCAGTGGGACGGTGTTGGAGGAGTGTTATCCAAAAGATGGCGGTGGCAACACAACTGCACGTGCGCGGCACTTGTGCATGCATAGTTGCAGTGAATGACATTTTGCCATCCACAATATGATGGTGCCAGAGGAACTGCGCATGCAAGTGAGTTGTGCATGTGCATTTCTTGCCCGGAATGTGGAAGTAACAGTCAAAATAGTGCAGCTGTTATTCCGTAGCAGCCGATCGTGGTGGAGTGTTTCAAGCTCTGTTGGACTTCTGGAAGGATACTTCCAAAGATCCAGTGGAAGAGTTCACAATCAGCCATTTTTGTAAGCTATGATCGATCCCAAACCGGCTGTAGGCTTCGCCCACAGCTGTAAAAAGGTGCTCCTTTTAAGCATTTTTAACCTGAAAAAATGGGCCCCCTATTCAAACCGTTAGTGCAGCTCCAACAGGCTTAGTGCCACTCTAATGGGATATTGTGCAGCTTGTAGCCTGCTAGCATGACAGTTGCTATAATCAAAAACCACACTTAGGACATTGTTAAGTGGTTAAAACAGTTGTTCTAAATGCACCACTACGCCCATGCAAATGAGATGAACCTCTTGCATACAAGGTACTGTGGTATACTGAAAGGGTTGCGGAAGCACTAAAAGGCCATCCTGCCA
Organism: Neoceratodus forsteri; assembly: GCA_016271365.2. Lineage (NCBI taxonomy): Eukaryota > Metazoa > Chordata > Ceratodontiformes > Ceratodontidae > Neoceratodus > Neoceratodus forsteri. Next base: position 1,401,549,189 of record CM028132.1, read on the forward strand.
GTGCTACTTAATGCTTCCAAAACAACACTTTTAACAAGGTGCACAGTGGTACATGATACACCCCGCCCCCCTCCATGCAGCACTGGTGCCTGTCAACAAATATTCACCTCCCTCATCTGACCCCAGTTGTAACTGAAATTATCCATGTACTAGTGTCACCCACTTTTCCTCATCCGGTCCCTGTTCTATTATAGTATACTGTCAAAGCTAATATTAGATTTTAAAATCAGTCAACCAATACCTTTTATATCTGAGGTACTTTATCTTTTTTCTTTGTTTAATTAGAAGATTGTTTACCTGATGTTAATAGGTGTGATGTGTGGAACAGCTCTTAGCCTGGCCGCTGACGTATCTAGGTAGGTAGGTAAAACTTTATTTTCATGCAGGAATTTAACATGTCATTTGGACGAACAGTCCAGTTTACAAGACAGTCCTGTTCTTGACATTCCTAAAAATTTCAAAAATAACAATCAGGGAAAATAATCTTGCTCTACTGCCCCACTCTACATCACCAGCGTTATGACCTCACTGACTGTGACATCACAGCTACTTAGGAACAGCAAGTGAGTTACTGCCAGGTCATTCACCTGTGACACCTGCACACTTGCACAAGAAATCAAAAAAGCATTCCAAAACCAAGCATACCTTGAGGGAGGAAGATAGGGAGGCTTACACTATGAAATCTAGGAAGGCGGGGAAAGAGGTCCGGGCAGCCAAGGTAGTGAAAGAACTTAGGCTGGCTCAGGGGATTAAGGAAGGAGAAAAGGACTTCTTCCGATATATCAAGCAGAGAAGAAGGAGAAGGGAGGGGATTGTTAAGATCAAAAGAGATGGGGGGTGGGTTTGAAAGAGTGAGGAATTAGCTGAGGCACTAAATGAGTACTTCTGCTCTGTGTTCACCTGGGAAGCCAGTGGGCCGATGCCACGGGGGAGGATTGGGATGCCCCTTAAAGGGAGGAAATGAGTATGAGGGTGAGACTGAAGTAGATCAAGGATTAAGGGGACTAAAGGAACTGCGAGGTAGACAAGGCACCTGGCCCAGATGGGATACAGCAAAGTGTCACCTGGTGTGGGTGCTGGATAACATTAACCAGACAGACAACCATTCAAAGTGCATAAGAATTGCTTGATGATGTTTGTCATTTTATTTTCTCATAAAAATTTGAAATAAAGAAATAAATTCAAAGAAAAATGCTACATAATATCAGTATCTTCTTATAACACAGTCCTGGATCTTAGAGCTAATAAGATCCACCTCATCTGTATTACTGGCCTTCTACTCCCAACAGTATAACCTCTCACCTTCACACTCAAGGCTTATCTTCTGGATCTCCCTTCTAGGAAGGGTTTTTATAGTAGCTAGTAGGGTCACCTGACCTGGCCCTTAACCTAGACATTCATTTGGCTAGTTCTACATTTGCAAACTCAAGCAGGATGACCAATCCATGCAAACATTCTATAACATATGGTAGAACGTTGTTATGCATAAAAATCTATCCATGACAAAAAGTTGTTATGCTGCAGTAGCTTGCTGTTCTGCTGCACTAGATACGTAGCTACTGCAGCATAACAACTTAGAACCCTGAACTGAGAACTGATAGCTCAAGCTGCATTCTCAAACCGCGGCAGACAGCACCATCATACAGTTAACCTTGTGATAATTTCAAAATGCGAGTCCAGTAAAAAACTATGTCGACTGCTGTTTTCTCTCGGGAGCTGTCCAATCGTGAGACATTTATCCAGGAAACTGTATTTTCCAGCAAGGGACTAATAATGTAAAAATCATCAATTACCTTGCAGGTGGACAGCAGGCTAACTGCAATGTCAATCCCAGAGAAACCGGTGAGTAAACCACTCTTGTAAATCCCATAGTACTAACTTCCTATATGACCTTTGGCTCTAAAATATATTTTTTTTTCCGTTTGCAGGTCACGCTGTGGTTTCCGGGAGGCGTACAGTTTCAGACTCCACATATTCATAAATTATGACTGTAGATAGCAGCCCATACACTATAAAAGAAAATGTATAGGACTCTATCTATAACAAGTTTGAAAACTCTTCTTGAGGTCATCATGACAACGGAACTTCTTGAGCTTAGCTCTCGAGGTTCGAAACGTCGCCAAGACGACCTCTCGAAGAGTTTACAAACTTGTTATAGATAGTGTCCTATACATTATCCTCTATATTATTCTGCATAGAATGTAACAGTAAGAAAACAATAATATACATTCCGTAGTCTAAAAACAGCTTTGCATAGCTAATAGGGCTTTAATGAGCCCAAAGCCCTTCCTACCTCTCTAAGAGTGGCAGCTCTATATAATATAAAAACAGGCACGAGAGAGCACTGTTTTCCCTATACCTGTGCAGTTTTCTTGGCTCCTGGATGCAGGTACAATAGGTCTGACCAAGGGGCTCTGGCAGGGCATAGAAAAACAGATACAAAACATTTGCCTTGCTTTGCTTTTTTATCATGAAGCATATTGTAGGCAGGCTAATTTATCAACAGAAGGCTCCTTGTATTTAATTTCAGTCTTTGTTTGCATGTTTAAATATGTTTTATATTTTTTTATTGGGCATTATTCCTTTTAGCTCTCTTAAACTTAAATAGAATACTGAGAACAGTGAATATCATTTAATTTTTCACAGTATGCTTTTCCTCCGTAACTTATTTATCAGTTTCACCAACATTATATAAGTAAAAATGCTACAAGACTGTCTTAAGCACTTTAAATCTATAAGTACTTTTGACCTAGGATGCACATTTCATTGGTCATGCAGTCCAACCTCCTTAGTACAGTTCTGCAGCTTCCTGTATTATTTGTAGGCCTAATTTGTTAAAGACCTATCAAATCATTCACATAGGTGCAAGGTGTACCTTTAAATATATTTTTCTATGGTTTCAGCCCTTTTTACAATAGGTATCATCTCTTTATTACCTGATTGCATGAGTGCACTGTAAGTATTTTATTCCTTTCTGGAATCTTACACTTTAATCATTTCACTGTACTTAATACAAAAGATATATTTTACTAGCTATTTTCCTTCTTTGGCACACTTTGACACTCTGTGTCATAAAAGCACCTGAAGAACCTTCTGTCACCAACATGCTGGACCTAACCAGGTGTTTATTTTTCTACTGCCCTTTAACATTCGCTGGAACACCAGCCTTCGGCTCCAAATTTGGGGGGGGCGGGGGTATGAGAAGACCTCAGTCTCCTTACCAGTACTATCCTAAGACAGGGGTCACCTTGTCACACCAAAGGTCCTTAGGGAACTGGCGAAGATATTGGTGGCACCACTGACAGACCTGTTTAACACCTGTGTGGAGACAGGGTGTGTGCCTCAGAACTGGAGGACCGCTCATGTGGTACCTCTCCACAAGAGTGGACCCAAGGACAAACCGAGTAATTACAGGCCAGTTAGCTTAACCTCCATAGTGAGTAAGTTAATGGAGACTGTTCTAAAGGAAAGGCTGGTGTCCTTTCTTAAAGAAAATGGTCTCCAGTATGATAGACAGCATAGGTTTGTCAGGGGGAGGTCGTGTCAGACCAACATTGTGGATTTTTTGATTGGGTTACTAGGACCTTAGACAAGGGGCAGGCAGTGGATGTACTATACCTGGACTTCAGCAAAGCATTTGTTTCAGTGCCACATGATGGGCTGATCTGCAGGCTGGGAGACCTGGGATGAAGGGAAAAACTGCTGGGGTGGGTCAGAAGCTTGTTACGGGACAGAAAACAGATGGTGGTGGTGTGGAACTATCCAAACCAAGACCTGTAACCAGTGGTGCCCCACAGGGCTCAGTACTGGGACCAGTGCTGTTCAATGTGTTTATAAGCAACATGGTGGAGGGAGTCAAGAGTAAAATCGACCTATTTGCGGATGATATGAAACTCTGTGGGAGGGTGGACATGGAAGAGGGGAGGTGGGATCTAAGGGAGGACCTAGCCAAGCTGGAGAAATGGCTGGGTACATGGCAGTTGGATTTCAATGCCAAGAAGTGCAAGGTGATGCACCTGGGAAACAGAACTCTGAAGACAGGCTACTGGCTGGGGGTGATTCAGGTGGTGGTATCAGAGGAAGAAAAAGACCTGGGCGTACTGGTCAGGAGGGACATGAAACATACTGCACAGTGCCTAAAGGCAGCAGCCAAAGCAAATAAAATGCTGAGATGCATCACCAGGTGAATCATCTCCAGAAAGGAGGAAGTTATTCTCCCACTGTATAGGTCACTGGTGAGGCTGCACCTGGAGTATTGTGTTCAGTTCTGGTGCCCCTCCCTGAAGAAAGATATCAGACTGCTGACAGGGGTCCAACAGAGGGCAACTAAAATGATCCATGGCATTGGGACCAGAACGTATGAGGAAAGGCTGGGGGCACTGACCATATACTCCCTGCAGGAAAGGAGGGAGAGGGGCGGCATGATCGAGACCTTCAAGTACCTAAACGGCATAAACAGGGTGAACACAGAGGGCATCTTTCACTTAAAGAGGGAAGGTACAACTAGGGGTCATAGCTTGATGTTGGTGGGGGGGCAGATTCAGGAGGTAAATGAGAAGGCACTTTTTCACAGAAAGCGTGGTGAAGAGGTGGAATGAGTTGACAGAGGAGTTGGCGGCAGCAAGAACAGTGACCAGCTTCAGGAGGGGGTGGGACAGGGTAAAGAAGAGGGTTAGAATGCAAGGGTGCTATGGTAGGTGGGGGCTGCAGATTGGGAATGAGAGGGGGGGAGTACAACTCCAAGAGGAGTGAGGGTGGGGGGGCAGCTCATTGGTATTCAGCCAAGCTGCACACTTGAGCGGACTAGACAGACCATCATGACCTGTTTCCGATGGCACATTCGTATGTTCATCTGTTCATATGATGTCACTGTCAGTGAGATCATAATGCTGATGATCTAGTGAGGGGCAGCAGAGTTAGATATGTCAGCTGCGAGGCTAAGAGCGGTTCCACACATCCTGCACAATATTATCACATAGAAAACTTTCTGATGAGCAAAAGGAAAAAGAAAAATACTTCAGAAATAAAAAGTTACAACTGACTACTACTCAAAATTTGCATTATTCTCCTGTCTGCCTGTCTTGGCTACATTAGATATTTAAAGTATCCCTGATAGTTCTATTTTAACCCCCTCTTCACTCAATCCATGTTGTAATAAAGAAATTATCCAAGGTAATACTGTAGTACACCCCCCATGTACACCCAGTCCCTGCTGTATTAAATGATCCCTGGTAGTCCAGTTGCCCTCCCCCCCTCCTGGTAGGCTTCTGCCCCCCCCCAGTGGAGGCCAGCATGGACTCACCACTCTCATCCCTGTCTGTCCGTTATCTGTCCACCAAAAGTCCAGTAATGATCTGCAGTACAGAGCTGTATACTGCTACAGGATGTGTCTGAAAATGGACTTAAGTCATTGAAAATGCTATTGTGCATGCACCAACTTAGGCTGTCACCCCAGTTTGGTGTGAAAAGCATTACATTTTGCCATGTTACAGGTCACAGAACTATACTGTAGAAGATCAACTAAGTTTGTGCACATGCCCTGTAGTGCTTCCTCCGACATGATTATTTTCAGACAAGTCCTTTAATGACATTTAGCTTTGTACAGTATATCTACGGGACTTGTGAGGGGAAGATAGTGGCCAGAGAGGGAGGAGAGCTGCAAGTAGTTCTGGATGCTGCAGACAGGTTGGCATGGTGGCATTGGACGCCACTGGGGAGGGACCACTGGACTACTAGGGATAATTTCTTTATTACAATGTAGGTCAAGTTAGGAAGGGTTTAGGGTGGGGGGGTTGGGCAATGACCGCCACACTGCACAATGCTTTTAAAGACACAGAGGCACTGTACAGAGCTGCTAACAGCCAATGACCACCTAATGGAATTCAAATTGCCTCTGAGCACCTTGCATGCCTTGTGTGGCCAACAGCATGCCAGTGTTTGAACATGGCACCAAGAAGCAAAGGTGCTGACCTGTTTGGGAAGCGCTATCCCCCCTTTGTTCATGAGTGTCAGTTGCTGCCTTAGGGCTGTGGTGCACTGGGCACATCCACTTTATGCCATACTACCATGGGTTAATAGTGATCAATGCTGCGTGCAACCTACGGGGCACTATTGTGAAAGTGTAGTATCACTCCTTACCATCAGCATATTAAGTAGCATGCTGCACTGTCCATGGTTTGGCTCCATCAGCTACCTTTGAATAGGGGGCTCTGGTAAAATAAACTACAAAAAAAAAGAAAGAAAAGATAAAGGCATCATACAATACAGGTGGTAAGAGATAATCTAAAAAGGAATAAGAAGGCGAAGGTCCAACATTTTCCCCATAGCATGCACTGCTGCTTGATATGAAATGTTACTACTGGTAAAATATCCATTCACTAAAAATGAGCCACTTGTGACTTTTTGCTTGCAGTATTGTATGAAATATACTAAACTCTTTCTCAGGTTGGGGAGTTAAATAATCCCCAACTTTTACAAGTTACCACTTTAGTTTGGAAGTCACTTTTAAAATGTAGGGAGCTGAAGCTGTGACTTCATTCTGAAAGTGTTTCACTTTTCTCAAAAGTATTCCCATGGAAGCCCTGGGCAGCCTTATCTCAGGGCAGATAAAGGAATGCACTCCAGTTCAATCGGAGGAAGGCTGCTGTCCCTCGGCAAGTAAGAGACAAGGCCCTTGTCTACCACATGGAACACTCCACTGCTCACCTGATACCACGGCAGCGAGACACTCTGATCTACTGGGGGCTGAGGACAAGCACTTGGGAAAGAATGGCTGTGGCAGCCGAAGAGCAGTGGGGTCACCATCGTCTGTCTCTGATGAGCAGAACTTCAAAGGACTCTCACACCTCCAGATCAGGTTCCTGTAAGAGTGCCTGAGGTACAGCTGGCTGTTCAAAACTAAAGGCAGGTGATGAGACATGGGGTGTAAATTGTTCCTTCAACAGATACACGTCACTTTTCCATGTACTTCAACATGACGCAACCATCTTTTCTCTGTAGAGATTTTTATCCAGTTATTGGCACCCACATGATGTGGGGATTTGATCTGTTCTATTTCATTGCCCGAGATGCATTGCACACATCTGTCTGGGCTCACTTGCAAATGTTGTGTAGGTGCTTGTACGGTATGTATTGCGTATCATATTACATGTAAAAACAATATGATTAAACAGCTAGTCACCAGATTCCCACAAGCCTGGATCCCAGCCTATACCAAGTACTGCAGTACAACAGAACTGAGGTCGCCCTTGGAAAACATAACCAAAGGAAGTTCCATGAAAACTAAACCTTTTTTTTTTTTTTTGTGGCTAAGGTTCACAGTTGAAAGGGGACAGTGCAGTTACAGAGAATGGCACTGTCTCCTCCCCTGTCACCTTAGCATTTATTTGTCTTTGATGTATTTGCTGTCATTTATGGTAATATAATAACTGGCGTTTCTTACTTCTGGCATCAGGGAAGGTGCCAATCTTGCTGCTGCCACCTTTGTTTGTGAGGCACTAATGCCAAGAGGCCATACTGTGCACCCAGAATTAACCATATTAAAGCCTTGCTCCTGGTCAGAGCTGGTGGATGAACATGGATTTAAATCAGCCTAAAAAGGTTTTGAATTGATATTGGATTGGGTGAGAAATTTGATTCAGAACCCCAGTACCTTAAATATTATGACCCAGGACTGCCTGAAAGATGTTACTGTGATTGCTGTTATTGCTGACAATATTTAAGTTTCCCTAAGACTGAAAACATGATTGCAATAACTTATCATATTACTTCTAAGATATGTGGGAGAGTGGATAGTGAGGAAGGGGCAAGACATAAGAAGGAGGACCTGGAGAAACAAGAGAAGTGGATAAAAGGTATGGCTACTGAACTTCAATAAAAGAAGTGCAGGATGTTGCAAGTACAGCAGGGGCAAAGATTCCCCAAAATAGAATACAGAAAGGGGTAGGGGCTTCACCTCGTGTCTCACTATGCCCCTGATTTTGTGGGTAACCTAGTACCACCAATGCCCTGTCATGTGTTATTGCTTAAATTTGAAAGCTGGCTACTGGAAAAGGCACACTGAAAGAAGGTTTGTTTCCAGGTGCAGCCCGGGTGAAAGGGTAACAGGAGAAACAGTGAGACCTAATACAGTACAGAATAGAATAAGATGCTGGGATGAATAGGAAATGGGGTTAGTAGCTAGAGGGGTAAGGTGAGTTTGCCACTGTAGGGGTCCCTGATTTGTCCTTACCTGAAGTACTGTATGCAGTTCTGGTGTTTGCATTTAAAGAAAAACAGGGATAGGGTGGAGGCGGTGCAGAGGAGGTTAACCAAAATGATCCATGGTCAGCAGGATAAGACTTGCACAGAGGCTGAAAGCTCTCAACATGTACGCAACGGAGGCAAGAAGGGAAAGGCGAACATGACTAAGACATGCAAATAACCTCCAGCGGATAAATAAAGTGCACAGTCAAAAGCTATCACAGATCGATCACACTGAATGATACACAAGTACCAGGGGAAGCTCTGTGAAACTGGCCGGTGGGAGATTTAAAGAGGGATGTCAGAAAGCATTTCTTCACTGAGAGGATGATGGAAGGGAGAATAGACTGCCAAGGGAGGTAGCCTGTGTGAAATCAGTGGTGAAGGCTCAGACATGGATAGGACAGACATATCAGGCTGGTAAAGAAGTTAGAAGAAGGGGGAAGTTGGAGTAAAAGGCCACCTCATGATCAACATTAGATAGATACTCTCAGGGCATTTTTCTGCTGACAACTTATATATTTCTATGTTTCTGTGCTATTTTTATGCATGCAGTATGTTCATTTATTAATTTTTATGTTTGCTTGCTCGCATGTGCAAGAAACATTATGCGGCAGCTTAGGAGAGAAGTGGGTTGTGGAGGTGCGGTACTGTGGCAGCCAACTGCGGCACTGCATTTGGGGGCTTGGCACTGGTGGACCAATGCAGACACACTGTTCTGATGACATTGGTTTCCAAAAGTGCCACCAAGTTGAAATGATTTCGCCGCTGCAATGAGGGGCTGCCTCGTCATTGCAGCGTAAGCCATTCTGCTGGAATGAGGGAGTGACCTGCCAATGTTAGACCATATAAATCATGGACTCAGAATGAATTCATTCACATAGCTGGACTGCCTTGTACTGTATGGGCTGCATGCCCATTGGCTCTTGCTCTGAACCAATGGGCGTGCAGCCCTACCGAGCACTCAGTCAGTGGGAGGCAGGGCGGCAGGCTGGTGGGGTGTTGCCGCCCGCCAGCTGACGGGAGGAGGGGTAGTGGGCTCTGTGGTGGGTGGGTAGGGGCCACTAGATCACCAGGGTACTTGGACCTGGGAGGTTGACTTTAATGCTCACGATCGGGCTTCGCAGTCCACTGGACCACCAGGATACTGTTCTTGGGGTTGAACTCTGTTCTGCCCACGATCGACTAGTGGGGGGATTACTACTGTTTTGCCTGTGATTGGGCTAGTGGGGGTGGGAATTACTACTGTTTTGCCCACGATCGGCTAGTGGGGGTGGGAATTATTACTGTGTTGCCCGCGACCGGGCCAGTCGGGGGTTAATATTATTATGCCCGCTGATCGGGCTGCAGGGGGGCACAGGGAAGAAGGCCACACCACAGGTGGCAGCTGCTGTGTTGCGCCTCAGCAATGCAGCAGCTCACCTGTGGGTGGCCCGACTTACTCCTTTTTTTTTTTGCTCAAAGTTGTGCAGTGCAGGTTGGGGCTGCGCCAGCACAACCCGGCTGAATATTGGGCTGTGCAGTTTATGCATGGTTCCTCCCCCTCCTGCTGAGCATGCCTTCATTAGCATTGCGCTGTTGCTCAGCATGACTTGGGGGGCGCAACTGCCTCCTGTTGAATATGGCAGAATGGCACAATTTCAGACTTGGGCAGGTGCAACCCTATTGCGCATGGCGCCACCCTTTTGAATATCCAGCCCAATGTGTTTTTGCACTTCCGGCACACAATAGCGTGGTTGCTGTGGGAAATCAGTGTTCGGGACACATTAAGAAAATCACAGTGACACTGTTCATGAGCAGAGGTCCTGCAATGCTTATGTTGAAAAGTGGTGACAAACGTCCATAAAATTACTGTGTGATGCGCATGCATTGCGCTGTTTCCATGTATGCTCAGACATCTGAGCATTTTTAATATTCCCAGTACAGATTTTCAACATTGCCATCTCTTCACACCTCCCTGTGAATGGTACAGCTATCATTCTTCACATCCTGCCCCATCTGTGTTTTCATATATGTGGCATAGAATGGCACTGCCGCTGTTGGAAGTCAATGTTTCCGACACATTGACATAATCACACAGCCACTCTTCATGAGAAGAGGTCCCACATGCTTTCATGAGGTGGGGTCACAAAAAGGCCATGTTGAAAATTTGTAGTGTGAATTGCAACAAACACCCGAGGCATTCTGCATCTGTCTACCTCCTGCATTTCCAATGCTAATACCAGCAAGCAAACATTCGGCATTGACAAATGCTTGTTGTCATTGATTTCCCTAATATAGTCTCCCGCCGATCATCTTGAAGCTCCTTCTAGTCTTTCCCACATAGAAACTGCCACACAAATAGTTTACCATGCATATGATGCCAAATGTATGGTAAACTATTTGTGTGGCAGATAAATAGTTTACCATGCATATGATGCCAACTGTATTCCAGGCAATAAAACCTAAAACTCTGCATTTGCCTATAAGGAAAAGGGTAGTTTGCCAGAGGTCTCCGCAATATTTGCAACGCTGCATTTAAAAGCCATCTGTTTTTGGTCATAAACTCCACCTTGTTTCCTCCTGTGGTTTGTGCATTTGGGGGTTACAAGCTCTGTAGAAGTTTAATCTCAAACTAGATGGTCTTCTATAGACTATACTTGGCGGTAACTGTAGGTTGAAAAGCTGGTTCCATTGCTAAAAATGCTCCACTGGTTTTTAAAATTTGTTCCACACTTCTTGCCTGTGTGCTGAACATGGTCACAAACTGAATTTATCTTTGTGTTTCTCCACCCCTCTTACTTTCCTGGTGCAGCAGAGTAATCCTGTCTGTGGCATCCATTTCTCTCATGCCATATAGTATTTATAACTTCCTAATTAATTCCTAAGTAATTTCTAGAGGTGAGCTATATGGATAGTCTCTCTTCTGAGCTCTTAACAAACCTATGTAACCTAATGATATTCCTTTCTCTGAGCCTCCCTACCTAGATTTGTGCCTGTGTCTGATACAAAAAATCCCACATACTCCCATAATGCAAAGCATAATTATATGTATATGCAAATTACATGTAAATTTAGGCTAGCTGTGCTGTGTATGATTTGCATGTAATGCAGTTTGTCTGAAACCCGAAATACTGACTTTTTGGTGTTCCTCACGATGTGGCAAAGATGACACCTGCCCGGTTCAAGGAGGGCATGCTAAGCAGTCGATTTCCTGTGCAGGTCTGCCATTATGTCAACCACCCGATCCATTCTGATTTCGAGATTTAGAAAGTGGATAACCTCCCTGTCGCAATTAACACTGAAGCATAAATTTAGGTTAGTACTTTCCAAAAACTTTAAAAATTCTCAAGTGAATCTATGTCTTCCCAACACATTATGAGGACATCATCAAAATAACATCTCCAAAGCATCAGATGGACCAATATGTATTATTGACAACTGGGTCTATTATCAACATGTCTTCCTAGTTCCTTAAGTAGAGATTTGAAAACTCAGGGGCAAATCTTGACACTGAGTTCTGCTGGGTTACTGCTCACAGCATTTTGCTGCATGTTTTACACAAAATAAAGCTTACCTAAATGAATTACAGTTCATGATTTTCATTAACAAAGAAGTAAAGGGACATGAGTGCTGGACTTTTCACAGGATGAATTAAAAGATAACTGTCTCTTTCGGTGTTTTTGTCACTTTGCCCTAGACTGTCCCTCTTGCACCCACCATTGTTCCCTATATTCCTTATTCTCCTGTCCCTAAAAGACAATCATCCCTCTCACTGTCCTTCCATTATTTTCAAATTCTGGCATGGCTCCCACCCCCTACCTTATCTCCCTCCTTTCACTCCCCTCTGTCCCTACTTACTCCCTCCGTAACTTTGACCCTCAATCCCTCACCATCCCTTACAAGAAATCATCTGCAAGCCAAGTTGCTTTCTCCTTCTGGTTTCCTAACCTCTGGTCCTCCCTTCCCCTTGCTATTTTCTCTGCCTCATCCCTCTTCTCTATCAGATCCCTCCTTCCTGATGTCTCTGCTCACTCCTGCAACTGCCTTTGATTGCACTGTGATCTGGCTTCCACATCACCCAGCAATTACCCTTTCTTCTTAGATACAATATTACTTCGGTTCGGCACATGGTCTGTGCCAAATTTATTCAGTGTTCCTATCTATTGGCCATAACTAATGTAAGTTTAGTCTCTGTTTATTTTTGATTCTTCTGATTAACTGCAATTTTTTTTTAATGTTATTTTAAATTATGTTATCTTATTTAGTTGAAATTGTTTTCATGTTTTTCTGTACTACACCTCCCCTTCCCCCAGGATGTATCTGGATATGAGCCATTACTATCTCAATATGTCTTTCCTGGTAAAACTTTTGAAATAGATAGAGATAGATAGAACACATTGTCCTCTCCCAACTCACCTCTCTTCATTCTGACACCTCCTTTTTCACCCTTTTCCAGTCAGGTTTCAGGAAAACCCACTCAACCACCACCTCTACCCTACAGCTCACAGACTCCATCCTAACCAGGATGGACAATGGCAAATTACTTCTGCCATTTTTGTCAACCTGGCCGAGGCCTTCAACACTGTCTCTCACTCCCTTCACCTTGACTCACTCCTGGCAGCTGGCCTGTCTCCCTCTGATTCAAACTGATTCAAGGCTTACTTTATTGGCAGAACCCAATCAGTTAAGATCTTGGATACCACTTCCCCTCCCCTCCCCTTCCAATTAGCACTGGAGTCCCCCAGGGCTCTGTATTAGGGCCCTTCCTATTATTCATCTTCTTAAATTACTTTCCCTCTGTTTGCTCACCATCCTTCGCTATACATATGTATGCCAATTATACAGTCCCGTATGCATCTGGCTTCTGTCCTGATGAGGTTACAACCAGCTTACAGCAAGACTTCGACAAGGTTCAGCTCTGGTTTGCTAGCCATCAACGTTTTCTCATGCCAAGAAGACTGTCTCCATGACTTTTGGCACAAGGCAGAGACTCTCCAGGCTTCCTTCTCTACCCACTTTCCAAGCCCTTGATGGGACTTTACTTCAGGACACATCCTCCTTCAGGTACTTAAGTGTCTGGTTGGACCAGCACTTAAACTTCTTTGGACATATTGATGCCATCTAGAAAAAACTGTGCCCCAAGTTTGGTGCCCTATTCAGGAACCATAGTTGCATCCCTCCTATGACTAGGCGTGAACTTGTTCAGAAAATGATACTACCCATTTTTGACTACTGTGATGTAGTCTATGGTGCTGCCCCTAAGTCCTTCCTGTCCAGACTGGACACCCTCTTCAATTCCTTCTGCCGCTTTGCCCTGGATGCCCCCCCCCACCCATCAGTGTGATCTTTATTGTGCCCTATCCTTCCCCTCTCTTATAACTAGGCAACTCTCCCACTGTGTTAAATTCACCTCCAAACACTGATTGGTTGAGCTTCCTTTCTACCTCACCACCTGTTTTATAACACCCCCCACCCTTCTATTCCCTAGAATAATCGACTCTTGCACCCCAGTAGTCCCCCGCAGATCCACCCAAATCAGCCAATCCGGTTGCTCTCACCACCTCCCAAAAATTTGGAATTCTCTCCCCTCTCAAATCCAGCACTCATCCTCCACTACTCCATCAGCTTTGCCCTCAATAATTACCTTGCTCCTAGCTGCTCCTGCCATGTCCCTCCTTAACTGCCTCCTCTAAGCCCTGGACAAACCCTACCCCTCTACTGTCAACTTCATTTTACCCTGTACACACCCACCCCCCTAAATTTCTAGCTCTCCTCCCCTTCCGTTAAATTGCTTCCTCTTCCTGGCCTCCCTTGATCTCTCACAGAATGTAGAGGACCCTAAATGCTCTCTATGGGTCCCTCTCCTACCCCTCCAAGGGGCTTTTATCTTTTATCTACTCCCTTCCCCCACCATCCTGAAGGTGTCTTTCTGGGACACTTCCTTATCCCCTTTTCTCTGGTTCCACCAGTCCTCTTGCAGGGTTCCTTACATCCTGATGGGGTCTCCAGGGACACTACTCTTCCCCCCCCACTTCACCCCGCCTCTCTTTTCCCCCTTTTCTTTCACATAAGTACTTGTTTACTTATTAACCCGGCACTTATTATTGTCCTCTCTTTGTACCTACCATGCTCAACACTGTTGTAACCCTGTTTGTAACATCTGCCTTACAACTGTATGTTAATGTTGAACTTATAACTTGAATGTTTAATGTCTCATTCCCATTGTACCCCTTCCCCCCAGGTTGCACCGGGAGACAAGCTGCTTGTCACTCAGTGTGCCTTCCTGGTGAAACATTTCAATAAATAAATAAAAGATAGATAGCTGTATAGATAGATAGATAGATAGATAGATAGATAGATAGATAGATAGATAGATAGATAGATAGAAAGATAATCCACCAGCAACATCCCCCACACCAACATAATCACTTTCGTCTGTTTTCCTGATTGGAACATTGTCCAGAATAATGGGAATCATTTCCTACAGTTTTTGATTGGTGTTCTGGGATCATTAGGGCCATTTACAGGTTGCTTTTGCACCACAGCAACAAGAGTGTTCAGGTTGCTGTGATGCAAAAGCAACCATGTGGATGCTTACCGAATCATGATAATCCACTTGCTGAACCTTTCCTTGAGCCACTGTAGTCTTGGAAGCATGCACTGAAGTGAGTAATCTAAGGAGCCACGTGGAGAGGTTGCACCACTCACTCCAATGTAGCAGGGACATTCCTGGCATCCTCACCTGCCTCTCATGATTCTTCTGCTCAAAACAAAGAACTGGGGCAGTGTGTAGGGTCAATATGTTTAGACAGTAGAGGTGGTAAATGGAACTTTATACAATAAAAGCATTCAGACACCACATCTGATATCAATTTGTATGTTATTTACTAATTTAGCACTCTTCCTCTACTGTTGCCAAATTCTGTCCCGCAGACTGTATACCTCCAGTTTGCATTTCCTCAGTGCATACTCAAGCTACACCATAGGCTGGCCCCATGCATCTTTTTCTTTGCAATTCTGCAAAATCTTTTTTCTTTTTAAAACAAAGCATATCATCAGTTCTTTCTTTTTAGCTGGGAAGGCATGGTAATGGGAGAAAGTAACATCAGTGGTTCATGTGCCACATCGCTCATCACTGTCAACATTTCCAGGAAGCCGACTGCCCCACAACTCACAGCTCCTCTCGAGTGCATCTTGTATTGTCTCTGAGAGGGCTGTGTGAGCACACAAGGCAGGTGCCTCAAGTAGTGGGGGCAGCACTGAGATGATCTGCAGCAGTCACAAGGAACCAGAAGAGTGGTGCACAGAAATTAAACAGCAACACAGATAGTAAATAGAATAAAATGGACATTTATTATGGCAGACTGAGAGAACCACTGTTCTTCAGCCTGTCAAGTCCTACTGGATTCTTCATTGGGGTGGGGGGGGGTCAATGTGCAGAAGGTGATTATAGAGTCGAGGTTTATAGAAGTAAAACATGATTAATTAAAGAGTCTGGGCCAAACTATAAAGCAGACCCACAATCCAGACCCACATCTTTACCCCATTCAGAAAGAACAAATGAAAAAGACAACGAAAATAAAAATGTTTAAAAAAAAAAGACAATGAGTATAAGTGAGAAAAAAAATACTATACTTATGGAAATTAGGGGAAAAAGTTGAGAATCAATATCACTATTGAAAAAACAAGTACTACTTTAGTAAATATAAACGACTACATAAGTAGATATTAATAGTATCTTAAGTAAATAAATATAGTCAGAAATTTTCAGGGCATCTTAACCTAGAACATAAGTATTTGAAAAGAGAATAAACTAGGGACTGAAGAGTTGGCTATGACCCAGTTCAGATTCTTACTTTGGTATTTTTCCAAAAAGTTCTGATTTATCCTGGTTTGCCAAACAGCTACGTTATCAAGATTGGTCCAGAACTGGGCCAGAGGTAGATCTGATGGAGTCAAATGACAGAATCTGGTTACCCCTTTATTCTCTTCATAAGCCCCCTTTTTTTATATAATTCAATATTTAAAATAATTTTCTGTTTTCACCCAATTTCTTATTTTTATTAGAAATTAAGTTTTAAAATCACTTACATTGTCAGGACTAAGTCAGAATCACATCAGTTGGAAATCCAAACCTGGTCAACAGACTGAACGGGATCAAATTAGAGTTAACTCAAAAATGTATGATTCCCAGAGTCAGGTCATGACAGGCCATTCAGGCACAGAGACGGTCCTTCCATCCCTAAAACAAAACATAAGAAATCAAAGAGTAAAACAAGTGAGAGAAATGGTGCAATGGACCAGTCATACATCTAGGTTTTGTTGCTTTCAAATGGGCTTCTGCTATTTTAGCTTGTGGTTTTTTATACAGCAGGCTGTTTCACATTTTTGTTTCACTTGGGACACTACTACAGACTGTTATATTACTCCAGTATGAACCTTAATTCAGAATTGGAATTAGATACTGTGAATGTGACTCTAAATCAAGCATTAAGTATTGAGTTACAGCAGACCAGTATTAACAGGAGTTCATCATTTCTATAATGCCAGGAACAAGCAGGGGATATATTCAGGGAATAAATAGGGTCCCTCTGGGACTCTTGGTGCTAAGTGCAAAAATACCAAGGCATACAAACTCAAAGACAGCACAGCACTCAACTAGAAATAACCATGTTCAGACTCAGTCCTGAGTAGCAAATGAGACAGATTTATTGTGTGAATACATGTAGTGAAAAAGCAACCAACATTTTACAAAGCTCTTTTGAGGGAAACATTAGGGGCTACTACACATTACTATCTGCTGAGACTGGTTGTTTTTTTTTTTCACTACATGTTTTCACTGAATAAATCTGTTTCATTTGCTACTCAGGTCTGAGTCTGAATGTTGTTATTTCCAGTAGTGAGTGCTGTGCACTCTCTGACTTTGTGTACCAGGGGTATATTTGCTGATAATTTTACACTGCCTCTGGAATTTGGCAGCTCATTGAAACATAAGTTTCAGAACCTTGAGTAGTTGAAATCAACTAAAATCAGCTTATATTATGCATAAATAAGTCTCAGTAAATAGAAGCAGCAAATGTATTTGCCATGTGGCCTCCATCTGGACAAGAGATGTTGAAAAGTTGCCACGAAGTGGATGAAATCTGCCTTCATGAAGCTTCATGAAATTGTAACAGAACTTAGGAACTTCAACTTCACCGAAATTGCAAAGTTTCTATTGTGAACTGTCTATATTCTTTGCAAAGTGTCCATTTTGACAACAAATTTTGATCAATTTGCCAAATAAACTATATCTTCAGAGGTCAAAACTTCGTAAATTTGCACACTTCGCCTACCACTAATCTGGACAAAACTACATCAGGTTTTTTTTTACAATGAGTCTTATGACAAATTCTGGAAAATAACTATTGATTTATGCTCTAATACATTAATTCAGATTTGAATTGACCAAGACAATGAGAAGCACAAATAATAAAGGACACTGATGAGACATAAGAATTATTTAAAGTACAGTGTTCATCTGGATTTGAGGACCTAAACATAAGACTCAGGAAAAAGGTAGCAGTACAAGAACAACAGGTATTTACTAGAAAGCAAAGTATGTTGATGCGGGTACAACTGATTACCAATAGAATCAAGTTTACCAGTAGGACAGGCCTAGTTAAATTCTCAGCAGAGGCAGATCTCAGAGTCATCATGGGCCCTTAAAGAGTAGGGGCAGATCCAACATCCGTTCTCCCCATCGTAGTAATTCTTCACAGTTTTAGGACAGGGTATCCTCCAAAAGTCAAACAAAAACTGTATTTTTCAGGGGATGCAAACAGAGTGATAGAAGAGGCAAACAGAACTGGAGCCATCCTGAAAAAGAAACAAAGGCAGACAAAAAATGAGGAGCAGGTGCAGAGGAGGAAAAAAGAAACTAGTCAAATCCCATAGGCAGCTCATAACATTTGAGGACAAGAAACAGGTTTTGAATGTTTCAAAGGCTGTTCTTACACCTGCTCAGCTAGGCATGCTATCTAAAGGCCTTTGCCCATGAACCACCAATTGATACATTCACAATACAAATGGATACTGAAAAAATATTAGAAAATCCACCAAAGGAAATATTGAATTGAATGGCTGAGAGGGACCTGGGGGTGGTGGTGGATGTCAAGATGAACAACTCTGAGACTTGTAGGAGGGCAGCAGCCAAGGCCAACAGGATGCTGGGATGCATCGCTAGGGGGATCACCTCCAGAAGGAGGGAAGTGATACTCCCTCTGTATAACTGCTTGGTGAGGCTGCACCTTGAGTACTGCGTGCAGTTTTGGAGGCCACACTTAAAGAGGGACATTAACCTCCTGGAGAGGGTCCAGAGGAGGGCAACCAAAATGATTTGGGGCTTGGGGGACAGGACCTATGAGGAGAGGCTCAAAGAGCTAAATATGTACATTGGAAGAGAGAAGGACCGGGGACATGATAGAGGTCTTCAGGTACATGAAGAGGGTAAATAGGGGAGGAACAGTCAGGGTGCTTCGAAGGAAGGAGGAAGGAGGAAGGGGCCACTAGAGGGCATGGGTGGAAGCTGGAGGGAGGAAGATTCAGGGGTGAAAGAAGGAGGAGGAGGAGGTGCTACTTCACTGCGAGGGTGGTGGAGCCATGGAATGCACTGCCTAGGGGGCTGGTGGAGGCAGAGACAGTGGAGGGGTTCAAGAGGGGGTGGGACAGGTACAGGGGAAGGGTTCTGGAAGCAAAATCCAATGCAGCAAGAATATCCGGAACTGGGAAGGGAGAAGCCAGAGAAGGCGAGGGGGACAGCAAGGTCAGCACCCAGGGTGGGGGCTGACCAAACGAGCAGACACGAAAGACTGTTAGGCCTATTCTGCTGGCATTTTAGTATGTTAGTATGTTAGAATTTTGAACACCAGTGTTGTGCAGTCATATCCAAGTCTATATTTTGTCTTGGCAAAGCTTGTCACTTCCTACAGCCACATTTGAGAGGCTGATGAATCAGGAAATCACAAAACTGTTTGATTCACCTATCCATCACAGGCAGTTTAACTTGTCTCATCATGAAGAGCTGGAGGCATTGGAACTACTACAGTATTGGGTTTAAAGAACATTGAGATTAAACCAGCTGACAATGGGGGACAATCAGCAGTAATGGACAAACACTACTACTTAGAGGGCACCATTAGCCAGCTACAGAGTACTGATCGTTGTAAAACAAAAATTGTCCAAAGACCAAACAACAGTATTTAAACTACGATTGGTGGAGTGTTTAACCATAGCACTATGATCCAGCTTCATTACTAAGCAGGAATTGATTTTGTTGCAAGATTTCCCTACAATACCATCATTTTATGTCCTCCGGAAGGTGCACAAGGACTTCCAGCACCTATGTGCCTGGTCACCCTTGTGTCTAGTGTAGGCCCTCTGATGCAGAACCTCTCCATGTTTATTGGCACTATTTCACAAACCACAGTGATGGTTTAAATACCTTCCTACCTACTGTTTGGGATACTATGGCATGTGATGAAGGCTTTGGATCACCTTAAATGAAACACTGGCTACATGTGGTTCACAGTTCAGTGTGATGTCCCTTTATAACAGTACTCAACACCATCTGGGATTGAATGCTGTGTGCTACTTCATGGACAAACCTCAGACTGATTCTATTGTAGCTCCTAGTTTTGTTCATGATGTCCTCAGTCAGACCCTGACTACAAATTACCTTAACTACAACTTAGATTTCTACTTACAGATATCTATTTCAAAAGTTTCACCAGGAAAGACATACTGAACTGAGTAACAGGTCATTTCCAGATGCATCCTGCTGGGTGGGGTCTTGGGAGAAATATACATGCACACAGTATTTACATATACATAGTATTTACAGGACATAATAGAATAAACTGTACAATCAAATAAACATAGTATTTGCAGTACATAGATAGATTGTGCAATGAACTGACATAGAACATTTACTGTGCACTATAGGCAGAGCTAAGCAGCAGCAGTATTGTAGTATACATGTAACCCCTAGGTGGCGCTATCCCAAGGGCTACTACCCCTGCCTGCTTGGCAAGTAGCAGGTTAAGGGGCCTGAGTTCTGAAACGAGTGCCTCCACCCGGAGGTCAGGGTTGGTAGTGGTCAAGCTAACCTAGGCACAGCCCTCCGGGACACTGTAACCCCCCTCTTTTCCCTCTAGTGGCCTGAACACTGTACAGTAATCACTTTCACAATACCCCTGCTACACCACACAAATACCCACACTGTTTGCATTTACTACTAGGGCTGGTTCCTCTGGCTCGACCCTGGGGACTCCCTGTAAAACAAGGTTATGCACAGCAAATAGCAACAGTACAGTACTTTGAGCACAAACTGGAACCACAGTCAGATTACATGCAGAAAAAGTTAGATCTGATTTATTCAGGGGACTTGAACAAGGGAGGGGGTAAAATCAGGTTAATTAGTTTAAAGGTTATATCAATCAAACAGTTATGCATGCGCGTTGAGTTCCCCCGCACAGTCACACCTCTGGGTACCCAGGTGGAGAAGAGATGGGCTAGCCAGAACTGTTGCCCAGGGTTAGCTGGTGTCACAGCTGGTTGGGGCCTGTGATGGAAAACACAACATGCACAGAACACAATATTTGTAATCCAGAGCCAGAGGGCTCAGTTCATAAAGGAAATGAAAAAACAAGACAATTAGATGACTCATTCAGATTAAGCTGTTGTTGCAGGGAGCTACCCTGGTATTTACTCATGATACCCAAGACTGGACACTGGCTGGACAAAAATCGAGACTGCAGGTGGTTGATCTGGAATGCTAGGAGAAGCAGAGCCCACACAAGTCACAGAAGCATCATTCCTGTTCAAGCGTGGAGCAGGGGGCTGATAGTCAGGCAGGTCTCTCATTGATGGCTTCTCTGTGCAGTGGGTAGTCTGGCTGGGCCAGTCTGGCAAGGCCCAGACCGCATAGAGACCAATTCTGATGCAGTCCATTTTGGATTGGATACAGCTTCCAGCAAGCAGAACACAGTTCACACAGGGGGGAACTAACTCACAACCCACTAGCAGCTCTTAGCACATTTACATGTACAGGAATTCTATTGTACCAGGCAAAGTGCTCCCCGGTCACAATCGCGAAGTCTCTGCACTCATCGGGAGCTTAGGGGTAGCTGGAACTCCTGACAGGTCGATTGCATTCAGCAAAATCTTTAGTCTTATTCAGGTTGAGCCTGGCCCAATTCAGTAGCTTACTTTGGTCACACAAACTTGAATCTAGTCCAAACTAATTCTCTTCTTTCCCTCTCAGGAGCAACAGGCAGACATGCAGGCCAAACTCTCAGCCCTTTCACAGTTTTCCCATGCGAATCCACTCAGGATTGCTGCCCAAAATCCACTTGAGCTCTTCTCATTTCACTTCCCAGTTCAGAACTAACTGAAAACTGCAAGCAGCCTGGGACTTCCCCAAGATCCAAAAGATTTGTTTGGCTGATTTGGCTGTCAGTCAAAGCAAGAGCTCCCCCTGCAGTTGCAAAAAAGGCACAAAAAAGCTCCAAACTAAAGTTCCTACAGATTTTGAATTAAGACAGCTCCTGTAGTCCGGCTACATTTTAGGTCCCACCAGTACTGTTTGGCCCAATTTGCAGTCCAGGACCAAGATAGTGGAGACAAACAAAACAGTCCTAAATGATTTTCAGTAAATAGTTACATCTTTCAACAGAGCTCCCTCTCAGATTACTTAAGCTGCAATTAGGCAGCTCTTAAAGAGACAGTACACAGAGGCTATACATGCTCTGGTAATCATATTTAAACTGCTAAAATGCAGGACACCAGCCTGGCAGAGAGCATTTAGGCAAGCTCAAGGAAGACTTTTTGGGAATCTCCATTTGTAGGGGGGTATACCCTTCCCTGCTTGGGAAAACTTGGAGTCCACGTCAAGTCTGTTCCATCATAACATTGAAAATGCAACATATGCAAGATATTTATACCATTAGCATGTTATAAAAGTACTATCTGATTCATCAATTGGCATAACTTGTCACTTTACTATACATTTCAATGTACTCCACTATATCATTTCCATTCTGACAATACATTATGCATATTTCACACAGAAAAAATGAACATTACTATACAGAATCATGTAATAACTTCTTGTACTCTAAACAATGCAAGAGGGGGCCCTTACCTATCAGCTAACTTGGGGCTGGATGGGGCAGGGGCACCATGGTGATAGGGCAGAACAAGTAACCTGGAATGGGCCGTCAAGCTCAATTTGGGCAGTGAGCTCTGAGAGACATAAACACCTTTGTGGACTACATTGAGAGGCAAATCCACTGGCTTCCCGGGGAATCGTAACTGAAGTGCACCACTGGCTTGACAATTTGGCCAGTCTTTCTGAGGTGAATAACCACAGTCTCTGTACTTTCAGCAAAGGTCTTGGAACTTTCATCACTAGTATGTGGTGCCTCTGCATGAAGGGGAATGTCCAAGCTGGGAGCACTGTCAGCCCCTTGCTCTGTAGTCTCTGTTTCTACAACACTTGGCTCATTTTGAAGACACTCTGGCACAGAAGAGTGGTTGTCAGCACTCTCATAGTATTCCTCAAGTTCAGGCATGTCACAAGAAAGACTCATACCATCAGCCTCTCCTTCAGGCAAATCATACAGTTCCACAATACACAAAGACTCAGCATCCTCAGACGTGATACTTTGCACTTCACTTTCAGGGAGCATTGGCTCCAAGGATGATGCCGGTGTGTTAGGCAGTCCAGAAGGCCCAGCTTCATTCCCATAATTCAAGATGGGATTTCCACGAAACAAGTGACTCAGTTTATATGAGGGGCGATAGGCATTATCACACTCACTGTCATCCGAGTTAGACTGGCAGTCACTATCATTCTGGGCCTTCTGTGGGGGAAGTCTTAAATCAGCAACCACGGGGGCAGGCTGACTCTGTTTTTTTCTTGAGGCAGCACAAGTCACTGGTCCAGGGGAATCAATCTCGGTGGGTTCAGCCTCAATTATAACTTGACCAATGGGTAGCAAGTGGTTATGGTGCATGGTCTTGACAGCTTTGGAGTTATTTTCTGGGCTCACTTTGTACACTGGCAAATCATTAAATTTTCCAACTATGACATGGGGAAGATGGTCCAATCAATCAGCAATTTTGGCTTTACCATGCAATCCTAAATTTCACAACAATACACAGTCTCTAGGACTAAGCTCTTGAGCCTTTACTTTTCTATCATGTCTCTCTTTGTTGGCTAGATTTCTTTTGGCGGCCTTTGCCTGGGCCAGTCGATAGGCATGGTTCAATTGAGCTTTCAATTTTTGTACATATTGCAGGTAATCTTCAGCTCGGACCCCATTGGGAGAAACCCCAAAACAGACATCAACAGGCAGCCGGGCCTCTCTCCCGAGCATGAGGCGGTAGGAAGAGAACCCGGTAGCATCATTCTTCATGCAATTGTTTGCGTGTACCAAGGTGCTAATCTGCTGGCTCCATTTATGCTTATCTTTTGAGTGGAAGGTGCCTAGCATGTCTATCAGGGTGCTGTTAAAGTGTTCTGGTTGAGGATCCCCCTGCGGGTGATAAGGGGTGGTTCTTGACTTTCACACCCCCCATAGAGAGAGCATTTCCTTGATTAGCTGCCTCTCAAAGTCCCAGCCCTGATCAGAGTGAATTCACTGGGGGGCTCCATAGTGGACAAAGAAATTTTCCACTAGCACCTTGGCCACGGTAGGTGCTTTTTCATCTTTGGTGGGAAAAGCTTGTGCATATCGTGTGAAATGGTCCATAACCACTAACACATTGCCAATTATGACAGGGTCAGTGCCTGTCACGTTCTTAATGTACCTCGTCTTCTTCTTTTTTTTGGTTGCAACCATCTTTGCTCTCTCTTCTACGGCTATCTCTGTATTTCTCCATTTGGAGGCAGGCCACCTCCTTACACAAATTCCCCCCCCCAACCTTGTCTCTTTTCCTTGCTTATTTTCTCTTATTTCTAAGTGGTACATTGATATAATCTCTCTCTCTCTATATATATATATATATATATTTTTATATATATATACACACACACACAGTATATATACATCAGATTGGAATAACCAGAATTAGCTAAATTAACTAGTGTTTCCTTCAAGGGGGAGCCCCCTTTAAAAGCTCTGCCAAGAAAGAAGAGAAGCTCTCTGTATGACAGCTAGCCTGTATCAACACTGTCCCGATATTGCAGACCTAATGTTACTTTTTACATTTAGTAAATACAGATAAGCCAGCACATGCAAGTGAAGGTGAAATAGCTTCCCCTCTCATTAGGAGAATGAGAACCCCTGTAAAAGAGTTTCCATTTCTGTGGTTGTTTGGAGAAAACTAGTTCCTAAGAGGGCTAGTAGGCAAAGAAACAGCTGCACGAATGTTCGCAAAACCGCTCGGCAACGCAAGTATGCGCATATTCGTGCAGCACAAAAATGCCTCTTTAAATCTAGTTTAAAGGACAGGAGCCACTTGTTGACTCCCTTAGAGATGTTTTGCACCCAAAATCGCAATGTAGACCTTTTTAGAGCGAGAGCTGTTGCTTTATAAAGTCTGTACCGTTTCTGAGGTGAACGCTAAGCCGATGGCTTGAAAAGTTCAGCCGACGGCTTAGTCTTTTAGAAAAAGCAGCATTCTCCTCCCTCACAGGACGCTTTAGCATTAAGCTAAGCAGAATCTACTGTGGCCAGGCTTAAAAAGGGAGATTTTAATGTTTGCCTCTGTATGTCTAGAGCAGACCTAGGAAGGACTTAGCTCCCAGTAAACTGGTACAGTTGCCAGAAAAATTAGCTCAGCCTAACAAAAGGCTTATATCGCAGCGTTTGTTATGCTACTCAAATTAATGTGATTAAAACCTCTTCTAGTTGGGGTTTCTTTTTTTCTTATTGCCACACAATCCCTTGTAAACCACAAATAAAAGGGAATAATGTAAATAACCTAAATAGAACATACCTTAGGTGAGGCAGACCAAAGCTGAGAACAGAATCCTTCCTGAAGTCTGGTTGTGAGGAGAGACTGTTGCCTTCTGACACTGGACTATAGGGGAATATCGGCCCCTGGTGGGCTATTTTTATACTGATGAAGAACAAGGAAAGGTACTGCAACATAATAAACCATGTGTCCAGAATGTTATTCACACTTAGTGATGTTAGAATGCACTTAAATATTTATGCAATATACTAATGTGTGTTTAAACTATTTTAAACAGTTAACTGAATATAGGCAACATTGTTGTCTAGTGTACTTACCCGGTAAACAAAAAAACAAATAAATAAATAAATAAAAGAATATATTTTTCAAATCATGATGCTGAATCACCTGATCAGGTGGGAGGGTATAAAAGGCTCTACCTGAACAGGCCTCGAGAGATTGGAGGTCAGTAGTTGCTGATCAGTGGAGGAAGAGGGTTCCTATGAAGAACATAGATTTTTTTTTCTTTCTTTCTGTTATTACAGTTGTAAGCTAATTATTTTTATTTAAGTTGAAAACTTTAAAGCAGAGTGCTGAAAAAGGTGCTACAATAAGAAAGCTGAGATTTAATAAACATCCCACTTGACCATGTGGATTGCATCTTATCTCTGAGTTGTGTCCATCTGTAGTTCCCATACCGTTACACCAGTGTTTCGCTGATCAGGCTCTAAACTCAAGAAGTCTATGCAGACTAGTTCCATTGGGGTGCTGGTAGTAATGTTGACAAGGGGGGGGCAGCCCTCTGAGGCAGGGCTTTTCTCTGCAGGCAGCGACTACAAGTTCTTACATGGTGCTCAACATCAGCCCCCATATTGGGCCAGTAGAATCAAGATCGTACTAGGTCAAGGGTCCGGTCGATACCAAGGTGGCCCATATGATTGTGAAGGGACCTCAGTATTAAATCTTTGAAGGCTGTGGGCAGGACCAATTGTTGCTTGTCTATTTGGCCACCCCAATCTACTGTCTCTCTATACAACAACTGATTATGCAGCTTCAACCTGGGGCCTTCTTTAAACAATAAAGTGGTTCGCAGATCAGAGGAACGCAACTTGGACACATCTTTTCCTGCACGAAGGGCATCAAGTGCTGGCTGAATCATAGGATCTTGGGATTGAGCCCATTGAATGCTGTCATTGTCAAACTGAGGTAGTGCACTAATATCTAGAGCAGAAAAGTGGCAATACGCAGCCGGTATGCAGGTGTCAGAGGGGCCAAAGCAATCTGCTAAGCAGTCCGCTGTGTCCGTAGACATCTACTCATTTCTATCAAACTTTTGGCACAATGCTTGGATGTTGGGTTCGGACAGCCTGACCCAGTCGCTCTTGGAAATGGGCCTCTGGGATAGGGCATCAGCATCAATATGAGTCAGGCCCGGTCTGTATTTGACAGCGTAATCATATGTTGACAATGCAGAAAGCCATCGGTGCCCCATGGCGTCTAACTTAGCTGAAGTCTGTACATAGGTCAACGGGTTATCGTCAGGGCTCACCAATATTTTCACCCCATAGAGGTAATCTTGAAACTGGTCGACAATGGCCCATTTTAACTCGAGGAACTCCAACTTGTGCACAGGGTAGTTTCACTCTGACGGGGTCAAGCTTCTACTGGCAAATGCCACTGGTCTCAAACCATCCTCATGGTCTTGATACAGTACAGCTCCTAGACCCTGCAGACTGGCATCAGTATGCAGCACATAGGGTTTGGTGGGATCAGCATACGCGAGGATGGGGGCATGGGTGAGCTGGTATATGACTTTGTGGAAAGCTGCTTCACAGTCAGGCATCCAACAGGACCCAAAAAGTTCACCTGGGCAGAAATATGCTTTATCTGGTTCTTTGATGGCCCCTTTTTTGTATTTTTGATTGGTAGGAGGGTAACCCTGGGTTAGATTGAAGAGTGGCCGAACTACTTTGGGATAGTCCTTTATGAACCGGCGGTAGTAGCCACAGAATCCCAGGAAACGTTGTAGTTCTTTCAAATTGTGGGGCTGGGGCCAAGTAGTCAAGGCTTCAACTTTACTAGGATCAGTCTCTATCCCCTCTGTAGACACTATGTGCCCCACATACTCACAGAGGTTTGAAAACTGGCACTTGTCAATGGACAGCTTGAGGCTGAAATCTTCCAGTCGGTCTAGTACTTTGAACAGTCGACCTCATGTTCCTCTAGGGAGCTCCCAAACACAATGACATCGTCCAAGTACACCAGGCATTCCAGCAAAATTCATGTCTCACCGCCATTCCATCAGTCGCTGGAAGGTGGCTGGGTTGCCCGATATCCCCTGTGGCATTCTCAAGAATTCATAGAACCCCAAAGGACAGATGAAGGCTGTCTTCTCATGGTCCTCCAGAGCCATCGGAATCTGGTAATATCCACTGTGAAGATCCAACACCGAGAACCATTTACTCCTATTCAAACAATCCAGAGCATCTTGTATACAGGGCATGGTGTATTGATCAGGGATGGTCCGCCTGTTGAGGGTCCGATAATCCACACACATTCATACTGTTCCATTCTTCTTACACACAACCACAATGGGAGAAGCATAGGGACTCCTGGATTCTTGTATCACACCAGCGGCGAGCATTTCCTGCAAGTGTCTTCTCACATCGTTTGTCTGCAGGGGCTAGGCAATGAGACCTGTCTCGAAATGGCCGTTCATCGTGCAGGTGTGTGTGATGCTCCGCACCCTGGACACATCCCACGTCCCATTCATTCAACGAAAACACTTGATCTCTCTGGGCAAGTTTCTAGCTAATTCTAGTCTTCCATCCAGCTGGCAACGGGGAGTCACCAAAATCAAACAAGTCGGGAGTCACTCTATCTGTCTTGCCAGGGGGTGTGTTGCTGGGCAACACTGCAGTGTCTGCACAGTGTACTGTAGCTAGGGTGCATCCTCTGTTCACCCGGATCTTCCGATCTGACACATTATGAATCTGGACCATCACTCATCATGCATAGGCATGAGCATGAGCTGGGAAGATGCTGGACTTAACCAATAATCCTTCCAGCAATTTTCCGTCACCTGGCGAGTCCAACATCAGTATTTTGTTCTTGACATGTTTGCAGAGGCGGACCTCCCCTTGAATGGTACACTGGGAGTTAGGGGCCAGTACCATTTAATCGGGATCCTTCTTCCACACAACCCCTACCAGTTCATCTTGGTCCACACCCTTGGGGTTCTGTTGCAAATCATAGGCCCTCTTGATCAGAGCAGGAATTCTTAGGGCCCTCCCAGTCCGTCGCCCTTGTTTCTTGCCACAGAGTTGTACCAGTCTCCCAAACATATGGATGTTGGTCCCAATTAACAGGGGAACCCCATCATACAGTCCAGTAGGGGGACACACTAAGGCCAGTGTCTCGACTTGCTCCTCTACACCAGCTACGGCTGCAGGAAATGACAACCAGAAGTGGAAATATCCTAGGTAGAGATAAGACTTGTCGCTCAGCCCCCACACATGTAGGCCTTCCAGGGATTGTAAGGGCACAACAGATAAGTGTTTGTCATACCAGTCCTTAAATACAATGGTCACTTTCGACCCATTGTCCACCACAGTCTGAGTAGGAATGCCATTCACAGCCACGGTAGTCTCCATTGAAGGGCCCACTATTTTGGACCAGTCTAGCGGGACAGCAGCAGGGGCCTGGACAGATGATTTAGCCACAGAGGGATTTGAGTTACTACTTCTTGAACCCTCACTGCGGTCATTTTGGGCATTCCTCGACCACTGATTCGTTCTCCGAAGCTCTCCTTGAAGCCTATGTACAACTTTATCTAGGTCTTTTGTGGACCGGCATTCTCTCTTCATGTGACCATCCTTCCCACAATTATAGTAAAATATGTTTTCTGGGATTTGAAGTGGCCGAAGCATCACACTGGGAGCTGGGGTGGTGGTACTACCAACTGAAAACCTTGGTGCCATCTCTGTCTGCTGTGTGGTGAACATTTGGAGACATCTCGTCAATTCTCTTACTTCCATAGTCAAGACATGGAGTTTCCGGCTGCTGTCAGCAGGAGGTGCCTGGGTGGACACCCCAACCCCCATAGCAGATGCAGTTGGATAAGGGTCGGTGCCTGTACTTGCAGGAGCGACCTTCATAAAAAGACTGTTTTTTTTTTCCTGAACTCCCTCAGAAGTTCATCCCATGGTGGCACACCCTCATTGGTCCCCACTTCGGAAGGGCCTTCCGATGCCGTGATCACTTGGGCTGTGCTTACCCTGGAATTACAATCCCCCTCTTCATCTTCAACTTCCTGGAGTTCTTTTATCAAGTCACAATAATCCGGTGGGTTACCCCTTCTATCTGGGAGCCTTAATTGAAGGAGCTGCAATTTAGAATGCTTCACATGTTGCAGTATGTGCCCCAACCTCACATGGTTTAAGTCACTTTTTGGTAAGCCTTCTGCAGTGCTCTTTCCAGACGAGTAACATATGTAGACAAACTTTCCTCTGGCCATTGTTTTGTACCTCAAAATGTCCACATCAAGTTCTCCCCTGACTCAATGCTCCTAAAATTGCCTTCAAGTGGAGACTGGTACTTCTGGGCAGATGCATCAGGGTTTGTGACCTCAGAAATTTAATGGCCTCTAGGGCGTGACCCCTCAAACCTTCTATGATCCTTTTCCATTTCTCAGCCTCTGCACATGGCCACTCAGATACCAAAGGGGCAACACAATCTATCCAGGTCTCCCAATCATCCTCCCCTTGGGGGGTGGGGAGGGTGCCGGAGAAGATTCTCAGCCTTCGGTAAGAGTCGTGACTAATGGCAGATACAGACATAGGAGCCACCATTGGCATGGGCACAGAAGGAGGGGCAATAATGGGTGCTGGAGCGGGAGGGGGTGTTGGGGGAGGAACACCCCCAGGTGGCAGGAATAGTTTCTTTAAGTCCTCCACAGTTTTCCCTTCTTCCAGCAACAACTTAGCAAATTTCTTCTCAAAAGTCTCAGATAGTGGGGGGACTCATTCTCCCAGGGGTCTTTACTGTCTTTCGTTATCACTCTTCAGGCAGTGAGGGCTCCTTCGGGAGTGACAGTCAGTGGCACTTTGGAACTATCTACTGGGTCCTTACACTCTACTAATGCCATGAAACTTTGGGCAAGCAGATTAGCCTGTCGACCCACCACCACAGGGTTTTGTAAACATTAAACCTTGGAAAGTACTCTCTCTACAGTGTCCTTATTGGTACCCAGGGGAAATCCAGGATAAGTATAGCATTTTGGGGGTCAATCTCCTGCCCAGTACACCACCCCACCAATTGGTGTACAGCCACTTCTGTTGGAGTAGCCATTTATTTTAACAGCACTTCACAAATTTGGCCACTAGGGGATGCTAATCCCAGTGGTGCCTCCAAGATGTAACCCCTAGGTGGCGCTATCCCAAGGGCTACTACCCCTGCCTGCTTGGCTAGTAGCAGGTTAAGGGACCTGAGTTCTGAAATGGGTGCCTCCACCTGGAGGACAGGGTTGGTAGTGGTCAAGCTAACCTGGGCACAGCCCTCTGTGACACTGTAACCCCCCTCTTTCCCCTCTAGTGGCCTGAACACTGTACAATAATCACTTTCACAATACCCCTGGTACACCACACAAGTACCCACACTGTTTGCACTTACCACCAGGGCTGGTTCCTCTGGGGACCCCCGGTATAACAAGGTTATGCACAGCAAATAGCAACAGTACAGTACTTTGAGCACAAACTGGAACCACAGACAGATTACATGCAGAAAAAGTTAGATCTGATTTATTCAGGGGACTTGAACAAGGGAGGGGTAAAATCAGGTTAATTAGCTTAAAGGTTATATCAATCAAACAGTTATGCATGCGGGTTGAGTTCCCCCACACAGTCACACCTCTGGGTACCCAGGTGGAGAAGAGATAGGCTAGCCAGGACTGTTGCCCAGGGTTGGCCGGTGTCGCAGCTGGTTGGGCCCTGTGATGGAAAACACAACATGCACAGAACACAATATTTGTAATCCGGAGCCAGAGGGCTCAGTTCATAAAGGAAATGAAACAACCAGACAATCAGATGACACACTCAGATTAAGCTGTTGTTGCAGGGAGCTACCCTGGTATTTACTCACGATATCCAAGACTGGACACAGGCTGGACGAAAATTGAGACTGCAGGTGGTTGATCTGGAATGCCAGGAGAAGCAGGGCCCAAACAAGTCGCAAAGGCATTGTTCCTGTTCAAGCGTGGAGCAGGGGGCTGATCCCCAGGCAGGTCTCTTGTTGATGGCTTCTCTGTGCAGTGGGTAGTCTGGCTAGGCCAGTCTGGCAAGGCCCAGACCACATGGAGACAAATTCTGATGCAGTCCATTTTGGGCTGGATACAGCTTCCAGCAAGCAGAACACAGTTCACACAGGGGGGAACTAACTCACAGCCCACTAGCAGCTCATAACACATTTACATGTACAGGAATTCTACTGTACCAGGCAAAGCACTCCCCGGTCACAATCGCAAAGTATCTGCACACACCGGGAGCTTAGGGGTAGCTGGAACTCCTGACAGGCTGATCACATTCAGCAAAATCTTCAGTCTTCTTCAGGTTGAGCCTGGCCCAATTCAATAGCTTACTTTAGTCACACACACTTGGATTTAGTCCAAAATAATTCTCTTCTCTCCCTCTCAGGGGCAGCAGGTAGACATGCAGGCCAAACTCTCATCCCTTTCACAGTTTTCCCATGCGAATCCACTCAGAATTGCTGCCCAAAATCCACTTGAGCTCTCCTCATTTCACTTCTCAGCTCAGAACTAACTGAAAACTACAAGCAGCCCTGGACTTCCCGAAGATCCAAAAGATTTGTTTGGCTGATTTGTCTGTCAGTCAAACTAAGAACTCCCCCTTCAGTTGCAAAAAAGGAGGAAAAAAGCTCCAAACTAAAGTTCCTACAGATTTTGAATTCAGACAGCTCCTGTAGTCCGGCTATATTTTAGGTCCCACCAGTACTGTTTGGTCCAATTTGCAGTCCAGGACCAAGATAGTGGAGACAAACAAAACAGTCCTTGCTACAAAGAAAGCAGGTTAGACAAACTACATTATCATTATCATTCTAAATGATTTTCAGTAAATAGTTAGATCTTTCAACAGAGCTCTCTCTCAGATTACTTAAGCTGCAATTAGGCAGCTCTTAAAGAGACAGTACACAGAGGCTATACAGGCTCTGGTAATCACATTTAAACTGCTAAAACACAGGTCACCAGCCTGGCAGTGAGCACTTAGGCAAGCTCAAGGAAGACTTTTTGGGAACCCCCATTTGTAGGGGGGGGGGTTATACCCATACCTAGGTTTAGCATACACAACACAAGATAGGGCCAGTCAAAAGGTGAAGACAATGTAAAGACATGCGGTGAAGAAAGGAGAGGAATATAGTAGGTAGGGACTGAGGTGGAATTTACAGAAGGAGACCATGAGGTGACGGTAAAGGTAATGGAAGAAAAGGAGGGAGAGGGAGAAGGAGGGAAATTGACAGAGTAGTGGTGTGGGGTGGACAGTTCTGTTGCAGTTGTAAGAAGGAGAGGTGAAGTCTTGGAGAAGGCAAGAGATGGAGTGGAAGGTGGTGACAGTGCAGATGGGGAGGGCACTCCATAGTTTAGGGAGACAGAAGGAGAATGTACTTGGTCAGAATAAGACAACCTAGATGGGAGTGCTAGGGTCCAGCAGCCAGTGCTATGAAGATATGAAGTACTGTTTTGGGGTCATCTATGGCATCACCCAATGCCAGCCTTGTCATGGGTTGGTTGGAGAAGGTGACTATCTAGGACTCCAGAAGTAATACATCAGTTGACAGATCAGATATTAGGGGAGACTTTATTGATGATATCATCTGCATTTGGGAAGGTACAGAGAAGGAAGCCTTGATATTTATTGAATTAATTAATCATGATAATTGGAACTTGAGGGTTACTGATTCTATCCATTTGTATAGGATTAACTTCATGGGTTTAACTCTTGTGTGGTGTAGTTATGGGTCCATCGCTATGGAGTGATATAGAAAACCAATTCCAGGCAATACCCTGCTTAGGGATGAAAGTTCATGTCCTTAATATTTGCTTGAGGGGATCCCCTACAGGCAGCTCCATAGACTGAGGAGGAACTGCTCAGATCTTGCCATGTTTGATATTCAGTCACAGGATCTCCACAGCAGGTTTTTAACCAGAGGCTACAATGCCGCTCTCTCCAAGAATACCTCTTTATGGACTTGTTTGAGGGTTAAATATACTCTCTTCAAATGAAAAATGTTATTTACTCCTGCTGAAAGTCTAGTTTATCTGGTTATTATGTTCTATGCTATCATACACAAAGTTGTTGGGATGATGAAGTGATTCTGGCACATACTTTTGACTGACCTAGATCTGACTCCCACCATAGGTTACTCTCCCAGGGTTGTATATGAGAAGAAGTGTATCAAGGATTTGGTGGTACATAGTTACTTTACTCCTAGTCTGTGATTGGCTTGCCCCACTCCTCTGGTTTTATAGGTGTGGATCCTGTAATTCCTGTTTCCACTCCTCGCAAGGTATCCTGCTTGCTAGCTCCTCCAATTCTAAACATAATGAACTCTGACAGTTTATCATCTGTTTTACACCATTTGTGGTGTATGCATGCTCTGTGGTGTGACTGTCTCTCGCTCTACACTGGACGCACCATACGTCACCTCCATTGCTGTCCACTGTCTATCCCTTAGCCAGGCCCCCCTCACTCTCCTGCACCTACCTGCCTTTGTCCTACACTTGTCACACAGACACACAGCACTTTCACACCTGTATTACTGCACTCAGGAATACCTAGGTTGTACTGGGTAGGCCTGGTACTAGTAGTGCAGTACGAGTGCCGCTTGTGTTGCGCTAACTTCACATTGTGCATTGCTACATCCATTTCTGGTTGGGGATATGTGTGCTGCATAGAGATGACAATGTTATTCCCTACTGATTGCAATGTCTGCATGCCACGCTGCAGTGAATGCGCAGCTACATAGTGCTACATCATAGCACTGTCGCCTGAACAGCACTATGACATTA
Organism: Neoceratodus forsteri; assembly: GCA_016271365.2. NCBI lineage: Eukaryota > Metazoa > Chordata > Ceratodontiformes > Ceratodontidae > Neoceratodus > Neoceratodus forsteri. Next base: position 1,401,583,432 of record CM028132.1, read on the forward strand.
GCCGATGTAGCGCCATATCATGGCACTGTTGCCAGTGCAGCACTGTGATGTTTGGGCATTGCAGTGCTGGCTTTGGTGCTAGTGCAGCAGTATTACTGCACTAATACACTTGCGCATGGTGCTAACATGCAGTATTAAGCCAGTGAATACAAATGAAATCATTACACAGCCCATGCCCAAGGCCCACTTTACATGTCTTTACTGGAACGTATTCATTCATTTGCATGCCAAATCATTCCAGGATTATCTATAAGAAGCAGGCAGTACTACACAGCTTTCACAGAGGTACTACATGCAGCAGGAGGTAAGTGTATTTGCAATGACCTGACAACATGGGCTGGGGTGTTCAAAGCAGTAGGTTTAGGTCTTTTCCAGCTTTACATGTAGCACATGCCTCCATTCTGTGCAGTGCAGTTGTCTCCCTGTTTGCTCCTGCCTTTCAGGGACAGGTACATGTCCCAGATAGGGAGCAATAGCATTTGCACACCCCTGTGCATGGGATCAGTGTTCTGCTGTATGTGTATATAAAATGCTCTTGGCTGACTGTCCTCCGCTTCCCAACAGATATAATGACTGATGTGAGATGGATCAGATGGCATCACCTCAGTGAGGATGAAATATTGCCAAGGCCTATATGGCCTGTGAGGACCTTTTGGGCCCCTACAAGGGAACACTGGCTGAGATGCAGGTGGGATTGCAGGCAATGATGGATAGGGTCAATGCTGTGGGTGGCAGGGGTCAATCAGTCCAGGAATGTTGCAAGCAGGCCAATGGGCTCTGGACTTGCAAAGGTATTCATAACAAATGTGCAGGCATTAACACCTGCAGAGGCACTCATGGTAGCACTGCACCAGCAGTGGTTGTCATGGGGCTCCCCAGTGGTGGTTATGAGAGCCACGTTGGGCAGTCACAGCCACGTGAATGACTGCAGCAGTCCCTGCACTTTGGAGTATTCTGCATGTGCGGGAGGAGCACATGTCACAGTGGTGTCATGAATTACACAGTTGGAACAGGGCAGGGGGGCCAACATGGCATGTTAAAATAGGATACAGCTCAACCATCACTAAGGGTGGGCACAGGTCATCCTAAACACTTCAGTATTCCACCAACAGACTCCATAGTAGCCCTGGGTTTGCATTCTGTATGTCACTGTAAGGCCCACAGAACCCCACATATGTGGGCCCTCAGTGATGCATGTTCCAGCTATAATGTATTGGGAGGATGTTTACACAATGAAGGTTGGCCCACCTGGTGGTATCCAAGTCTCTAGGTGGATCTAACATCCATGGGAATATCCCCTACCATGCCACATTGGATAGTTAAACAATGGGGGTTGGCCCACCTGGTGGTATCCAAGTCTCTAGGTGGACCTGACATCCACAGAAATATCCCCTACCATGCCACATTGGTGTTGTAAAATGTCTGATCACTAGTGGGTGGTGTGTGATATGTGTATAGCACTGGGGGCATGCTGGCATTGCAATGCATGGGCAGCATGTGTGTGGCTATGCACAGTACACTTGGTCTGTATGCTGACATTGTCCTAGCACCATTGCCGAGTAAAGTAATGGTAGTACAGTACCTGTATGCTTGCATTGCCCTACCACTGTTTTACTCAGCAGTTTCCATCTTTTTCTCTCAACAGCTCAGTCCCCATCCATTGTGGAAAACACAGTTGATCAGGACCATGCCAGGCCATCCTGTTGCACACTGGCTGAGAGCTGCATGATAGGAGGAGTGAGAGCCACTGCAGCTCTTATGGAGGAGGAGATCTTTGTGGAGGGGTTCATAGAACAGGCGGTGTCAGATGACTTGGACTCCTCTGAGGGGCAGGCTGGCAGCAGTGGCTAGAACTAGGTCATCCTTCCCATGGTGCTGCCAGCCATCACTACCTCTGCTGACCCCTCTGCCACTTGGACACTGCAGCCTCCCACCCACTCCTGCACAACCACTGCTGTGCTGCCCTGTCTCCCTTCCCCTGCACAGCCACAGCTAGGCTGCCCCAGTCCTTGTCTCTGGCGTAGCTACCATTGTGCTTCCCCAGATCCCCCAACCCTGGCACAACCGCTACTTTGGTGCCACTCCAGCCCCACCGCCCTAGGGTGCAGCCCAACCCTGTCCCCCAAGACAGTCTCAAATGGCAGCTGGTGGCCACCAATAGGCAGCTACTGCAAGATGCTGAGGGAGCCCAGGAGGGCCTCCAAGCTGAGAAAGGACTTTTAAGGGGCATGCTTCAGGCCCATGAACAGCAGACTGAAGGGCACCATGCAGCACATGGCAGCCTTTGGGCACCTGAAGCATTTGCCAGTAGGCTTTGGGGAACTGGAGCAGACCATGGCAGCAGGCTTGGTGGAGTGGCCACTGCCATGCTAGAAGCCACTGCCTTGGTCGTTTGGGGTTGAGTGGCTGCCCACAGTGTTGACTGTGCGTGGGAGATGAGTGTCATGCCATGGCAGATACCCCAGCCAGTTGCCACCACAGGCAGTGCAGGCTGCCATATGCCCCACTTCCCCAGTACCCCCACATCCCTGCCCATGGGGTCTCACTGCTGCTGACCCCTGGCTGTGGTGTGCTCCTCACCATGGTCACTACATCGTGGAGACACAGAAATAGCCATGGGCAGCTCACCCCTGCCCCACACCCATCTCCCATGTCATTGACGATGTCCCTCTGATGCCCATGAGGACACACAGCACACGCCAGCATTGTGTCCATGGTGGGGAGCACATACCCCACTCTCTCAGCACCCCTCCACCTGTAAGGGCTATATTTTTGTTTCCACACTCCCTCTCCCCCTCAAATGGATGGCGTGTTGTTTTGTTTCCCCACCCCTTCTCTCCCCACTAGGATGTCTGATAATATTTTGCCCTAACCCTAATGGTTCCCCCTTATAGTTCTAAGTTCACTCTTCTGTATATAGTAGCACTTTAACACATTTTGTTACACCATTACTGTCTCCTGTGTGCTCTTTACTTACCGTCAGACAAATTGAAAGTCCACTTTTTGATCCCACAAGGCATCTATAACTGGGCTAAAAAGTTTCCTTCTGCACTGCAAGTGCTGGGAAAAGTCCTTGTGAATATACAGTAGAGTGCCTTCGTAAACTAGCTCCTGCTTTTTTTCAATAAACATTCAGGATGTCCTGCCTGTCTCAAAAATGGTGGAGTCTGCTGATGATCTGCTGTGGTGGATCCTTCAGTGGGCACTTAGGGGCAAGGGCCCTGTGTACCCTTTCTATTTCAAATCATCCCCCTTTTGGATGTAGCCCCAAGAGCTTTGGTAGGACCTAAACAAAAAAGTACTCAACACTTTGTTCCCATTTTTCCCTGTTGGGAGACCACTGGTATGCCTGTCATCAAGGACGATGCCCAGATTTTCACCTTGGGGGATGCTATCAACAGGGTAGATCCCACGACCAAACCTGTCACCACTCCAAAGGCACCCCCATCATACCAGAGACCAGAATCAATCACCAGCACCTTTGTCTTGTTGGGGTTCAGCCTCAGCCAGTTAGAGGACATCCAGTCCTGAAATTTGGCCAGGCATTTATTCAGCACTTCGATGGCACCATCTGTTCCATGGGCAAATGACATATACAACTGGGTATCTTTTGCATAGCAGTGGAAACCCAAACCGTACTGTCTAATAAGCCCATCCAGGGGCAGCATGTATACCACGAACAGCAACGACAAAAGAATTGAACCTTGAGGAACTCCACATGACAGAGACTTCGAGGCGGAGCAGAAATTCCCCATCACCACTCGCTGCCTCCTGTCAGAGAGATAGGACTCAAATTAGTGAATGACATTTCCGGTGAGTCCACCATACACTCTAAGGCAATTGAAATGCATGATGTAGTCCATGGTATTAAATGCGGATGAGAGATCCAGGAGGATGAGAACTGACCGTTATTCTCTATCCCTCGCCCTAAGGAGGTCATTTTGCACTCAAACTAGTGCTGTCTCCATGCTATAGCTCTAAAACTGGACTGAACTGGCTAGTAGATGTCAGAGGCTGCGAGGTGTGCCTCAAGTTGCAGAGCCACCACTTTCTTGACAACTTCCCTAAAAATGGGAGGTTGGAGAGAGGTCTACAATTTGCTAGGACGTCAGGGTCGAGTGATGGTTTCTTCAGAAGAGGCTTCACCAACGCCTTCTTCAAGGTGTTGGGAAAAAGCACCTCTGAGAGCGAGCACAGGACTATCCTGGTGAACACTGGACTGATGGTCTCGGCACATCCCACAAGGAGATGAGTCAGGCCAGGGTCCAGTTCACAAAATGTGGGCCACAGTTTCAAAATCACCTCATCAACCTCAGCCACCTCCACTGGCTGAAACTCCTCCCAGACAATAGAAGTACCTCTGCTCCAGCCAGGCTGACCACTGCAGGACAAGTCTTGTCCTGCTGGAGAGATCCCTGCCCAAATAGACACCCTGTCTGAGAAGAACAGAGCAAACTCTTCACACAATGCGATTTTCAGGTTCCAGAGGACTGGAGGAAAGCACAGGTAGTTCCTCTTCACCAAAATGGAAGCAGGCAGGAGGCAGGAAACTATAGGCCCGTCAGCCTCACCTCAATAGTGGGTAAGATAATGGAGGCTCTGCTTAAGGAAAGGATTGTAGAAAATCTGGAATCCAATGGAGCACAGGATCAGAGGCAGCATGGATTCACAGCAGGAATGTCATCTCAAACTAACATAATAGACTTTTTTGACTAGGTGACGGAGATGGATTGGGGGGAGTGGTTGATGGTACCTACCTCGATTTCAGCAAGGCCTTCAACACCATTCCTTATAAAAGACAGATAAGTAAGTTGGGCAGTCTGGGTGTGGGCCAGAAGGTGGTAAACTGGGTTGATAATTGGTTTAGGGACAGGAAACAGTGGGTGGTGGTAAATGGAATCCAATCCAAAGAAAGAGAGGCAACAAGTGGGGTACCGCGGAACATTTCTGGGGCCAGTGCTTTTTAATGTCTACATCAGTGCTTTTTCAGAAACTCTAGAAGGGAAGGTTTGCCTGTTTGCAGATGACACCAAGATCTGCAACAGGGCTGACACTCCAGAAGGGGTGGAGAAAATGAGGAGGGACCTAGAAAAGTTGGAAAAATGGTCAGAAGTGTGGCAACTGAGGTTCAGTGTGAGGAAGTGCAAAATCATGTATCTGGGACACAGAAACCCCATAGAGAACTACAGAATGGGAGAGGGGAGTTGCTGACAGTCACCAGGGAGGAAAGGAATTTGGAGATTATCATCTTAGATGACCAGAAGGTGGCGAAGCAAAGCACAAAGGCTGTAGGGAGGGCCAGTATCATGCTGGAGTGTAGTTATTTTTATTTATTTATTTAAATCTCGGATTAACACCTATGAGCCAAGAGCTCTTTTGGCAAGGACTAAGGAGGCCTCCCCGACCCAAAGAGCACCAGTTCCACAACCACTGCCTCAGAGGTTGCCATGTGTGAAGAGCAGATGGACCACAGTAGGTTCTGGGAGGGTGAGGGTGGTGAAACAGAGGCGTAGCCACCAAGTTGTACCTCTACACAAATCATATGTCAGTCTGGCAAATCAAGGTTCCTCTATGATGATACCCTCATTGGAGACCAAGAAGAATGCTGGGGACATCCACAAGGGAGACCCACAAAAGAGTGGCAAGGGACACCACAGGGGAAAGAAACAGCTTCTGATTGGGGACTCAATTTTTAGGGGTGTAGACCTGGGGAAGGGAGAGGAGAGGGAAGTAAGGTGCCTGCCTGGTGCCATGGCTTGGAGGGACAGGAAGCAAATCCTCAGGATTGCAGAAGCAGTATCACAGGAGAGGAAACTGGATATCATTGTCCACCTCAGGACAAATGACCTAGCTAGGCATGAGATCAGTGCAGTGCAGGATGAATTTGTGGAGTTGGGGAGGGGCCTCAGACAGGTAGCAAGCATGGTAACCTTCTCAGAGGTGCTGCCAGTCTATGGCAGGGTGAGGCTAGGTATTGCACACCATGCAGTTTAATGAATGGTTGCAAACTGCTGCAGAGCACAGGGCTTTGGCTTCATTGGGGACTGGAGGTCCACCTGGGAGATGAAGGTCTATACTGGCATGATGGTCTGCATCTGTCCAGGAAGGAAACATGCTCCTAGGTGACAGATTTAAAGGCTTCCTTGGCAAGCTTTTAAACTAGCCAAGGGGGGAGGTGCTGATAGGAAACAGGAAAGTTCAAGCCTCCCCCCACAAAACATGGCAGGTAGTAGGGTAAACAGTGAGGTACAGAGCTTGACAGAGGGCAGGACAGGGGTAAATGGAAAAATGGACAAGGGCAATAAGAGCAGGGATGGGGTAAAAAAGGATAAAGCCAACATTAAATGGAGGGCAATGAGTGCCAATGCCCGTAGTCTGGGAAACAAGCTTCCAGAGCTAGTAGCCCTGATGGAAGAGGAACACTTGGATATTGTGGCAGTCACAGAAACATGGTACATGGAGAACCATGACTGGGATGTCAACATACCAGGTACAATCTACAGAAGGGACAGAGAGGGTAAAAGAGGATGTGGAGTAGCTCTCTACATAAGGGAAGGGATCAAAGCTACAGAACGAAAAAGTAAAGGGGGAGGACAAGAGGAACTCTGGGTCACCTTGAAAACAGGGAATGGCATCACAATCCACACGGGGTTGTATACAGACCCGTCTCAAGGAGAGGACATGGATAAGAAAATGATAGAGGGCATTCTCAAAATGGCTGAAAAAGGGGAGATACTGTTGATGGGGGATCTGAATATGCCAGATGTTAACTGGGCTACATGGACTGCAGCCACATCCAAGAGCAGGGTCATTCTCGATGCCCTACAGGGGGCATGCCTTAGACAGCTAGTGGTGGAACCCACTCGGGAGGGAGCAATATTAGACCTGGTACTCTCAAATGGAGAGAGGAACACAAATTTAGAAGTCAGTAGACATCTGGGAACAAGCGACCACTGCACAGTGCGCTTCACAATAAACACAACCATGGAGACAAGCCATACAAAGACAAGGATACTGGACTTTAGAAGGGCTGACTTTGGCTTAATGGGTGAATACCTGAGGAATGCATTAGCAAGTGGCCAGAAAGGAGGGGTGGAAGAACAATGGAGAAAAATCAAAACTGCCATCATGGAGGCAACAAGCCTTTGTGTGAAACAAATAAAGAAAACAAAGCGGAATAAAAACCACTATGGTTCTCAAAAGAGGTGTCAGGAAGGTTAAGGAGAAAAGGCTGCATCTAAAAAGTATAAGGAATCACAGACGGAGCACGACAGGAACTGTATCAATTAAAGCAGAAAGAAGGGGAAGGCAGTCAGAAAAGCAAAGACCAAACCGAGGAAAAGATAGCCAACTCAGTTAAGAAGGGGATAAAACCTTTATAGGTACATTAGGAGCAAAGAAAGGTTAAGGGAGGATAGTGAAGATTAATAAAGGAGAGGGGAGGTGGGCAGAGGGAGACAGTGAAAAGGCAGAGATATTGAATGAATACTTTTGCTCAGTATTCACAAAAGAAGAAGAAGAGGAGGAGTTACCTAAACCAAACAGTAGAAGCACTCTGGGTAGGGGGGTTGACGCCAGTCCATTTACAGAAGAAAGAGTCCTGAAAGAACTCCTAAAACTCAAGGTGGACAAAGCAATGCAGCCTGATGGGATTCACTCTAGAATCCTAAAAGAGCTAAGGGAGGACCTAGTGACACCACTATCCACACTTTTTAACAAATCATGGGAAGATGGGGTGGTATCTGAGGACTGGAGGAGGGCAGATGTGATTCCCCTTCACAGAAGTGGGAGCAAGGCAGAAGCAGGAAACTACAGACCTGTTAGTTTGACCTCAGTGGTGGGGAAAATGATGGAATCACTTCTGAAAGAAAGAATTGTTCAGTACCTAGAGGCCAGCGGGGCACAGGACCCAAAGCAGCATGGATTCACAGCAGGAAGGTCATGTCAGACGAATCTAATCGATTTCTTTGGCTGGGTGACCAAAGTAATAGACGTGGGAGGGGCTGTGGATATAGCCTACCTAGACTTTAGCAAGGCATTTGACACAGTCCCTCACAAAAGACTAATAATCAAGTTAGCCAGCCTGGGAGTGGGTCCCAGGATGGTAGCCTGGGTAGCAAACTGGCTGCACAACAGGACACAGAAGGTAATAGTGAATGGAACACATTCTGAAGAAAGGGGGGTTACTAGTGGAGTACCTCAGGGATCAGTACTGGGTCCAGTCCTCTTTAACGTCTTTATAGGTGACATTGATGAGGGTCTGGAAGGAAAGGTATGCCTCTTTGCAGATGACACAAAGATCTGTAACAGAGTTGATACACAAGGGGGGGTAGAAAGGATGACAAGGGACTTGGCAAGGTTGGAGGAATGGTCAGATATATGGCAACTTAGATTCAATGCAAAGAAGTTCAAAGTAATGCACCTGGGAAATAAAAATCCAGGAGAAGAGTACACAATAGCAGGGGAGGTACTAACGACAACAATAATGGAAAGGGATCTGGGTGTAGTCCTATCAGATGACCTAAAGGTGGGTAAGTAATGTGAGAAGTCAGTAAAGAGAGCCAGGGGGATACTGGGATGCATAGGGAGGGGCATCACAAGTAGAAAAAGAGAAGTGGTTATCTCTCTGTACAGACAGTTGGTGAGACTCCATCTGGAGTACCGCGTGCAGTTTTGGAGACCTCATCTACACAAGGACATAGACAGGATGGAAGCAGTCCAGAGGACGGCAACTAAAATGGTGCAGGGTCTACATCAGAAACCATATTAAGAGAGACTGAGAGAGCTTAATATGTATACCCTTGATGAAAGGAGGGACGGGGGGACATGATAGAAACTTTTAAGTACCTCAAGGGAATCAACAAAGTCCAGGAGGGTAGCATCTTTCAGAAAAGAGATGTGTAAGAACAAGGGGACAATTTAAAAGTTAGAGGGGACAGTTCAGGGGTAATGTGAGGAATTATTTTTCACGGAGAGTGGTGAACGATGGAACTGCCTTCCTGGAGAGGTTGTGGGGTCTAAAACAGTGGGGGAAATTCAAACATAACGTGCATGGGACAGACATAAAGCAATTATAGTGGGGGGTTGCAGGAAGTAGGCTGTTGGTTAACTAGAATCTGCAGCTTATCCAATAGGTAGGGAAATGGACAGACTGGGTGGGCCAAGTGGTCCTTATCTGCTGTCAAACTCTATGTTTCTATGTTTATGTTTCTATGTACTGGGATGTATAGGGAGAGGCACCACCAGCAGAAACAGGAAGTTGTTATCCCTCTGCACAGACAGTTGCTGAGACCCCATCTGGAGTACTGTCCAGTTCTGGAGACCACATCTCTGCAAGGACATAGACAGGATGGAGGCAGTCCAGAGGAGGGCAACTAAAATGGTGCAGGGTCTGCAAGAGAAGCCATATGAGGAGAGACTAAAGGAGCTTAATATGTATACCCTCGAGGAAAGAAGGGAGAGGGGGACATGATTGAAACTTTTAAGTACCTCAGTGGAATCAACAAAGTCCAAGAGGGTAGCATCTTTCAGAAAATGAGATGTGCAAGAACAAGGGGACACAATTTGAAGATAGAAGGATGATAGCTCAGGGACAATGTGAGGAAGTATTTTTTCACAGAGAGGGTGGTGGACGCATGGAACCGCCTTCCTGAGGAGGTTGTGGGGTCTAAAACTGGTAGAATTCAAGAATGTATGGGACAGACATAAGGCAGTTCTTGTGGGGGGCAGGAAGAAATAGGCTGTTGGTTGACTAGGATCTGCAGCTTATCCAGTAGGTAGGGAAATGGGCAGACTAGGTGGGCCAAGCGGTCCTTATCTGCCATCAAAGTCTATATTTCTATGTTTCTTTTACATAGGTTCTACGTCATGATAACATAGACAAAGTACAGGCCATAAGTACAGTATAAGACAAAAGCAACAGACAGTTGATAACAAGATCTAAATGCTAAACAAGCATTGTACAATGTATGCCTGGGCAGTGGTCTAAACAGGCTGTAACTAAATATACTAGTACTAGACTACTAATTCTAGCAAAACTACTAATTTTTTAAGTGGTAAAAGTAGAGCAGCCCGTGGGCCTTGTCCAATGAAAAGAGAGAGGAACTGGGTTGTGATAATTGGGTGAAAGAGGGGGTGGATGAAGGTGCCAGACAGAGGAGTGGTAGTGATGATGAGGATTGAAAGAAATGAAGTGGGAGTCAGCATAGTGGCTTAAAAGAGGAAACAAATGAAGATGGGGGGAGATGGGAGGTGTGGAAACCAGGAGGAAGGATGAATATAATAGGGAGGTAGGAGGGTAGGGGATGGTATAGGAAAAGAGGGGGTGGATGGGGGGCTATGGGGTTAGGGGAGGGTAAGAAGAGGGAAATAGCGTGCCAGGAGGGAGGTAATGGGGAAGCAGGCCTGTGGCAGGTTTAATTGAAGCAGTCGCAAAGTGGCTTTAGCCACAAGGTATTATTGAAGCTTACGTTTGAAGGAGCCTAGAGTGGCAGAATTAGAGACATCACATGGAAGTGAGTTAAACCATTTGGCGGCCCTTACAGTGAATGAACGCTAACCCACAAATGTGTTACAATGGGGTACTTGGATGGTGAGATTTTCAGAGCTCCTTGTCCATCGGGGAAAGCAGTATGGACTGAGGATCCTCTGGACTCTAGGGGGCACAAGACCAAGGGAGACTTTCTTAGCTAACAGGCAGGTTTGGTAAGTGACTCTGCTCTTTAGTTAGAGCCAGTCTGCTTGTGCATAGATGTCACAAGTATGAGAGAGGCGTGCTGCTCCAGTAAGGAAATGGCAGGCCTTGTTTAGTGCTACAGAGATACGACGCAGAGCTGAGTCGGTGGCAGATCTATAGATCACAAACCTGTAGTCAATGATGGAGACCACAGAGCTATGGATTGCCAGACTGAGGGCTTCCTTATTTAGACAGTGCTTGTGTCTGTGCAGCAGCCAGATTCGAGTATTCATGGTCTTGGCAACATAGTCTATATGTTGGATATAGGATAACGAGCTGTCTAAGGCCAAACTGAGGAATCTGAACTGCTGTATCTGTTCCAAGGCAGAGCCTGAGCAGTTTTTGACTGTTAATTGGTAGGATTTATGTTTGCTGTGTGTGCTATTGAATAGCATTGTTTTTGTTTTTTTTATGGTTTGGAATTAGCTTATGTCTATGGAACCAGGTTTCAACATGCGTAAAACTACTTTGTAACTGGTTCTCAAGAAGCAAGGAGTCAGGACTGCTGGAAAAGATAACAGCATCATTCGCATAGAGGAGGATTTGGTCCTGGCAGGAGTCAGGGAGCTTGTTCGGAAAGATGCTAAAGAGGGGACCCAGGATGGATCCTTGGGGAACACCTGAATGAACAGGTTGCTTGTTTGAGAGAGCATCTGCAATCTTCACTTGTGATCAGTTATAGAGGTAGCTGTTGAACCAATCCTTGGTGTCTTTTGAAAGCCCTATTTTGGATAGTTGGTCAACCAGCAGAGAGTGGCTGACCATATCAAAGGCTTTGGTGAGGTCAACATAAATTGCTCCGACAAGTTGTCCTTGTTCAAGTGCATTTTTGATGTAGCTTGTGAATTCAAGCAGAGCAGTGCTGGTACTGTGTCCTTTCTTGAAACCATGTTGCTTGGGACATTGTAGTTGTTATTTCTCCAGGTAATCAATCAGTTGTTCGGCCACAATTCATTTGAGAACTTTGGAGAGAGGAGGAAGGTTAGAGATTGGCCTGTAGTTACCATGATGCGTCTTGTCACCACTTTTATGGACTGGGGTAACCAGAGCTGATTTACACATTTGAGGGAATTGAGATCGTATGAGGGAATGGTTAATAATCTTGGTCAGGGGAGACAGAACTTCATCCAGCATTAGGGCAATGAGTTTTAGATCAATTGTATCCCCACTGGATCTGGTTTTCCTGAGCACCCTGCATATGTACTTTTTAGCTTCACCTTCGGATACCGCTTTAAACTAGAAAGGTGGATGAACCTGTTGCTGTGCCAGTGTCGCCTTATGATCAGTGTCTGAGGGAGCATCGAAGAAATTGGAGGGGAGTACATGACTAAGGTCCGTGAAGGCAGAATTAAATGTATTAGAGATGGTTAAGGGGTCAAGAGTAGGGGTGCCATCAATGTTAAGCATTGAAGGTAACACTTTGGGGTCCTTCCCTGTAACAACTTTGAGGTTACTCCAGAATTTCCTGCCATCTTTCCAAGTGTTGGCTAGGGTGTTTCTGTAGTACTGTTTTTTTTTGCAGAGTGGATTGCTGTGGTACAGGCATTGCTAGCTCTTTTATAGGTCTGAATATCTGGTTGTCTGCCCATGGCGCATGCCGATGCCATAGATGATCACAGGTTTTCATGAGATCAATGAGGCCTGGTGTGATCCATGGTTTTGAAATTGGAAGCGGTATCACTGGCAGAAGAAGGGAGGAGGTGATACCACTATACAAGACACTGGTGAGGCCACATCTGGAATACTGTGTGCAGTTCTGGAGGCCGCATCTTCATAAGGATGTAGACAGGGCGGAGGCGGTTCAGAGAAGGGTGACAAAGATGGTGCAGGACTTACAGCAAAAGACATATGAGGAGAGATTAAAACACCTCAATACTGTATGTATATACTGGAAGAGAGAGGAGGGAGGGAGGGAGGGAGATATGATAAAAACCTTCTAGTATCTTTCGGGTATAAACAAGGTGCAAGTGGAAGACATCTTTAAGTATAGGATGTGCACAAGAACAAGGGGGCACGATATGAGATTGGAGGGGGGCAGTATAAGGGGTAATGTGAGGAAGTTCTTTTTCACAGAGAGGGTGGTGGATGCATGGAATAGTCTACCCCAGGAGGTGGTAGGAGCGAGCACAATGGTGAGATTCAAACATGCATGGAATAGGCATAAGGGACCTCTAGAGGTGGGAAGGAGAAGCTAAAGCTGCTGACAAAGCAGGGTCAGCAGCCGCTGAAACAGGTAAGGTATCGTATGTACCAAGTTTGTTAGGCTTGCACCCATGTTGAACTTGCCACCCAATATTTATGGTGGAATTCGTATTTTTTAATGCCCATAAATTTATCCAGGTGGCTTTTGAATGAAGTAATATGGGCAGACTGGATGGGCCTAGCGGTCCTTATCTGCCATCAGATTCTGTGTTTTTATGTTTCTATGATTGAAAATACCCTTTTCAGCTGTAGACAAACTGGATGCAACAGTCTGTCCACAGTCCAAAACAGCTGAGCTGGTCTGTTCTTCCCAGCAGCAATCTCTCTGGACTGGAACTCTGCCTTCTTATGGCTGATTGCCTCCTGATAGTGATTATAATGATTTCTCAAGGCCAGTCTGTCCTCTAGGGACTGGGTCCTCCGCCAACAATGCTCCAGCTTCCGGAGCCTTGGACTTCATCTCCTTGAGAACCCCATTGAACCATGGGGGTCTCAAGCGAGAAGACCTGGGCCATCTACAGACCAGTGCATTGGCATCAAGCACCTTGGAAACATCCCCATTACAGGCTGCCACCACCATGGCCATTCCAATTGCACATGCAGCTCTCATGCCAGAAAAGTCTACTGCCACCAAGAGTTACTCTGGGGACAATCCCCTTAAAGGGTTGTAGCTGACCATCTCAACAAGAAGGGGGGGGACTATCGGGGGGGGGGGCCCCAAACAAGGACTCCACCATGCAATGATCGGACCAGGTGACCCGATCAGTCCTCAGGTCAGTGACCTCAAGCCCCAGTGAGAACACCAAGTCCAACATGTGGCTGTGTTGATAGGTTAGTGAGGCAACAGCCTTTGATAGGCCCAGAGATGTCATTGTCTGCAGGAAGTCATAACCAAGATGCAAGGATTCATCGTCGATCCAGGCACTGAAGTCCCGCAGAATGAACCATCTAGGTGACTCCAACACCCTGTTGGCAACAAAGTCCACTACCTCCTGGAGGAATCCCCCCCCATCCCAGAGAATGGTAAACTAGATAGATAGACAGACAGACATAAACTTAATTTATAAAGCGCCCCTACCTGGGGGCTCAGAGTGCTGTACAATGCATAAAATCTAATACATAAGTAAAAACATTCATCTTAAACATACATAAAATCACCACATTACAGAGCATAAGTGTAACCCCCCTACAAATGGGGGTTCCCAAAAAGTCTTCCTTGAGCTTGCCTAAATGCTCACTGCCAGGTTGGTGTCCTGCGTTTTAGCAGTTTAAATGTGATTACCAGAGCTTGTATAGCCTCTGTGTACTGTCTCTTTAAGAGCTGCCTAATTGCAGCTTAAGTAATCTGAGATGGAGCTCTGTTGAAAGATGTAACTATTTGCTGAAACCATTTAGAATGATAATGATAATGTAGTTTGTCTAACCTGCTTCTTTGTAGCAAGGACTGTTTTGTTTGTCTCCACTATCTTGGTCCTGGACTGCAAATTGACCAATCTGTTCTGGTGGGACCTAAAATGTAGCCGGACTACAGGAGATGTCTGAATTCAAAATCTATAGGAACTGTGGTTTGAGTTTTTGTGCCTTTTTTGCAACTGAAGGGGGAGCTTTTGGTTTGACTGACAGCCAAATCAGCCAACCAAAGCTTCTGGATCTTGGGGAAGTCCCGGGCTGCTTGCAGTTTTCAGTTAGAACTAAGCTGGAAGCTGAGCAAGAAGGAGCTGAAGTGATTCTGAGAGCAATCCTGAGGGGATTCGCATGGGAGAACTATGAAAAGGCTGAGAGTTTGGCCTCCATGTCTGCCTGCTGCTCCTGAGAGGGAGAGAAAATTATTTTGGACTAAATCCAAGTTTATGTGACTAAAGTAAGCTACTGAAGTGGGCCAGGCTCAACCTGATGAAGAATGAATATTTTTGATGAATGTGATCAGCCTGTCAGGAGTTCCAGCTACCCCTAAGCTCCCGATGTGTGCAGAGACTTTGCGATTGTGCCCGGGGAACGCTTTGCCTGGTACAGTAGAATTCCCGTACATGTAATTGTGCTATGAGCTGCTAGTGGGTTGTGAGTTAGTTCCCCACTGTGTGAACTATTCTGCTTGCTGGAAGCTGTATCCAGCCCAAAACGGACTGCTTCTGAACTTTTCCCCATGCAGTCTGGGCTATGCCAGACTGGCCAAGCCAGACTATCCACTGCACAGAGAAGCCATTGACGAGAGACCTGCCTGGGGATCAGCCCCCTGCTCCATACTTGAACAGGAATGATGCCTCTGCAACTCGCATGGGCCCTGCTTCTCCTGTCATTCCAGATCAACCACCTGCAGTCTCGATTTTCATCCAGCCTGTGTCCAATCTTGGGTATCATGAGTAAATACCAGGGTAGTTCCCTACAGCAACAGCTTAATCTGAGTGTGTCATCTGATTGTCTTGTTGTCTCATTTCCTTCACGAACTGAGCCCTCTGGCTCTGGATTACAAATATTGTGTACTGTGCATGTTGTGTTTTCCATCACAGGGCCCCAGCCAGCTGCAACCCCGGGCAACTGTCCTGGCTAGCCCATCTCTTCTCTACCTGGGTACCCAGAGGTGGACTGTGTGGGGGGACTCAAAGCTCATACATAACTTCTTGATTGATATAACCTTTAAGCTAATTAACCTGATTTTGCCCCTCCCTTGTTCAAGTCCCTTGAATAAATCAGATCTAACTTTTTCTGCATGTAATCTGACTGTGGTTCCAGTTTGTGCTCAAAGTACTGTACTGTTGCTATTTGCTGTGCTTAACTTTGTTTTACAGGGGGTCCCCAGGGTTGAGCCAGAGGAACCAGCCCTGGTGGTAAGTGCAAACAGTGTGGGTACTTGTGTGGTGTACCAGGGGTATTGTGAAAGTGATTATTGCACAGTGTTCAGGACACTAGAGGTGAAAGATGGGGGTTGCAGTGTCCTGGAGGACTGTGCCCAGGTTAGTTTGACCACTACCAACCCTGACCTCCGGGAGGAGGCACCCGTTTCAGAACTCAGGCCCCTTAACCTGCTACTAGCCAAGCAGGCAGGGGTAGTAGCTCTTGGGATAGCACCACCTAGGGGTTACATAAGCATAGTTAAAATACAGATCACGCAATTAATAAATAAAAGGACAGTCAATATAATGCAAATATTTCTTGTTATAACAAATCAAACACTTGTTCCAATAAAAATGTCTTGAGCCCCCTCTTAAAGGCTTCCACCGAGGGGGCCACTCTAAGATACCCCAGGAATGAGTTTCACAGGGCAGGCATGGCCATGGAGAAAGCACGATCTCCCAAAAGCCACAGCCCTGCCCTGGGATTCACCAAGAAACCATCTTCGGAGAAACAAAGAGGAAGAGCCAGGCAGCATGGAACAAAGAGGTCTTCCAGATAGTCCGGTCCCTGACTATGAAACTAAGGAACCTGCAAAACAAGGTTTTAGATGACCCCCTCTGATGCTTTACAGAGAGAGATGTTGGTGGTATGGGGTGCCCTTAATTTATTGCTTACAGGGGAAGCTAGTACCTCATTGTTTTATGACAGACAGTGGATTTTATGAGTAGGTGAATAAGCCAGGTGGGCTACTGGTGAGGCTAAAACAGGGCAGAAAGGGTTCACCTGCTATTCTGGCTGTGAGTAGGGCTACTGGTAAGGTGAAAAACAAAGGGAAAAGGATCAGTGAAATCTTTTGCTCCTTTTACTAGAAACTGTACCAAGCAGAATGTAACACAAAGGAGCAACAGGCCACTACCTTCCTGGGTGGGATAAATACCCACATTGAATGAGGAACAGCAAGCAAATTTAGGCCCAAAGGTGACCAGAGAGGAGTTAGGAAGAGCTATAGGGCCATGAAAAAAGGAAATATGAGAGGACTAGATAGATTTGTTATGGAACTTTGGGAGGACCTGGTGGGTCCATTGGTGGCCATGTTAGAGGAGGCGACTGGGGAGAGATGGGGCTACCTGCTTCATGTCTGAAAGCCCTGATTTGTGTCCTGACAAAACCTGGTTAAGGACCTTTAGAGTGTGCATCACACTGGCCCATTTCACTCTTAAATTGTGACTTGAAAATTTATACCAAAGTACTTGCCAAGAAGTTGGAGGCCTTCCTCCCACTAATAGTTGATCTGGATCAAACAAGCTTTGTTAAAGGATGATTATCTTACCACAATAAGCAGTGATTACTGAACATGACTGACTGGGGAACTCGGCATCCTGGGCAAGTAGTGGTGCTCCATGGACTCTGAGAAACCATTCAGTCACATAGAGTGGCCATACTTGTTTGAGACCTTAAGGAGGTTTGGGCTGTGTGATACATACATAGACTTGGTGAGGCTTCTGTATCAGAATCCTCAGGCACAGCTCTTGGTAAAATGGGGAACTGTCAGGGGAGTGTGATTTGCAGAGAGAGACAAAGCAGGGATGCCCCCTCTCCCCACTGTTATTTGCACTGGCCATAGAACTGTTGACTATTCGAACTGGAAAAGAGCAGAGGATCAAAAGGGTGGAAAGTAGAGCGGGTCGTAGGCACAAGACAACTTTGTATGCCAACAATCCTTTATTATTTGTTATGGATCTGGAGGAATCTATCCCAGTACTACTGCCAGTGCCTCCTCCCAGATTCGCCTCTATGCTGACGATACCATCCTGTATGTCTTTGGTCCATCCACCTCCGTAGTCGAGACTCAGTTACAGAGTGACTTCATGTGGGTATTACAATGGTTCCAAGACAACCACCTCAAGGTTAATTAAAAAAAACTATCCATCACGCTTGGCACCCATGAAAACTCTCCAAACTTTCCCCTCTCCCATCCTTCTCGACCCTAGATGGTACCCCTCTCGAATCAGTCACTGTCTATAAGTACCTGGGCATCAGACTCAACAGCCAACTTGACTTTTCTGCCCACATAGATTATATACATTCAAAGCTAGGCATTAAGTACAAAAACAAGGATGCCCTCTCCCTTCCCATCCACCGTGAACTGGTCACTGAAATGATCCTCCCCATCTTTGACTATATTGATGTCATATTCGGATCTGCCCCCCTCTACCTCTCTCTCAAGGTTGGGATCTTTTTTCAATGCCTTCTGCCGCTTTGCAATGAATGCTTCACTTCATACCTATTACTGTACCCTATACTCCTCCCTCTCACTTCCTTCCCTTTCCCTTCACCGCCAGCTCCATTCCACCACTCTCATCTCTAAATATTAGTTTGAGACTCTCACCCCCTACGTCTTCTCTCTCCTTTCCCCATCTTCCCCCCTCCTTATGAGGCTTCACTCCAGAGACCCTCGCACCTTCACTCTTCCCTGTCCTCACTCCAACTCGGGTCCGGCTGCCTTCTGTTACTGCCACCCCAATATTTGGAACTCTCTTCCCAGCTCCCTACATCTAGCTCCCTCACTACTCACCCTAAAACATGCACTTTCCCAATCCCTCCCTACCTCTTGCACTTGCTCACCCTCTTCCTGAATCTCTCCTCCTCTTGCACTCTCCCCTTTCCTGGCTCTCCCTTCCCTTGCCTCTCAAAAGCACATTCTAACACTCTCACTCCTGCTACTCCCCCACCCCCATTTTCACATGTGTCTACTCTGGGATGAAATATTTTATTTAATTTTTTACAATGACTTGTTCTTCCTGCCCATTGTTACTCCTTTTGCATTGTGCCATACTGTATGTATTGCACCATATGTAATTATCTATGCACCAAAGACTATTTTGCAAGGCTTAATGTCTGTATGTTATTTAAGCATGCAATTTTTCTATCTATATTATGCATCATCTTGTTATATGCTATATAAATGATGTTATTGTTTACTATGCTTGTAATTTATGCCCACATTGTACCCTTTCCCTGAGTTGCACCTGGAAATGATCCTCTGCTCAGTGTGCTTTTCCTGGTTACCAAATTTTAAATAAATAAAAATACTAGAAGTGGTGGGGGACTTTGTAGACTTTTCTGGATATAAATCAGATGTTTCAAAACCAAAATTGCTTAGGCTGGCTAAAAGGGGAATAGTCAGGCCTCATAATACACAGGGATTTAAAGAAGTAGAGAGAGATTTCACCTATCTAGGTATTAAAGTGGGGAGGACCTGGATGGTTTATATAACTTGAACTACAGACCCTTGGTGTGGGATATTTCAGCAGATCTTAAATGCTGGAGGGCCTTGCTCTGCTCATGGATGGGCCGGATCAACCTCCTAAAAATGAATATGTTACTTTGTAGTCTGTATATTATGCAGATGCTTCCAATTGGGCTGATGGGGGACAATATTAAACAGTTGGGAATTCAGCCAGTTCATCTGGCAAAATAAGTGGCTCAGGATGAACCTGCAGTGATTGAAGGGGAGCATGGTTAAAGAGGGATTGAACTACCCTAACCTAAAGGGCTACTTCCTATCTATATAACATAAATATGTTCAAGATTGGGCTCACCTAGGAGAAGCAAATAGCTGGGTGGATTTGGAAGAGGAGGGAGACCCAGCTAAGTTAGTGGCCTATCTAGACCCGGGGGAGAAGGTTGTATAGTAACACAAAACATAGGGACCCCACAGTGGGTCTAATTTTGAAGGCCTGGGAGCAAGAGCAGAAGTGCAGAGGTGCAAGGAAGGATCGATCACTTGTGATCCCGGTAGCAGGTAACCCCTCATTTATACCCAGACTACAAGACCCCGGTTTTCAACTTTGGGATGCTTGGGGGTGTGCTGCATGGGAGATGTCTGTACAAGTAAGAGAATTAAATCCTTAGCTGAACTTTGGAAACAATTTGGGATCCCATTGACTAATAGATATAAGTATTTCCAGAAGTGAACTTTTGGCAGAAGTAGAAACAGGGATCCATTAGACTTGTCCCCCCCTATATCCATTGGAGCAGGCTGTCTTTCTTGTATGGCAAGACAGGACAGGGATACCTTTCCAAATCTCTCAACCAAGGTTAAGGGAATGGGATCTGGGGATAGTCATTAGAGATAAAAATTGGGGCACAGTGCTAAAATTGCATATGGGACTCTTAATTTGTAATAAAGAATTGCAATTTAAGTTCCTGCACAGACTTCATTGTCTGCCAAATACAGTTCATAAATGTAACCCCACGGTATCCGGCATATGTTGACACTGTAATAGTGTGTTGGCTACATACATACACAGTTTGTGGGAATGCCAGGATCGGAGGCCATTCTGGTCACAAATAGTGCAGGAACTTTCCTAATTTTCAATATACAGATAGTAGACACATCACTCTCCTTGCTTCTGGGGATGGAAGATCTGGGTGAGGAAGGGTGGGAACCATTCACTAGATCTATTAGGGTCCTATTAGTGTTAGCACGTTAGTGCATAAAGAATACATGGGTTTCCCATGTTAAGCCCAGACTGAGTCCCTGGAAGACATTAGTGATAAATACTTTGGCCCTGGAATGGTTAACATACACCCTCCGTGGTAGAAAGGAACTTTTCCTCCAGAGCTGAAGGACATACAGTATATTGATGCTCTTCTGGTGGTGGAGGAAGCTGTGTTGCGGCAGAGCATAATATAAGGTAGGGTAGGGTAGGGTAGAGTGGTTTCCTCTGGAGCAATGGGTTTCTGTTTTTTGCTTTGGACCCTTGGTTTGGGTGAGCACAAAAGGGCCCCCACATACAGGTATCTTGTAAAGTGTCTTACTAGTGAAGATGTCATGGAGTGTGTTGTTAATGCACCATTGGTCGAGCACTTGTTCAGTCATGTCTATTTACTATATATTTCTTATTTTTATTATCTGTTTATTAAGTCAATCTAGTTATTCACTGTTAGACTTTCTGAGTGTCAGTAATTAATTCACTAAAAATACCACCAACAGCTTAATCTGGTTCAATTTCAATTGGTTACCATCTGTATCCTCTCCCCTGGGTCGCCCCTGAAAAAGGGACTTCTAGTCTCAGTGGGCCTACCCGGTCAACAAAATTCAATAAATAAATAAATTCTGTTCTTCAACATATGGATAGCTATTTTTGAATGTTTGATTGTTTTTTAGTGTCTTTTTATTAATTGAGGGTTTTTGTGAAGGTTTACATCAGTATTTTTTGATGGTTGTTTGATGTATTTTTGCAAAAATCTTAATAAAAATATGAAACCAAAAAAAAGTGTGTACACTCAACAGATCTGTTGCTGCTACAACCTGGAGCACAGGAACAACTATACTGTTCGTGGCTGGGGAAAGGCTTTCAGTGCAGGTTGGTGCAGGGAGTTGCCATGGTTTTCTGTTCTGCTTCCACTCTAGCCGTGCTGTTTCTGGTTTACTGGGGTTTGTGTGCTCCAGAGTTCATTCCAGGATGGAGTTACTGCTGTGTCTGTGCTGTAATTTGTCTTTTCTGTACAGATGCAGTTTCTGGTTGTAGAAGAGGATAGCTTGCAGAGGTCAGGGTTAATGCTGTAATTGGATTCTTTGGATTGATGCCCTTGGGAAGTAATGTGATATTTGTTTCTGCTTTTTCTAGGATTTTGTAAAGTATTTACTGATAGATAGTAGGTTTCTAAGCCTGGGATCTGTGTTATTTCTGTGGTTAGAATGTTGTTGTTACACAGGGTTTGGTTAGAGTATTTTTTTGTATTGTGAATTTTTACTTTCTTGTCTTCCAGTCCAGGATTTTGTTTAACTACTTTTAATATGTTTTGCATGTTGCTTTCTCCTATTTTCATGTTGAGGAACCAGACGGAGTCAGGTTTACAGTTAATATTTGGAGCCAGGTAGAAGGGTGACTCTACGGTCATCATGTGTGATGATCTATAGGTTACTGGCCAATGCTGCCCTGCTTCCTGAGCCCAGATCAAGGCTGAAATGGTCCAGGGACACAGCATACAGCACATGGTGTCCACAACCCTGTTATCAAATTCAGTACCTTTCCACATTTCTACCACAAGCACAGTGGAGGCCTTTTAAAGAACCCTGAAATTCCACTTATTTAAGTTAGCTTACTGCCTGAACTGATCTAATTTATCAATTTTATCTAATTTGTTGAGCTAAGCTAGTGGAATGTTTGCTTTCTGGAGCTAATTATTTCTTTTGTAATTGATAATTGTGGTTTACTATGTCTTCTCAGATTTGTATTCATTTATGTATGACTCTGAACTCCCATAAAACTGCATTTTATTGAGAAGGGTTCATATGCTGTTATAGTGTCTCTTTCAGGATGGACTGAATTTTGGTATACTGTACTTTGGATTCAATTTGGCTAATGTTTTTTAGGTTTATTCTGGTGTTTGTTTTTATTGTTTGTTATGTGCATTAGAGATCATTTGTCCCATCTATATCTGTCGCAAGCTTCATGTCTCCCCATCTTAGGTTATATTGCTCTATTATTTGTAGCGCATAGTGGTTTCTGTTATTAAAAAATAGCATGTGTAATTGTGCAGCTAGATTATACAGTCCTATGGTTCCAGCTGTGTAGAGGATTTCTACTTTTGTTGCTAGAAGTGGGTCGGCTTGGCGGGGTAGTTTTCATTCTCTTCCTTTTTCAAATCTTTTTGTTTTGCAATTACAGTTTTCAGTTTCTTTGACAGAGCTGTCTGTGCTCCTGTAAATGGTATGTGCACAGTTCTCAGTTATGAAGCTCCTGTACAAACTGCCTAGTATTCCTCATAACATTGGTGTTTAATAATCTGTTCTATTAATGATTGTTTTGTGTGTACATGAAATTAGCTAAATAGTTGTCTAATTCTATTACAATGTTCAAAAGTCTTCCGATTTTGATGCTGAAAATGTTTTTTTTTTCCACAGTGTTCTTCTTGACTTGTTGTTTGATGAAATCTTGTCTATCATCTGTGGTTTGTGCATTTGCCATCTTGTTGGATGTAATTTAAAATTCAAATCTGAGTTGGTGCTGGTGTTACGGTCTTTTATAGGTCCTAACCGGTCAATTAGTTGTTACATTGACTGTTATCATATATGGGTTAGCTGCTATTCAAATGTGTTGGTAGTTGTTTATCCATGTGTTAATAAGGTTGTAATAAGGTGCAATTATGGTGAATTAATATATATGATGTGTTTGTTAATTAGTGTGGTATATGATCTTTAATTGGTGTTGTATACAGAGAAATATATATGATGGTGATTTCAATGGGAAATGGAACCCATCCATGTAGTATATGTGTATATGTGTGTGTGTGTGTGTGTGTGTGTGTGTGTGTGTGTGTGTGTGTATATATATATATATATATACATCTATAGATAGATACAGTATATATACAGTGTATGTTATATGGCGTGTGTGTGTGTGTGTGTGTGTGTTGTGTGTGTGTGTGTGTGTATATATATATATGTTGCAAATAACTTTGTTAATGCTTCGGTTACAGTCAAAGTGACAAAAGCAGGGAAATGTGGCATTAGGGTTTCCAACCCTAACACCACATCCCTACCCCATACACACCAGCAGGTATTGTGGGGGTGCCTTGGGATCATCAGTCCTAAGTCTCACACCATTCCATAAGTAAATAAGCTGAGATGGGCACTGTATAGGAGAATGGGGTGAGTGTTAGGGCTGATGACCCCAAAGTACCCCACCCAGATGCCTGTTGGTGTGTGCAGGGTTGGGGTGAAGGGTTAGGGTTGGAAGTCCTAATGCCACATTTCCCTACTTTTGTCACTTTCATCCTACCTGGAGCATTAATGAATTTTTTTGCAACTTATTTCCTTACTTTTTCAGATAGTATAATCATATCCTTATTGCTCCAATCCATCTATAGTTTTTGAGATACAGTAATTGTATCCCTATTTGCCTGTGGGAGCGCAGTGCCCTTTGAGCCCTGAGCTCCCATCCCTCCATAGATACATTTATGTATATTGATGTGGAAGGGCCCTGTGATTCCATTAATAGGACAACAGTGGCCAAATTGCCAGCATAGCCATCTAATTACCCCACTTCATGTACCTGGTACAGAAAATTTTGAATCCCTGCCAAAACATAATTCCATGCAACTACATCACCATTCCATACTACAGGTGTGAAAATACATTTTGGCCAGGATTTAAAAAATGACAGCTGTGACATACATGACATGTGGTAATAAAAAGTCTGTTTTGAAAATCTGGGATCACAGTCTTTAAAATTTCCAAAGTTACAAGCATGCATAATGAAATTGCAATGGTTGGTAATAACATTGTCATTTTTACATATTTTGATCCAAATTTTCAATTCAACATAGCCTTCTTATGACCCCACCTCATGAACAATATGACTGTCATTATGCGAATCCTGCTTGAAAGGGGAGTTGTGTAACAACAGTCATACTGCTCATGAGGTGGAGTCCCCAAAAGGCTATGGTAAAAATCTGGGGTCAAAATGTCAAAAAAATGACTGAGTTATGAATAAAAGCTGAATCCCCATTGAAATACATTGAACTGCATTTACCTTAGTTTTTACGGCTGCAGTGAGCGTAGCCCTGCAGACGTCTTGCAATCACTGTAGAAAAAAGGGAGCTTACCAGAAACCGAACAGACCTTTTAAATAGTGGAGGTGAATGGCCATCACTGCCTGTTCACCAAGTCCATCAGTAGCGGCAGAGCATGGCACTGTCTGCCATGGTTAAGATGGACACCAGAGTTTTCTGCGTATGTGTGACAACTCATGCATGCAGAATGAGCTCTGTGGCACAGTCTGCCATATCCAATATGTAGCAATTTCAGTACCAAAGCTGTCCTTCCTGGTTACTTGATAGACTTTATTGGTTCATTAGATTATGTGTCTTTACATCATATTGTATCAAATTTCATTAGATTACTTGTCTTTATATCATACTGTATCAATGTCATACAGTAAAAAGTAAGGAAGTTCTTTTTTTAATCCTTTTCCATCATACCCCCCCCCACCTTTCATGCTGTATCACAGCTGCACTGCAATGCTCCATGTGTAGTGTAATTGGTTTGGCTGCAAAAAATAATAGAATTATATTACAGAGCTAGTGGACTAAGCTACTATTTAGAGTCTATTCTTATCAGTGTACTTCTATATAGAAAATAATCGCCTTTCATTTCTGTATTGAAGATAATAATAACTTATCTTTATGTGTTTCATAAGTGCCTTTCGTAGGCTGGCTCTCCTTCTTCAGTGAAGCTTTGTGGATGGGTGGCACCAATTCTCAAAATGGAAGTGACGTCTTAGAGAAGTACGGTATGAAACTTAATTGTGTCCTTGCAGTGAATAATAGTGTGTGACATTATAGTTGTGTTACCAACTAGTTTCTTTCCTGCAATAAAAGTGAAGCAAAAAACAGCATTCATGTTATGCATGTCATGCAGGGGAAGAAGTCCACCCTCAGCACGACAAGTGTTTGACTCATTTATTTATTTATTTTATTTTTTTAAAAGAAAAGTATCTGAGGATCAGTGGCAGGATTTTTAGGACAGTAAATTAATAAAAAGGGAATTAGGAGAGCTTCAGTAACAGACAAGTAGTGGAATAGCTGTATAATTGCAGTACAATGTGGGGAGTGGTGCAATGCAGTAGCTGTGGGGCAGCCATATTCAGGCACACCTTCTGGACACTGAGGTGCTGCCCTATCTGCATGCATCTCTCTGGACTGTGGGATGAGGTAGCCAGACTCAGAGCGGAAGTAAACTGGATCAAGAGTACCATCACCCCTATCCAGAGACCACCCAGTCCAATGCTGCTGCCTCAAAGGATGCCAAGAACGAGGAGCACTTGGATGACAGTGGGCTCAGGGCAGGTTAAGATGGTCAGGCAGATGCACATCTCAGATCCTATTCCGCTCAAGAACTCATATGCCACACTGGCAAATGGGGGCAACCAAATAGAGGTACCCAGAGAAGTGGAAGGAAAGGATGTGGAGGTTATCCAAGGAGGTGACCTCAGTGGGAAGAGCAGTGGACCCCAGAGGAGGAGAAAGCGAATCCTGGTGGGGGACTCCATCATAAGAGGGATCCAGCTAGGAACACAGGAGGGGGAAGGGGAGGACAGGGAGATGAGGTGCCTACTAGGTGCCATGGCATGGAGGGATGGAAGGAAGATCCTGGGGATTTCTGGGAAGGCAAGACAGGAGGATGAGCTGGATGTCATTATTCACCTAGGTACTAATGACCTGGCAAATGGGGAGCCAAAGGAAGTTCAGGAAAAGTTTAGGAAATTGGGGAGGGGTCTCAAGCAAGTAGCTACTTCTGTCACCTTCTCAGAAGTACTACCTGAGAGAGGCATGGGAGAGCATAGGGGTGCATGCACCAGGAACTTTAATCATGGTTGAAGAACTGGTGCTGTGAGGAAGGGTTTGGATTCGTTGGTGACTGGGGACCCACCTGGAGGGATGGAGGTTTGTTCAAGCCTGATGGCCTGCATCCACCCTGGAGGGGAATCCAAGCACTCAATGATAAGTTTAAATGCTACATTGACAAGCATTTAAACTAGTCGGGGGGGGTGGCAGGTCAGCAAGGAGGGTACCCACTTGCTCACCCCCCACAGCTAGCAGTGGAACCAGTGGACCAGAGGAGTGGGTATCTCAACAAATCAGTGTGCAAAATATGGAAATTAGCACCCAAGAGGTGGATAGGCAGAAAAGGGCCAAAAATCAGCAGAAGGGCAGACAGCAAGGAGAACCAGGGATAAAGGACAACCAGGGAAGGGGCTGGAGTAGAACAGTGAAACAGTCTAACGAGGTCAAATCATGGAAAGCCATGTGTGCCAATGCCAGGAGCCTTAGCAACAAGATGGAAGATCTGGAGGCTGTCATGGTGCAGTCAGACCTGGACATTGTGGCCAACACAGAAACCTGGTGTAATGATAACCATGACTGGGAGATGGCCATTCCTGGCTACAACATATTCAGAAGAGACCGGGCAGGTAGGAAGGGAGGAGAAGTGGCACTGTATGTGAAAAATGACATAAGGCCCACAGAGATCCAGGAGAAACAAATTGGGGGAGAGATACTGTTGGTTAAGCTGGAAAGGAAAATGGGGCCAGCCATCTGCACAGGTGTGGTTTATAGACCACCAGCCCAGAAGGAAGAAACAGAGAGGGAGCTGATGCTAGCCATCGAAAGGATGTCAGACAAGGGTGAGGTAGTACTGGTTGGAGACTTCAATATTCCAGATGTGGGCTGGAGCATCCCAGCAGCAGCATCATCAACTAGGAGCAGATTTATTCTGGACTCCCTTCAGGGTGCCTTCCTCAAGCAACTGGTCATGGAACCAACTCAGCAGAGGGCAATACTGGACCTTGTGCTCACAAACAGGGACAGTGTGATGGGGGTAACAGTGGGGGGAGCACCTGGGGAACAGTGACCACCAGTCATTGTGATTTGAAATCACAGAAGGAGCAGAACCAAACCACACAAAAACACGTATCCTGGATTTTAGGGGGCAGACTTTGGGAAATGGGGAGATACTTGAAAGAGGCATTAAGGGAATGGGGCAGGAATCAGGGTTGAGGAACAGTGGGCAGTATTTAAAATGGGGATTACAAGAGCAACAGAATTATGCATTAAGCAGGTTAGCAAGAGGAAAAGGAAGAGGAAGCCATTATGGTTTTCCAAAGAGGTAGCAAAGAAAGTGAAAGCAAAAAGATTGCATTCAGGCAATACAAAAAGACACAGGCAGAAGGGGATAGGGAGAAGTACCAGGAGAAGCAAAGGGAGGCAGGGAGATCAGTAAGGGAAGCCAAAGCTCAGACAGAAGAGCACATTGCAAAATCAGTGGGTAGAGGGGACAAAACCTTTTACAGGTACATAAGTGAAAAAAGAAAGGCAAAGGGAGGGATAGTGAGACTGAAGGGGGAGGATGGGGCTGTGTGGAGGATGACAACAGTAAAGCTGACATACTGAACAGGTATTTCTAATCCGTCTTTACTGAGGAGGAGGGTAATGGGTCTGAAGGGAGTACAAGGGGTGAGAATGGTGCAGAAATGGACACAAGTCCCTTTACATGAGAAAGGGTCCTGAAGGAACTGGAAGTAATAAGAGTTGATAAAGCAATGGGGCCAGATGGGGTGCACCCCAGGGTCCTTAAAGAACTCAGACAGGTGGTGGCTGAACCTCTGACTATCCTGTTTAGCCGATTACTGGAAACAGGGGAGGTACCCAAAGACTAGAGGACAGCAGATGTGGTCCCCTTATACAAAAGTGGGAACAAAGAGGAAGCGGGGAACTACAGACCAGTCAACCTCACCTGGGTAGTGGGGAAGATCATGGAAGCACTACTGAAGGAGAGATTGGTGGAACATCAGGTTGTCAATGGACTGCAGGATCCAAGGCAGCATGGTTTCACCAGGGCGAGGTCATGTCAGACCAGCCTCATTGAATTTTTTGACTGGGTGACTAGGGAGGTGGATCAGGGGAGGGCAGTGGACATGGCCTATCTGGACTTCAGCAAGGCCTTTGACACTGTGCCACACAGAAGACTATTACACAAACTAGGGAATATGGGTGTGGGCAGGACAGTAGTGTGGAGGGTAGGTAACTGGCTGGGCGGCAGGACACAGAGGGTGGTGGTAAATGGCTGTCACTCCACAGAGGGAAGAGTGACCAGTGGGGTACCACAGGGATCAGTGCTGGGACCGGTCCTATTCAACATCTTCATCAGTGACATTTCACAAGACCTAGAAGGCAGAATTTCACTGTTCGCTGATGACACAAAGCTCTGTAACAGAGTAGATACACCAGAGGGTGTAGACAGAATGAGAAGGGACCTGCAGAAACTTGAAGAATGGTCAGGGGTTTGGCAGTTGAAATTCAATGCAAAGAAGTGCAAGATAATGCATATGGGGCACAAAAACCCTGGCACAATATATCAGTTGGGGGGTGAGGATATTGCATGCACCAAGCAGGAAAGGGATCTTGGGGTTATCATCTCTGATGACCTCAAGGTAGGGAAACAGTGTGACAAGGCAGCAAGTAAAGCAAATAGGATGCTGGGATGTATAGGCAGGGGCATCACCAGCAGGAAAAAGGAGGTCATGATTCCACTATACAAGACACTAATGAGGCCCCACCTGGAGTACAGTGTACATTTCTGGAGACCTTACCTACATAAGGACATAGACAGGGTAGAGAAGGTTCAGAGGAGGGCAACAAAGATGGCACATGGATTGCATCACAAGTCCTATGAGGACAGGTTGAAGGAATTGAATATGTACTCCCCGGAGGAGAGGAGGGAGAGAGGGGACATGATAGAAACATACAAGTGTCTTACAGGGAGGAACAGGGTGCAAGAATACACTATTTTTAAGGGAAAAAGATGTTCCAGGACTAGAGGGCATGGGATGAAGTTGGAGGGAGGACGATTCAGAAGAAACGTGAGGAAGAATTTCTTCACAGAATGGGTGGTGGACAAGTGGAACACCCTGCCTGAGGAAGTGGTGGGGGCTGAAACAATCACGAGATTTAAGAATGCATGGGATAGACATAAAGGAATTCTGGAGGTCAGGGGTAAGGGGCAACAGAGTTCTAGGAAAACATAAACTGAGGTTACAAGCTCAAATGGGCAGACTAGGTGGGCCATAGGCCCTTATCTGCCGACACTGTCTATATATCTATGTATGTATCTATGCATCTTCTGCACTGACAGATCGCCAGTCAGAATCTGCTAAGCAATATGTTGTACTGTTCGGTTTTATTTTTCAAATTTTAAGCACCCACACCCGTTAAAAAACAAAACCCCCAACTCCATCCACTGCCCAGTCCAGAAATTACTGGCCACCATCTGATACCCCTCCATACTCCATGGACCCTATGACCAGCACACTCCCTCTGTTAATCTCATAGGCAGTTGCTGTCTGATGAACAGTCACGATCATGATCTGAATGTACTGTTCATACTGCTAAGTATCTGCTACACTATTGTGTTTTTTTTTTTCAATGTCAAGCTCCCACTCACAGTACAAAAAAGATCTCCCAACTCCATCCACTTCCCAGTGCTTAACTCACTGGCCACCCCCTGACTCCAACTCCCCTCTTGTCCCCCCCAGTCCACTATTCACTGCAGGGATCCCACCAACCCCACATGGCAACCAGCACATTCCCTCTGCTCACTTCCATGCTGGCTGCCATCTGAATGGCAGGTTATGATCATGATCTGACAGTATGGGAGGGATTGAAACAGATGGGGAACCGTGTATTACAGAAGCAGCAGGTTGGATAGCAAGATTTAAAACATGGAGTTTCAAGGCCTGTTGCCAACTTGACAGATCCCTGCATAGCCTCATAATACAATGCATAACTCAATATTCAACTGACTGACAAGTCATAGAAAGAAGCTAATCTTTTTAAGAAACAAAACTGAAATATTGGTGGTGCTGGCAAATCTAGTGACTCCAGTCAAATCAGGATTGCAGCCTGTCATTCAGATGGTGGCTTGCCACTGAGAGAATGTGCTGGTCACTGTGTGGGGTTGCGAGGATCCCTGCATTGAAATTGTATTGGCACTGAGTATTGGATGGGAGGGGGGACTAGGGTGGTCAGTGATTTGTGGACTGAATAGTGGACAGAGTTGGGAGATATTATTTATTTTTATCGGGAGTGGGGTTTACACTGAAAACCATTCAGACTTTTAAAATAAGCCTTGATGATTTTTTTCCAGTTAAATATTTCATTCAATTCATTAGAAGTCTACAAGCAATCCAGTTACACTTGAGAATAATGAACAGTTCAAATATTAGAAAGAAAGCACAATTGTACACACCCCAATAATGCAAAGCATCATGGGAAACATGCAAATCCCCATGAGAGAATTTGGACTGGCTCAACTTTAAGCAGAATTGCATGTTGCCAGTAGGCTTCAGTGCACTCAGCAAAGGCTAAGAACAGCAGACACATACACATTTCATCCTCATTTGGACTCATCAGTGTGCCATATCTCTGTCTTAGCCCAGGGAGAGGGAGCCAGCCACCCCTTAAGGGGGATGTTATTTGTTTGGGTCATGGGGAGCCCAAAATAGAGAAGGAAAAGAACTACAAAAGAACCCCAGAGCAAATACCCTGAGGCATGGGTTATCCTGGATGATATTGGCCATACAACCAAATTTTAAAGAAAACATAATTGCACATACCTCAATGCAAAACATCATGGGACGCATATGCAAATCCCCATGAGAGAATTTGCAGAGATCATTAATAAACTGTAAAACACAAACCCTCAGAAGGACAGATACTGTTATACTAAAGGAACAAAACAAGCCGAAAAAAACACCACAGTTATGTCTACTGACTTAGAGCCAGGTATTGAACTCAGAGCAACAACATGCTGTCCCTCTCCAACTGATTCTGCATTTTGAACAAATTGCTTATCATGTATTCCTCTATTTAGGTGGAGAGCAGTTATTGAAATAGCCCTCTAGAGTGTGCTAGAGTTCATTTGTGGCACGAAAGGACCCTTAAAAAGGAAGGTTGACTATCTGTAATAACCCAAACTCCATAGCTCCACTGTGTGCAAGTGATCCAGTAATCCTAGTACGTGCAAGGAGCCTCTTTGCAGCATGTTATTTTATTTTAAGTCTACCACTGTTAGTGAGTCATTGAACTGGGTGAATTTATTTGCCGTTCATCAGGTCCTGGATCCAAATAGCAGCTAGTGCTGGAATGGAGTCCGTTTTCCCGGCTCCTGCTTCGGGTCCATTTTTTAGGGTTAGGAATTCTTCTTGGTAAGTATCTGTGTGTAGAACACTGGGAGAAAGGTTTGACTTTGTGCAAATTATTCTCTGCAAGGTGATTATTTTTAATTGCCTCTGCATATGGAATTGGAGTACTGGAGAGCCAACATGTCTTGACTGCGATGTGCTGACCTGCAAATGTGGGTTAGAATTATATTGATTTGGTTGCTGTTGTTGTGTACCTTGAGGTCTCATTAAGTTGTCAGAGATTACAGTAGATGCAGTGTCTGCAGTGTTCATGATTGGCATTGTAGGAGGGTGCTGGGACAGACTATGATCTCGAGCAGCAGCGCGAGTCAGGCGTTCTGAAATAAATTCCCTGGGCAATGGCTGTTGTGATTCAGAGCCAGTGGAGGCCTGTGTATCTGTTAAAAATTGCCAGACCTTGTCAACAGAGTCAAAAACATTATAGGGTCCCCCATTACATGAAATAGCTAGGGAAGCAAGGTACTTCATAAAATAGGACCAACCATGCTTTTGCAATGCTTCCCTAACTTCTGTGAATTCTTTACATTTATTAACTGTTTCTGTGGCAAACTCCTGAAACAGATAGATACGCTCTCCCCTCCAGATCAGCTGACCTTTCTCTCTTGCCAACTTCAAGATTTCTTCTTTAGTTGCAAAGTGTAGGAAATTAGCTATAATGGGTCTGGATCTGCTGCCATTAGAGGGACGAGGTGCCAGAGAGTGCTGAGCCCTCTCAATTTCAAGTGGCCACCACTATTGTTTCTGAAGTATTTCAGGGAAAAAATGCTGCAGAAAAGGACCCATGTTTCTGCATTCAACCCCTTCAGTTACACCTACAATCCTTAGATTACACCTGCAACCCCTATTCTCTAGATCTTCAATTTTATTCAGCTAAAAAAACAATTTGTCTTGTGTGTGTTTGCAGTAAATCTTCAGTATAAAAACAGAATCCTCTACTGCACTTAGGATCTGTTCTGTAAATTCCACTATCTCCCTTATTTCAGCTGCCTCCTCTCCTATTTTATGAATGGAGATATTAATTTCTTTAATATCTGTTTGTATGTCTGCTAGAATATTTTGTTATGTCAGAAAGGTCATTTTTGGTGTTACCTTCAAAGCCATGGGCTGTAAATGTCTGCTTTACTTTTGGTGGACGCAAAGCACCATTGGCCATTTTCCCTCCAGGCGGTGCCATTGCCAACGGTATTTTCTTTCAGTGTTTCTTCCAGGATTGAGGACAAAACACCAAAACAGAACAGATTAACTTATTGTTTACACCGTTCAGTAGATTAAGCTTAGTGGCAGCTAATATGTCGACTTCACTCGACATAACAGACCTTAGACACAGATTTACAGGATATTTAAAAAAGATGCCAGCAGAGCTGACGGTTTACACCACCCCCTCCACTGGCGCTTGGCACATGCTCCCAATAATGCTTGATGATGATGATGTCATAAATGGGTATCACTCAGATGAGAGTGACAAATATAGCAAAAAATATATCAATAAAAACACAATTCCTGTAGGTGGCAATACATTCAAAAATCAAGAAGATTGTTTTTCAGCTAGCCTACTAAGACCAACCCCCCAGCATAATTCCAACAGTATATCAGTTAAAAAAAACACACTGAGGCCCATGATGAAGTCAACATTTTTGATTTAATGTGTATTTATATTGTAAAGTGTTCAATTTCCATCACAACTAGCCCACTCTCTGTATTTGCTAATGTGAACGTTTGGTCAGGATGCAGTGATGAATCCTGTGATGATTACATTTTTGTCAGTGATTCATAGTTTTGTTTTATTTACACTGAGGCCAATTTATTATTCACAGCTGTAAAATTTTCGTATGTATTTATGCATGCATTATTTATTTATTTAGTTGGGCTCTGGCTTCATTTATAGATTCCAGATGCAGTATAATCAAATCCCAGTTGAGCCAAATACTGTAAAGTGCACAAGCTAAATCTAACTTAATAATGGCTAGAGGCGGTTCCCTCTCTCTCTTGGTATATGTAAAATATTACAAATTAATTATAACAATATGTGCTGAATTATGGAAGATACTATAACTGCTCGCCAGATTATAACATCTGAATTTGGTGCACCTCTTTAACAAGTCCCCTGTTGCTTTTTTGTCACCTAAGAGTCCTGTCTAAGCCCTATTATTGCTATATCAAACAAACTGCATTTGCTGTGTCATTCTTTCGTTTTATAGAAATCTATAAAGAGGAGCAAGCAGAGATACGGGCATATAGTAAATAGGACTGTTTTAATAATTTACTTCATTATTATCTCTGCTATGACGCCATCCCCACCATATACACAGAGCTAATCATAATTAAGGGGGTGCTTATCATTTTTGGTTACTACTGGCAACTAGGGTTAAGAACCAGCTGCCTGGTCTGTGTGCAGTTAGTTTCAACTTGTGAAAAGTTGATAAATACACTCCGAGAGCGATACAGTGAGATGGAGAGAGAGAATAAACATACAGTGGAGTTGAAGTTAAAGCAGCATTATATAGTTCGGTAGTACAGTGTCCTGTCTTTAAGTGATAGATGGGTTACAAGAAGAAATGGCAATATTACAAGACATCATAGGGTAGAAATGCATCATAAGGTGGAACAGCCAAGATATCCTCTTTTTGTTGCAGACAAGTACCCTAACTATGTGAGTAAGTGTGCAGAATGGAGGTGACTGACAGAGAAGCTATTATGTAAAACTTGTTCATATTGCAGTTGCTGGTTCAGGCAGCAAGACATGTCTTCAATTGAAGAGTGGATCTCGAACCTGGGACCAGTTCAGGTGAGTGAGGGTGTGTGGGGGTGTGCTGAGGGCTATGGGGTGGTGGGTGCTGAGTGGGTGGTGGGGGGTGGGGGCAGATTGGCAAGGAACCATTTATGCACAGTTAAAAAAACACATCAAGGACAGTTTTCTTCATTTCAGGTTGATTTTTCGTATAGAAGGGGACAGCAATTAGTAGGTGGGGAATGCCACTAGACACCAGGAAAATATATCTGCGACCATGATCAATGGGTAGGGGTGCCACTAGACACCAGGAAAATGAAGAATGGTGATTGGTGGGTGGAGGGTTTCACTAGACACCAGGGATTATTTTAAAAATCATGGGGACAGTGATCAGAGGGTGGGGTGTGCCACACCAGAGAGGACAGTGGGGGGACCATACCACCAAACACCAGGGAAACAGCGGGGTGGCTCACAGCTCACAATGCAGCCAGAAGTAGGAGTTCAGCTGCAACTGCAGAAGTCAAGAAAATCCATTGTTCTCATACAGAGAATGTAGGGGAAGGCTTCTCTTGCTTAGCTGGACACCCAGGATTTTGGGTGCCCAGGCAAAGTAATTCAGGCCCTAATTATGAAAAACAAACATCAGAATCTAGCTAAACCAGGCCCATTTAGCTATGTTCTAGTGTTTGATTTTTAATATGACAATAGTTTTATTTATTTTCC
Source organism: Neoceratodus forsteri (assembly GCA_016271365.2). NCBI lineage: Eukaryota > Metazoa > Chordata > Ceratodontiformes > Ceratodontidae > Neoceratodus > Neoceratodus forsteri. Next base: position 1,401,618,425 of record CM028132.1, read on the forward strand.
ACGCATTTTAGTTTGTGGAAAAAAAACAAGATGGCTCACGAAAAGGAATTTTTCCTCAAGAAGAAGGAATGGATCTCATGAGAAAGAATCCTTTTTCACAAGATCAATCCTTTTTCAAACTTTTTACTTCTATCTTTGAAAGTGACCTTCCCATTGAAAACAATGGAAACTTAAAAATTGAAAAACTTTACAACAGATTAATATTCTTATGCCAAGCAAATGCATAGCAGTTCTGTTGCACAAACTGTTTTTACCATAAAAAATTCACAACAAAATTCCATACCATCTGGATGCAAGGCAATGGGGAAAAACCTGCAAAAAATTGTGACTTTTAAGGTTTTTGCACTATCCAGTTCTCAGAATCTGTACATTCGACCAGAGTGAAACTTGCCATGGCAAGCGATCTACCCCTTGGGACAGCCCATACCACAATTTGTGCAAATCCATTGATTGGTTGCAAAGTTATTAAGGTGCAAAATTTGAGTTTTAACATTAAATATGCAACTTAACCCTAACTATTGGGTCATGACTGTGCCCATATAATACAGTATGTGTATGTACATATATATTTTTACATGGTTCTGCCCCTAGTTAGGACCGAGTAGCCTGTTTAATGCTAACCCTCAGATTTTGCACTTTGATAACTTTGCAACTGATAAACGGATTTGCACAAAATTTGGCATGCTCTGTCCTGTGGGGTAGATCTCTTAATGTGGTAAGTTTCATTCCAGTTGGATGTGCAGATTCTGAGACCTGAATAGCGTAATAAGTTGGGGAAAAAAAAAACACTTTATGCAATTTTTTCCTCAAAGCCTTGTGCCCAGATGGTGTTTAGTTTTGGTGTGATTTTTTATGAGGGGAAAAAACTTGGGTAACAGAACTGCCAGTATTTGTTTGGTGCAAAAATATTAATTTGTTGCAAAGTTATTTGGTTTTTAAGTTCCCATTATTTCCTATGGGAAGTTCATTTTTCAGGATAGATGTAAAACATTTGACAAATGATTTGGTCTTGTGAAAAAGGATTCATTCTTGCGAGATCTTTTCATTTTTCTGAGCCGCCATCTTGTTTTTTTTTTCCACCAACTAAAACGCGTGTAAAATACATAAAAAGGTCATTTTACAAAACAAACACCAGAACCTAGCCGTTTATCTCCCCTAGGCTACAGGCTACTTCACCGTTAATTCCCACCAACCTAGTTCCTACTCACCCTACTATGTCCATGCACACTGACCTTCAACTCCCATCTCCTCGCCACTCCCCTCCCTCCCATCCCTTTTCAGACAGCTCACTATCCTTGCCTCCCTGATGTTAATTCCTACCTATCCCCTGCTCCTCCACGATCCCACCCCCAACTCCTCCTAGCCGTAGGCTCAATCTATACCGCCGTGCCCTGGCCAGAACTGTTGTCCTTCTACTACTCTTATCTGGCAATATCCACCCCAATCCTGGACCCACCAGGACCACCTCAGCAGGAGGGCATTCCGGACTGCTGATCGCCTCCATGAATATATGCAGTGTCCTGAAAAATTCGACTCTCCAATGTTGGGTCTCTCAGCACAAACCGGACATCATTGCGCTGGTGGAAACGTGGCTATCTAATTCCACCCCTGACTCCCTTGTTTCCCTCCCTGGCTACACCCTTTATCGTGAGGATCGAGTAACCAAACGTGGGGGTGGCTGCGCTATCTACACCAGGAGCTCACTCACTGGCATCGCCTCCCTGCACCGGGTGTCCTTGTAAACGGGCCCAAGCCCTCTCCATTGCTTTCCCTCGACCCCGCCAGATCCCCTTTACCTCACCACTGCCTACATACCGCCAGACTCATAAACCCATCTCTATTATCCTCACTGACTACCTTGCCACCCTTCCCCACAATGCTGACAAAATCATAGTTGGGGACCTCAATGTGAACTGGCTTTGTCCTCATCCTCCCCACTCAGGACTCCTTCACTGCTCTGGATCTAACCCAGCTAGTCTCCCAACCCACTCATGTGAACCCCAAGAGGTACTAGCACCCTCCTTGATGTCATCATCACTAACCGCTCCTAAAATTCTGGACATCCAAGTCCTCCCTGATTCACTCAGTGACCACTCCCCTGTGCTCTTCCGCTGGTTGACCACCCTACCCGACCAACTGCACAGCTGTTCCTCACCGGCGTTTCAGACCTTATGGCCTAAAACCTAAGCAGTACCTTGAACTGCAAGACTGGTCCCCGATTCTCCATGCACCTGATATAGATACCGCTTTTGCCTTCTTTACCTCCACCTTTAATAAAGCCTGCGATCTCTTTGCTCCCATCTCTACCGTCCGCCTCCAAAAGACCTAACTGGCTCCTGGATTACCCTGCTCTCTCACTGTTGCTCAGACACAGGGACTACCTTTGGTACCGTGCCACTGAAACTAGGTGCCCTGCTGACAGACAGGCCTACAATGCTGTGTGGAACAAGTGTACATGGGCAATCAGGAAGGCCAAGCCGACCACTATCAGACCACCCTCACTGCCTCCTGGGAGCGCCTGCATCTTCTGGGATAAGGTCAAACAACTGAATGGGAACACCCGCTCCCCTCCCCCATCCCAGATTACCACCAACAACAACACCATCACAGATCCCGCCGACATTGCAAACCTACTCAACACCACCTTTACAGACCTTAGCCCAACCCTCCCCAGTAACTTCTTTGATCAGCCACCCCCCCATCCTACCCCTGCCCTCCATCGCCCTTGCTTCCACCTTCGTAGGGTTACTACCCTGGAAGCCAGACTGCACCTGACCTGTGCTCTAAAAGGCAACTGTCCCAGTGGCGTCTCCCTGGACCACAAAATTCTCCGGTTGGTCCTGGATCAAGTCCTCACCCCACTCACCTGCCTTCTTAACAAATCTCTCTGCCTGGGACAATTCCCCTCCTCCTGGAAAACTGCAACGGTTACTCCAATCCATAAAGGGGGTGACAGGTCCTTAGCTGGGAACTATCGACCGATCTCCATTCTCCTCCCTTTCCAAGGCACTGGAAAACTAGTTGCTGCACAAATAACTGAATACCTGACCAAATACAACATCCTCTGCCCTGAACAGCACGGGCCTCGGCAGGACACAGTACTAGCACTGCTCTCATTGAATTCGCCTCCTTCCTTCACTCCTCTTTGATACTGGTTCCTGGCGGCTGTGTTCCTTGACCTATCAAAGGCCTTTGACATGGTCTCCCACCCTCTACTACTGGAAGCCCTCTGTCGTACCGGTTTTGCCTCTGGACCACTGGCTTGGTGCTCCAGCTACCTTTCCGCCCGCTCCCAACGAGTCAAAATTGGTGGGACTCTTTCTGACCCACGCTCGATCCTCTCAGGAGTTCCACAGGGCTCCATCCTGGGGCCCCTTCTCTTCTCGCTTTACCTTAACACCCTGCCCAGTGCATGCCCTGGGAAAATACTGCTGTACGCAGACGATACCGTCCTCTTTGCCACTGACCGTAACCCCACATCCCTCCAGGTTTCCCTTCAAAGGGCCTTTGACGGCGCTGAGGCTTGGCTTAAAGAGCATAGATTGGTCATAAATCTTAAAAAATCGAAAACCATGCTCTTCGCCCACCCTCAAAATAAATCATCCAACTCCCCTCTCCGTATCCTTTCCGGCTCCGGACTACAACTTGAACAAGTCCAACCTTATAAGTACTTAGGGATCTTATTTGACTCAGCACTTTCCTTCCATACCCACATCGACCTTTCTCGCTTCTGTAACCAATATCCGACTCGTATCCTGCACGTTACAAAAACTGTCTCCCTGATGCCCTCCGATTGCGGTTACTTTCTTCATACTCTCCTGGTGGACTATGGACTGCCTGTCTATGGGGCTGCCAACAGGACGCCCTCAACAAAATTCGCCTCCTCCTAAATAAGGCTTGCAGGCTAATCACAGGGCCCCTAGCTCACTCATACCTGCCAACTCTATGACCTTGCAACAATGCTTGACCTCGATGAATGCCTACTATACCAAACGTGCATCATTTCAAAAAAACCTTACTTGGACTTTCTCCCCCCGGGCTGACTTCCTCCCTCCTTCCAGCACAGCCCCTTGTCAGCACCCGGACCTCCTGCAAAGCCACCTTCCTGGTTCCTCGTGCTAGGACTTCACTTGGTCAGAGATCGTTCTGCCATAGAGCCCCTGCATGGTACAACAATCTTCCACGGGCCGTCACTGATACCCCCACCATCTCCACTTTCAAAAATGCCCTCAAAAGCGAGCTATTCAGCAAGCGCTGCTGCTCCTGTGCCTAAAGGATGCCCTAACCCCACCCCCTCCTCCCTGACAATGCCCTCTGGGCTACTCCATCCCCTCGCCTCCTTATTCCTAACAACCTCACTACTTCAATTTTTTCCCTCTACCGACTATATCTCTACTGATTGGTAGCTCCACGCTGCATTCCCGATACTACCTATGCATAACTTACTTGCTACCCAGCTACTGTTGTCAATTATACCATTTTTGCTCTGTATTACACTACCAATGTTTGCTGTAACCAGGTGCCATTAATCGTGTCTGTTTATACTGATGCTCTTCTTTGTATGTACCCTGCTTTCTATTTTAACTGCATTATCTACCATTGTTGACGAGGTACCTTTGTAAATGAGCCGTTGGCTCAAAGGTTGTAAACTGATTACATTAAATAAATAAAAATAAATGGGTCCCATTTAGCTAGATTCCAGTTTTTGTTTTTCACAGTTAGGGCCAGAAATACTTTTCCTGGGCACCCAAAATCAAAGTGCCCAGCTTAGCGAGAGGAGCCTTCAGCCACATTCTCTGTATGAGAACAGCAGATTTAATTTAGTTTTGCAACTGTAGCTGAATTCCTGCTGCCAGCTGCAGTGTGTGTTGTAGGTTCCCTTTCCCTGGTGTCAAGTGACACCCCTCACTTCCCAATCACTGTCCCCCTTAATTAAAAATATTTACCATGGTGTCTAGTGACACCTTCCAACCACTGATCACTGTCTCCTAGTCCCTGGTTTATTTATTTTATATATTCTGATACCGGGATGCCCACCCCCAGTGTCAGATGCCCTGCCCAGCTCCTTGTTTTATTATGTAGCCAACTTTGGGGGGCCCAATCCCCATGTTGGCATTAAAAGCCCCCACAGCAGTGTGGGACAATGGGGAACACACTCCCAGTGTCCCAAAATATGTATCCCCCAACAGTGTGGGACACTGAGGAGCTCACTCCCAGTGTTCCGAAATATGTATTTAATTAAAACCTGTAAAACAAAAACAGTCCCCTCGTCGTCTTTTTTTTTTTTTTAAACTGAAAAAAAGAAAATGGTCCTTTGTCATCCCTGCTGTCCCTCTCTGCCATCCTAATCCTCCCACTGAGCACCCACCACCCCCACACACCCTCATTTACCCTATACTTACCTTCAGAGGTCATAGGCTGTCATCTTCTGTGGACTGAGACACGTCTGCACTCTTCAAAGCTGAACCGTGAATTGATGAATAAAGGTAAATGCCATATAATGTATTTCAATAGCGTTTTGAACTTATGTTCATAACGTTGCCATTTTTTAATCAAATTTTCAACATGGCTGTGGAGGGGTTGTGGGATAACAGATGGACCAGCCACCAAACTTCAAGTTCAACACACAATCTCTGTGTGATGTTTATTCAAAATGCAGAAATAACCTTTAGCAATGGCATATCTCTTCTTCAGTATATCAGTTTGTAGCAACAGACCATGCAAGTCTTTCTTCTACACTTAGCCAGCAACTACTAGCTCTCTGATCTCTGATCTAACTTAGCAGTTGAGATTTAGCCTCCTCCCCTATGCGTGCCCTGTTTGCTTGGGTAGTGGGGGCTCAAATAAAAAAAAAGTTACAAACAAAGAACCTCAATGCAGAAGCACTGAAACAAGGGTTACCCCAAAGTACATTGACAATAAGCAAAGTTTCAAAGAAACACAACATCAAACATACTTCCATAATGCAAAGCATAGATACATAGATACATAGATACATAGATACATAGACAGTGTTGGCAGATAAGGGCCTCTGGTCCATCCAGTCTGCCCATTTGAGCTTGTAAGTTCAGTTTATGTTTTCCTAGAAGTCTGTTGACCCCTTACCCCTGACCTCCAGAATTCCTTTATGTCTATCCCATACATTCTTAAATCCCGTGATTGTTTCAGCCCCCACTACTTCCTCTGGCAGGGTGTTCCACTTGTCCACCACCAATTCTGTGAAGAAATTCTTCCTCACATTTCCTCTGAATCGTCCTCCCTCCAATTTCATCCCATGCCCTCTAGTCCTGGAACATCTTTTTCGCTTAAAAATAGTGTATTCCTGCACCCTGTTCCTCCCTGTAAGATACTTGTATGTCTCTATCATATCCCTCCTCCTCCTCTCCTCCAGGGAGTACATGTTCAGTTCCTTCAACCTGTCCTCATAGGACTTGTGATGCAATCCATGTACCATCTTTGTTGCCCTCCTCTGAACCTTCTCTACCCTGTCTATGTCCTTACGTAGGTAAGGTCTCCAGAATGGTACACTGTACTCCAGGTGGGACTTCACTAGTGTCTTGTATAGTGGAATTATGACCTCCCTTTTCCTGCTGGTGATGCCCCTGCCTATGCATCCCAGCATCCTATTTGCTTTAACTGCTGCCTTGTCACACTGTTTCCCTACCTTGAGGTCATCAGAGATGATAACCCCAACATCCCTTTCCTGCTTGGTGTATGCTATATCCTCACCCCCCCAACTGATATATTGTGCCAGGGTTTTTGTGCCCCATGTGCATTATCTTGCACTTCTTTGCATTGAATTTCAACTGCCACACCCCTGACCATTCTTCAAGTTTCTGCAGGTCCTTCTCATTCTCTCTACACCCTCTGGTGTGTCTATTCTGTTACAGAGCTTTGCGTCATCAGCGAACAGTGAAATTCTGCCTTCTAGGTCCTGTGCAATGTCACTGATGAAGATGTTGAATAGGACCGGTCCCAGCACTGATCCTTGTGGTACCCCACTGGTCACTCTTCCCTCTGTGGAGTGACAGCCATTTACCACCATCCTCTGTGTCCTGCCACCCAGCCAGTTACCTACCCACCACACTACTGTCCGCCCACACCATATTCCCCAGTTTGTGTAATAGTCTTCTATGTGGCACAGTGTCAAAGGCCTTGTTGAAGTCCAGATAGGCCATGTCCACTGCCCTCCCCTGATCCACCTCCCTAGTCACCCAGTCAAAATTCAATGAGATTGGTCTGACATGACCTCCCTCTGGTGAAACCATGCTGCCTTGGGTCCTGTAGTCCACTGACAACCAGATGTTCCACTAATCTCTCCTTCAGTAGTGCTTCCATGATCTTCCCACTACTGAGGTGAGGCTGACTGGTCTGTAGTTCCCCGCCTCTTTGTTCCCACTTTTGTATAAGGGGACTACATCTGCTGTTCTCCAGTCTTTGGGTACCTCCCCTGTTTCCAGTGATTGGCTAAACAGGATAGCCAGAGGTTCAGCCACCACCTCTCTTAGTTCTTTAAGGACCCTGGTGTGCACCCCCATCTGGCCCCATTGCTTTATCAACTCTTATTACTTCTAGTTCTTTCAGGACCTTTTCTTGTTTAAAGGGACTTGTGTCCATTTCTGCACCATTCTCACCCCTTGTACTCCCTTCAGACCCATTACCCTCCTCTTCCTCAGAAAAGACTGAGCAGAAATACCTGCTCAATATGTCAGCTTTACTGTTGTCATCCTCCACACAGCCCCCATCCTCCCTCTTCAGTCTCACTATCCCTCCCTTTGCCTTTCTTTTTTCACTTATGTACCTGTAAAAGGTTTTGTTCCCTCTACCCACTGATTTTGCAATGTGTTCCTCTGTCTGAGCTTTGGCTTCCCTTACTGACCTCCCTGCCTCCCTTTGCTTCTCTTGGTACTTCTCCCTATCCCCTTCTGCCTGTGTCTTTTTGTATTGCCTGAATGCAATCTTTTTGGCTTTCACTTTCTTTGCTGCCTCTTTGGAAAACCATAATGGTCTCTTCTTCCTCTTCCTCTTGCTAACCTGCTTAATGCATAATTCTGTTGCTCTTGCAATCCCCATTTTAAATACTGCCCACTGTTCCTCAACCCCTGATTCCTGCCCCATTCCCCTTAATGCCTCTTTCAAGTATCTCCCCATTTTCCCAAAGTCTGCCCCCCTAAAATCCAGGATTCATGTTTTTGTGTGGTTTGGTTCTGCTCTTTCTGTGATTTCAAACCACAATGACTGGTGGTCACTGTCCCCAGGTGCTCCCCACTGTTACCCCCATCACACTGTCCCTGTTTGTGAGCACAAGGTCCAGTATTGCCTTCTGCCGAGTTGGTTCCATGACCAGTTGCTTGAGGAAGGCACCCTGAAGGGAGTACAGGATAAATCTGCTCCTAGTTGATGCTGCTGCTGGAATGCTCCAGTCCACGTCTGGAATACTGAAGTCTCCAACCAGTACTACCTCACCCTTGTCTGCCATCCTTTGGATGGCTTGCATCAGCTCCCTATCTGTTTCTTCCTCCTGGGCTGGTTGGCTGGCCCCATTTTCCTTTGCAGCTTAACCCACAGTATCTAGCCCCCATTTTGTTCCTCCTGGATCTCTGTGGCCCTTATGTCATTTTTCACATACAGTGCCACTCCTCCTCCCTTCCTACCTGCCCTGTCTCTTCTGAATATGTTGTAGCCAGGTATGGCCATCTCCCAGTCATGGTTATCATTACACAAGCATCATGGGATATATGTAAATTAACATGACATTTCAGATTGTCTCAGTTTACAGCAATTTACATGGATTTTAAATAGCACAACTAACTTAATTTTTATAATACAGCCAACTAGTACATTTTACCCTTATCAAAAACACCTTGTGCCATGGTATTTTCAACATTTACAGGTTTCATACACATAAGGTATATACATTAAAGTATTTTATGGCATAGTGCTATTACAAACTAAATCCAACAATGATACACACAGCCTGTTGTTTTACATATGCTCAGAGGTCACCACAATAACCTCCCTGTATGAGGACCTGAGAGGGAAAAGGAAAATTAAAGAGGACACTATAGCATAGTCAGGAAAGGGAAGGGGTGCCCATAGGTGGCCAACCTTTTGGACTAGAAATTGTAAAGGTTAGATTAGGCTTAGAAATAGAACTGTTGCAACAGATTTAAGAAAAGGTCGGTCCTTGAGAGTGGTGGGAACTCCCACCCCCATGTCAGATGCCCCCCAGCCCCTTGTTTTCTTATGTAGCCAACATCGGGAGCCCAATCCCCATGTTAGCATTAAAAGCCCCCCAGCAGTGTGGGACACTGGGGATCCCACTTCCAGTGTCCCAAAATATGTATTTAATTAAAACCTGTAAAACAAAATAATCCCCTGTTGTCTTTTTTTTTTAAGACCAAAAAGAAAACAGTCCCTTGTCATCCTTCTATCCCCTCCCATCCCAACCCTCCCACTGAGCACCCACCCCCACACACACACTCCTTTACCACATACTTACCACTCGGAGGTCGCAGGCTGTCATCTTCTGTGGACTGAGACACGTCTGCACTCTTCAAAGCTGAATTGTGAACTGAGGAATAAAGGTAAGTGCCGTATAATGTATTTCAATGGCATTTTGAACTTATGTTCATAACATTGCCATTGTTTGGAATTTTTTCACCAAATTTTCAACATGGACTTTTCTGACCCCTTCGCATGAACACTGCAACTGTCATTTCATTAATTGTGCATAAAAGGTGATTTTGTGATAGTTGTGTGAAATCACCAGGACTGAATAACAAAATGTCACCGATAGTGCTCAAGAGTTGGGGTCCCAAAAGGCCATGTTGAAAATTTGGAAAATAAATTCTTAAAAATGGCCAAGTTATGTGCATTCATTGGAATTTTTCTACGCATACACATAACTTTGGTAGTTTTCAATATTTTGCCATTTTTTCACACCACCTCATGAACAGTACAGCTGTCATTTTTCACATCCTATCAGAAACATTTTTTTGCACCTGTGGCATGGAATGGCATTTTGGCACAGATTTGAATATTTTCACCTATAGGGTTTATGAGGTGGGGTCATAAGAAGACTATGTTGAAAATGCAGGGTCAAAATATGAAAAAATACCAAAGTTGTGACTATTCATTGCAATTTTGCTACGCCCACTTGTAACTTTGGAAATGTTACATATTTTAACCCCAGATTTTCATCACAGCCTTCTTATGAACCCACTTCATGTATGTCACAGCTGTCATTTTTCAAATCTTGGCCAAAATGTGTTTTCCCACATGTGGTGCAGAATGGCATTGCAGCTGAACAGAATTACGTTTTGGCAGGGATTCAAAAATTTTCTGTACCAGGTACATGAGGTGGAGTAATAAGATGTCTATGCTGACAATTTGGTCACTGTTGTCCTATAAATGGAAGCACTGAACCCAGAGGGCAGTGTCCTTCCACAGCTACATATATATACACATCTACAGTGCAGAAGAATGGAAACTCAGGGTCCAAAGGACCCTGTGCTCCCACCGTTAAATAAGGATACTATTATACTATCTCAAAAATTAAGGAAATAAGTTGCAAAAAACATTGTTAATGCTCCAGTTAAGGTCAAAGCTAAAAACATTATGAAATTAGGCATTAGGGTTTCCCTAACACCCCACGTTCCCAAACAAAGCAGGAAAGCAGGTGTGCACTGTGCCTTGGGCTTCTCAAGTCTAACACTCACCCCATTCTCATAAGGCCTACACATTTGACCTTATTTACAGATGGAATGGGCTACGCATTAGGCTTGGAAAGCCCATGGCACATCCCACACCTACTCTCCTGCCTGGTTTGGGAGAGTGGTGTTAGGAAACCCTAATGCATCATTTCCCAACTTTTGTCACTTTCACCCTAACTGGAGCATTTAAAAGGTTTTGTGTGTGTATATATATATATATATATATATATATATATATATATATATATATATAGATAGATATATATAGATATATATAGATATAGATATAGCTATATATATATATATTTTTTTTTTCATGGCAAAAACTCCATTTAATTCATCAGTTAGGGTTGTTCCACAGTGACAAAAGTGAGGAAATTCAGTGTTAGGGTTGAAAACCCTAACTCCGCATTCATCCCCCCCAGCAACACACACACACACACACACACACACACACACACACACATATGCAAGTAGGAGGGAGGACCAAGGCAACATGACCAATCACAGACAACCAGCAGCAGGTGACAGAAATAAAAAAAACAACTGTCTAAATGTACTACAAGACATCCCACCCACCTGACCAGGTACTGCATGCTCAGTGGAGATCCATAGCAAAACTGAGGCCATGTACACCAAATGTACACATCCTTGATTGCAGGTGCACACAACATACCACACTTAGGAGTTGCATGGCCTTATCTAGGGATGCCCCACACCCCTCCACACCTGGTACTGCACCTCAGCTATAGAGCACGGCAAAACTAAGTAGTTGGACAGGTATGGTATGTGTGGTTGTTTTCAGGTATACACAACCTTCCACTGTTAGGCAATGGATGACCTTCGTAAGGCAATGCCCCACCCACTGAGACCAGGTACTGCATACTTACTGGAGAACCCCAGTTAAAATGAACCCATGAACATCAACACTGTTACTCCATGATTGCAGCCTTCCAAAGGTTAGTACAATAATGAGTCACACAGTCTGTGGGAGAGAGAATGCCCCCTCCCCTCCTACAACACTTGGTCCATTGTGACTGAAAGCTATAGTAAAAGAAAATCTGTTTATATCTACGGTACACCTACCTGATTGCTGATGTAGTACAATTAGCATAGTTATCACTTGTATGGCATCAGCCATGGAATGGTCTGCCAAACCCAAAGACCAGGTACTACAACCTGAGTGGAGACCGACTGCAAAAAAGTGAGGGTGTGGAGATAAATGGTGCACCTCACTTATTGCAAGGATACTCAACTTACCACAATTTGGATTTGTGTGGCATCAGACAGGCAATGCCATTGTCTTTACCAGGTACTACATCCTCAGTAGAGAGCTACAGCAAAACTGAGCCTATGGACATCCGTGGTACAACTCAGTCATTGTAGGTACACTCATGTTAGCATGTTTAGAAGTCAGTTGGCCTCAGCCAGCTAATTCCACTCCCTGATAGACAGACCAGTTACTGCATTCTTAGTATACAAACACAGTGAAAGTAAGTCCATGGACATCAACAGTACACCTACATCACTGAAACTGTATATCTGTTAGTGCCATTAGGAGTTGCACAGCCTTGTACAGGCAATAGCTTCCCCGTACCTCCAGATCAGGTTGAGTATCTTGAGTGGACTGATGCAGTAAACCTACTACTACGCACATCACATACTTAAATGCAACAGTTTTTGTATCTTGATGATGGATGTGTCTTTTACTACATTTATGCAGTTGTTTTTATTTCTGTTTACTCATAAGTGTGCAAACCTTTGTATAGCTGCAATCAGAGAGTTGCATTATTGATGTCCAGTCAGAGTGCAGTACCAGGTGTGGTGGGGTGTGGGGCATTGCTAGGTAAGGCAATGCAACTCCTAAGTGTGGTATGTTGTGTGCACCTGCAATCAGGGATGTGTACATTTGGTGTACATGGCCTCAGTTTTGCTGTGGATCTCCACTGAGCATGCAGTACCTGGTCAGGTGGGTGGGGATGTCTTGTAGTACATTTAGACAGTTGTTTTTTATTTCTGTCACCTGCTGCTGGTTGTCTGTGATTGGTCATGTTGCCTTGGTCCTCCCCCTACTTTCATGTGTGTGTGTGTCTGTGTGTGTGTGTGTGTGGTGTGGGGGGGGTGAATGCGGAGTTAGGGCTTTCAACCCTAACACCAAATTTCTTCACTTTTGTCACTGTGGAACAACCCTATGATGCATTAAACTGAGTTTTTTGCCATGAATATCCTGTCTTTTTGAGAAATCATACTGACATGCAATTTTTTATATCTTATAAAGAACATGTCTTTCTTTTCAGAACGTATACTAACCAATATTTGTCAGTGTCAGTGGCTCAGTAGGTAGCACACTCGCCTCTGAGACTGGGAGATCAGAGGGCTGTGGATTCAGTTCCCACATCTGGCACTTGGGTTAACATCCCAGTACTGACACTGTAGTGCAGCATGAGAGGGGTGCTGCACTTCTGAGGTGTCGTCTTTCGGATGAGACGTTAAACCGAGGTCACATCTGCCTGGATTGGTGGTAGTTCAGGTGGATGTTAAAGATCCTATGGCACTTATCGAAAAGAGTAGGGGAATTTCCCAGGTGTCCTGGCCAAATTTCCCTCATTCACTAAAAATACCACCAACAGCTTAATCTGGTTTAAGGTCAGTTGGCATTCATCTGTATCCCCCTCCCCCGGGTCATGCCTGAAAATAGGCAGGATTTGCCTAGTGCACTTACCCGGTCAACAAAAACTAAATAAAATAAAATATAGAGATACATTTCTCTCTATACATAGTTGTCTAATAGTATTCATACAGCAATACTTCATGTTCTACACGTTACACATGAAAATAAAATGATTTGCTTATGAAACACAGTTGTATATCTTCAACATGTTGAGCAATAGTACATTAATGTACCAATAAGGGATGAGCAGAGCTTATGTTAATGGTCTGTTAACCACCTTCTATGTCTGTACAGTGTCACAAGATAGAGCCAAGTACCACATGCTCCTAGATGGTAATTAAGTCACCAGTGATATAATCCCTGTGAGTGTGTTATTCATGTCATAATACAAAATATTAGCAAACACTGTTAAATTGTGTTCATCATATGGCTAAGCTCTACATGTTTGTTAATTAAACATTTATATATGGCAGTTTGAATGTTTTCAGCCAATCAGAAAGCTCCACTTGTCACACCCTTTGTATAATTCTGCTAAGTAGAAAGTGTGCAGCAATGAACATCATACAACATGGTTAAATGCAACAATACACCAACGTGAATATACATATTATCACTGTCACATAATGGTGAAGAAAAGACACAAAACAGGCAGATAAGGTTTAAAAAGATTTATTGCCCAATTAAAAAGTATTGAAAAGGCCGAATTAAGAATCCAATTAACACACAACATCAGTCTCACAAAACAATCATGTAAATCTTTTTCACTACTGTTTGAAATACATGTAAGACAGTATCACAGATAGTCAATGGGTGACATGTGACACTATATAAAAATAATTAAAAACAATCATCACAGCACCCTCTGAACACTGATTACACATATAAAACAGTAACGGTCTTGTTGTTATTGTGTGACTGATACTGTGAATGTTCCTGGGTTGGGCAAAAAAACAGATGCAAGTTGTTAACTAATACCACTACTAACAGTCAATAGTTTGTAAAGAAATATATATGTGAAACTGTCAGTGAAGATGAAATGGTTATGTATTTTATGTATACACATATGTATGTATACATAAATGTACACGTTAAAATATATCACTATATATTACTGCATTTGGAAAATTCCCACTCGACCCCTCAATAGAGGCGATCAGAAAATATTATCAGGAGAACAAAAAAATTATTTATTATCAATGAAAGTGTCTGATGTACAATTTTCAACTATTATAAACATACATAAAGATAAGTGAAAACACAAACGCATCAAATAGTATATAGTAACAGGTATCATGCACATCAGTTAAAATGATCAAATCAACACTTAAATAAGTACTGAACTACTTGACTACTTAGATCTGTTGCATGTTCTCCTTATATAACAGGAATTTTTAACCAGATGACATGTACATAACATGTTATTACATCATAAGCAGAAACTGTGCACTACAAATGATCAAGGTATATCTAATAAAACATTGTACCTTATTATGAAGAATACCGAATTAAACAACAGCATAGTAGATATATCCAAGTCCATAGTATCTTATATTTACAAATAGCTTTATATCACATGTGAATGTTTATCAATCTATGAGTCTAAAACTGTAAAATTCTACTTAATCTCTAATCAATGGACATATATAGTTATTAACACAACAACTTTAAAATGTCACAACACTAAGTACTACCAAGAAATATATTGAACATCATATATACATATATATACAATAGACATGCATGAGAATAAAACAGGTATAGCAGTACACTGTAGCAAAAAAAAAATAGAGATATTTACTCACAGCACAACCATATGAAGAAAGAAAGTAATACAGGCCATACATCATGGTTCTCTACACATGATAGAGTGATCATAATCTTCAGTAAAAGATATGTTACACAATGATGTAAATCAACATGGTGAAGTATTGTGTCTTGGTACAGGCACACAACTAGCAAGTGTTCCAAGTGTTACTTCTTATGTCTGCATATGATATACTCATAAGAAAAGACAATGACAGAAGAGTTTGACCAGACAGAAATACTCTTTTGACACCTGCAACTGTTTCTTAGACATGTAAGTGTGGTTTCTCTAGTGACTGTGAAGACAGCTGGTGCCGATTTAAGACTACTGCAACTATTTCTACTGAGTCACTGATCAACGCAACAATCTTATACGTCACATTGAGTTAACATATACAAGAAAACTATGAGATGTTACCTGTGTGATCACACTGTGCATTCGCAACAAATGAAATGGTTATGTTCCAGAACAGACTGTGTAACAAAATGGACCGCAAACTAAACGAATGTCACATGTTCTGCGACTATTCCTCTGACACATGAAGATTATCATAATTCTTCAGTATCAGTACATACGCATTTAGTACTGTAAATGTCGTGGTAGTCTCCATTTGAAATGACTTGTTGAGTCATCGCACTCAACCCAGCCAGTTCTGTACCTCAACAAACAAGTATAATGTCCAGAATTTACAGACTGACCATAGTGGTAGATCACAGCATGAGTGTCAAACACTGCTTGGTTAAATACTATTCTACCAGCTGTGAAATCAGTGATAGGTGTGTCAACTCTGAGCCCATTGGAGTCAAATCTATGCAATACTAGCATAAGATATTGAGATGAAGTCCTCAAACAGATGGACTGAGTACATGAACCTCCACAACTTACACACAAGTGACCACTTTCAGCATTTGTAAACAGCTAATGGAGCGTTACACTTTTAGCCTGAGGCACAAACAGAGAAACCCAAAGCATATCTTCTGTGGTTTCTCACTCTGAATGACCACATAGGACACATATGTATTTAGTTACATATGATACAGTAAAATACTGACTCATTGAAGTACCCTCTTCATCCAAGCTGTTTATGATTGCCATCATAAACTCACTGGCGTCCTGCTGCATATTATCAGCAAATGTACTGCATCCATCATATGTGCCCAACACCTGTGGTAGAGGTGTCAGTGACTGGACACTGCTAGACTGATCAGAAGCCACATTGACAACCTGTTTCAATGTCTTTGATAAGGGAGTCTCTTGTGAAGCAGATATTGCCTGTACAAAGTGTGGCATGTGGAGAAAGACTTGCATAGCTGAATTAGCATAGCAGTTAACTCTAGTACTGTTATCAAACACTGGGACAACAGCCACACCAAGTGACTTCTGACTGACAGCTAGTTTAGCACCCATATTTGGAATTGTGACCTTATTCCCACTTTGCACACTTGGATCAGTTGCAGAAACTCGTTTCCTTTTGTTGCCAGCTGTAGCTGAGACTGTTTGATCTGAGACAACCACATACATTGGCAGTGGTATTAAAGGCATCTGTGGCTGATATAGAGTACGTAATCTGTTATACTCAACAATACAATGCTTGCCAGTGCATATCTTCTGAGGTGCAAGTGTTATAATGTGCAACCCAGAAAGACTACGAATGCATGAAAATGCGACGTAGCTCATGCCATCTTTGAAAATGTCTGTACATATGTCCACCATTGCTTAATCCAAACTTAAGCCTTGTGATTTGTGAATAGAAACAGCATATGCAACACATAATGGGAACTGCTTCCTGTTCACATAGATATCCTTCAATACCTGGAACTTAACACAGGTACGATCAATCTGTACAGGATGTTCCATGTTGTCAAAGTGGACAACAAGTGTCTCGATAAATGTCTTTTGAACATTGTAGAGAAAGTCAATGATGTTACCCATGGCACCATTTACCATACCACACTCCACGTCAAGATTTCGTCATTGCATGACACATGTCAAGTCAGCACTTTGGCGCATGTTCTGATACAGCTCAACATAGGTAAATAACACTCACAGGTTAAAACCTCCAATGCAGCCAAGTGTATTCTTGGCCTGCTTCACAGTCAGAGCTAAAAAGACATGTTCAGCATTCACAGGTGCAAGCTGTAAAAGGTCTCCAAATACAACAATGCTTTTTCCACTGAATGCATCTCCATAGTCAGTTCCCAGGATCTCCTGTAGATGTAGATGTATACAGGCAAGCATTAAATTAGAGACCATACTAATCTCATAAATGATGAGTAACTTCATCTTACAAAACATTGAACGAAGCTGAGATGCAACCTCAAATGACAGTTTCCAATACTCTCCTGCTTCGCCATGCTCCACTGGCAACATGAACAGACGGTGTAATGTCACACCACCAGTGTTGTATACTGCCAGTTCAGTGGGAGCACTAACAGCAACAGACATCACTGACCCTGTCAAGTTCCGTATTTCAGCCGTAATGGCCTCAATAAGGAAACTCTTCCCTGTACCAGCCGACCCACTAACAAACATTAGCAGTGGCTTGTAGTCAAGACAGCCACATTCCTTCTCTTCATGCAGTATTCCATGCTGGACTGTGTCAGTTACCTGAGAGTGAACCACATGCTGTTGCTCATTGAGTCTCTGTCTCAACTCAGCTGGGTCAGCACCACAGTGCGTACCATGTTCCATGGCACTCTCCACTTCCAACATGAGTACTTCTGGGGCATTCAGAGGCAGAGGTTCCCCAAGGATACCTTGTCCTTCTGGATCAAGATTGTCCTGTGACCTAACAGGAGTATCCTCCTCAAGTAGCTTCTGTGCCTTTTCAAGCTGCTCCTTCTCAGTATCTAGTCTCTGTATGTATATCTCTGAGTATTGACTTTTGAATGTATTGTAACTGCAATTGAACTTTTCCTCAAATGTATCACAGTCACCTTTCAATTCAGCCTCATTTCTCCAGGGTCTAAATAGGAATAACAGAGCAAAGTAGTAATGCTCTCTGCTCTCAGCTGTGCCTAGATGTAACTTACAGTGGTCAATGAGCCAAGGCTTATGTCTCTTAACAAGATAGCCATCCACTCCTCTGACCTTGTAAATGTCATGTGTACAATCAGGTGTAACATCTGTCTTGTAGTTATACCACTTAGCCATCTGAAATAGATACATATCATCCATGTCTTCATGTCTGTGGGGGTAGTATGTGTCAATGAGGTTATTCTTCAAGATATGTCATGAAGAGGGTCTATTGAGAGCCAGTTCCTCAATCTCAGCATGAGGAATAAGTACACACTTTTGCTTCTCTTTGTAGTTCACACTGAGAAAGTGGACAGCATCAGACTTGCTGTACAGATGTGTACCAATCAAACGATCACCAGCCACCACATTCTCTGTGTGAAAGGGTCTTCAAGCCTAGTGACTACAACTGAGATGTCAGGCTCTTGCTTGAACTAGCAATATCTTTCTAAAGATCTTGCAAGCTAGTCTGCTCATGTTTAGTAATGTACAAAGTGACATACTGCACCAGAGCCAGTGAGTTGTCAGCCACAAACTGAACATCTATGTTTGCTTGCCACATTAGAAGAAGAGTAGGGTTGTAGTCATTGATGTACACCTCTTGCTCATCTCTCAGTAACTCATATACCCTCTTGGTAGATTTTGCCTTCAAGTGGTGTCGCATTGCTGAAAACAGATAATTCATGCAACCGTCCTGACAGACACATCTAGGAAATCTGAAATGACATCTTGTGTACCAATCAGATTTGTTCTTCACTACCTGGCGGCAGTATTTCACACAAATATGTCGCTGAAACTTTTGCACCAACTTCCACAGTGTTGGACTATCATACTTGTCCAGAATGTGGCAAGTGATGTATTTCTTGATGAATATGAGCACTTGTGCTGCTTCATGTTCACCTATATGGGGGGCATCCTTGATCCACAGCAACTTGTAAATATGAGGAGCACCTCGCACCTGATGTTCCATCCTCCAAAAGTAGTGTTTCACAATACCAAGAGGCAGATTGTCCTTTGACAAAATGAAAGTCAGAATATCATGGAAAACACTTGTGATAATGCCTTGTGACAGAGACAGGGTCAAGTTAGCACATCTCTCTGACAGTCATTGATGCAATACCATCAGCATCAGAGTTTGCCCACTTCAACAGTTCTATGACCTCATCCCAGGCATACTCAGCACAACTGAGTGTGACAAACCATGTAGCTGCACCATGCTCTTGCAGCATTGTCATCACCTCAGAGTGTCTGCAGTACTAATATTCTTTGCTGCCACGTAGACTTGACAGAATAGAAGACAAATTAACTTGCACATTTTCATCTTTCTGCTTCAATTTCTCAAGAAACTGTGCAGCTGTAATTCCATCAAGTGGAGTAGTCAGACGAATAGTATGCACAATAGATGCAGACAATATGCTAAGTTCTCTCTCCCACAGGAGATGAAACAGGTACTGTATGTTGCATCTGAATTTGTCATCTTTACTGAGCACACGGCTTGTTCGGTACTTAGCACCCTGTACATGCACTTCTCTTTCATCCACGTGATGGTCTGACCCTTTTGGGAATAAGTCTGGGAAACAGCGTGCTTCCAGTGTTGCCTCCCAAATGCTGACAGGCTCACCTTCCACCTGTTTCATTTGATAAAGATCAATGTTGTCCCCTACTGGATCTCTGCCATGCAGTGGGTGAATTGTGTACTGTTCATACACATTATCATTTGTTGCAACATTGACCTTCTCAATCACTGATTTAGTGCTTCCCAACACATCTTGTTCTACAGACACACTGGTCATGTGATCAATATCAAGGTCTGCATGAAAGGGATTGTTGCTCTTTAAATAAGTAAGCGCAAGCTTCACCTTCTCTACATTGACAACATCCTGCCAAATGACCTTTGACTTAGTTGGAACACCATTGACAAGAATCAACAAAGTATTATCACTAGAGATCACCTCCATATTTTCCTGGAGAGGAAGTGGAAGATACATAACAGAACCCTTAAGAGATCTAATGAGTTCTTTTTGTGGGATGTTCCGTGTCTTAGTGTTCAGACGTAGAATAGTTTGGAATGGTTTCATGGTCTGAATTAGAATCCATTCAAACATATTCAACATGGCAATCTCACTTGGTGTAACATCTGCCTCCAAGTTGCTCAAGACTGACCTTGGTGGTAGAACATTAGACTTTACTTTGGAGAAACAATGTTTGCACAACACAATGATTGGGTCTAGCTGAAAGTCACACTTTAAGAGCAGAAATGCTACAAGACGAAACCACATATCTTTGTATGGTGACAAGGTTTCCAGGTTCACTGTCACCGTTTTTCATAACAAAGGTGATGACATGACACACATACAGAGTCAAATTTCTCTGTCTTTGCCAAATCAAATTTGGCAACTGATTTCCCAAACTGTTTGAGAATATCACTTTCTAACACAGACAGACACACAATTTTCATCAACAATTGATGACTGATCAATCACAGTTTCAGTCACACTGCTGATGCACCGCATCTGTTTCAGAAATATCATGGCACCATGCATGTCACCAGACTGCAGTAACTCATTCAGACGAGTATACTGAGCCACAACATGACGAAAATCATAGACCCTGTACACAAAATTGTGCATGCCTGATTGATGCACTCCCAGCATATGCATGTGATGAAAGACACTGTCACATACACCACTATCTAGACATGCAAGTGAATGACCCATGAGTCCAGTATGTGGACAGATCTCACAAAGGTCTATGCTCTCAAACGGTTTATGTCTGTCTTCACGATCAGTAATGACAAACAGGTTGATGAAGTGCACAACTTTGTCAAATGATGATTGCCTCCGGTTACAAGTCTCATCACATGTCCATGAGAGTCAGTGTCATTTACGAGGCTAAGTACTTTCCTCACATTCATCATCTGACTCCATTCTAGTGTCTTCACACACACTGAGTACATTGCACACTTTACCGGACTCATCAATGCACAAGTTGCTGTCCTTTTTCTGTGAGTAATATGACTTCTCCCAGAAATATGCCTCTGAGTGCTGTGTGTGCAGCCACCGTCCTGTGAAAACATCACAGAAATTGTGCACACTCAAGATGGGGTACTGTTGTAGTCTCATCTTTATGTCATACACAGTTTTTCTGAACTGCTCAGAACTGCTCAAGTGCATGAGACATTTTACACCACAGATGTTGAAGAACAAAAACTGCTCTATTTACAAATGTTCGTACTTGGAGTCGCAATTTCATCAAACTTACATGATTTTTGACTTTTTTGCACTCCCATCTCAACACATCAGCAATAAATCTATCAATCTTAGCTTTAGCAGCTAGTGATCGAAAATACTTTTGCTTACTCAGATGTACATCAGCAGCTACACATTTATGGTGCTGCTTACCACTTGTGTTGATGCGTGTCTTTGCAAAAGTATCCTTGTGGTTCACAGACCTATGCAACTGTTGCTTAGCCACACATTCTTTCCTTGGTGTAGAGCAAACACGTTTCTTTACTGTAGAATCATGAATGTCTGAATTAACACTTTCACTTGAATGCTGAATTGTTTTACGTCTTGAGTTACCATGAATGACTTTTACATTACTCTTAAGCAACAGTGACATACTATTATACCTGTTTTGTCTCTCCATAGACTTCTGTCTCTGTCTGGATGGCATCTTTCCTGTTTCACAATTCACAGTTCAGTACAGCAACCTTACAGCAAAATCAGACACCTGTATGGAAAACAGAGAAAAAAAAATTAAAAATCATCTCTTTCCCTTGATCGTAACATAACATAGTATGCTACACTATACATATCTCATATAAAAAGAACAAAAACAACTCCATACTTAACACTGTGTAGACAATTACTGTAGTGACTGAAGATCAGTAAAGCAATAGACATTCTTTTCAAACAGTGACGAACATAAGCTCTATAATAATATGATTATAAATATGTTAATATGTGAGCAATCAAGCAGAACTGTTATATCAGGCATCCGCAGTGCTGTTTCACCTAAAAAACCCTGTTTTTTCTAAAATTTTAAGAAACAGTGTTGAACGTGCGACACGTTCGCAAATTAGTGTCGTACATTCGACACTTTCACAAATTTCAGTGTCGAATGTGCGAAAGTGTCTTATGTACTTTCGCAAATGTAGTGTCGAACGTACGAAAGTGTCGCAAAGTAGTGTCACACGTATGAAAGTTTTGCAAATACCAATTGCGTTACACCCCTTTTCACACTCAGCCAATCACAGACTGGTGCCTATTTGAGTGACACATGGTTCAACCAATGTATTGGTAGATTTATCAGGCCACATCAAGCAACCAATCACAAAAACAGAACACTGAAGAAGAAAGACATAGCAGCCATCTTAAGGATAACCAGCAAGACCTTGTTTCTGACTATGTAAGTACATCATACCTTCTAAACAATTTTTACAGTATCATATAAAGTATAACCAGTGCAAAAATAGTATCAAACAAAACATTTTTTAATGCTGCATTTCACCATAACAATATTATTTAGCTAGCATACTGTTAAACAAAGCTATAATAGTTTAAAGTCAGAGTGTCAATCAGTACTTACTAGCACAGATAGAGCTGCAAATGGAGGCAGAAAGAAGCACCATGTGTATCATAAGAAGACACACAACCAATCACGTGCCTCTGTCACCCTGTAATTGTTTGAAGTAGCCAATGGCAATGTTACCTTTTCCCACTAAGAAATCTTCCTGCATTTGTGGCTGACATCAAGAACAGCCATTCAGTGTAGTAATAGTCAGTGCATCCACTGTATTGGTTAACCATGATAAATCACTAACCAATAACATGTCAAAATGACTGTGTTTTGGAACAACCCACAAAATCAATGTTAAAGCTGGGAGGGAACTTTTAGTTTTACATTCACTTGTCTCTAGCTACTGCAGGAGAAACACTGATTTTTTGGTAGCTCTCTGTCCACTTCTCAGTTTAACACCTAAGAATGGCAGAAAACAGCAAATGGACTGTGTGGATAGTGGGCAGCAGCATAGTAAGGCATGCTTCTGAGCATGCTCAGAGGAGTAATTTTGGCAGAGACCTGCAGCTTCCCAATTGCTCTGTTAAGTGGTTTGGAAGAGGTGGCATGAGGTGGGAGCATCTCATGCCAACTATCCACAGACTTTTGAGGACTCATGCTCAGCCAGACATGCTACTGATTCATCTCGGAGGCAATGATCTTGGCACAAAAAGATGGGCTGATTTAGTGTCAGAAGCAAAACTGGACCTTGCTTCTATCATGCATATGTTACCTGAGTATTCTAACGACTGGCTATACCTACCAGACGGTGTGCACTTCTCTCATGCTGGCAATTGCCTGTTTCTGGGAGACCTTCGAGATGGAATACTCACAGCCTTCCAAAGAAATCAGACTTTTAAACTGTGTGTTTTTTAAAAAAAAAATGGTTCTTTTAAGAACTACAAAATCTTGGTCAAAAAATAGAAAAGCTACATACATAACAAACATCCCAGAAAGACATGTTATCATTTTTTTCATAGTACCACACCACACTTGAGACAGTGCCTGTTATTTGGGGGGGTCATTAGACTGAGTCTGTGCAAATCCTAAGTATGCTAATTTGTCAAAATATGTAATTAGACTGGTATACATTAGGTGTCTGTTGCCTCACTCTAACTATCACTCTTCACTCAGTATGTACTTTTTTGTTTTTCTGTACATCTTCACTCAGGGTGCAGTTCCTCACTTGGGGTGGGTGGGAGAAATGTGTGCTCATTGCATGGATGACAACATCCAAATACAAACAACCACAATTTGAGCTTTCCTGCAACGAGCGAGGTCTTCAGTTTAAACCCATTGGCTTCCTTTTCCCGTGACTGCACACTCAGGATAAACTACCTGGTCTTTGGGGAAGACGGGTACCAAGGAACTTCGAAGTGTAGGTTGAATTGTACTGCTGGTAGCACATCACTAACATTAAAAAGAAATGTCTATACACATGCTGTAACTATACACACAGACACCACACATGTTGCATGACATCCCACACATAGTTATGTGCTCTCTATGTCATGTAATATAATAATAACTGTTGTCAAACAACATGAGTAATAATCAGTACTGTTCAATAGGTGGCAGCATACTAACTGCACATTGTTAGTCTAAAAGCTGTGCAGAAATAGAACCATGCAGAAAGCATTAAATATGAGATTAACATACTGCTCTCTCTCTCTCTCTATATTCATTGCAGACCTGAGAATTACTAACAAGAATGAGACTCTGGAAATCAAGAGAGGTTTGCTGTTTGGTGGAGTCGGCCCATAGAAAAGGAGTCACAAGAATCCTGTTGCGTAGTACCAACAGGAAGTTGGATAACATGTGGAGGTGCATAAGTGACCACATGCGGTGCTGCTATAAAGTACACCACAAAAATTCTGCTATGTGCAAGCGCAAGTGGAAGCTGCTCCAACAGCATTTTTATGTATTAAAAAATTGCAGATAGGTACCGGAGAATGACTCTGGCTGGTACAACATAGCATATCAAATGTGGGAGGATGATGGCAAGCCCATTGCGGGGGAGTGCCTACAACGCCGTGAGTA
The DNA here is from genome assembly GCA_016271365.2 of Neoceratodus forsteri. Lineage (NCBI taxonomy): Eukaryota > Metazoa > Chordata > Ceratodontiformes > Ceratodontidae > Neoceratodus > Neoceratodus forsteri. Next base: position 1,401,643,230 of record CM028132.1, read on the forward strand.
CATAATACATTTGTTACCCAAAAACGTCAAAATGAAAGAAAAACAATACTATAGTTCTCAAAATAAGTGACAGTAAAAGCCAGGCAAGAAAAGATAGTATTCAGGAAGTACAAGGAAACACAAAAGGAACAGGACACAGAGCTGTACCAGTTAAGGAGGAAGAAAGCAGGAAGGGAAGTCATAATAGCAAATGGGAAAATTAAGAAAAAGATACCAACTCGGTTAAGAAGGGGGATAAAACTTTTAATGGATATATCAGAGAGCAAGAAAGACAAAAGGAGGTATAGTGAGGCTCAATACAATGAACAATGGTTGGGCAGAGGGGGACAGTGAAAAAGCAGGGATACTGAACGAATATTTCTGCTCGGTAATGAGAAAAGAGCAGGGGGACAGACATAAGGCACCTCTTGTAGGGGGGTAGGAATAAATAGCCTGTTGGTTAACTAGGATCTGTGACTTATCCTGTAAGTAATGAAATTAACAGACTGGGCGTGCCAAGCATTCCTTATCTGCCGTCAAAGTCAATGTTTCTATGTTTCTATGTTACTATTAATATAATAGCTATGACATTTATGTGAAGTCAGACTTTGTAACTGTGACTTATTCCATTGTATAAACATAATATAATAGATAGACACACAGAACACAGCATCTCTGTACTAAATAAATGTCTTAATAATCAAAGAATGTACAATATGCTATTCTGACTACCTATAAAAAAAAATAGCAACAGAAGCTTACAAATAGAAATCTGTGATAAATTAAAGTATAAATATATAGAACATTCAAAAAAAATCATTATCATTTCACTTTTACAGAAAATCAGAGGTGCACCCGACCTGTTCCAAATGTTTTACCACCAGAGCCAGAGTCTGTGGAGGCACAAAACTCTGACACTGACAGCATTATCTTTGTTAGGTCAGAAGGTAAGACAATGCAACTGAAGTACAAGTAATGCCTGTTCTGGGTGGAGGGGAGCGGGGTGGCGGCTGTGAATGGTTGGCTTGGGGGGGTACGGGTACCATTGGATGACCAGGGAGTTATTTAATTATTGCAGCCCGCGATCGAGCACAGACTTTGGTCCACTGGACCACCAGGGAGTAAAATATTTAATGCAGACTGTGATCGGGTAAGGAGTTCGGTCCACTGGACCACCAGGAAGTTGTATATGTATTAAAGCCCATGATCAGCCAGGGAGTTCAGTCCACTGGACCACCAGGGAGTAAATTACTCATTACAGCCCGCGATTGGGCAAAGGTACAGTGCACTGCACCACCAGGGAGTTAAATAAGTATTACAGCCCACATTCAGACATTTTGGGGGGCACTATGCCACTGTGTGGTGCCACCAGGGCTTGGGTGGCCACCAACAGCTGGCAGCTGCCATGTTTTGCACAGCAATATGGTAGCCAGCCTATGGGTGGCCAGTCCTTGCTCCAGTAATATCTGGGAACATCTTTGCGCACTGCTGTGCAGCGCAAGACGGTTGTGTGGCTGCATATGCGTCGCACATCCCGGGCTGAATATCGGGATGTGCCGCATATGCATGGGCATGCCACCCCTGCACTTGCACATACATGGTGCATTGGGATGTGCAAGGAGCAAATTCCCCTTTTGAACATCATGCCGGGGCGCATCAGTGGGTTGCTCATGGCACAACACTGTAGCGCAAAGCGCAGCCCCTTTGAATATCCCACCCCTGAAGTCTGTATAAACTTAATGGTATATTTCTCTATGTGTGTTCCTATCTTTAAGTGAATAAGTACTCACAGTACTAAGCTATATACACCTGACACCACTTAAAAATAGTGATGCTATTCAGTACTTTCCTTGTGGTGTCCTTCTCCAGTCACCAAACACTAAAGGACCATACTATAGCTTACTCTATACAACTACTCATTCTAATAAATACCATTAAGCTATTCTCAGTACTGCATAATATTAATGTTTAGTTTTGTATTTAGGTTCTGACTATTACTGATGGTCTACTATCAGATCAGAAAGGGTAGTAGTACATTAAGTGTTTCACACTGCACTCTAACTTAGTATCCTATCTTGTACACAATTGATATTCAAGAAATATATCATGAATAGCCATCGTAATACTTCAGTTGTAGTTTTGTAGTCAGTATACAGTCGATTATTAGTGTTACCATATATTTTATCTGAAACGTATCAGTAATCAGCAGGGCCGACCTACAGTGTAGCAGATAGTTGCATCCTAGAATAATAATATATAATCAAACATAGAAGAGAATAACAGTCTTGCTATTAATGAACAGATTGTCATACTGTACATTACAGAACCTATTTCTCTCTTTTACAGTGGCCAGTGAGACTGCAAAAAGAAGTTCTGTAACACAGATCAAACAGGAGACTGGCACCACTGCTGAGCGTAAGTATTTAACCATAACTAGATAGACCATTGAAACACTGTCTAACGTACTGCATAAGAAACAAATCATGGATCTGTACCATACAGTAGTAGCTACACACATTGCCAGCTATTTCCAGATATTTTGAGAAATTTCTAAACAGTTTACCTCTGCTGCACCTACTGTGGAAATGCAGAAAGCAGGAGAGTTCTCTAGAAATATCGCAAAAATATTTGAAAATAGCTGGCAATATCTGTGAGTAGTAGTGTACATCTCTATACCACTACTGTCACTGAACCTACAGATTCACAATGAACTACTGAGGGGTGAGGTCGGAGGAGGTATGGGTACATCACATTACTGAGTCCACACAACAACTAACTATCCTAATTTTAATGTATCATCAACCACAGATATATGATGTTGATGTACATGCCCTTACTTTACCTATATCTCTTCACTCAATGCTCATTAACTGATCTGAGATAGACAGTGTTTTTCCTACCTGTGCTGCCTTGTCTATGCCTCCAATGAGGGGCATGTGATAATGACGTACATGGCATCAGTCCTGCTGTGCGTCCCCTATCACTATAAATTAGCTCATTTGCTTGTGCTTTTATAAGCGACCATTGGCTGGCTTACTGCATCCCACTACAAAGTATGCTAACCTGTGTATAGCTACAACCATGCAGATTTACTGTTGATTTTTATACATTCACTGTAGCTATGCCTCACCACTCAGCATACTGTATAAATGTTTTTTTTTGTAGGGTGCATCATTGGCTTGCTTGACATGGTACAACTCCGAACTGTCCTAACTTGTGTACCAATGCAACAAGGCACATGCACATTGCATATCCAGGAAGTTTCTTTTACTCCCACTAGCCACTCAATATTATTAAAAGTGTCTGACAAAAACACCTTTCTGATTGGTACTAAACATTCTATCAATGCTATGTAAATCCTTGACTAACATACATGTACACCCTGATTATGTACTGAACAAGTTGTACAGTATTTTACTAACATTTTTTATTATAATAACAAATAGGTGCTTCCATGGGTTATCGTAATCATAAGTTCATCACCCTCTAGGTTTATGTAGCACTTGGCCAGGCCTCATGCCACATTCACCCCTAAAGGATGATTAATAGACCATTAACATAGCTCCTGTAATACCATGTAACTCCTAACTGTGTTAACTTATCTGTTACTGCAATTGTAAAGCTATACTTGATATCTCCATAATGTTTGTTTTTCTCTCACATCCCACTCATGATGAAGCACCTGGCCTGACAGGGGAGGGGGGGTGGAGCTCATTCCCTAGGTAACAGCATACAACTACTATCTATCACAAGAAGTGTATAACTACAATAATGAAACTGTGCCTTTCAGATACATAACCTTTACTGTGCACTCATCATGTAGTACCTCCTATGCCGTACCTGCGAGTCATTCCTGGACTAACAACACACAACTACAAAGTGTATCAACTTCTCAGTTTATGCACTCATGGTGCTGTCCCATACATATCCATGGGCTTCGTTTGTCTTCCTGGAGAGGTTGTGGGGTCTAAAACAGTGGGGGAATTCAAACATGCATGGGACAGACATAAGGCAATTATAGTGGTGGGTTGCAGGAAGTAAGGCTGTTGATTAACTAGAATCTGCAGCTTATCCAATAGGTAGGGAAATGGGCAGACTGGGTGGGCCAAATGGTCCTTATCTGCCGTCAAAGTCTATGTTTCTATGTTTCTATGTCTGTCGCTCTCCAGTTAGAATGAACTGGCACACTTGGGGTAGGACTGGTCTTGCCTAGCTGACACCATTACACTCCTATCCGTACCAACTACATTGTTACTGCAATAATAAAGTTCTACAAAGATATCCAGCACCTTTCTTTTGCTGTATTTCATACTAAAAAAGCATTGCCTGTTCTCTGTGTCACTGCGAAGGGAGGATTGACTGTCTAACCCATACAACTCCCAAGTGTACTAACTTGTCTAATCCTACAATCAGGGAACTATATCATTAATGTTCATACGTTCATTTTCCTCTGGGTGTACACTTAGAACACAATACCTCTTTTGTGTGTTGTACGGGGGGGGGGAGTAACGGGCTCACATCATCAACTACTTGCTGTCTTAACTTCTGTGTCCCTGCTACCATGTAGTAGCACCATTTATGCTCATCTTTTTCCTTTTTTGTGGGTCCATAATAAGGATGCAGTGCCTTATTTGAGCCAAAACACTGTTACGCATCTAACACCATGCACTCTTAACTGTCCTAACTTGTGTGCCTGAAAGAAACAGACTACACCACAGATGTCCATTGTCTTTTGCTTAGTGTGGCTCCATGCTCGGAAAGCTCCACCTGGTATGCAGAATAGTGTGTATCACAGGCTATTGTACAGCTCAGACCATGTAACTCCTAAATGTCCTAGCCTGTGTACATCTGCAACTACACAGGTATACCATCGATCTACATGTCCTCAATTTAGCTGTGTATCACCACTAAGGATGCAGTGCCTACTCTGGTGTTCGAACATCACCTGTCTGATGGCATGCAACTCCTAACTGTACAAACTTCTGCATAACTCAGTCAAGGACTTAAAGCATAGATGTACATACCCTAAGTTCCGTAATGGTTCTACACTCAGCATGCAGTTCCTGTTCTAGGGGTGGTGGACAGGGTCATTCCCTAGCAAGATAACAATGTGACTTAATTCATTACTTCACTAATTTGATTGTAATATTTAGCTACATACTGAAGACATTACTCAAACTTTTACCAAGACATAGTCCTAGAACTGATATATAATTACGTGAGGAATTGAACCAGTTGATAATAATTGCCAGTCTAACATGTTAATACGTGTAATTCTGTGTTCACAGATATCAGTGAAACTCCATCACGCTCAGCACACTGCGGGTCTGTGAACTGGCTTGAACAGAAGGTTGACAACCTCACTGCAGAAATAATTGGCCTGAAACAAGGACAACAACAAATGAAAGAGGCACAACAACAGATATTGTCCCTGCTACATGCACAACAGGGGACAGTCAGCCTTATGCTGGAGCTGGTTCATACACCCACAGACAGCACTGCAGAGACAACCACTGCCACACCTGAAGGCCAGTAAAGCAGTCTCCCTGGACAACCCTGAGTGCCTCCACCGACATCCAGTACCGATCATATTTTAGAGCAGCTTCCACTTGCACTGTGCCTCCACATACATCCAACTTCCTGTGGTGAGCCGACTCCTTCACCACAGCAAACCTGGCAATGTGTTTTTATAAATCATAATCTGTTTCATTGTTTATAATTATAGAAATGTTGAAGAATTTAGTGTTAAAAAAATAATGCTTTCAAAAAGACAAATAATATTTTTATGTTTTTGTATGAAAAAATAATTCAATGAAAAATGTTGTTACATAAATATTTTTCTAAACAAAAATATTAGTCTTTCTTCTTCCGATTCTAAAAGTTGAAACAATAATATCCTGCTCTGAGTGTAGGGGTGGGATGGTGGGGGGCGAGCCAGCATTCACTAGATGAGTAAATCCAAATACCAACTGTACTGGTGCAACAGCACGTGCAGTCACACAGGAGTACCATCGTTGTGAATTGATTAACTTTTACTATTATAGACAGTGCAGTCATTCCCTGACTAACAACATACAACTCCTAACTGTCTAAGTTGTATAAAACTACAATCATGGAGATGTAGCATTGGTGTGAATGGACTCAGTCTTGCTGTAGTTCTCCACTTATGACGCAGTACTGAATGTCCAATGGGAAGGGAGATGAAGAAGTAGTAACAGCACACTGTAATTTCCTGTCCGACACCATCCAACTCCTAAGTGTCATAACTTGTGTGTCCCTACAATCACAGAGGTATCCTGTTGATGTCTATGTTTTTTATTTCACTGCCATTCTCCACTCAGGATACATTACCTCGCCTGAGGTTGCGCAGTGCCTAGCTGACACCACACAACTCCGCAGTGGTGTGCCGTTGATGTCCATGTTGTTCGGGGAAGGGGGAGGGAATTCCCGGGGTGACAAAATGCAACTTCAAAGTGTTCCAACTTATGTGTTCCAGCAATCACATTGTTTTACCATTGATCCCATGGATTCCCTTTTACTGTGAGTCTCCACTCAAGATGCAGTTCCTGCTCGGGGGGGGGATCCCTGCCTGTCTCCATGGAACTACTAGATTTCTAAAGTAGTATATTACTGTAATCACACAACTATACCATTTATATACATAGTTATATACATAGTTTTGTTTTCCTGTCCAAGGGGTCCCAACTTGTGTATCACTGCAATCGAAAGTGTTCCAGCGTGTGTGTTACAGCAATCACACTGTTTTACCATTAATCCCATGTTCTTCCTAATCGTATTAGTCTACACTCAGGATGCAGTACCTGCTACGAGAGGAGGGCTCATTCCCAAGTTTACAACATACAACCCCAGAGTGTCCCAACTTCTGTGTTCCTGCAATCACAGTGCTGTACCATTGACATCCATGGGCTTCCTTTTACTGTGACTCTCCACTCAGGATATAGTACCTGTTAGGAAGGTAGCATTGCCTGGGTGACACCATGGAACTCCTAATTCTCCTAAATGTTATGCTACATGTGTAAAGAAGCAGAGGTATAGGAGAATGAGGTGAGAGTTAGGACCGGGCCGGGTGGGCTGGGAAGGTCCAAAGGGGGTTTTCAACCCTAGCACCGAATTTCATTGTTTCTTCTCACATTACCTGCCCAAGGCAGGCATTCCCTGGCTGACAAAACACAACAGAAAAGTGTTCCAACTTGTGTGTTCCTGCAAGCACACTCCTGTTCCGCTGTCCCTATTGACTTTCTTTTCCAGTGAGTCTACACTCAGGATACAGTGCCTGTTCTGAGAGGCGGGCATTCCCTGTCTGACGCAAAGGAACTCCTGACTGAACTAAGTAGTATGTTACAGAAATCATGAAACTGTACTAGTTATACCCATATGTTTTATTTCCCTGTCAGTCTGCACTCAAAATACAGTACCTGCTCCAGGGCGGTAGACATTGCCTGTGTGATATCATGCAACTCCTAACTATCCTAACTGGTATGTTACTGCAGTCATGCAACTGTACCATTAATATCCATATTCTTTGTTTGGTACCTGCTCTGGAGAAGGGTGGGCATTGCCTGCGTGACGTTGTACAACTCCAGACTGTCCCAACTACTGTGCATTCTACAATCATGGACCTGAACCATTTATATCCATATATACCGAATGTCCAATGGGGAGGGCGACAAGGAAGTAGTAGCAACACACTGTAATAGCCTGTCTAACACCATGCAACTCCTAAGTGTCCTAACTTGTGTGGCCCTACAATCACAGAGGTGTCCTCTTGATGTCTATGTTTTTTCTTTCACTACCACTATCCACTCAGGCTACACTACCAAGACTGAGGTTGCACATTGCCTAGCTGACACCACACAACTCCACAGTAGCGTGCCTTTGATGTCCATGGTTTTGTTTTCCGATCAGACTCCACCCAGGATACAGCAGCTGTTCTGTAGCTGGGGCAGCATGACCTGGCTGATGCTACACAACTCCTAACTATCCCAACTGGTATGTTACTGAAATAATGGAGCTGAACCATTTACTGTATGTCTATTGCCTTTTCCCCCTATGAGTCTCTACTCAGCATGCATTACCTGCTCTGGGGGGGGGGGATTCCCAAGGGGAGTGACAAAATACAACTCCAAAGTGTTCCAAGTTATGTGTTGCAGCAATCACACAGTTTTACCATTGATCCCATGGGTTTCCTTTTCCTGTGAGTCTCCACTCAGGATGCAGTGCCTGCTCTGGGGGGGGTGGTATCCCTGGCTGACACCATGGAACTCCTGCGCTGTCCCCATTGACTTTCTTTGCCTGTGAGTCTCCACTCAGGATACAGTGCCTGTTCTGAGAGGCAGCATTCCCTGTCTGATGCAATGGAACTCCTGACTGAACTAAGTAGTATGTTACAGAAATTATGAAACTGTACCAGTTATATCCATAGGTTTTGTTTCCCTGTCAGTCTGCACTCAAAATACAGTACCTGCTCCAGGACAGTAGGCATTGCCTGTGTGATATCATGCAACTCCTAACTATCCTAACTAGTATGCTACTGCAATCGTGCAACTGTACCGTTAATATCCATATTCTTTGTTTGGTACCTGCTCTGGAGAAGGGTGGGCATTTCCTGCCTGACGCTGTACAACTCCAGACTATCCCAACTACTGTGCATTCTACAATCATGGGCCTGAACCATTTATATCCATATATACTGAATGTCCAATGGGGAGGGCAACAAGGAAGTAGTAGCAACACACTGTAATAGCCTGTCTAACACCATGCAACTCCTAAGTGTCCTAACTTGTGTGGCCCTACAATCACAGAGGTGTCCTCTTGACGTCTATATTTTTCCTTTCACTACCACTCTCTACTCAGGCTACACTACCACGACTGAGGCTGCACATTGCCTAGCTGACACCACACAGCTCCACAGGGTGACCACAACTCCTGCTGTGACCTCTACCCCTGGGTGACCCCTGCATCCATGACCCCGCCTAGCCACACCCATGCTGTGCATCTCCATGACTGCATCATGGGCGGACACAGCACATTTCCCCTCTGCCCATGCATCTGGCGTGTGCAGTGGCCATGTGTGCCTCCTGCCACCATTTTGCTCCATGGTTCACACCAGAGACATGGCACAGCAGAGAATGGGATGGGTGGCAAACTGGATGCAGGTCAAGCTTTCCAGCCTCGTGGCCTGTGTCCAGCCCCATGCACCCCAGCTGTTCGGGCAGGTGCTACTGCAGCAGCCACAGGTGGCTGCATGGCAGGCAATTGCTGCCTCACTGGGCCAGCACACAGGTGTGACCAGGATGGGTGAGCAGTGTCACCACAGATACAGGGACCTGGTGCAGAGAGACCCAGAGCACCTCTGGAGGCTGAAGGTGTGAGTCAAGCATGGGGCTGTGCCACAGCCAGGTGAGTAGGCCCATCATGCATGTGTGCCCTGGTGCTGTACTGTGGTGTTGGCTAGGCTGCCTGGCATGTCCTTCAGGGTGGAGTACTTCCATCGTGCACATTGCGGTGTGGCATCACCCTCTGCCACTTGCATTGCACTGCCTCTCTGTGGGACGTGTCAGGCAGGGGCTCACCCTGTGCACAGGGCTGGGGGTGGTGAGCAGCTGCTGTGGTTGGTTACTGATGTGTATCTGTTTCTGTTCCATTCCCAGAACCTGAAGAGAGATGATGGGCAGTGTTGGCGAGGTGCCAGGTCACAGCAGCCCAGGGTGGAGAAGTGGCTCTGGTGCCAGTGGGTCCACAGAGAGCAGGTAGGCACTGACATTGTTCTGCACACTGTCATTGAGGGTGGTGGGGGCATGGGTGCGGGTATGGCTGCCTGTGCCGTGTGCCATGGCAGCTGTCTGTGTTGCACTGTGCATGGTGCCTGCCACTGTGGCTCATCCTTTGGACATGCATGCCAGCTGCTGGTGGGGTGGGTGTGCACATGGCTGCCACTGATCTTGCTGTGGTGCTGCTGGGGCACTGTGCCATGTGACTGACATAGTGCAATCGGATGGCCACTGTGCGTCTGGGACCACTGCTGTGTGCTGATGTGGTGTGCTGTGTTGCTGGCAGGCATTGACCCACACCCCTGTGGGTGGCCTGTATGGGCTCTCTGGGGGGGTTGTGTTCCCCCTGCCTGGTGCGCACTGTGGTTGGGCCTGGTTCCTTGGGACATTGCACTGATTTCTTTTCCTGTCCCTCGTCCTAGGTGTCTGCTGATGGCACAGGAGGCCCCTCTACTGCTGGCTCCAGAGGCAGCTGATTCTAATAACATCTACTATGATGGAGGCGGTGTTGCAGGTCCACTGACTGCTCCTGGTGACAGGAGGCGGTAACATCAGCAGGGGGTGGAAGGCCATGACTGCTGCTAGTCAGGCCTTGTGTTCCTCTACTTCCCTAGCCATATCTCACCCTCCAGTCCCTCATCCCACTGTACAGTCCCTGTTCCCTGTCCCCTTCCCTGGCTATACCTACCCTTTCCCAGCCCCTGGTTATTGAAAATAGTTTGTGACAAAATATATTTTTTTGACTTACCCGCCTGTGTCTGTGTCTGCTTTGCAGGAGGTGTGAGGAGCCATGCTGCAGTGGTTCAGTGCCTGTCCGTGTGGTGTGCATGTGTTAGGGTGTGTGTTGTGCTTCTGTGAATCACTGCTGTGTGCTGCAGTGTGTCTCGTGGTGGTGGTGTTTCTCCCCTCGGTAGATAGCTGTGCCTTGGAGTGCTCTTGGGGTGGCTGTCAGGGTTGTGCGGCAGATGTGTCTGCTTGGCTGCATGGTCCTGGGTGTGTTCTGCCCTGGTCTAGATGTGCGGGGGGGTAAGGCCTGCTGCCTGTGGCTGGCCCCCTTGGTGTTCCTCCATCTCCCATTGGCACCCCCTGTCGCCTACTGTCTGTGCCACTATTGTGTTCTGGGGTGGAGGTCTTGGTGTCTGTGTATGCCCTGCTGTGCCCAGCTGGTGGTGGCCTCCAGTGGCCTGTCACTCTGCTTCCCTGGCTGTGTCCCTGGGTCTCCTCTCTGTGCCATGCCTCCCTCTGTTGTTCTGTTGCTCTGCTCCCATGGTTGCCCTGGGGCTTCTGTGTCTGCCCATGGTGCACCTGTGGTTGTACCATGGCACATCCACGGTTGCGCCATGGCACAACTGTGTCATATTCAGCCAGGTTGCACTGGCACAGTGCAGCCAGCACAGCCTCTGAATATGGCTCCTGTTGCACCATGGTGCATCGGATTTGCATTGTGCCAGACTTGCGCCGGCCTTTGGCGCATTTCTGAATATCTGGCCCAAGGTCTTTTTCTATTCTGGGTCATAGAGGGGTAGTGGATCTATTTAGGGACTTAAACCATAGTGAAGTTTGTTTGAGCTTGAAAGCCGAATAATAGCCCTGCCACCAAGGGAGGGCCAACCCTTCAACTTTTATAGAGGCTCTTAATTTGTTTTTAGCTAAATGAGGGAGTTTCCCATACCACAGAAAATTTAAAATAGCTCTATCAATTTTGCAGAACCACTCATGTGGAATTTTGGCAGGAAAGTTATTCACAAAATAGAAGAATTTTGGAGCTGTAATCATTTTAATTGCATTTATTTTCCCCCAGAGGAATAAGTGCAATTTAAACCATTTATCTAGATCTAATTTCATATAATTAACTTGGAGAGGTTATAATGGAGAATTTTGTCTAATGAACCAAAAACTTTTATGCCTAAGTATCACAGACCTTCTAAGGGCCATGATATGTCTGGTTCCTTTTTTAGCTTTTCCATCTCAATTGAGGATCGACTTAACTCTAAGTACACTTGTTCCAATTTACAAAAGGACCAAAAATATTTCTAGACACTTGGAAAAGTTCAATAACATTTTTAAGGGAAGGCAAGGGCCGTGAAATAGTCAATAAAATATCATCCACAAAAGCAAAAACTATGTTAGAGTAATTTCCAAGTTTAATCCCATAGACTTTGTCTGCAAGATAGTCCTAATTAATGGTTCAATAGCAAGGACAAATAACAGAGGGGATAAAGGACAGCCCTGCCTAGAACCTATGAATAAAGTAAAGGGAGGTGACCTGAGTCCATTTGAAATTACATAAGCTTTCGATTTGGAATATCAAGTTTGGATCCATTTTAGAATACTAGTGCCAAAATCACTGACTTCCAAAACTCTGTACAAATAGTCCCATTCTAGGGAATCAAAAGCCTTCCCAATGTTCAAGGAGATCGCTAGAGAGGCCATTTCAATGTTCTCTGGTAATTTAGTTGCCCATAATACAGAGAACAACCTTCTAAAGTTATCTGAGGCCTGCCCACCTTTCATGAAACCCACCTGCTCTTTACCTATCAGTTTTGATAATATTAAGGAAATTCCAGTAGCCAATATTTTAGCAAGGATCTTATAATCAAAGTTTAAAAATGAAATAGGCCTATAATTACCACATTCCATTTCATCTTTATCTTTTTTATGTAATAAGCATATGTAGGCCTCTTTCATTGAGTCAGGAAGGGTACCATCAGTAAAAGAGTGATGAATAGCCTCTAGCAGGTGGGGACTAATGACTAGGCCCAGATGTTTACAAAATCCATTTGGCAATCCATCTGGCCCTAGGGCCTTCCCTTTTGGCGCCCCTGCAATGGCTTCAGAAACCTCTTGTAATGAGATAAGTTTATCCAGCATGTTTCTGTCAAAATCTCCTAGAGTAGGTAAATTGACATCTTTAAGAAAACCGTTTGTAACAGCTTTCTTTGCTAACCCTTGTGATTTGTATAGCTCACTGTAAAAATCCATGAAACATTTATTAATTTCTTTCACATTGTATGTTATCACCCCACTTTTATTCCTAATTCCTTTAATAGCATTCTGATTTTGTTTCTGTTTGATCCTAAAAGACAACAGTTTCACAGCCTTTTCCCCAGATTCCCAATACTTTTGTTTAGTATGGAAAAGAGAGTATTCAATCTTGTCAGATTGTATTTTATTTATTTCATACTTTAATCCCAAAATTCCATACATCACATATTTTTTTTGTTCAAAGGGTTTTGTTTCATGTCTGTTAAAGCCTTGCTCAGTAATTCCTCTTTATCTTTCCACTCCTTTTGTCTTTCTCTCTTTCTCTTGGATGCAAAACTAATAATGCCTCCCCTTATAAAAGCTTTATATGCTTCCCATATGACTTTTGACAATGTTTCTCCATTACAATTGATTTTGAAATAAGCATCCTTCTCTCCCCGAATCCATTCCTTAAAGTTATTGTCTAATAATAATGGTGGATTAAGCTTCCGACTGTTAGATTTCCCACTGTTGTTTTCCAGTAATAAAGAGCTCTTTAGTAAGCTGTGGTCTGAAATTAGAAGATTCTCATACCTCACTTGACTAGAACTATTACAGAGTGCTAGAGGCATGGAGACATAATCTAACCTATTGAAAAGCCCATGCCTTGCTGACAGAAAAGAGTAATCTCTTTCAGTAGGGTGCATAATCCTCTAAGCATCCAGTAAACCTAAATCATCAACCAAACTATGTATGCCTTTTTGAGAGGTAGGCATAGATCCAGCATTCCTTAATATGGACCTATCCAAAATGGGATCCATTACTTCATTAAAATCTCCCCCTAAAATAATCTCATAATCCCCCACACTGGCTAAAACAAAGGATAGATTCTGGAAGAATTATTTTTGATTTTTATTTGGCATATAAATGTTACATATGGCTACCTTCCTACCATACTTGATATCTCCCCTCAGTGTCTGTGAAATGGTCATGTTTGATAAAATGTGTCCCTTTTCTGATCAGAATAGCAACCCCTCTTTAATTTGAAGAAAAACTACAAAAATCTACTGTGCAAACCCAGCTACGAGCTAATTTAGCAGCCTCCACAGGTAAAGATGAGTTTCCTGCAGTAGGACTATATCAGCTCTATGTTTATTTAAGTGATTTAAGACCCTGTATCTTTTGACAGGTGAGCCCATACCTTGAACATTCCAGGTGACTATGTTAACAGCAGTCATAATGACCTGAGCTAAAGCACTACTAACTATAACGTAAAAAACACAAAAAGAAAAATGAAAGATAGAGTAAAACGTGAAACAGCAAAGAAGTAACCTTGCTTAATATATATTTGTTGCAACCAACAATAAGAGTGTAAAACAATTATAACTATATATATGAATTGATTATACTGACACTACTACTACACCTTTAGACAAACACAATAAGAAGGGTGTGGGTAGACCACTGAGATCAAGTCTCAAATTGGAACACACACCCTTAGAACAACCCAAAACAAGAGACCCACACTTATTTTAAGTGTTAATAGTATGCATCTAAGTGTAAGTTATTTATCCCATATAAATGTACCTTATTTAACAGACAATAAAATTAAAAACAATGTTACCATTCTCCCTTCATAACAGACATATAGTATGAAATCCCACCTGTGCAACCTAACTTGAAAGAAGCAGCAAGGCCATTTCAATAAAGGCTAGGCCTGAAAAGAGCCTAGGATTCCTGTTGAGGAAATATGTTGAATACTGAAAAATAAATGTCACAGGATCAAGGAACCAATATCCCCACACAATAACAAACTTACCTAGCCCCAATAATCAAGCTGCAGTCTTCAGGGTTGCCCCTAATTTAAAAAAAAAGAGGCATCCAGGTGTTAGACCATCCCATCAGTACTAACCTGTTAAGAGCATAAAATTACCTCTTTGGGTAGGCTAGCCCTAGAAACAATTGACCCTTCAAACAGACAAGCATTTATGTCACATGTTTGTGACCATGCTTATGTCTGAACAATTTTTAGCTATCCTGGCCTGAACTCAAATCCTTGATCTAAGGCTAATGACAGCATATTGATAGGGCTTGAGTGCTTATGAAGGGATAGAAGCCTTGAAGGACAAAGATATATTAGTAAAACAAATACCCTTAAAATAGCATTGCTGCACCACATTTTATAAAGTTGTATTTTTTCTAAAGGGTAGACTCAGAACCAAAGATGTAGTTACAGCTTTAAGAAGATCTTAACCTCACATTAGTTACAAAAGGCACATATGAAAAACCATATAAAACAGTCGATATTCTAATTTCACAAGAGCATTTTATTGATTCTGGGGATCTATAACATAAGAAGACTGTAATAATTAAGTAAAATCCAAGTACCTTAAAACTTAAAACTCTAATACCCTCACGTAGCATATCAGTAAAGTAGGCTGTTATTTTCAGGGAGCCGCATTGCAGCAT
This sequence comes from Neoceratodus forsteri, assembly GCA_016271365.2. Classification (NCBI taxonomy): domain Eukaryota; kingdom Metazoa; phylum Chordata; order Ceratodontiformes; family Ceratodontidae; genus Neoceratodus; species Neoceratodus forsteri. The sequence goes on from CM028132.1 coordinate 1,401,658,433, forward strand.
TAACCTTTATTCCCTGACCCTGTCTGTAAATATAAACATTGTGGCAAGACTCATTTAAAAATGTAAAATTTATAGGTACCACTTTGTTACAGGGGGATAGATTCAAAACCGTAAGAAGTGTTGTGGAATTGACATAAACAAGTCTGAGAAAGCAACCGATGCAGCATCGATCATGTGATAGCCAGCTTCTAATCATCGGGCAGCCAGCACGATGCACGGAGAGAGATTTCAAAATTCACCAGTGGAATTAATCAGGAACAATGTGATGGCTGAAAAGTCATGTCTCTCCTTCAAGTGCTAAATTAATAGGTGAGTGGAGCTACTCAAACATATCCTCCACTGGGCTAAATGAGCTTTTCAGACACTCTGGAAATTCTGGTACAAATACTTGGAGACCTGCATCGTTATTTATTGATGCTGGGGCAGTGATAGTTAGAAGACTGTTTGTTGGTGCCCAACGTTACCTGGAATCATGCTTTAATTCTTAAACACTGGTTGCACTGTCTTGGATATCTTGGAGGACCAGGCCATTGACTTAGGAACATTTTTTTTTACATCAGAGGGCCGACAAGAGTTGTGCTTCAAGACTGGAATAAATGTGTTTTTTTTTCTCTGTTTGCAAGTCTGTCTTATGGGGTGACGTGCATATGCTTCTTTGCTGTTCTTGGGCTTGTGGCTTGGATTCTGAATTGGAACCTCTCTTACTTTGCGTTCCAATTGTGGCTATTGAATTTCTTTTTGAAAAAAGAACCCGGTTTAGTCTGTTTTTTTTAATATTTCAAAGGTCTCAGGCCATGATTGTGAGAAAAATTCCTAAGCCTCATTCAGAGAAGTAAAACTATAAGTGTCACTGCCCCTGGAAACCACTAGCATAGCAAGGTATTTAATATAATAAGCTACCTTACGCTTTTGCAGTACAAATCAAGTGTCCCCAAATAGTTTTCTTTTTTCCACAATTTCTGACGAAAAATCCTGGAAAATATAGATCCTATTATTGCCCCAGTATAATGATTTTTTCTGCATGGCCACTGACAATATTTCTTCTTTCACATTGAACCTCAGGAATCTAGCAATAATTGGCCTGGGCTTTTGACCTTGTTTTGGAGGGGCTCACAAAGATCTATGTGCCCTTTTAATTTCTAGGGGCCATAGCCAACTGAAATTTAAGATAGATGGGATAAACTTCTGTAAAAATCTGAACATATCATTCCCTTCCAACAGCTCAGAAACCCCTATAATCCTTAAATTGTTTCTTCTGCTACAGTTTTCCAAGTCATCATCTTTTGACCCTATAACTATTTTGAACAGATTGGTGTCAGTTTTATCCTCGATTTTACATAATGATTCTTCAGTATAGGCTAACCTCTCCTCTATCATATTCAACCTCTCTTCTAAAATCTCAGCTGTTTTTCTTGACTTGTTTCCCTTTTCAAACTCACAATATCCACATGCATAGATTGTAACTTGTCTTTAATAAATGGCTTGTCATCTCCCCCATAATCATTGTGTTAAACTTTTTACCGTTACTTTGCTTTAATTCATTAGGCCTGACATATGCATCTGAAGACCACATGGGGAGCTCCCGGACAGTGTTACTGTGTTCACCAGCCTGTACTTGCTGTCAACTTTCGAGGAGTCACTAATCATTAAATAGAAATATTTAGAAAACTGCTTGACTGATTGACATCCCATTTGAAATGATGGTTTAGCGATACTGGATAGATATTTCAGTCACTGAATTTCTATAGGAAACTAACTTTAACACTGTTAAAAAATGAATAAATCACGATATGTGGGAGAGCTACACTCTTAGGCTATCATTCTCTCTAGCACTGGTGCGCGACCTCCTGCTGTCATGCTGTGTTTTCAGCAGGCTACATTTTCTAATAAATCACTGCACCTATTTTGTGATAAGTGCTGTTTTTGTGCCATTTTTTGTGGAGCAACCTTATTTTGCACTGTGGGGAGCTAAATGAGGCTGGCCCTGTGTGTAACAGGGCATGTGAGCTTAACATCACGGGTAGCACAACTTGTAGTGTCACTGACCAAACCATGAAACACTTCATAATGTCATGACAATGTACTACATTTCAACAAACATTCCTAATGTAATAATTTTGTAAAAATTAATACAAATGTGTATGTATCTAAAACAGGATCATAAAAAACTATACACTGTCTTTAGACAACAAAGAATTTCAAGCCATGCTGCATAGATACATCTCTTTTTGTCTCTATCCATATCAATATATATACAACTGTATATAAACACATATCTCTATCTCTCTCTCTCTCTCTCTCTATATATATATATATCCATCTATATATATATAGATACACACACACCGCTCACAAGGTTATGTAACCTGTCAGTGACCATGGGAAGGGTCCCTGGGACTGGAAGAGGGCAGAGGTGGTACCCTTCCATGAGGGAGGAGAAAAGGGAGGATACAGGAACCTGGGGATGAACTGGAGTTAACAGTACAGGAAAGGAACCTGGGAATTAACTGGAGGTAACAGTACAGAAAAGGGACCTGGGGATCAACTGGAGGTAACACTACAGGAAAGGGACCTGGGGATCAACTGGAGGTAACACTACAGGAAAGGGATCTGGGGGCAACTGGAGTTAACAGTACAGGAAAGGGACCTGGGGATCAACTGGATTTAATAGTACAGGAAAGGGATCTGGGGATCAACTGGAGTTAACAGTACAGGAAAGGGACCTGGGGGTCAACTGGAGTTAACAGTACAGAAAAGGGACCTGGGGATCAACTGAAGTTAACAGTACAGGAAAGGGACCTGGGGATCAACTGAAGCTAACAGTACAGAAAAGGGACCTGGGGATCAACTGGAGGTAACACTACAGGAAAGGGACCTGGGGATCAACTGAAGTTAACAGTGCAGGAAAGAGACCTGGGGATCAACTGGAGGTAACACTACAGGAAAGGGACAAGGGGATCAACTGGAGGTAACACTACAGGAAAGGGACCTGGGGATCACTATCTCAGATAGTCTGAAGGTCCGCATTCAGTGCGACAAAGCTGCGGGGTCAGCCTCCTGAATGATGGCATGCATAGGGAAGGGATTCACAAGCAGGAGGAGAGAGGGGATCCTATCACCTTACAAAACCATTGTCAGGTCATACTTGTAATAGGGGGTTCAGTTCTGGAGGCCATACCTGCAGGGGGAGAAGGACAGGCAGGAAAGGGTCCACAGGAGGGCAACCAAAATGGTAAGGGGGATACAAGTCATGTCATATGAGAAAAGATTGGGAGAGCTGTGTTTGTATACGCTGGAGGTGAGGAGGGAAAGGGGGAATATGGTCGACACATTCAAGTATCTGAAGGGCATAAACAGGGTAAGGGTTAACAGCATCTTTAGAGGGAGTAAGAACACTCACACCAGGGGGCATTCATTAAAAATGGAGACGGGCAAGTTAAGGGGGAGGTATCGGGGGAGGTTCTTTACTGAGAGTGTGGTATAGTCATGGAACAGTCTGCCAGAGTGGGGGTAGATACAGTGGAGGAATTAAAAAAACATGGGATAAGTACATGGGCCTTACTGCCAAGGGGAATGCCGGTGGGGTGGGGGGTCTTCCTAAAATGGTGGTGGTTATGGGCACACTGGATGGGCTGTGAGGTCTTTTTCTGCCATCAGCATTCTATGATATATATATATATATATATATATAGATATGTTTTCATATACATGTATGTATGTGTGTGCGTGTATATATATATATATATTATACATATGACTATATATGTGTGTGTGTGTGTGTGTGTGTGTGTATATATATATATATATATACAGAGAGAGAAGTATGTGTACAAACACATTCATGTACACACATGTGTGTATATCAACACATTATCACTGTAACAGTTGTTATGTGTCTAACTTTGCATTTCTTCTCATTTTAGGTATTCAAGTAACTATTGAAGCTGCAAGGAAAATAGAAGTTTCTAATCACAGGACTTTCTTCAGTTTTTCATTTGAATTCCACAGTCTCAATAAACAGTTCAATACATATATTAATTCCCCTTTCAAATGTGATAGTTGGCACCCTACAAATACAATTTTTTCAAGTTTTGTTTTAAACCACAATAAACAAGCATTTGTCAATGCCGAATGTTGGTTTGCTGGCATTGGCATTGGTAGTGCAGGAGTCAGACAGGTGCATCATAGGAATGGCAGTGAAGTATTGGACTGATGCCAACCCACCCCCACCCTGCAGAGAGTGACAAGCATTAGGGTGTCCCTTTGGGTGTTTGGTAGTGCAGTGCGGGAAAACATGTCAGGCAGGATGTGAGAAATGACAGCTGTACAGTTCATAAAAAAATGCCAGTGTTGAAAATGTGGCATGTAAATATACCAAATTTGCGAAGCTACTAGGGTGTATGGGAAATATGCAATGCACGCTTGCAACACTGCCATTTTGTGGGCGTTCAGCACCAAATTTTCAACATAGGCATTTTAGCACCTCTGCTCATGTACAGTGTCACTGTTATTTCCTCAAAGTGTCCCAAGAAGTGATTTCGCACAGGGACCACGCTATTCTGTGCCGGAAGTGCGAAAACATATTTTGGGCAGGATATGTGAAATGACAGCTGTACTGTTCATCAAGAGGTGTGGAAAAATGGCAATGGTGAAAATCCAGACTGAAACTATCACAATGACGATAGTACGAAAGGCAGCGGTAATCTGCCAACGCACGCCAGAATACAGTTATTTTATGGAGTATCATCACCAAATGTTCAACATAGGCATTTTAGGTCCTCTGCTCATGAACTGTGTCACTGTCATTTTCATAATCTGGCCCAAACACTGATTTCCCACAGCGACTGCGCTATTGTGCACTGGAAGTGCGGAAACACATTTTGGGCAGGATGTGGAAAATGACAGCTGTACTGTTCACAAGGAGGTGTACAAAAATGACAATGCTGAAAATCTGGCAGTAAAATATTGTGAATGCGTGAAGTTATGAGCCTGCGTAGCAACTGCGCAATGCACGCTCATAAAACAGGCATTTGTTGGATTTTTTTCCAACAAATTTGGAACTTAGGCTTTTTAAGAGGGCACCTCATGAACACCGCCTCTGTCATTTCGTTAATGGGCCCCAAAAGGGGATTTTGTGCAGTGACTGTGAAATCACCTTTGGAGGCTGATTAACGCCATGACAGTGACAGAATTCATGAGGAGGGGCCCCCAAAACCCCATGTTGAAAATTTGGTGCAAAATTCCAAGAAATGCCTAAGATATGCAACAAAGTTGAAAAACCTATTCACCCATTATACAGCTACTCGGCATTTCTCAGTTCACGGTCAGCTTTGAAGAGTGCAGACGTGTTCCGGTCCACTGAAGATCATCTCGCCGGAGTCCGGAGGTTGTATAGGGTGGGGGTGAGGGAGGCAGGGTGCACAGTGGGTGGGTGTGGGTGGGGAGGCGGACCTACCCTATGAGGGACAGTTTCGTGATTCTAGGAAAAAGAAAGAAAACATCGCTGGGCAGTTTCGCACGCTGGGGTGGGCTCCCAATGTGCCACCTAAGTGGGTTGGGGGTCAGTATCCGATGGGGATTGGGCACCTCGATGGCACACAACATGGAGGGTAATGCTGCTGGGGATTGGCACCCCTGCTGGCAAAGAAAGCCAGGGGGAGCGCTCAGCTGGGATTGGGCACCCTCGGCATTCAACAGCTTGGGGTGATGCCGACGTGAGGGCTCTCCGAGCGGCAATATGGGGGCACACGAGGGGATTGGGCACCCCGCATTCCTCATTTGCGGAGGGAGGGATGCCGACGGGAGTGGGCCCCCATCGACACACAAACACGGGGTTGTCGGCTCACTGACCATGGCTGATAATTGTGGTGGAGTACATCAAGCAAAGGACCGCTGTGTATGACAATTGCAGTGGTACTTTGCTTTGATGTGTTCACCCCATTATGTATGCATGGTGTGGCGGTGCCATGCAGGCTGATTGGGGAATGAGGGATGCACCTACTGATGCGTGCCCTGCATTCGCCCAACAGCAGCCACGCCTCCAAATCTCCACTCTCCGAATATGTTGACTGCTGCGCAAGCGCGGCAAGCCAACATATAAAGGAACAAAAGCTGTACTGTACAGCCTGTCAATTATTTTAGTGCTTTGACAAACATACTGTCACACGTTGAACAAAGTCCAAGTCATGTGCAATGATCATTGGCAATGCATGCTCCTGCTCGAACTCACAGACACATGCCACCCTGTTGTCAATTTCACATATCACACATGCACAGGATGATGCCTTTAACGGTGCTGCAATGTGAGTGTTGATTTCAAGGAGGGGTGGTCATGCGTTGTTGCATCATACTCACAATGCGATGGTGATCACTCTGCAGTGTATGCTTGTAGTTTATCGTCACCTGTGGATGACAAAATATCGACATTGTAAGAAATACTGTGATGATGCATGGGTTGTACGGTTCTGACACTGGTGACGTAAATCAACTGTAGTTTATATGTGCAGTCATGAAGCATACAACAGTTTTGAAAATCGCTACAGAATACCGTGTGTGAATTTCTTTTTAACAAAGAAAAGAGTATTGTACCCTTTTCTTGTCATGGGCTTTGTGCCAGTATTCAGCTGATATAATGAACTCCTACTATGCTACACGCAAGGTCCCTGGAATTCTGCGATTCTCCGGTTTCGGAATTTTCTGCAGAATTTGCATCATGCTGCAGAATATATATAGTGCCACAGAATTCTTTGTTTTTGGTGAATTTTCATTAAAATATATTGTTTTTCCATAGTGTCAGGCTTCCTTTCCCATCTCGTTTATCCTGAAGCCCCTCCTCTGTGCTGAGCATGTGATGTATTCGATGATATCACATCATATTTAGCCAATGGTCAGACTGTGTTTTGCCATAGAAATTAATAAATCATGCTGCAGAAATCAGAAAATGCTGCTGCAGAGCACTAGGGGCCCTGGCTACACAACACAAAATGCACTGCAGTTTGCTTTTGAATTTGAAATGACTGAGTGGGTGGGTAGATGGCCCCATATCTCACAATGTTAGATGAGTGAGTACATGTCCTAAGTCATGCAACATAGCCATGGCAACATACAGTTAACACCAAGTGCCACAGTTTCCCATGTCTGACACTGTCAACTGCTCATGGCCATGCCACTCCATGTTCAAGACAGCAGTCTCAAGAAATACCAAACCACCAAGTACCACCAAGACACTGTGACACATGCCAGTTCTCAAACACTGGTGATCACCGTTACACGTGATGTATTTTTTGTTTCATAAACCTTCAGTGTCACCGTACTAACAATTTGGCATTATTCATATTTGTTTAACATCAAGGGAACTTGTGTGTGGTCAAAATCAGCATTGCTGACCACGTTTTAAGAATGTTACATTACCTTAAAAGGGGGTGGGGTGGCATGACTGGTAGAGTGTGTGCATAACAGTTTCATGGTGGAAGTACTACATAGACAGGAGTGCCATTTATCCATTCTGTAGTCACAAAAATGGATTGCTCAGCAGAGAATTGACCTATTGAACTAGTGACAGTCTGTGTTGATCCATTACCTTTCCCGTTTTCATGTCAGGGCCCCAGGTATCCGTCACCCCCTCCTCTTACTTTGAGCATGAAAACTGTTCCTGTCTTCTGTATTTCTTTCATGCACTTTTAAGTGTCAATGACTTAACCCTTGCCCCCACCCCCCCATATCCTCCGCTGAGTACAAGTCAAACTCCATCGGCCTACTCTCCTATGTTAAGTAACCCAGACCAGGGATCATCTTTGTCGCCCAATGCTGTACACCACCCAGTTACTACATTTACCTCTTCTTATATGGTTGGAAGTATTGCATGCAGTACTGCAGGTGTGGCTTAAACATCAATCAATAGAACATAAATTCACGTAGACATTGTAGTGCAACCAAGCATTTTCTTTAGATTTCTCAACCGCATTTCTAGATTGTGCTTTTTTGGTCATTGATCCCCTAACGAGCAACCTCAGTTCATTCTCCTTCTCCTTCTCTGTCACGGCTAACTTTCTCCCCCATAGCTGATAGCTTCTCCTTCTGTTTCTTGACCAAGAATTTAGCATCTTGTCATTCATGTCATTGAATCGCAGCTGCCAAATATCAGACCGTGTTTTCTAGTTTTGCCATATCATCATGGAACCGCCATTTGTCATGCAGCAGACATCACATCTTGTTTCTGACAAGTGAAAAACAAAATGAGCTTGCTGCTCATGCACAAGGAACTCATATCATGGATACATGTGCTGGTGTCTATTGACATGCCTCACCAACACGCTCAGGCTACCTGCTGTTGCTATCCGGACATGTGTGTGCACTTTGCCATCCTTGCCACTGTTACCGTCCTCAGCTGTTCAATTAATAATGCTATGTTTTGGCACCATAATTCCGTAATACAAAGTCACGTTCTAAATGGTGATACACCTGTGTGTACAAATCATGACAACTGCAACTGTATCCTCAATGGCATTCATACATCAATACTAACCTTCATTTCCTGGCTTGTTGAATCTTGTGCGATGCTGTTCAACAAGCAGATCCTTATCATGTTTCTCAAATCTGGATGCAGTTGGGGGTGGCAAGGAACATGGTAGCATGCCCTCTTTTGCCAAGAGGTAACTGGGATGTTCCTCCTACATCTTCAAGACCTCACTTGTTAACTCTTTCACATATGCTATGGATGAAAGAAGAAACACAATCTCAATGTATCTGAAAGAAATTCTGTGTTGAGAAAGCAGTACATGCGCGGTCTGAATGCTTTATGTTTCCACTGTGTGGAAATAGTTGTTCTTTCCTCAGTGCTGACACTTGAGAATTAACTAAGTATTAAGCTCAAACAGCACAGTTGCTAACATCTGAACATACCAAATTGAGCAAATAAACTCCCAACGTGCTCTTTCATCTCTTATGGAATTTGCTGCAAGCTACCCTAACTTGCTGATGCACCTCTACCATTCAGAAAAGCCCCCCACACTATCCCATACCCTTTTGAATCCCATGACTGTCTTGTTGGATACTACCTCCTGTTGAAGATTCTGTCCTATTTGACATGACCATATAACTGTAAAAGTGTGTCATCTTTTCCCTCCAATCTCTTCACACACGGCAATCTAAGACCATGACCTCAGTTGTCTGTCCCCATCTACAAATTAAATATCCACTATGTAAATTCTTAATTCATTCAGTCATATCCCTCCATTCATCCTCTCCGCCATTGAGTACCTCTTTCTGTATTTATTTATTTAATTATTGATTGATTGAATTATTTATTTATCTAATGATTTATTTCTTCATTAATTACGTTCTGTAAATGCTTCGACATGAAGGCAAAATGAACAAGATGTTGCTTGTCTCACACTGCGACCTGGGGGCATGGAGAACCAGAAGAATATACACCAAAAATCCTTAATGGTCAGAAAACTTGGATCATGTGGCACAGTAATCAGAAATCGTTTTCTGGCCACAGCATACGGATGCAAATTCCAGTAAACTGCAGAGAGAATACCCCACAATCAATATTTGACATTTTAAATTCCTTGTCATTTCTTACCAAGTGAAATTACATAAGTCAGTAACGAAACCAAATTATGAGTGAGGATGTTAGACAGAACAGTAGGTTGCATTAAGATAGCAGGAAGCACGTACATTTTCAAGTGAAGAAATTGTGGATGGCATAGGACACAGAGTAATAGTACTATTTGTGACAAATATGTTCAGGAAGGGATTTCAAGGTCTTGGGTCCTCTATGTGTAAAAGCAGACTTGCCTGACAAAGTATAGCAATTATGGACCACAACGGTGAGTCACTCTGCACATGTTGCAGAGTTATCAGGAGGAGAAGGGGTTTAGAGAGTGGAGTACTGTTGTGTAGGTATTGAGCCAAGCCAGTATTTACTGATTCATTTTGATCGGTGGGACAGACTCCTATTAGCTAGTGATGAGAAACAGAGTGAGTGATAGAAATCACAGTGGTGAGTACACACAGGACAGTGAAGAGAAAAGTGGCAGAAAGATGAGAAATGTCCAATCAGAAAAGGTTGTATTTCACAGCAGGCCTGCAGACTACATCACTGTACTGGAAGATGTCTAGTGGCCTGGCTGTAATAGGGATGGTAGCACGGTTCCTGTATGAGGTGCCAACCTGTGGGAACAATTTTATCATGATGGCTTTGATGTGCACACAGACATTAAGCTGTCAGTGAAAACAAAATCGGTCAGCCGGTCCATCGTGTTTGTCCCCCTCAGGTTTCTCATGATGGATGTTGTGCCTACAGGTTACTAATTGCCAGTGTCACCCTTACCAAGGTCAGTTGCACTTTTTGATTGTATGCACGGATAGTGTTTCTTTTTTTTTTGGTAGACTTTCTTTCTGCTCTGTCCTCAGAGATCTCTCTCCAGCAGCCACTCAACACGAGCTCTACCTCCTACCAGGAGCACTCTTCTCCTTACCCCCTCAACTGCACTGCAGACCCCCCAGCTGTGCACCCCCTGAGGTAGGGCCACCCTATCCACCCGGGGTGCTCTATCTAGAATGCAATGTGCCGGCAGGATGGGGGTCCTTCCAGAGAGGGGAGCTGCCTGGTGTTGGAGTGAGGCTTGGTGGATTGTGGTGTCATCGCCTATCCCTGAGGATGGGGATTTTCTTTGTTTTCCTCCCATCCCCTTGGAGTGTGGCGTACAATGACACCTACACACGGCTGCCTGCTGGTGTCTTGCTGTACTCCACCTCCCCTTTACGTTGGCTTGGTGATCCTGCAATGCCCCCGATCTCCATTGGAGGCCACTAGGAATGTAATGACCCTGGAAACCTCTCCAGGGAGGAAAGCCATCATCCAGATGCTCCATCCTCTCCCTCCCCTGCCGACCCCCGGCAAACCGAGTCCATCACCAAACTCGGGTCACCAGTGTGGCACGAGGTGTGGCACCCAGTGCCTCAACCCTCAGTGCCATCGGGCCAGCTATGAATAGTGTTTCTTGTTAAAAATAATACCAACAGGGTCCTCCCAGTGGTGCAGAGGGCTGAGACACTGGACACAACACCTTGTGCTACGCCAGTGACCCAGGTTCAGGAATGGACTCGAGCCACCGGGGTTGGATGGCAGGAGGAGGATTGAGCATCCCAACGGATGCTCTCCTCCTCTGGGGTGGCTTACCAGGTAGCTAAAAGCACCAGTAGCTCCTCTGCCTGTGGAAGCAGGGGCAGTAGGGGCTCACGACTCTATGTAGTTGGGGAGAATGCTGTTGAGTACATGACAATGTTGTGCGTTAGCACATAGTTCATCTGGACGAATGTCCTCTGCATGGCATCTCCAGGGGATAGGTATAAAATGGCGGAAAAAGTGTATACACTGCGGGCTGTAATAAGCACAATGAAACCAGGCAGATCATGGTGGTAGGACCTGGTGGATGGAGTACGAGGGAATACGAGGCCCCCTCTGAAGTTGAGGAGCAGTGAAATAAAAAAAAAAAAAAAAAAATTATACTTGATACTTGAATGTAACTTACCGTATGTGATTGGCACTTTGACTTCCTTAACTATTGGCACTGCTCCTCGGGATTCAGAAATGATACCGCCCACTGCTTCTGTCCATTGCTTTTAATCCTTTGAGGCCTATCAGAATTTTCATTGAAGTAAAGTGCTGATATTAGAAGCCTGTAACAAAGGATAAACATCACACATGCAGTCTGTGTGCGCATATGTATTCAGCAACAGGAGACATTTCTAATAAGTTTCCACCTTCTTAGCAAAAAGTAGTAACAGGCATTGCAGTCACTGATGGGAAAACCACAGCACCTACCTATAGTTCTATACCCCATGTCACTTTGATGCTACAATGACTGCAGCTTTAAATGTGAAACACTAGCTACTTAGGGTTCATGCCAGTCATTTTGCTGCATGGTTTCAACTGTTGCCTGCATATCCTGGAACTGGCTAATATCAATTTTTAACTTGCTCCTTAGACCAATCGCTGTGGTGCAGCAGGTGATGTGTCATCGAGAACAAGTACAGCGTTATCATCAACTACTGTTTTATGATTTTCATCGCCACATTGATCTATCAGTATACATTTGTGGTAACCGTTAGTCGGAACACTATGCATTTCATACGTATTGACTATCAACTTTCCATGCCGCCATACTGTCATAGAAGAAATGTGTCAGTTTTGGAGCAAAGAAAAGCAAGACCTTGTCGAATGATTCCAGAGATGACATCTGCTGTGTGGGAGATAGTCATTGGATGTCCTTCATTAGTATGTTGTTGTAGGTAATAAACTTCATTTCTTTGTGCACTCTACTACCTATGATGAGGAGCCAGAACTGTCAGTGTACAAATTCATGCAACATAAATGTGATAGATGTATTCACTCAAGTTGCACATCTAAATTCCAAACCAATGTAAGCAAGTACACATTCGCCAATACTGATACAGTGATGGTATTAAATTTACACTGCATTGTAAAATGGTTATACTAGCATATATACATTAAAGGATGACGGCAGACCTTTCTCAATCCAGTCCCGTTCCTCAAGTGGACCATGGATGCAGCTTGGATATTCAGGGCTGTCATGCACATGAATGTTGGCCACAGGATTCGACATGAATCTCCATTTTGCAACAACAAGGTCACCATTTCCACCACTTGAATTGGCGCACCAGTCCAAGTGGTTGGAAACTGGCTTGGCCCATCTACCAAGCACTGTACAGATTTTTTGTCTGGACTTCTCCTCCAGTTTTTTCTTGATTCCTGTTTCACGATCAAAACACAGAGAGAAAATATTAAACTACAGACATGCAAACTTGCATTTCTATATGGATGTATGCAGTTCAGTCACTCTAAGTACCTTTTGTCACATGACAGACATCGAACCAGTGAGTAATGCCTGGCTCCTGTTCACACATGTGTTTTTTGACACTGACATGTCTATCCATGGTAAGACTCTGAATTTTGAGGCCGACTAACTTCACAGTACTAATGCCTCTTTTTAATCCTCCCAACTCCATTGCATTGGAACTGGAAACCTTGTTACTCTGTGTGGTAGAAAAAAATGGAGTAACATGAGTTGTAAGTAACCAAAAAGCACCACCAGTCACAAAGATACATGATGGAAGAAAAGAAAAAGAGTAAAGACAGTCAGAAAACATTGATGCAGACTGATTACCTGAACAAGCTTGATGTCAATTATTTTAGAATGCACAAGATCCATCAGGGAATATGACCCAAATTTGGCAGTATGCCCGGGCGAACAGCAACTGGGAACATCCTTTCCAAGTTTCAGTGGCCTGCCACGTAACTCATTAAAGATGTTTTCCTGGTGCTGTTTCCACACAGTATGAGTGGAAGGGATCAAATAAGTTGCTTGCATTAGGTGAAATGTCTTCAATGATATGTGCAGCATATTAATATGCATGAAAAAAATTCAGCATGCATACTGGGCTTCCGCCACTGAAAAATATGCCACAGGCTGTCATCAGATTTCCTGCTGGTAGCTGTCAGTTTTGGCAGTGTCTCCCATCTTCTGCGATGTCCGTTTACACACATCTGCTCCAGCACAGCCATACTGCCAAAAACTCACTGCAGAACAACTTTACAATGTCCAAAACATTGAAAGCATGTCTGTAGAGGGACAACTAACATACTCTCAAAAATCATAAATGTTCGTTGGTTCTCTGGAGCTCTGTCAGAATGAAGTTCTCTGCATCTATGAAAGGGAGATGGAAATGTCACAGAGAAAAAAGAAGCAAAATTAGGCTTTCCCTTTGAAGATATGAAGACCATGTGTGTAAAGATTTAAAAACCATGATGATATAGAAGACATGCAATGAGTAGCTGTGTTTTGAAGTTTTCTTGCCAATGCAGACTTCCATGGCATGTATTACAGTTATGTCAAAGTGCTGCAACCAACAGTCACAAAACAGAGCAGAACACTTATGCATGTGGTTTCTCGTATATATCGTTATCAGTGTCTGAATCAGAGTCTGTATTTATGAAATCATTAACTGTACATTCTGGATCATCATCAGAATCATAGTTGAAGTCTTGTTCAAAGTCTTCATTGTCACTGTCTGTATACATGATGGTACTTTCAGTGACATACTCATCACTTTCATGTGGTGCACAATACTGAGTAGCAGCATCAACCAGTGTTTTCTTCTCAGGTATGTACACTTGCACACCATTGCTTATGCCAAGTGGCAGCATCTACGTACCCTTTGAGAACGTTGTTTTCCCCAGACCATTGGGCATGTACTTGACAGTCTGTGTCCCCTTACTGTGAATTTCCTGAAAGTATTGAAAAATCATACTCAAAAACATGATCTTCTCCAAAAACAAGATGTACACACATTATGCCCTTCAACTAAAACTCAGAACATTACATGTTATTGGTTAACAATGCAGTATGTGCACCAATGCAACCATCTCACAGTATTGGCATGGTGGACATGATATTCAAACTTGCGGATGACAAAAGCGCCAGTTGCTAAGCACAACTGAGTGGTGCAGGAGCACAAAATCAATATATTCAAATGATATGCTCAATGGCGCTTATCGGCTGCATGTATCAAAAAATGTCTGGGGTGCAACTAAAATGCACAGGCACATCACACAGACAGATCACTATACCTGTAACATGACTGTGCCAGTGCATCCAGGGGTCTGCAATGCGAAAATTCCATATATTCCAACCCAAACATGAAAATGAGGACATTAAGCAAGCAAGGTGCAAATGAGCCCACTTGCATGTCATGATGTCTCCATTTGCATGACCTGTGCAGGGATGTCATGGAGAAATGCATTGGGTTACCTACTCATGCATGCCATATTGAGTTCCTGCAGCCTAGTGGCCCCCTCCCTTGCCCGAGACCAGATCCACCTAAATGTCATATTACTATTAACCCTGGTGGTCTAGTCATCCCACCTCCCATCCCTTACTCCTGATCCCCATCACTGTCATAATACAATAATCTATGGTAGTACAGTGGTCCCCTCTCCAATCCCTAAATCCCAATCCCTGTAAATGTAACATTGCAATAATCCCTGGTAGTCCAGGGGTACCACAAGCACCCATCCCCGAGTACAATTACTGTAAATGACAATATGAGAGAAATCCTGTACACTCCAACCCTCCCCCACCCACACATGACCCACATCCCACCCCGATCACCCTGTGATATCAGTGGTCGTACATCGGCAGGCAGCAACATCCACCCACACACCTCCATGGCTACCCACTGAATGACAGATTACAGTATGACCTGCAGGCGCATCAGCCGACACTTTCAACCTATGGGTTTCCAATATGTACAGTACACTTCCATACACAAATTACAACTTTGTGAATGGAAGTGTATAGTACACCCTGCAAGCCCATTGGTCGATAATGTTGACAAATGCGCTAGCAGGTGATACTGCAAGCTGTCGTTCGGTGGGCAGGTGTTGAGGTGTGCGGGTGGTTTCTGCTGCCCACTGACACACAACCACTGATGTGACAGGGGGAGCATGGGGGGATGTGGGTCCTGTGTGGGTTGGGGGGTCCACTAGACCACCTGGTTTCTGTCATATTGTCGTTTACGGTGATGAGTTTCGGGGATGGGTGCATGAGGTACCCCTGGACTACCATGGATTATTTCAATGTTACATTTACGGGGATCAGGACTTAGGAAAAGATATGTCATTGTGACACATAGGAACCATGAGGTTGGACTCACATGTCCACTACCTGATGAATACCAAAACATACCCAAAGCAGTCATGCAATGCCTGTACCCCTTGTAAATTGTAGTTATTATTTCTGGATAGTAATACTCACAGCATGTGTGGTCTGAAATGCTGAGTCCCTCAGATGAACAGTAACCTCAGTGTCAGAAATCGGTGGTGGTGACTCTGGGGCAACAGCATCAGGCATTTCACAGTATCCAGAAGTCGTGTCTTCCACACTTTCAGATGTTTCCATGTCGATGGACTGTGTACTGTGTACTGGTACTTGAAGTTGAGCACTGAACAGGCAGCAAGCCAAGCTGTCCAAGAACCTATTGGAACAAAGAAGGAAACATTGAAATATGCTGGTACTGAAGGAAATCACATGATAAATAGGAAATAAAATTCAACTGATAGATATACCTCTAGTCTTCTCCTTTTCTCCACAGCAGTGCTGGTTCTTGATGGCTTTGCACAGTTATGAGCAAAAATTGAAGGGCAAGCATCCGATTTTAATCACCGCTGACCTGGGGTGAAACTGGTACTATCCAAAAGAGTTTGCGAAATAGCAAACTGATTATCAGAAAAATGATCTTCACAGAATGGTCCGTGGGCTGCCATCCAGCACGCTTTACTGTCTGTGCCCATAGTTTTTGTCATTTGGGATCTTTGGGGAATCAGTAAAAACTACGTTTGTAGTCTTTACCATTATTGCATCCCATGGCGCAACAGTGCTTCATTGCAATAATGATTCAAAAACATAGAAAACACACAAACAACCCCGAGAAAAAGACATCAGTAGTGAAAAAGACAATGTAAATGTGGAACGTAAATCATTCATTTGAAATCTCAATTACGGTACTGTAACAAGTTACTACCTGAATATTGTTAGTCAAGGCGGTAAACAAGTAGCATGCCATGCAACTGACACTCATCTCTACTTTGGATGCACTCACAATACAGTGTGATCTCAGTGGTGGCCAGTCTGCTTTTGCTGTACATCGTACGCTTGGATGTACATTGTAGTCGATGGACACAGATGGAGGTGTAAAGAGAGCAATGTGTCTCATAGAGCATTGCTGATCGACGATAGCTGGTAGCAGTGAGGTATGTCTTTAGCAGACTGGATGTGTAGTGAAGGTGACCTGAAGAGTAACAGGGAATAGGCATATCTGTATCTCGACACCACAAGTGGAGACAAGTGAAATAAACAGAGCAGGGCACAAGACCATACCATTGCAAAGTTTGTCTTACTATCAATAAGCACAATACCAATCATGGCTTTGGCATATCAGATGGGAGTTCATGGTCTTGGGAGGGCACAGTCAATGTGGAAAATGGAGATTGGGGAAGTGAAGGGACAACCATAGCACAGGAAGGCTGTGAAGTCCCAGAAAGTGTGCACCAGCATGAAAGACAGATAGCAGCAGGACACAGTGTGGCCAGGACAGTAGGTCACAGGGGACAGCAGTGTGATGAAGGTCACAGGTTAGGGTAGTGTGCTGAACTGGTGGACATGAGAAATGTATGATAGCCGTATCACCACAAAAGACTAAACATTCACTGCTGTGACGTGGCAGTCCCGGGTTCAGACAGGGACAGAAGGCTTCATCATCTGCTGAGTGCTTGCCTTCTCTTGGGGGGGTAGTGTAATGTAGGTATCATGGTACCTGCTGACTTGTAGCACAGGACGTGAAATCTGCAGTGCATCATGGCTTCACTGACTAAGGGGGGGTGTGTCAGATGTCGGCATCAATCTTAATGGCAGAAAAGGACCATAAGGCCCATCTTGGCTGCTTGATTTAGCCCCCCCCCCATTATCTCCCCCCACTACCCTGTCTCCCTTCCCCTCACTAGTCCCATATAGTTTTCAACGGTCTTTTGAATTTTTACACTGTGTCACCTCCCCCCGCTCTCCAGCAACTGATTCCATGGTTGTACAACACTCTTTGAGAAATAATGCCACCTCAACATCACCCTTAAATCTGTCCCCCTCCAGCTTGTAAGCATGTCCTCTGGTGGATTTGTTCTTGCACAGCCTGAAGATAATCTCCCTCTTAACTTTGTTTATTCCCTTCGTATAGTAGAAGGTTTCCACCAGGTCCCCCTTTTCTAGTCTCATTTCCAGTGTATAAAGACTGGGTTCTTCCAAACTTTAACCATATGTTATTTCCTACACTGCTGGATGATCTTGGTTGCCCTTCTCTGTACACACTACAGCCTGTCTCTGTCCTCTTGCAAGTAGGACAGAATTGAACTGCATACTACAGCTGTGGTCTGACCAGTGTTTTATATAATGGCATGATTACCACCTTCATCCTACTAGCGAAGCCCCTCCCAATGCATGTCAGTATTCTCAATGCTTTAACAGCTGCCCAGTCACACTGCCTCCTAGCCTTTAACGTGTTCTTGATCCAGATCCCCAGGTCCTTTTCCTGCTGTATGGCCTGCAGTGATACCCACCTATGTAGTAAGTGTCTCTTGGTTTATTTTTGTCTATATGCATTATTTGGCACCTTTCAGCATTAAACTACAGCTGACACTGTTCTGCCCACTCATCCAGCCTGACTAGATCATGCCTTATTCGCTCCACCTTCCCAGGGCATCCACCCTATGATATAATTTTGTATCATCTGCGAACAAACACACCTTTCCATTCAGACCCTGCACTAAATCTCCCACGTACACATTAAATAATATGGGCCCAAAAACCCACCCCTGTTGCACCACTCTCCTCACCCTTAGTTCACTGGAGTGACTACCATTGACCACCACTATCTGAGTCCTCCAAGACAGCCAATTGTCCACCTATTTGGTGAGCCTACTCTCCACCCCCAGACTGTTCCACTTGCTTACCAACCTTCTATGTGGGATGGAACTGAACACCTTCCGGAAATCCAAAAGGCCACATCCACCGCGTACCCTTGATCAAACACCTCTGTAACCACATTGAAGAAATCTATTAGGTTGGTCTGGCAAGACCTGCCAGGTGTGAACCCATGTTGGTTATCATCAGACAGACCCTTGTCTTCTAGGTACTTCACCAGTATCTCCTTTATAAGAGTCTCCATTAACTTGCACACAACAGAAGTGAGATTGACTGGGTGGTAGTTGCCTGGCACCTCCTTTCTCACTTCCTTGTATATTGTGACCACCTCTGTCTTTTTCCAGTGTCTCTGGACACTCCCTGATTATAGCAATAGATAAAACAACATTGCCAGAGGCACTGCCAGATCCTCCCTTAACTCCTGAAGCACCCTTGGGTGTATCAGTTCCTGCCTCTTAGCCTTCTCCGTTTTTAGCTTTACCATCTCATTCATCACCCTCTCCACTGTGAAGTGCATTGTGTCTACTTAGATGCCTTCCCTCCCTTTTCTACTCAATTTTGACCCTTTTCCTTCTTTCACTGTCATGACAGTTGATGCAAAATATCCATTTAGGATGGTTGCCTTCTCCTCCTCTCCTACAACTGTTTTAACCCCATTCCCCCTAATTTTTGGAATCCCCAGCCTGTTCTTCCCCTTATCACGTACATACCTGTAAAATCTTTTCTCATCCCTTTTCACCTTCATAGCTGTTTTCCCCTCTCTCTGTTTTCCTTTGCCTTCCTAATTGTTCTTCCTGCTTCACTGGGTTTATCCTTGTAGATCCTCATCTCCTCCATCCCCTGTGTCCTTTCTTGGGCCTTAAAGGCATTTCTTTTCTCCTTGACCACCGCCCTAACCCCTGCTGTAAACCACAGTGGTTTTCTTCACCTTTTATGTTTGCAGATTTTCTGAATGCATTGCTCTGTGGCCTTGAGTATTCCTCCATTAATTACTGTCCACAACTGCTGTACCACCACCAGCTCTTAGATCCCTGCAAGCTGTATTCTTAACATACCCTACATTTTCTCGAAATGTGCCCTCTGGAAGTTGAGCACCCTGGTGGATGACCTGTCCAGTTTTGTCCCTGCCTGGATGGAGAACCTGACCATTAGATGGTCACTGTCCCTCAAGTTTTCACCAACCTCAGC
Organism: Neoceratodus forsteri; assembly: GCA_016271365.2. Classification (NCBI taxonomy): domain Eukaryota; kingdom Metazoa; phylum Chordata; order Ceratodontiformes; family Ceratodontidae; genus Neoceratodus; species Neoceratodus forsteri. The sequence continues at coordinate 1,401,678,181 of CM028132.1, forward strand.
CTCCCCTATTCTATCTCCATTAGTTAAGGTGGTTAAGAGCCTTTGTAAATGAGTTCCTGACTCAAAGGGTTGTAATTCCTAGACTTTAATAAAATAAAGACTTTAATAACATAGAAACAGAATTTCCCGGCAGGTAAGGACCGCTTGGCCCACCCAGTCTGCCCATTTCCCTACCTAATGGATAAGCTGCAGATCCTAGTTAACCAGCAGCCTACTTCTTCCTACCCCAACCCCCTAGAATTGCCTTATGACTGTCCCATGCATGCTTGAATTCCACCACTGTTTTTGACTCCACGACCTCCTCCAGAAGGCCGTCCCATACATCCACAACCCTCTCTGTGAAAAAATACTTCCTTAAATTACCTCTGAGCCACCCCCCCATCTTCAAATTATGCCCCTTGTTCTTGCACACCTCTTTTTTTGAAAGATGCTACCCTCTTGGACTTTGTTGATTCCCTTGAGGTACTTGAAAGTTTCTATCATGTCCCCCCTCTCATTCCTTTCCTCGAGGCTATACATATTAAGCTCCTTAAGTCTCTCTTCATATGTCTTCCAGTGCAGATCCTGCACCATTTTAGTTGCCCTCCTCTGGACAGCTTCCATCCTGCCTATGTCTTTGCAGAGATTGGGTCTCCAGAACTGCACACAGTACTCCAGATGGGGTCTCACCAGCTGTCTGTACAGAGGGATAATAACTTCCTGTTTTCTACTGGTGATGCCTCTCCCAATGCATCCCAGTATCCCCCCCCAGCCCTCCTTGCTGCCTTCTCACATTGCTTGCCCACCTTTAGGTCATCTGATATGACTACCCCCAGGTCCCTTTCCATTTTTGCTGTTGTTATTATCTCACTCCCATTGTGTAATCCTCCCCTGGGTTTTTGTTTCCCAGGTGCATTACCTTGCACTTCTTAGCATTGAATCTGAGCTGCCATACATTTGACCATTCCTCTAACCTTGCCATGTCCCTTCTCATCCTTTCCACCCCACCTTGTGCATCAACTCTGTTGCAGATCTTTGTGTCATCTCCAAAGAGACATGCTTTTCCTTCCAGTCCCTCTGCAATGTCGCTTATAAAGATATTGAGGAGGACCGGTCCTAATACCGAACCCTGCGGTACCCCACTAGTAACCCCCCTTTCTTCAGAGTGGACTCCATTTACTATTACCCTCTGTGTCCTATTCTCCAGCCAATTCTTTACCCAGGCTGTCATCTTGGGACCCACTCCCAGGCTGGCTAACTTGTATATTAATCTTTTGTGTGGGACTGTGTCAAATGCCTTGCTAAAGTCTAGGTAGGCCATGTCCACAGCCCCTCCCTGATCTACTACTTTAGTCACCCAGTCAAAGAAATCTATCAGATTTGTCTGGCATGACCTTCCGCTGTGAATCCATGCTGCCTTGGGTCCTGTGCCCCTCTGACCTCTTAGATACTCGACAATTCTTTCCTTCAAGTGATTCCATCATTTTCCCTATCACTGAGGTTAAACTAACAGGTCTGTAGTTTCCTGCTTCTGCCTTGCTCCCACTTCTTGTGAAGGAAATCACATCTGCCCTCCTCCAGTCCTCGGGTACCACCCCATCTTCCCATGATTCGTTAAAGAGGGTAGTCAGTGGTGTCACTAGTTCTACCCTTAGTTCTTTTAGAATTCTGGGATGAATCCCATCAGGCCCCATTGCTTTGTCCACTCTTCAGTTTTAAGAGTTCTTTCAGAACCCTTTATTCTGTAAATGGACTGGTATCAACTTCTGTATCCAGAGTGTTTCTACTGTTTGTTTTAGGTACCGCCCTCTTCCTTTGTAAATACTGAGCAAAAATATTTGTTTAGTATCTCTGCCTTTTCACAGTCACCCTCTGTCCACCCTCCTCCCTTTATTAGCCTCACTATCCTCCCTTGGTCTTCCTTCGCTCCCTGATGTACCTATAAAGGTTTTATCCCCTTCTTAACTGAGTTGGCTATCTTTTCATCAGTTTGGGCCTTTGCTGTTCTGACTGCCTTCCCAGCTTCCTTTTGCTTTAACTGATACAGTTCTCTGTCCTGCTCCTTCTGTGATTCCTTGTACTTACTGAATGCTTTCTTTTCTCTTGAACTTTCACTGCCACTTCCTTTGAGAACCATAGTGGTTTCTTACATCGCTTGCTTTTGTTTATTTGCTTCACACAAAGGCTTGTTACCTCTGTGATGGCAGTTTTATTATTCCTCATTGTTCTTCCACCCTCCTTCCTGCCCATTTGCTAGTGCATTCCTTAGGCACTCACCCATTTTGGCAAAGTCAGCCCTCCTAAAGTCCAGTACTTTTGCCTTTGTATGGCTTGATTCTATTGCTGTGTTTATTGTGAACCATACTGTTCGATGGTCGCTAGTTCCCAGATGGCTACCCACTTCTACATCTGTGATCCTCTCTTCATCTCCATTTGAGAGAACCAGGTCTAAGATTGCTCCTCTCGAGTGGGCTCCAATACTAGTTGTCTAAGGCATGCCCCTGTAGGGCATCTAGAATAACCCCACTCTTCAAGTGGCTGCTGCAACTGCACTCCAGTTAACATCTGGCATATTCAGATCACCCATCAGCAATATCTCCCCTTTTTCTGCCATTCTAAGTATACTTTCTATCATTTTCTTGTCCATTTCCTCCCCCTGAGAAGGGGGTCTGTATACAACCCCTGTGCAGATTGTGGTGCCATTGCCAGTCTCCAAATTTACCCACAGTGCTTCTTCTCCTCCCTGTTTACCCTTTTGTTCTGTTGCTTTGATTCCTTCCCTTATGTAAAGAGCTACTCCTCCTCCTCTTTTACCCTCCCTGTCCCTCCTGTAGATAGTGTATCCTGGTATGTTTACGTCCCAGTCATGGTTTTGTGTGTACCATGTTTCTGTGACTGCCACGATATCCAGATGTTCCTCCTCCATCAAGACCACTAATTCAGGAAGCTTGTTACTCAGACTACGGTCATTGGTACTCATTGCTCTCCATTTTTTGATGGCTTTACCTTCTGTTGCAGCATCCCCCACTGACCTTTCTACCTTGGTCTTTTCTCATTTAGTACCCTGTTTGTAGGGAGAGGCTAGATTTTCCTACTGCTTATTAGTGGCTCTCCTTGACTAGTTTAAAAGTCACAATGAAGCATTTAAACCGATTGCTCAAAAGACCTGTTCCCTTCCTGGACAACTGCAGACCATCCTCGTAGTATAGGCTGGTGTCCTCCAGGTGGAACCTCAGTCCCCAATGAAGCCAAACCCCTGTGCTCTATATCATTTTTCAACCATTCATTAAACTGCATGGTGCAAAGTACCATCACTCATGCCATTGACAGGCAGCACCCTGAGAAGGATACGTGTGTGCTACTTGTCTTAGGCCCTCCCAATTCTACAAAGTCCTTCTGCACTGCTCTAATCTCATGATGAGCCAAGTCATTTGTCCCTAGGTGGACAATGATGTCCAGCTCGGACTCCCGTGCAGCTGTTCTCGTGATCCTGAGGATGCGCTTCCTGTCCCTCCAAGCCATGGCACCAGGCAGGCACCTTACTTCAGTTTTCCCTGCTCCCCCCAGTTCTATCCCCCTAATAATTGAGTCTCCCACCAGGAGCTGCTTCCTTTCCTTGTGGTGTCCTCTGCCTCCTTCCTGTGGGCCTCCCTTGTGACAGTTGTCCTCAGCCTCCTTAGTCTCCTCTGCGGGTGCATCCATAGGGGAGCTATGCTCCCCCAGAATGGTGTATGGATTGTGGAGTGGAACAACTGACTGGGTGTGCTGCTGTTCCACCATCCTCACCCTCCCTGAGCCCACTGTTGTCCAACTGCTGTGCTTTCTTCGCAACCTCTGAGGTAGTGGTGCTGGTTCCAAAGATGACATCTAGTATAGCCTCTCCCCCAGTAGGTTCCTTAACTAGCTGGCTTAGGGGTGCATATTGCAGGGTTTTCAATAAGTCACTGTTATTTTCCATTGTGGCCAATGGAATTTCCCAGTCCACATGTGGTAGGTTCAGGTCACAAAGTATTACAATTTCTCCTTTTCTTTTATATTCCTGTATCTCCCTAGCCAGTTCCTGCTCCCCCTCCTCACCCTGATGCGGTGGCCTGTATACCACCCACACCATTCTTGCTACCCTCTCTGTACTCCCCAACATAACCCACAGGATGTCAGCGGATCCCTTCATGTCCCTACTTTCCACTGCCTCTATCCTGTCTTGCGTATACAGGGCATGGACCAATGGTGGAGGTTGGAAGATTTAGGGTAAATATTAAAAAGTAGTACTTGACAAGGAGGGTGGTAGAGCCTTGGAACGTAGTGCCGGAGGAGGTATTTAGGTACAGTACAGTAGAGTGTTTCAAGAAGACCTGAGAGAAACACAAGTGGTTTTGAAGGTGAGGAAGGTGTGAATCTTATAGTGGGGTGAACAAGTACTGGGGGGGTTGGCAGAGTCAATGGCCTATGAAAGGCATCTTCTGGTGTCACATGTCTATGAATTACTGAACATTGCCTCTAGTACAGAGCCAAGTCGCACAACGCTTGTCACCACACTGGTAGATGAGTGATCCCCTCACAGCACCACACTCTTCTGTCTCCCTTGGCAGGCAGTTCAGTACCCACCACACCCCCCTCCACTGCCCTTCCAGTTTATTCATAGTCACAAGTGCATCACTGAATCGCATGCATTAGTGAAGTCCAGGTACAGGACATCCACTGCATGGTCCCGCTGTAATTCCATTGTTACCCAGTCATAGTACTGCACTACTTTGGTGTGGAAGGATATGCCTGGTACAAGCACATGCTGTGTGCTGTCCTGCAGGCTATTAGCCTTGTTGATGCAAACAATCCTCTCTTTCATGACTGTCTACACCAGGTTTCCCACTGTGTATGTGAAGGTTACTGGTCTGTAATTCCCTGTCTCATCCTTGGGGTCACAATTGTGTAATAGTAACACATGTGCCATCCTCCAGTACTGAGGTACCCGTCCCTGAGTCCAGGGAGTAACTGGAGAGGTCTGACAAGGGTTCTGCCAAGACATCTTCAGGTGTGTATGCTATCTGGTACTGGTACATTGTTCACCTTCAGTGATCTCCATTACCACGCCCCATGTCATTTCACGATCTGTCACCTACTCATATGCAACAATGCTTCCCCACCTTGATTCAACATCTTTTCACTCTCAGTAGTGAGTGGCACAGCACTCTGATACAACACATGTTATCCTGTTCCACTCACCTTGTCCTTCCTTTATCCCATCCCATTCCTCTGCAGTCCTTCCCCATCATGGGTTTTCACCCTTCCACTCATGTGGTACTTTCCCCTGTGTCTGCTGTGCCTCTGTATTCCCTTTGTCCTCTGATTTTACATACCGTATGCACCAGACTACACCTGACTAAACACTTGATGCATCCCAACCCCTTTGTTGTCATATCTCCCATGAATCCCTTTACCACAACCCCCCTTACTCAACATATCCCCCATACCCTATCCCTTCAACCCCTTTCCACACCATCCCTTTCCCTTCCCACCTGCTCTATCATCAGGAACTCCTCCAAGCACTCCTCATAACACATCACCCTATCCTGCCACTACTGTTAACTGACTTTTCAATGTCCCTTCACGAACATATATTTCATTCTTCCTTGTCCTTGCTACCAAACCACTGATGAATGTTACAGTACTGCAAGCCACTGAATTTTCATCTAGAGCAGAGCCAGAGCATAGCCACTGTTCTGGCTTTAATCTATGTGCCAAACGACAAGAAGAGACCTGTCTACTACTGTATGTTCTCTACTAAGGAGTTGAAGATTTCAGACAGTGCTGCAACTGCTCTGGCTGAAAATTTTTTTTAATTTCACCATAACTGGCTTGGCTAGACATTGGCTGTAAGTTATTTACAGAGGTTGAGATGTGTCGAGCCTGACAGTAAGCTATAGCAAGCCTCGAGCAAGCTCTGGCTGGCCCAGATGTAATGAATCTGTGACAGAAAGATTCCTCCTTCCCTCCGATCATCCATCCCTCCCCTTTCCAGTACTCAGTAACAATTACTCAAAGAAAGCTTTACTGTTTAGTGACTGCTAACACATTTACTCCCATGTGTTTCGTTAATGAATTAATCACCATGATGGCAAAGAAATGTGGAAGTGCTACTAATAGATTATTTCAGTTTATAAAATGGGTCTTTAAAATAAAGAAATCTGATTGGCTAACAGTCCTTCAGACCCGTGTCCTTACCAGAAGATATTATAGCCAGCCGGCACTAACTTTCTCCCTGCAGCCCCATAACAATAACATATCAGTGACCTCTTCCCACTGTACACCAAAAAAAAATCACTGGAACACACTTAGCAATGGAGTAGCGGGAACTAGCAGTTGAAGAACCATGTCTGACTTGTGATTTATCTGAACCCCCAGCACCCGAGCAGTCCCCCACCGCGTGGCAAAATTTTAGCAAAGCAACTTTTTGTGTGTGTAAAGCTCGTCTTGTACCTTGCTTTTCCTCCATTTTCAACTCAGCTCCTCCTTTTCAGTACCGCCGTTTCTCTGGTGTCTCATCTTCACCCCCTTAACAGAGAAAACAAGGGAGTGACTTGAGCGACAACTCTGATTAAAAAAATATATTCTGGTGGATTTTAAGCAGAACTGAGCGACTGTAACACAGAAAAACAGATTCTGATACATTCTCTGTACAGCGCTATGAACAACAGCTGCTAACTACGGTATCTGACATGGGACATGCTTGCTCCCGCTCCTAGCAATACAAATCGCGGGTATTTCCTCAGGCATACAAAAACACAACTAAAATAAGACACGTGGGGAAAAACATATTCTGGCGGCTGATATATGTGTTTGTGTGTGTGTGTGTGTGTGTGTGTGTGTGTGTGTGTGTGTGTGCATGTGGTTGGGTGGGGGGGGGAGACAGACACCACAGCCTTCTATATTAAACATGGGACATGCTCGCTCCCGCTCCTAGCAATACAAATCGCAATATTTCCTCAGGCATACAAAAACACAGCTAAAATAAGACGTGGGGAAAAACATATTCTGTCGGCTGATATGTGTGTGTGTGTGTGTGTGTGTGTGTGCGTGTGGGTTGGGGGGGCAGACAGATACCACAGCCTTCTATAGTAAAACATGTCCATTACAATAAAATGACAAGGACTACTTTTTTCCATCATGTTATCATATATTCTTTTTATGTACACTTTTTTCTGTATATTTTGTAATCATTTTTTTTTTGTATACTGAATGACCCATTTTATAAGCACAATAACATACTCCGAGGTGTGGGTTATCTCCTGACAAAACAGCCCAGATGCATAAGGCACCTGGTCATGCTCTTATCGAGATAACCCGTCGTGTTATTGCTTGCATGTCACATACCACTGACTGATTTGGAGACCGGATGCCTCACCCTGAAGCAAGGACATACTATGATCCATACAAGGAAGCAGTTGTTGCATTACTACTCATATGTGATAAGTAATGAACAACAGTGCGGTAACATAGCACAAGTGTTCTTAAACTCCATCGAGACATGGTCAGACATTATAAAAAGACACAACAGGAATATGAATGTTAGGAATAGTATTATATAGTCAATATATGACAGCACAAAAACTATCATCTCTTTCAGTTACTTATGTATCATCATTGTCAGTTTCATAGCTGTGCCACTTCATTGTTACTGGTGAACAAGAAGTGAACATACGGGTGTCTGATTACCAGAAAGTAGAAGAAGACTATACTTAGTATTCGTAAAGCAGGACTCAGTAATACCAAACATCATACAGTGTCACAGATCTGCAGGTGCTCCTTGCGATGGTTGCCACAACTGTAGGTAGTGCTTGCAATGAGTGATGCTGGGACTGAGATATATGTCATAATATGATTATTATTGCATGCTGCATTGCTCTGTAACGTATCCCAACATGAATCAGTGTCATTATTATTTGTAAATTGTTGAACAAAAACTTAATAATCACACTGAAATGCACAGCAGCAAAGTTAGTGGTGTCATATCACATGTACAGTGGCACAGTACAACTGACAGTAGATGAAGTGTCATAAAAAGGGTTAGATGGTTGACAGCAGTTGCACAGAAATGATTTTTACAACCTGCTGAAATAAGGTGAGGAAGACACACAGAAGGTGATCACTAAATGAATAAGAGCGGCATGGTAGTTTGGGAGTGTGGTTGGGGGGAAGAAACAGCCACAACAAGTCAACACAAATTAAAATAGCCAACTCAGTTAAGAAGGGGGATAAAACCTTTTTTAGGTACATCAGGGAGCGAAGAAAGACCAAGGGAGGGATAGTGAGGCTTAATAAAGGGGAGGGGGGTTGGCAGAGGGTGACTGTGAAAAAGCAGAGATACTAAACAAATATTTTTGCTCAGTATTTACAAATGAAGAGGGGGAGGTACCTAAAACAAACAATAGAAACACTCCGGATACAGAAGTTGATACCAGCCCATTTACAGAAGAAAGGGTTCTGAAAGAACTCTTAAAACCGAAGGTGGACAAAGCAATGGGGCTAGGGCTACCACCTGTCCTGATTTTCGCAGGACAGTCCTGATTTGGACAGCTGTGTCCTGCAAAAAAATATGAAAAATACTGCATGTCCTTATTTTATAGTAGAAAAAATATTTTCTAACTTTCCACTAAATGTTGCAGAAAATTACAATACCTTAACTAAAATACCTTAAAATGATAAAAAACAATAGAAGGAGCTATGAAACTACAATACTTAGCCTTAATTCTGATTATATAGAGAAAACAAGTCTGTTGCATTGGTCGAGGTTACGTACTGTCCTGCGAAAAATCATGTTTCAGTAAGAAATGTCCCACTTTGGGCTTCTGAAAAGGTGGTAACCCTAAATGGGGCCTGTTGGGATTCATCCCAGAATTCTAAAAGAACTAAGGGTAGAACTAGTGATACCACTGACTACCCTCTTTAACAAATCATGGGAGGATGGGGTGGTACCTGAGGACTGGAGGAGGGCAGATGTGATTCCCCTTCACAAAAGTGGGAGCAGGGCAGAAGCAGGAAACTACAGACCTGTTAGTTTAACCTCAGTGATAGGGAAAATGATGGAATCACTTTTGAAGGAAAGAATTGTCGAGTACCTAGAGGCCAAGAGGGCACAGGACCCAAGGCAGCATGGATTCACAATGGGCAGGTCATGCCTGACGAATCTTATAGATTTCTTTGACTGGCTGACCAAAGTAGTAGATCAGGGAGGTGCTGTGGACATGGTCTACCTAGACTTTAGCAAGGCTTTTGACATAGTCCCATGCAAAAGATTAATATACAAGTTAGCCAGCCTGGGAGTGGGTCCCAAGATGATAGCCTGGGTAAAGAATTGGCTGGAGAATAGGACACAGAGGGTAATAGTAAATGGAGTCCACTCTGAAGAAAGGGGGGTTACTAGTGGGGTACAGCAGGGTTCAGTATTAGGACTGGTCCTCTTCAATGTCTTTATAAGTGACATTGCAGAGGGACTGGAAGGAAAAGTATGTCTCTTCGCAGATGACACAAAGATCTGCAACAGAGTTGATGCACAAGGTGGGGTGGAAAGGATGAGAAGGGACTTGGCAAGGTTAGAGGAATGGTCAGATGTATGGCAGCTTAGATTCAATGCTAAGAAGTGCAAGGTAATACACCTGGGAAACAAAAACCCAGGGAAGAGTACACAATGGGGGTGAGACACTAACAACAACAAAATGGAAAGGACCTAGGGTAATCCATCAGATGACTTAAGGTGGGCAAGCAATAGAGAGGGCAGTAAAGAGGACTGGGGGATACTAGGATGCATAGGAGAGGCATCACCAGTAGAAAACAGGAAGTTGTTATCCTCTGTGCAGACAGCTGGTGAGACCCCATCTTGAGTACTGCATGCAGTTCTGGAGACCCAATTCTCGCAAGGACATAGACAGGATGGAAGCTGTCCAGAGGAGGGCAACTAAAATGGTGCAGGGTCTGCACGAAGACATATGAAGAGAGTCTAAAGGAGCTTAATATGTATAGCCTCGAGGAAAGGAGGGAGAGGGGGGACATGATAGAAACTTTCAAGTACCTCAAGGGAATCAACAAAGTCCAAGAGGGTAGTAGCATCTTTCAAAAAGAGGTGTGCAAGAACAAGGGGGCACAATTTGAAGATGGAGGCGGCTCAGAGGTAATGTAAGGAAGTATTTTTTCACAGAGAGGGTTGTGGATGCATGGAACGGCCTTCCGGAGGAGGTTGTGGAGTCAAAAACAGTGGCTGAATTCAAGCATGTATGGGACAGTCATAAGGCAATTCTAGGGGTTGGGGGTAGAAAGAAGTAGGCTGCTGGTTAACTAGGATCTGCAGCTTATCCATTAGGTAGGGAAATGGGCAGACTGGGTGGGCCAAGCTGTCCTTATCTGCCGTCAAATTCTATGTTTCTATGTTTCTAAAATGCACATTACTTGATCTATTCATTGAAATGAGCCATAGCTCAGAAAGATAATGGGACACATAAAAAGATTACCAGATATTATGAGAAACATAGGGAAAAAAAACCTCCTGTTACAGAATAAAATATAAACGTGTGTGTGAAACTTGATGGCGTGTTTCACTTTGCAATGTAAAAGGCTGAGCAACACTTTCTTTTGCAGGTCAAACAAGAACAGCACAGCACAGCACAGCATTTTATTCGCTAAAGACTTTTTGCTGTCGAGTGTGACCTACTGTCTGGTCCACACTGACTGCTATACATATGGCTTTCACATGGCTCAATTTCACAGAAAAAAATGTGAAGTGACAGTACAGAAACAGACCCGAAGATCCATTTGGAGAAAGCAGAACATGTAAATCCATATGCATTTTAGAACACATTTTTAAAGTTGAAAAACTGTAATGTAAAGTACTTTTGCACTGTTGTGTGATGCTTTTGCCAAATGCAGCCTCGATTCAGTTTCTGTACTGGCACTTCATGTTTTTTTTCCTCTCAAATTCAGCGATGTGTAAGAAGCATGAGTAGCAGTCTTTGGAGGGTGAAATGCTGTCCGATTCTTCTCAGAATGACATAATACAGTATTTCTACAGTGCTTAAAGAAAATGTTTTGATCTCGCAATGGTCGCACTCAGACTACACAAACCACTAAGGTGGGAAGCGTCAATGTGAATGTGAAAAAAACTAGCATTTTAACGCAATAAGTACACAAACATAAATTCCTATCTGCATACTGAGCAATAAAAATGACATAAAACATTTTTAAAACATTGATATGAGCCATGGGACTTCGCAGGTGACAAATATGAAAAGTGTCAACATGACAGCCAAGATATTATACCACATGTGGACACAGTGATCACTTTCACAGATTGAAGCAGCAAAACTAGGTTAATTAAGCTGTGTTAGTAAAACAAATTCAGCGACACACGTTTTAAAACTACCTGCACACAGTGCAGAACTAACAATTTATGCAGTGTTTCTATTACTAGATGACAACAAATACGGTGGGAAAAACACAGTTACAACAGCTGTCAAATGTGGCACACACCTAATTACATCATCATGCTCTATGCAAATAAACACGTGCGTTGCCCTGAGTCAGAACAAGTCGGGTGGATTAGCTGGGGGGAAGAGGAGTAAAAACAAAGGTAAAGAAAATATTTAAAACATTAATTTTAATGAACAGATTATGCCACATTACATTGCCAGGACCTTTTGCCATGATTTAGCATACAGAAACATTGAAATTTAAACCTTGGCATATGATCTTTAACAAGCTGTTTCAGTTTCCTAATGGCCATCTAATAAGCAGCTTGGAGTTGTGTCTTCAACATTCTAAACAGAAAGGAGGGATTATTTTATTTTAGTTGTTATAGTGATTTGTAGATGTGGAAGTATACATTGAAATGTCCAAAAAATGTGTTCCACGATACTCCATTTTCGAGCTACAGATAGCAAGATGGCTGTAGGCTCCACCCACAGCCATAAAAATGTGTGGCATGTAATTATGCAATGCTGTGCAATCAGTCATAGCACTGTAGTAGCTTTATTGATATAAAAGGAGTACCATCTTTTGAATATTTGATTTTAAACAGATACTAAATCGCAAACCTTTAATAAGTTTGAAATTTTTGTAATAGATATGAAGACATAAGAAAATCATTGTGTGGTACTAGAATTGAAGCATTACTTTTATACCACTGTCAGTCTTTTACTGTCATCAGCTTAACTTTAATAATATAAGCATCAACAAATGTTGAAGAGATTCATTCTATGATTTCATTTCTCAGCTGCAAACATGTACATTGTGTTCTGTCATACTGCTACTATGTGCTGTAGGTGTACTTAAAGTACACATTTGTCTCTAATAATACCATTATTTGCTCACATGTAAATTCAGACACCACACTTCTTTGAAACACCACAAAGTGTTTTATACTTTGCATTTATTCCATTGTACCCTTTGGTGCCTTGATAGCTGAGTAACACTGTTACATTTCTAAACAGCACTGATGGAGCATGTTTTTAGGACTGCAGTGGTCGGAGCCTGCAGCCATCTTGCTAACACTGCAGCTGTAAAAACTAGAGACTGAAGCACAATTTTGGAATTGCAGTACTCTCGTATCACAACTCCAAAACACTCCACTTATTCCCCTCCCATGGCTCAGTGCATATGCAAGTAGTGGTACATGCACAACTTCACTTCCACAGTTTTGGTGAAGTCATGCATGCACACTGAGCTCATGGCAGAACAGTCCACCATGCCCAAGATGGCCACTGGAGCTCAGTGCGCATCCATGACATCACTACAACTGCAGAAGTGAAGTCACGCATGCACAACTACTTGCACCTGCGCACTGAGCCATGGTGGCCATCTTGGACACAGCAGACTATTCCATGTTCTGGTGTGAGTCCTGCATGCTCATCTGCAGCCGTATTGGCTCTGGCCAGAGTTTGGTTTAAAGTGCAGTATGCTGTATGCATATTTTCAAAGGTAGCACATCAGTGCTACTGCATTTGTGCCATCTGGAAACAGTTGTATGCTGTTTGTCTTATCTGGTGCTGGCTGCCTGTGGTTGCTTGTGTGGTCTTGTATGTTTACTGCTCAGTGAGTTAGGGTTGAAAACCCTTACATCACATTTCTATACATTTATGGTGTTAAGATGAGTCCTAACTAGTGCATTAACACAGTCGTTTTGCAATGAATTTCCTTTCTTTTGAGAAAATTACTAAAATATGTACTGTATGTAGCTTTACGACCATTTTTTCATATCAAACAACTAATAAATGTATATGGTTACTGCTGTTCATATGACCTTGTCTGCTCTTATTATGTCATCTTGCTTGATGTACACTGTGCATTTTCCACTTCATCAATGTTGTTTCAGAGGTGGAGCTTGAAGAACAGCAGAAGCCCTATGCAGATGCCACACTGCGGCATTGCATAGGCAAATTTTATACCACCACCTTACGTATGTCTGCATAATTTGCAAAGGGGTCAAATTCCACAGTGCAGCATTATGTAGGCCACAATTTGTGTAGTTCCCTTTGGGTCCTATGCAAAAACCATACAGCTCCCTTGCATACATCAGCAGAATTTACATTAGGCTCATTTTGTGTGTGGACAATTTGCATAGTGCACTTCAGTCCACACTCCACTTCAGTTGGGGTCTCACCAGTGAGTGATATAGGATACATGGGAGCCATATGGAAAAACAGGGGTGGGGACTGGGAGGGGCTAGTCATGGATGGCATAACAGAAGCTAACAGGGTACTTAAGGACTTAAGCACCCTAATGGTGGACAAATCCCCTGGGCCTAATGGCATGCACCCAAGAGTCCTAAGAGAACTAGTGGAGATTCTGAGCTTGTGGATCCCCTGGAAGACCTGTTTAACACCTCTCTGGAGTCAAGGATCATGCCCTAGGACTGGAGAATTGCACATGTGGTGCCTTTCCATAAAAGTGGTCCAAGAGATGTACCAGGGAACTACAGGCCATTCAGCCTGACTTCAATAATGGGCAAGCTGATGGAGACCTTCCTGAAAGAAAGATTGATGGGCTTTCTGGAGAAACATGGGCTCCAAAACATGAGGCAGCATGGGTTTCTTTCCAGGAAGTCCTGCAAGACTAACTTAATTGACATCTTCGACTGGGTCACCAGGACAGTGGACAGAGAACAAGCGGTTGATGTCCTGCATTAGAACTTCAGCAAGGCATTCGATTCAGTGCCTCATAGGAGACTGGCCAGGAAGCTGGAAGACCTGGGGGTGGGGCTAAGCTTGTGGGATGGGTCAGATGCTGGCTGTAGGGCTGAAGCCAAAAGGTAGTAGTCAGAGGAGAATTTGCAGAAGCTAGGCATGTGACCAGTGGGGTTTCACAGGGCTTGGTGCTCGGTCCAGTGTTGTTAAACATCTTCATTAGTGACATTTCAGATGGTATCAAGGGCAAAATCTGCCTGTTTGTAGATGACACAAAGTTCTGCAGGACAGTGGACATGGAGGGAGCAGACTGGAACTTAGGGAAGACCTGGCTAGGCTAGAGAAGTGGTCTAGCATTTGACAACTGGAGTTCAATGCTAAAAACTATAAAGTTATGTACAGTAGTGCCCCCTTTACACCTGTTTCTGTCTAGGGGTCCCAATGGTAACCTGGGGGGGGTACAAACCGGAAAACCTTCCAGGCATGAAGGTCTACAAATCAAAGGAAACAATGCCTTGCCTCAAATGCAGTTCTCAACAGCATAGTGCAGCTTGTGATCACATTGACACACTACAGCTTACCACCCACTGCAACTTCAGGCCAGGCCAGGGAGGACAAAAGCTGGAATAGATTCTTTAGAGGAAGGAATTAGTTCATTCAATAATCCCAGCATACACAAAGTAAAAGACCAAATAAAGGAATTTAATTCTGTTTCTCTTTAAAATGAATAAATAAATACTTGAGTGCACAGCTCCATGGAGCCAGGAGACAAAACAGGCAACAGGGCATAATAAGGGAAGTTGAACAGTACTGAGATGATACGAATGCTTCCAATAGGTCTAAAGGTAATAAACCAGTCAAAGATTCCACACAGATGCCCAGAGCCAGAGTAAAGTTCAGCACCTTAGAGGGTACAATAGCTTGTCCTAAACCAAAACTTGGGGAGTGCCTTACTCCCCACCCCGAAGTAACCAATACCAGGGATGCAGCCTTTAAACCCACCATGGCCACCCTGAAAACCTTTCCAGAAACCAACCAGTTTGAAACCCTCTTCCCAATGAGGCAGGATGCTAGTCAAAACTATTGCATGTGCAACTCGGCTCCATTCTTTCAGTTATTCCTTCTTTGCATTCCTTTAATGGACCTAACATAGGACCTGCCCCAGACACAGGAATGACAGACACGATAAAACGAATTCCTGGAATGCAAACCACCCAACTTGCCTGCAGCAGCGTGCCACACTGGAAAAATTGCTACCTTAGAGATGTCATCTCCAAAGGGCCGTACCCATTGGAGTTGAAAATCCATGTAGCCATCAACGCTAGTAGAAACTGGTACCTACCAGGCCAGGGGTTTGAAACCCTAGCCTGACTTGCCCTACATGTAGCCCACCAGCTCCCAACTATGGAAAAACCCTCCCCTTTTAAACCTGGGCATGAAGCAACACCCCTTGTGGTGGAACATGGAGATGCCCATTAAAAGGAACCTAACCAACAGGGGAGAGTACGGTCTAGTAAGCCAGTCCCGAGAGGGGTGGCTTACAGTTATGCACTTGGCAATGAAAAACCCAGGTACCAAATACAGGTTGGTTGTAGTGTACATAACCAGGTCAGAGAAAGAAAAGGACCTGGGAGTAATTATCACACGTGATCTGAAACACTTGGCATAGAAAAGTTGTGACCAAAGCAAACCAGATGCTGAGCTGCACTGCCAGGGGAATTACCAGCAGGAATTTGGAGGTCATTCTGCCAAGGTACAGGTCACTGGTGAGACTGCATCTAGAATTTTGTGAGCAGTATTGGTGCCCTTATCTTAAGAAGGATATAAACTTTCTGGAAATGGTCCAGAGAATGGCAGCCAAGATTATTCAGGGCTAATAAGGCAACACCTATGAGGAGAGGCTAAAGGTGCTCAACATGTACTCTCTTAAGGACAGAGGGGGAAAGGGGGGGACATGATTGAGACCCTCAAGTACCTTAAAGGTATAAACAGAGTGTTCACTGAGGGCCTCTTCAGCCTTTATTGTGAACAAGACCATTAGGGGGCATATCCTAAAGCTGGTGGGCGGAAGGTTCAGGAGGGAGCTGAGGAGGCACTTTTTCACCAAGAGGGTGGTAGCCAAGTGGAATGAGTTGCCAGACAGCTTCAAGAGAGGATGGGAGAGGGTGAAGGGGAAAGCTGCAGGTGGCTGGGGGAGGGTGAGAGGTGGAGGAGGGGTATTTGAGAGAGGTCATGGGGGAAATGGGGAGGGGGCTGCTCTCACTGTAAATGTTATGGGAACTGCATACTCGAACAGACTAGATAGACCAAGAAGCCTTTATCTGCTGGCATGTTTGTACGTTCGTATGTTTGTATAGTAGCAACACCACTGCCCTCCTCCTCCTGCTGAAGATACCTCTCCCCATGCATCCCAGCATCCCACTGGTTCTACCCACTTCTTTGTCACACTGCCTTACCACTTTGAGGTAATCAGATATGATAACCCCAAGGTTTGTTTCCTGCTTAGTGACTGACAGTATCTCCTACCATCCTATACTCACTTCTTGGGTTCCTGTGTTGTAGGTGCAAGATTTTACACATTTTGGGATTGAAACACAACTGCCATGCTCTTGACCACACCTTGAGTTCCTAATATCCCTACATATTCTTTACACCATTCCTTATTGTCCACCCTATTACAGATTTTGGTATCATCTGCAAAAGGCATATCCTCCCATCCAGTTTATCTGCAGTATCACATATGATGACATTGAAGAGGACCAGTCCCAGTACTGATCCATGCAGCACCTTGACGGTGACTCTCTCATTATTAGAGTTAGTGCCATTAAACACCACTGTCTGTTGCCTATGCGTTAACCACTTTCTAACCCAATTCACCACTTTGGATCTCACCTCTAGGCTGCTCAATTTCTTACTCAGTTTCCTGTGCAGCACAGTGTTGAAGACCTTGCTAATGTCTAGATAAGCCATGTCCATTGTACTCCCCGATCTATTTCCCTGATTACTGAGTCGAAGAACTCAATCAGATTCATCTGGCATGACCCCGCTACCCCCAAATCCATTCTGCCTTTGGTACTGCAGCCCACTGGAATCAAGATACTCTCCCAAACTTTTCGTAGACAGTGGTTCCATTAATTTTGCCACCACCAAGGTGAGGCTCACTGGCCTATAGTTACTAGCCTTTTTCCTGCTACTGCCATATGTAGAGGGGCCACATCTGCTCGCCTCTAGTCCTTCAGAACTACACCCAGTTCTGGTGAGCTGTTGAATAAGGCTGTCAGCAGAGCAGCCAGCACCTCCCTGAGTTATTTCAGTGCTCCTGAGTGTATCCCACCCAGTCCCATAGCCCTGTTCACTTTCAGAGCTGTAAGTCCCTTCAGGACTCTTTCCTCTGAATATGGACTTCAGTCTGCCTCCCCTCCTCTTATGTTCCTGCTGATCACTGGTGTTCAGTGCTCCCCCACCCCCACTGTGAAGATTGAGCTGAAGCACCTGTTCAGGATGTCTGCTTTTTCTTGATTCTCTTCTGCATAGTCTCCATCTGCCGCCCTCCTTATCCTCACTATCCCTCCCATTGTTTTGCTCTTCCCACTTATATCCTTCTCTACCTGAAGAAAGTGTTATGCCCTTTACTATAGCTATCCCTTTGGCTACCACTTCCTCTGTCTGTGCCTTTGCTCCTTTTACTACCATACCTGCTTCTCTCTGTTTTACCTGGTACACCTCTTTCTCTTCCTCCCTCTGCCTTTCCTTATACCTCCTGAATGCCACCTTTTTTTCCTTAATCACAGTGACCACTTCCGTAAAATACCGTAATGGTCTCTTATTCCATTTGCTTTTACTCACTTCCTTCATGCAGAGACTGGTTGCCTTAATTATGCCCTCCCTTATTAGCCCCAAAGTCCCTCTACCCCTCTCTGGCATTATTTTCCTACTAGACCCTTTGTAAGACAATCTCCCATTTCCTTAAAATCTGTCCTCTTAAAGTATAGGACTCTCATCCTCATGTGGTTTGCCTCTGCTCCCATATTAATGCTAAACTGCATTGTACAGTGAACGCTGGTGCCTTGGGCATTGCACATCACAATATCTATAATGCTAACCTGTTTGTAAGCACCAGGTCCAGCAGTGCCACATCCCTAGTGGGTTCACTGATTAACTGCCTAAGAATGGCACCTTGTAGGTAGTCAGAGAAGCCCCAGCTCCTTGCTGAAGCTGCAGCTGGAAGGCTTCAATCCACATCTGGCAGAATGAAGTCACAGACCATCAGCATCTCCCCCTTGTTTGCCATCCTGATGACGTCCTTCCCAAGTGCCTTATCTAACTCCTCTTCTTGTGCTGGTGGTATGTATACCACCACAGCATGGATAGCAGCCCCAGCACCTGTCTCCAGGATGACCCTCAATGACTCCAGTCCTTCCTTTTCCTCTGTGTGGCCCTGCATGTCTGTGGCCTTGATTTACTTCCTTACATATAGTACAACCCCTCCTTACCCAAATCCAGCAGTCCAGCATTATGTGCATACCAGCAACACACATCCCATTTTTCAATACCCATGTCCCAAATTCTCAGAAGTCTTCTCACCCACTGAGGTTGTCTTAAAAGTAAGACTGTTGGAAATTTGGTGGAAAACAAAAACTTTGAAAAAGGGCTGATTTTATGAATAAAGGCTGTTTTTGTATGAAGTCTAAATTCTTATGTTGTAAGCCGGTATTCTGAGGTCACACCACAGATTTAAAAGATACAACTTGTAAACTTCATTTGTATATATCACATATCCATTAGCCTGACTCAAAATATGCAGTTTATCATCACTTGTGAGGGGGCAGGACTTCCATAATTTACTCATGGCTCTGTCACGTGTGCATTTTGTCCTGTTACACTTGAAGATAAAATTGCATATTTTGAAGGTAAGTTCCCCAATGGACCATGAAATCACCTTTTGGGATGGATTTGTATAACTCTACCAACATTGTTGATGAGGTGGGATCTGAAAAAGGCTATACTGAAAATGTGGCATAAAAATATGCAAAAATGGCAAAGCTATGTATCAAAATTAATGAACCCTATAAAAAAAACTAAGTCCCAAATCCTTTTTCATGAGATAGGATCCTTTTTCGTGAGAAAGAAAAAGGATTCTCAGAAAAGGATCCTTTCTTCCAAAAAAGGATTAAAAAAAACTAAGCCCCAGTTCCTTTTTTGCTAGATAGGATCCTTTTCACAAGTACAAAAAAGATCATGATAAAGGATTCTATCTCGTGAAAAAGGACTGAAAAAAAAATTAAGTCCCAAATCCATTTTTGCAAAATATGGTTCTTTTTCATGATCCTTTCTCGCACTCGTGAAAAAGGATTTTATCTTGTGAAAAAGGATTCTAAAAAAAACTAAGTCTGAGATCTTTTTTCACAAGTAACAATCCTTTTTGTGAAAATGAAAAAGGACTCATGAAAAAGGAATTAATGAATCACGAAAAAGGATTTTAAATGGAAAACAAAATGGCATACAGGGTTGTTTTTTGATCAGATAACTTCAGAATCCACCTAACCAAGTCCCAATGAACATGATACATGTATTGGTGTCTGTGGTTCACTTCATTTTTGTGGGTTCTTAATTTTTTGTTTTGAAAAACAGAAAACAAAATGGCAGCTCATGAAAAAAGGACTTTTTCTCTCGATAAAGGATTGGCCCCTCATGAAAAAGAATCCTGTTTTGTGAGACCAAGTTCCTTTTTCATTCCAGGAAGCTATCCCGGAGAGAGAAATTCCCATTGAAAATAATGGAAACTTAAAAACTGAATAACTTTGGAATGGATTCATGTTCTTTTCACCAAACACATGGCACTTTTCTGACCCAAGCTCTTTCTACCATAGAAATTTCACACCAGAATTCTACACCATATGGGCACAAGGGGATGAGGAAAACACTGCAAAAAAAAAGCAAATTCTAAGGTTTTTCCACTATCTGGATCTCAGAATCTGCATATCCAACTGGAACAAAACTTGGCCTATCAGGAGATCTTCCCCATGAGACAGTGCATGCCACCTTTTGTGCAAATCCATTAAATGGCTGCAAAGTTATAAAAGTGCACAATTTGAGGCTTAACATTAAGTGCCTACTCTCCTAACTTATAGAGGTGCTACTATGCCCTATTATATATATATATTTATATATATATAGATATATGTAGAGAGAGAGAGGGAATAAATGCTAAGTAAGTGGGGTGAAGGTGAAAATAAACCATCTGTGGGGCTCATTACTGTAATAACACAACAGTCTGAATGGTGAGTGGGATTATGAGCTAATGAGAGCTCCATAATGGAATAGTTCCCCATGCACCACACCTACAGTATCTTGCATTTATTTTATATAATACATTAGAACAGTTTTGTTTTGTTCAAAGGTTTTGTTTAGATTGTACATGTGATCATTTCTGGGTTTGCCTCTGCTTGTTTTTGTCTCTCCTGCTTTTCAACATTGTAGTGACATTTTTGTGTTGGGCATTGTTTTTTTCCCCAAACATGTTTTCATAGTGTAGGGGTCATGTATAAAAGAGGACTGGATGTGGTGCTTGGTCTCATAGGATCTTTCATGTGTAGTGGCAGTATGTGGGTCTGGATTTGGAGCAGTGGTCAGGTGCAGCAGTCTATTGAGTGGCAGTCTTTCTGTGGAGTGACAGTTTGGCTGTGGAGCAGTGGCTTGTGGAGTGGCATTTATGGAACAGTGGTTTGTAGAGACACTATAAATAAGCATGGCATCAGGCATCATGTTAAGTTGCAGGGAGTATCAGGAGGAGCAGAATGGAAGGCTTGGGTGAGTATCTTGAATGAGATTTTTTTTATAGGTGCAGGAGAAGGGATTTTCTGAGAAAGGGCTGAGGCTGTATTATTGAGGGGAATTGACATTTGGGGAGTGTAGCAGGAGGAAGACAGGAGCTGCTAAGTCAGTCCTATATCAGGCCAATTAAAGTCATATACCATGCCTGTGATGTGTGGCTTTAATGACCATGGTATATGACTTTAATTGCCATGATATATCACTTTGATTGGTGTGATATATATATATATATATATATATTTTATAAAATGGGTAAGAAAAAGTAATCAATGGGCTCCATGGCATTGGACAAACACCATCAAGTGACTGTGCGTATATCAGAGCGCAACCGCACACCTGCACCTTTACCCTTTCAAAACAATTTACTATTTTATAAGATAGATAACCCACTCTATAGTGTGTTGTTGTAGGTCTGATATACGATGCCTTTGCAGTTGACGACTCGCCTATGCACCGTGGCGCATAACGGTAACACCAAGGCTTGCGATATCAGAGCGCGACTGCACACCTAAGAGTGGATTATCTATTACATTATATATATATATATAGAGAGAGAGAGAGAGAGGGAGCATGGATGAGAACTTCCCCATAGAAAAGGTCATCATTTATTTCCCTGAATACCTGTGACTAATCTATAAATTAAAAGTATATACCTGCACTAATCAAACAATTACAGCTCTATACCTGCACTAATTAAAGCTATAGCATATACCCACATTAATCAAGGAATTAATGGGACAATACTGAGAACACAATTAACACATCATTATGGATCTATCCAAACCAATTAACGAGCTGTGAAAGCACCTGGGAAAAAGTCAACCAAAACCCTCCCAAATCCAGAAATCCTCCATAATCCTACTTATATTTACAATACACATCTACCTCCTTACTGCAAGAGACCTTCAGGTGCCATAACGTGATCTCAAATGCAGTCTTCACAACAATAACCATACTAATGTATTATATTCAACATACAATGTGTAAGGGTGGAACACTTGAGCTTGTAACCTTAAAGTCCTAATTATTATTTTTTTTGGTAACTGGGTAAGGCCCACGAGGCACAAGTGCCTGTATTCAGGGGTGACCTGGGAGCACTGGGGTGGTTAAGTGACTTGTACAGAGTCACACAGTATGCAATAGAAGTTGTGGGAATCAAACCCAGATCTACTGGATGTACCAAGCTCATTCAAAGATCACTACTCTACCCACTAGGCTATACTGCCAGTCCACTCGATGCGTATAAATCCTTGTATATCATCCTTACCCATTATTTATTCCATTTACAGTATATCTATTCATTTATATCTTTATCATCTATCTATCTATCTATCTATCTATCTCTCTCTCTCTCTCTCTCTCTCTCTCTCTCTCTATCTATCTGTCTAGCTATTTATCTGTCTGTGCCTACACACACACACACACACACACACACACACACACACACACACACACACATACACACACACGTATATGCGTATAAATATTATAGTGGCACAGCAGTGATACTATAGTTAGGGTTCAACAGTCACTTCTACGTTAAACCAAAATGTTGCACTTTAATAACTTTGCAAGCCTTTGATAGATTATCTGAAATTTTGCATGCATTATCTGGTACCATAGATCGCTGGATCTGGCAAGATTTATTCCGGTCGAATGTACTGGTGCGGAGCTACGGAATGTCAAAAAATGGGAAAAATACTACTTTTTTGTCAATTTCTTTGTCACTCCATTTCTCCAAAACCACTTGGTGGTTTCCTTCGAAACCTTCAGGGTAAATGGGGTCTGGGTCACAGATGTGCCTTTTGAAGGTTTGGTGAAAAAATAGTAATCTATTCAAAAGTTATTAAAATTTCAAATTTCCCATTATTTTCTATGGGAAAAATGAGCTGTCCCATGAGAAAGCATCATTTCTCTTTTGCAAAAGCACTTTCTTTCTCGCAAATGGGTCCACTTCTTTCATGCTTCTGCCATCTTGGTTTCAGTTAGTGACGTGCAAAAAACAATGTAATTCAAAAACTACTGCCCCTTGGTAAACACCAACTGTTGTTTTTACCTAGTCAGGGCCAGAGGAACACCATCCTGGCATTAGTATACCTGAAAAGTGTCAGGAAATATCTTTATTTTTATCGGTGGATTTTTAATGCCACAAATTGCGGCACAGCAGTTGCGAAAGTGCCACAAATTGCAACAATACTTTTGCAAAAGTGATACAAATTATGGCACTATTTTGCAAAACACCTGCAGTAATGTCGCAAATTGCAACACTACTTGTGTGAAAGTGCTGCAATTTGTGACACTACTTTAAAAAAAAGTCTGTCTCTTTGTCACTTCACTGTAAAGAAACAGTTAGGACCTTTGGGCTAAAATTTGCAGGGTACAAAGGACTTGCCCCACAGATGTGCCTTTTGATGGTTTGCTGATAGAATGTACATGGGTTCCACAGTTATAACATTCCGAAGTTTAGAAATTTCCCATAGGATAACATTATGGCAGTCGGGTGCCTTACGGGGGCTATATCTCGAAAACACTTCGAGATATGGGTTTTTCGCGGAACATAGTTTAGTACACCTTTGGTGTACTAAGCAGTTATGCACATTTCCAGGCCTTGTTAACAACTGCAGTGGAAAATTTTATCACTGTCCCTATGGTGACTGTGACACTCTGCCATTGGTAGCACAAGGGTTAATTTCAATGTCTCTGGCCCTGCGCTCCCACATATGGATACAATTATGAAGTGATGGGAGGACAGAGCTCTACTATGGACTGATTGGAGTGCAGGTCCTGTGCTCCCACAACCAAATATGGGTAAGATTACACTTTCTCAAAAAGTAAGGAAATTCATGGTTAATGCATCAGTTAGTTTAATATTAAAGCAACAAAAGTATGGAAATGTAGTGTTAGGGTTCAAACCCTAACACCCCATTGCACCCTCACCCTCCACAGACCAACAGGCATTGGGGTGTGCTTTGGGATCATTGACCCTAATGCTCACCCCATTCTACTATGCTGTACCATTTCAGTATCCTTAGACATGGAATGGGGTGAGCATTAGGGTCAATGATGCCAAGGCATACCCTGGCACCTGTTGGTCTGTGATGGGTGGGTTGGTGTGGTATGGTAGGGTACTGTAAGCTGTCTTGCACAACTTTGTGAATGACTCATTCACACAGTTGTGCATAATAGCTTATAGTACAGGACACTATTGACCAATGGACTTACAGTTGTACAGTAGCTGTCATTCACAGACAGCTCTGTTGGCGGGCAGCCTTGGTGGTATGAGGGTGAGTTGTGCTGCCCGTCGATGGTGGGACTCAGCTGGGATGGGGAGCCTGGCGGTTGGGGTGCCTGAGGTGGGGAGTCTGCTGGCTACTGGGGGCTTCTGGATTGCCATTCAGGTCATGTGGTGGTGAGGTGGGAGCTGTTATTCAACATTATCACTGCAGACAGTGGCAGGTTAATGGGATGCTGGTGGGGAGGGGGGTCTGTTTTCTACATTATTGCCACAGAGAGTGGCAGATTAATGGGGATGTGGGTGGGGGGCAGACTGGACTGCCAGGGTGGGAAGGCTGCTGTGCTGATGTCTGCAGTATGGCAGCCTGCCTGTGGGTGGCAAGTGACTTAAGTCTACTTGTTGTAGACTTATCTCTAGAAGGTGCATCTCTGGACTTGCCCTGGAAATGCACCTCCTGGTTGGACTGTGAATGGGACTGAGCACTGTATGCATGGGCACGCCCCCTTCACAGCCCCTCTAGATACACCGCATATCATTATGGGTGGTATGCAGTGCATCTGTGATGCATTGGTGCATTGGAGATGCACGGGTGCATTAGCCCCCTTCCAGAATTGCACAAGTGCGCAACTCAGGGATGCGCTAGCACATCTCAGGATGCGCCGGGCACATCCCTTTTGCGAATCCTTGCCAACATGTCACAGACTATGTGATGCCAACTCAGATCATGCTTTTCCATGCAGTATGACGTTGGGGTGTTGTCACATGACATGCCTGAGGTACACAAACCTAAATGTTGTATTTTTACAGGTCCACAGGACTGGCCAGACCTGACTTTTATATGATTTTTGGACCACAGTTGTGCTGTTTCTATACTTATCGTGTGACGCTGGGGTTTCAGATCAGTCAATACAGTGTCTGTGGTAGAATCCCAGGTCACTTTGAATCCAAATCAGAAAACCTTGTGTCTCTATCATGTACCGTTGCTGAGAAAATGAGTTTTTGGGATGGCAAGGCCTCAATATGGTGATTTTTCCAGAATTGTATTGTCAGGTATGGACCAACAAAAAACATGAGAATGTGTCACAAACTATTTGATGCCAACCCAGATCAAGCTTTTCCATGCAGTATGATGTTGGGGTGTTGTCACATGACATGCCTGAGGTACACAAACCTAAATGTTGTATTTTGACAGGTCCACAGGGGTGGCCGGACTTGATTTTTACAACTTTTTTTGATCACAGTTGTGCTGTTTGTGTACTTATTGTGTGACTTTGGGGTTTCAGTTCAGTCTGTACAGT
The DNA here is from genome assembly GCA_016271365.2 of Neoceratodus forsteri. NCBI lineage: Eukaryota > Metazoa > Chordata > Ceratodontiformes > Ceratodontidae > Neoceratodus > Neoceratodus forsteri. The sequence continues at coordinate 1,401,703,692 of CM028132.1, forward strand.
GTCTGTGGTAGTAGCCCTGGTCACACTGCATCCAAAACAGGAACCCTTATGTCTCTACCTTGTGCCATTTTTGAGAAAATTAGTTTTTTATGCTAAATACACAAATTTTATCTTGTACCATTGCTAAAAAAAAAATCAGATGTGAGGAAGTTAACAGTAAATTTTCTCTCACAAAAAAGGATTTAAATCTCACAAAAAGGAATGGGTCTTGCGAGAGTAAATCCTTTTTCACGAGAACATATCCTTCGTCTATTTTTCTCCCTCTATCCTGAAAAGTGATCTTCCCATTGAAAATAATGGGGAATGAAATACATCATAACTTTGCAACAGATTAAAATTTTTACACAAAACTAAGCATGTCTGTTCTGTTACCCAAGCTGGTTCTACCATAAAAATCACACCAAAATTCCACACCATCTTGATGCAGGGTGATGAGGAAAAAAATGCAAAAAGTGGTGACTTTATGATTGTTTGCACTATCCAGATCTCAGAATCTGCAGATCCAACCAAAACGAAACTTTCCACGTCAAGAGATCTACCCCATGGTAGAGTGCATACCAAATTTTGAGCAAATCCATTGATCAATTGCAAAGTTATTAAAGGGCAGTATTTAAAGTTTGACATTAAACATGCTACTCAACCCTAACTATACATGTTTATATATACAGTATATACTGTGCCCCTATAGTTAGGGTTGAGTAGCCTGTTTAATGTTAAACCTCAAATTTTGCACTTTAATAACTTTGCAACCGATTAATGGATTTGCTCAAAATTTGGTATGCACTGTTCCATGGAGTAGATCTCTTGATGTGAAAAGTTCCATTCTGGATGGATGTGTGGATTCTGAGATCTGGACAGTGCAAAAAGTCATAAAGGCACCACTTTTCACAGTTTTTTCCTTATCACCCTGCATCCAGATGGTATGGAATTTTAGTATGATTTTTTAGGTTAAAACCAGCTTGAGTAACAGAATAGGCATGCTCAGTTTTGTGAAAAAATATTAATCTGTTGCAAAGTTATTATGTTTTTCATTTCCCATTGTTTTTAATGGGAAGATCACTTTTCAAGATAGAGGAAGAAAGGTCCACCAATAATTTGACCTCATGAAAAAGGATTCATTCTCGTGAGATCTGTTTCTTTTTTGTGAGAAAAAAATCCTTTTTCATGAAGAAAAAATCCTTTTTCATGAGGAAAAAATCCTTTTTCACGAGCCACCATATTTTTGTTCCTACCAATTAAAAAGCATGGAAAATACATAAAAATGTAATCATTTTTCAAATCAAACACCAGAACCTAGCTAAATGGGCACCATTTATCTAGATTCTGGTGTTTGTTTTCCATAATTAGCCCCAGAAATAATTTTTTTCTGGGCACCTGAAATCCTGGGTGCCCAGCTTAGTGAGAGGAGCCTTCTGTTGCATTCTCTGTATGAGAACAGTGGGATTTTCTTGACTTCTGCCATCACAGCTGGAACTTGTGCTGCCAGCTACAGTTATAGATGTGAGCTGCTCTTTCCCTGGTGTCTAGTGGCACCCTCAACCTCTGAAAATTCACTGTGGTTCATCAGTGTTAAAGTTGAAATGTAATATGGCTGTAGTGCTATATGTGTGATCTATTTTAGAGGGAAAAGGTCCGGTGAATGATAACATAATGTTTTTCCCCTTAATAAAGTATGCTGCCATTTCTCATTTGTCTTTATGTACATGGAGTCTTGTATTGAAAGAATGCCTCAGTGCTGATGGCTGAACTGAAGTCCCATCTGTGATCACCTAGTGTTATATATCACTCCCCCTTTTCACATTGAAATGCTCTGATAGCCTGATACATATACATAAAAACAATTACTTGTAGACTACTCTGTCAATAGTGTGAATTTCATTTTTGACAGCTCCAGAAATTGCCTGTATGGAATGGCAACTGATAGTAATTTTTTCTGCTTTGATTGCTGTTTATTAACATTGTTACTTTTTAATGTGTAGCCATCTATGTGAATGAATGGTGTTTGGTAAGAGACAATGGTACTGTCAGTGAAAGTGAGTAGAAATTATAAAAAAAATGTATCTCTGATCTGATGTACTGTATGTTACAATTGAGAGTCTCTTCGGGAGTGTTTAATCATCCATAGTGACATCGTATTTGCTTTTTGCAGGTTGTAATCTCATGTTTCTTGCTGCAGAGATTTTCTATGAGATTGCAGATAGAATATTTATCATACAGTAGATTGTCTGTGACAGCGCATAGTTTAAATTCCTAAACTGAAATCTTGCTCCACATATTTTCTGATTGCATTATTAGAATTACTTGGGGAGCTTTAAAAAATAGAGAGAGAGAAAGAGAAAGTGAAAAAAGAATGGGAAAGCAGATGCATGTTAGTTGTTTTTTTTTTAACATGGGCTGAAGAATACTGTCAGTCTAATAAACTTCTGAGTGCACATTTCACTAAAGTAAGGTTTCATCATTTGTGGTGGAAAAAAATTACACCTCTTTTGGGTTCATTAGAAGTGTAAAAACAAATAAAATAAGGCTATGAATAGTGTTGTAATGCTTATGCACATCATTTGTAGTTTTTAATTAGGTATGCCACTAAGATTAGACATATTTGTAGGATAATGTAGTAAAACTGTCTCGCTATTAGCGTCTCAATTGTTTACGGATTGTCTGTCAAAAATTAATATATACTGATCAGGTCTCTATACAAACTTAAATGCGATTCAAAACACGTGGAATGCATGCAATACATGATGACAAATACCACGCTGTTAAATCTGGTAATCAATATTCAAAGGCAGCTTACATGTTTGATTAGCAACAAACTACTTAATTGCTAATGAAATAGTTACCAAAATTCATGAGGGCATAATGATGAAATATCACTTCACTAACCATCCATATACAGCACCAGGGCTCTTCAATGGGGATGGGAGGTATGGCAGATTGCAGTTCCTTTGTAAAAAAAAAACAAAAAAAAACACAAATGATTGTCATTAATAAATTGAAATAACAAAACATACTGTGTTACGACTGTGCATTTAGTCAAGGTATACAAGTGAACTGTTATTCCATATGTTTCAATGAACACCAATGATGATGGATATAGAAATGGAGGTAGTATAGCGCAGTGGTTTAAGGCTCTGAGCTGCATACCTGGTGACCTGGGCTTGAATCCCACAGCCCCCACTTGCATACTAGGTGACCCTGAGCAAGTCACTTAACTTCCTTGTGCTCCCAGGTCCCCTGTAAACAAGCTTTCAGCTTAGTGTGTCTCTTCTGGTAAAACAAAAAAAAAATTACAAACAAATCAAATAAAGGAAATTCTAGAAGACCTAGGTAAATTAAGTAATGCACATTTTTTTGGAACATCAATATGTGCATGTTGTTAAGATAAGATATTGCATCAAAGTTGCAATGCCTTCCTAAAGCAGCCTTACAATGCATAGTTATAAACCACATGGTGTCTGACAGCGGGAAAAGGAATTAGGGAATGCCGATCATCTTCTTGTTTTTTGCATTTCCTAAATAACATTAGTCAACACTATCTTATGCACACAGATTTCCACCAATAATTTCCAATATAGTAATAATAATTACAGTAATGATCTTAGACATAATGAACTAGAGAAGGCATTGCACAATTATGTCACTACTGTCATGTGTCGCTATGATTACAGCACAATGAATATCAATGGGTGAGAAAGATAAAACACAGTGAAATTGACTAGAAAGTTATCGTAAAGGTAAACAATCATGTTTATTCTCAGCCAGTATTCCATTACTGTATATGACTTCTGCCTACATTATCATGCTGTTACCAAGCAAATACCATATCATTTTACTCATTTCACCTTTAACCTCACGTTATTGTGGAACTGTTTTTAAATATATTTGCTATATGCTATGCTCATTCATCAAGATATTTTAAGGTGGAAGCATAGGCACTCTTAAACAGATGTTCCTTGTTTAGACAGCAGCTTACTTAGTTCTCAGCTGGAACTTCTTTAAACTTATACAGTGTGTAATGCTAGTAATACTTATTTTAACAATGCTCATCCATCGTGATATTTTAAAGTACAGGTATAAGCATTCTTAAACTGACAATCTGTGTTAGAAGGATGGCTTGCTTTGTTCCCAGTTAAACCTTATTTAATTTAAACAGTTTGTGATACTAGTAATACTTTATGGAACTGCTGACATTAAATGTTTAACTTTTTTATGTTTATAGATAGCCTAAGATTTATAAAACTAGCATGGTGATGTCTGCATTTAAAAGAAGGTTTAAACTCTTACTTGCATCTGGTGCAGTGATATTCCTTGGAACGTGCGTGATGTCATCAGGCACCTAATAGGTTTACTATAGCAGTAACACTTCAGCATGTGTATTAATATATTAAATCCTGTAAAAAGAAAACAGTCCCCTGTATTTTTCTTAAACCTGAAAAAAAGAAAACAGTCCCTCATCCCAGTTGTCACCCTCCACAATCATGACCCTCCCACTGAATACCTACCACCCCACCCCTCCTTACCCTATACTTACTTCTGGAGGTCATAGGCTGTCATATTCTAAGGACTGAGACACATCTGCACGCTTCAAAGCAAAACCATGAGCTGAGGAATCAAGGTAAGTGCCGTATAATGTATTTCAATGGTGTTTTGAACTTATGTTCGTAACTATGCTATTTTTAGGAATTTTTTCACCAGATTTTCAACACTACCTTTTTGGGACCCTACCTCATGAACACTGCAGCTGCCATTTCATTAATCAGGCCCAGAAGGTGATTTTGTGGTTGCTGCGTAAAATCACCTTTCAGGCCTGAATAATGAAATTTTGTCACAAGCGTTCATGAGGTGGGGTCCCAAAATGGCAATGTTGAAAATTTGGTGAAAAAAGTCTCAAAATGCAGACGTTATGTGTGTTTGCTGTAATTTATTCTATGCATGCACATAACTTTGTTAATTTTCAGTATTTTGACTCCAAATTTTAAACATAGTCATTTTTTCATACCACCTCATGAACAGTACAGCAGTCATATTTAACATCCTGTCAGAAATGTATTTTCACACCTGTGGCACAGAATGGTGCTTTGACATGGATTTAAACATTTTCAACTATGGGTTATATGAGGTGGGATCATAAGAAGAGTATGTTGAAAATTTGAGGTCAAAATATGAAAAAAATACCAAAGTTATGACAATTCATTGCAATTTCGCAATGCCTGCTTGTAACTTCGGAAATGTTAAATATTTTTACCCCAGATTTTCAACATAGACTTCTTATGACCCCACCTCATGTATGACATAGCTGTCATTTTTAAAATCCTAGCCAAGATGTGTTTTCGAACTTGTGGTGCAGAATGTCATTGCAGTTGTGCAGAATTATGTTTTGGTGGGGATTTGAAAATTTTTTGTACCGGGTATATGAGGTGGGGTGATAAGATGGCTATGTTGACAATTTGGTCACTGTTGTCCTATAAATGGAAGTGCAGGGGCCCTGTGCTTTCACAGCTACATACATATACACATCTATGGAGGAATGGGAGCATAGGGTCTGAAGGACCGTGCACTGCCACCATAAAATAAGAATACTATTATACTATCTCAGAAAGTAAGGAAATAAGTTGCAAAAAACTTTGTTAAAGCTCCCGTTAGGGTCAAAGTAACAAAAGTTGGGAAATGAGGCATTAGGGTTTCCCTAACACCCCACCCTCCCAAACCAGGCAGGAGAGCAGGTGTGGGGTGTGCTTTGGGCTTCTCACCCCTAACATTCACCCCATTCTCACAAAGTCTACACATCTGACCTTATTTACAGATGGAATGGGTGAGCATTAGGCTTGAGAAGCCCAAGGCACACCCACACCTGCTCTCCTGCCTGGTTTGGGAGGGTGGGTGTTAGGAAACCTTAGGCCTCATTTCCCAGCTTTTGTCAATTTGACCCTAACTGGAGCATGAATGATTGCAGCATGTTTTATATATATAAATATATATATATATTATAGGCACAGTCACACCCCTATAGTTAAGGTTGAGTAGGCACTTTAATGTTAAACCTCAAATTTTGCACATTAATAACTTTGCAACCAGTCAACAGATTTGCACAAAATTTGGAAGGCATGGTCTGGAATGGTAGATCTCTTTATTTACCAAGTTGTGGTTTGGTTGGCTATACGGTTTTTGCACAGCAAAGCACCGAATAATGCACTTTTCACCACTTTTGATGTGTTGTTTGCCGTGGTGCTGCATAGACTCCGTGTGGTCTTTTAGTCTGAAACCTGGAACGTAGAAACAGGTTGGGTCAAGGAACAATCCAGCATTGGTTTGGTAAAAAAATATTAATCCATTCCAAAGTTACTACATTTTTAATTTTTGAGTTCTGAGCATGCTCAGTTCGGTCAAAAATTTTTATGCATATTTTTGAAAGATAAATGGTCTCACCGTCAAAGATTTTGCAGGCTCGCAAAGGATAAATCTTAGGCTGCCATAAAAATTCTTTGTTCAAGAGCTGCCATCTTGTGTTTAGTTTTCCCATCAAACAAAATGTAGTAGCTTTCTCCATGGGTGACTTTTGGGGCAAATTAGGCATTGATTTTGCTCAGGGGGGCCTGCTCTATCAAATCATGCCTTTGATTTGCTTCATTTCTGTCAAAAAATAGACTTTTAAAAGTTAGAAATTTTTCATTCGTGACTCGCTAATGATTTTCATTCACAAGCCTGCAAAATCTTCGGCCGCGAGGCGATTTTTGGCTGCGAGCTTCCTTCACCAGGGGATGACCATATTTTCATGACCAGATGTCGCTGGGGAAGACCACATGACACTGGGGACAACCAGATGGCCCAGACTGGCACGACCAGATGTCTACTGATGGCCTAAGATTTCTCTTGTGGCCAAAAAATTTGCTATCTCACAGCTGAAATATTTTTAAAGGTGTAAAAACTTTAGCATTGCATATCTCAATAACGGTTTGGTGTTTTTACTTGAAATTTGCAGGGTGTTGAGGGGATACACTAGAGATGTGAATTATGCTGTTTATGTGTTGGGGAACTAATTGCTTGCAGAGATATTCCATGAAGAAGTTGACATTTTTCCCATAGGATTACATTGCAGTCTCTGACATGGCTTTCAGCACCGTTATGCCGAAAACAAAGCGAAATACAGACTTTTCACTACTGGTGGCTCAGATCACCTTAAGGTGATCTGTGCCACTGGAACAAGATTTTAAACTGTACAGTAAGCATGCAGTGGGATTTATTTCATAGGTTGCACAGTTCATGAGATATTGTTACATTTGTGTTCCAAAGGTTCGTTGCTGTATAGGGATGCTGTATAGTTATGTGTAAGTGGGAGGTTCCCGCAGGTGTATATTGTTATGCAGTAATGAGCAATGTGGTGGGCCCTGCGCTCCCACCAATACATGTTTTTTACTACTTATATTACACTTTCTCAAAAAGTGAGGACATTTATGGCAACAAAATGCATTTAACACATCAGTTATGTCTGAAGCAACAAAAGTGAGGAAATGAGCTGTTAGGGCTGAGCACCTAACCCCCCCCACCACACCCTTCCTCCACAAACTGACAGACTCTGGGACATGCCATGGGGTCATGCAGCCTAACTCTCACCCCATTCTCCTGTCCTGTAGCATGTCAACCTGCTAACATATGGAATGGGGTGAGAATTGGGCCACATGACTCCATGGCACACCCCAGCGTCTGTCAGTCTGTGGAGGAAGGGTGTGGTGAGGGGGTTAGGTGCTCAGCTCTAATGTCTCATTTCCTCACTTTTGTTGCTTCTACCCTAACTGATGCATTAAATGCATTTTTTTTTGCCATAAATAAATAAATATATATATATATATATATATATATATATATATATATACACACACACACATATATCTATACATATATATATATATTCATGGCAAAAATCTCCATTTAATGCATCAGTTAGGGTTGTTCCACAGCAACAAAAGTGAGGAAATTCAGTGTTAGAGTTACCACCCCTTGCACCCCATGCTCACCCCACCCCCACCAACAGGCAGCATGGTGTGTGTCTTGGGGTCATCAGGCCTAACTCTCACCCCATTCCATGTGTAAATAAGCTGAGGTGGTGCAGTATAGGAGAATGAGGTGAGAGTTAGGCCCGACGACTTCAATGCACACCCCAATGCCTGTTGGTGGGGGCAGGGTGGGCATGGGGTGCAAGAGGTGGTAACCCTAACACCAAATTTCCCCACTTTTGTTGCTGTGGAACAACCCTAACTGATGCATTAAACATATTTTTTTGCCATGATTTTCCCTTCTTTTTGACAATGTGCACTATAAAGAGTGAATGGTATGTGGAGGTGGGAGCGTGGGGCCCTCCCACCAAGCCTCCCATTTGTGCGTAATAACCCTAACAGTAACGGTAACACTAACAGTAACGGTATTAGTAATCCTAATGGGAGTGTTAATGCTAACAGTAATGCCAATACTAATGGTAATGGTAGCAGAAACAGAAACACACATGCAAATGGTAATGCAAATGCTAATGAAAACAAAAATGGTAAGTGTAACACAAACATAAGCAGAAACGGTAATGCCAATGGTGATGCAAAACAAAACAGTAATGCAAACAGTAACGCAAATGCAAGTGCAAAAGCAAACAGAAACAGTAATGCAAACAGTAACGGAAACGCAAGCCCAAACATGAAACCAAACACAGATGGTAATACAAACAACAAGGAAAACAAAAACGGTAATGGTAATGCAAACAGAAACACAAACGCAAGTGCAAATACAAACACAAACAGTAAGTCACACGGTGAAGCAAATGGAAACACTAATAAAAACGGTACTGGAAACGCAAACAGTAACGGTAATGCCAATGGTGACACAAAAGGAAACAGTAATGCTAACAGTAACATTAAGGCAAGTGCAAATGCAAATGGTAACATACACAGTGATGCAAATGGAAACGATAATGCAAACGGTGATGGAGGTGCAAGCTCAAACGTAAATGCAAACACAAATGTTAACGCAAACAGAAACGGAAATGCAAATGCTAATGGTAACGCAAATGCAAATGCAAACACAAATGAAAACAGTAATGGTAACAGCAATGGCAACGCACAACGAAACAGTAATGCAAGTGTCAACGGAAACGCAAATGCAAACGCTAATGGTAATGGAAACACAAATGGAAATGGTAACACAAATGGTAATGAAAATGGAAATGGTAATGGTAATGCAAAATGGAAACGTAAACGGTAATGGCAATGGTGACACCAAAAGAAACAGTAACACAAACGGAAATGCAAACACAAATGGTAACGCACATGGTGACGCAAATGGAAACATTAATGAAAATGATAACAGAAATGCGAACGGTAATGGAAACACAAATGCTAATATCAACAGTGATACAAACAGAAATGCTAACGCAAATTGTAAAGGACAGCAAGCGGAAACGTAAATGTAAACATAAACACAAATGCTAACGGTAACAGTAACGCAAACGCACATGCTTTTTGTTCAAAAAAGGTGCATTCAGAAGCACAGTGAATACAAGGAATGTGGCCATAATGATAGCCCTTGGACCAGAAAATGAGCACTTGGAATACTAAATTGCTTATATCTCAGGAACCGTACGGCATACAAAAACAATTAAATTCTCATATTATTTATGACTTTCCAGGCTAGTTCTGTATTTAGCCCCATGATAAAAAGTCCATATCACAAACCATTTTCGAGATATAGGATCCGAAAGGCACAGCGCATGCCATCATGTTATCCTATGGGAAAAACTGTCAACTTCAGAGTGCCGTAACTTTGCAACCCTGTAATATTTTGCCACCAAACCTCCAAAAGGCACATCTGTGTGATGTTGGCTTTCTTCCTTGCAAATTTCCGCCCAAAATACCAAACTGTTGTTTTGCAGCAGGGTGGCAAAGATTTCCTATTGTTTTGGGCATAGTGTCGCAAATTACTTTTGCAAATCATGACACTTTTGCAGAAAAAATTACGAAAGTGTCTCATTTGCGTAAGTACTTTGCGACACTACTTTTTACAGAAATTTAAAAAGCATATTTCTGGGGTGTTTTACCCCCAATAAAAGACATGGCTAGCATCCTCTGGGCTTGACTAGGTGAACACAATAAGAACTGTGTCCCTAGAGGGTCCCAAATTTAAATGCCAAGCATTTTTCTGACCACCAACTGAAAAAAAATGGCTGAATCACGAAAGTAAAAGGGTAATTTGCGACAGTAAAAACTGCATTTGTGACACTTTCGCACAGTTTGTTAACTTTTCCCATAGACTATAATGGGGAACAGTTTTTTTTAATAACCTTTGAACCGTTTAATATTTTTTCATGAAATCTTCAAAAGGCACATCAGGGAACCTGAAGTTTTCAGACCGATCGAGCAAACCGTGCGATCTATAGGTGCGAGCAAAGAAACATGCAAAAATGCATAATTTATGCATTTTTTGGTGCTCTGTAGCTCTGCAACTGTACATCCAACCATAACACAACTTACCATATCCACAGATCTATAGTACCAGACTGTGCATTCAATATTTAAGGCAAATCCATCATACGGTTGCAAAGTTATTAAGCTGCCAAATTTCAGATTAAACCTTAAATGAGGTATGCAACCCTAACTATAGTGGCACTACCATGCCACTATAATATACACACACACACACACACACACACACTAGTGGTGATCTGATAACCAGTTGAATAAATCTTATTATTTTCAACCCAGTGGAATAAATCCTGCTGACGTAACCACAATAGAAATATCTGCTGTTTATTCACACAGTATCTACGTCAACAACTGATATTCTCACTGTGGTTATGTCAGCAGTGGCACCAGCCTAACTGGACTACTTTTCAAAACAACCAGATTATAACTATACCAAAAACACTAACAAGTGGCCAAAACATCACATCACCCACAAACCCACATTGTCTAAACATGAACACTGCAAAAAAAACAGTCCTGACTAAAACCCTCATCTATAACTCCACAGCATTCTCCATCTCTCGTCACATAAATGGAGCTGCATGAAAACTACAAGTGTGACCCACAGAACCTCATTCCCAGTGCACACTCCATTGATAACAATCTCCCAGTAATACCCCAACACACAGCAAACAATAAAACAAAAAGTTAACTCACCAACATAAAATTCTTCTCTGAATTATCCTCAGAAACTGTCCTGAAATGAAAATTAATCCCTCTTAGGAACCAGCAACAGAACGAAATGGAAGTACAAATCCCAGTCAATGTCCACCCTATTCAGAAAATATTTCTTAAAAGGTAAAATGTGAAAAAAGTACTTTTTTTTTATCATTGAACATTTTTTTCCTATCTGCAGCCACAGTCCTGCTATTCTTTGGCTATCCCCGCCAGGATTGACCACCACCACCATACGCCGCTCTGTCCCACTAGTTCATACTCGGACCTTTGGGAAAACTTCTCTTGTTATCCCTAGAGCTAGGACCTTTCACGGCCAAAGAGCCTTCAGCTTTAGGGCCCCCTTCTGGTTCAACACACTGCCCCCCTCCATCTCCGAAGCTCCAACTATATCGTGCTTCAAAACGCCCCACGTAACCACCTTATTAACACCTGATGCTGTAATTGCCATTAGTCAAAGTCAGTACTCAATACTTATGACAAAGCTTACTACTAAGCTGCTAAGGACAACATAACTCTGGTATTGTTTGCATCAATCCTACCTGTACCAGCTTGTTTGTATCTATGTCTTAAGTTACTGTTATACTTATGTGTTGTACTGCTATACTGTGTATTTTCGTTTGTCTTACTGTGACAAGGTACCTTTGTAAATGAGCCTATGGCTCAAAGGTTTTCCAAACTGCTGTTTAAATAAAATAAAATAAAAATTAAAATTCTCCAGCCACCACTCATTCACCACTGACCCCGAAGCTGTCATGCCCAGCTGGCATAGGCAGCTACGCCGTCGAGAGGGGCTCCCCCACCCCCAAGCCGGTGAGGATCCATTACTGGCGCCGACCTCCAGCAATGTTGGGTTGGTGAACTGCGGCCATCAAGCTGCCGTGGACTTGCGCCTGCTTTTTCCATTTTCCCCAATGAGACACAGGGGAATGCAATGGCGTCCAGCACTGCATGCAGGCGTCTCGTGATCCCCAACCTTAGCTCCAGCGCCTCTGCAGTACCTCCGGGCATCCCCAGGGACCACTAGAATGCAGTATGCATCCACCCCTTTCCCCCAGACTAGGAGAGCTGTCATTGGATGCTCGATCCTAGTCCGCCCTTGCTGACCTCCGATGACCCGGGCTCATTCCCAAACCCAGGTTGCTGGCATGGAGCGAGATGTGGCGACCAGCGCCTCAACCCTCAGCGCCACCGGGCCAGTCAAAAAGAGTACTTTTATCAGCTGCAATAGCATCAGAACCAGAAAAATACAACTACCCAACATTCGGATCCAGACAGGAGCACTGTCCCCTGAACATAACCCCACCCAGAAACAACAACACACCAATCAAAAAGCACGCAGAATGCACAACACGCATCAGTAACTAATCAGAAAGCCTCCATTCATAAAAACAACCAATGAAATACCATAACCTCCCCATTGAGGCAGTATAGCGCAGTGGTTTAAGGCTCTGAGCTACAAATCTGGAGACCTGTGTTTGAATCCCACAGCCCCCACTTGCATACTGTGTGACCCTGAGCAAGTCACTTAACTTCCCTGTGCTCCCAGGTTGTACCTGTAAACAAGCTTTCAGCTTAGTGTGTCTCACCTGGTTAAACAATTGGGGGAAAAAAAATTTCACAACCTAGCAAACACACAGTGCAAATAACCTTGCTAGAACCGAACAACAGACGCAGTTGTACCTAGGAGGAAAAAGAACACCTAAAACAGCAAGTCATAGAAAAGCATGATTATAAAATACATTGCATGCAAAAACAGGGTCCTATTGAATAAATTGCACACATGATGTGCAACAAGTGAAATATGTACAAAATCATCGTCATCATCATCATCATTTTTTATTTGTAAAAAAGGCTCCCTTCCAGAGCGCAGGGTGCCTAAATAATCATATATAATAAAACAATCCAATAACATTACAGACCGATGCATCACATTCATACATTAATATAGGTCCATGGACAGCAGAAAATCAAGTACCATTAAAAGCCTGAAGAAAAAGATGTGTTTTGGGGTTAGATTTAAAACTCTCGACAGTCAGGCTATCACATATCCGGCGAGGTAGAGAATTCCGTAGAGTAGGAGCCATAAAGACAAAGGATTATGCACCAGATGTTTTTAAGCGTACCCTGGGAATCTCTAGCAATCCCTCATTGGAGGATCGGAGTACACAGGAGGGTCAGGAGGGATGCAGAAGGTCTTGCAGCTAATGGGGTCCCTGGCTGTGTAGGGCTTTATAGGTCAGCAGTGTGACCTTGAAGGTTATCCGCCACTGCACTGGCAGCCAGCGCAGTTCATGCAGCACAGGTGTTATGTGGCTGGATGTACAGGTTCCAGTTAACAACCTGGCCATCACGTTCTGCACCAGCTGTAATCGGTGAATATCTACTCCAATAGCCCTAGGTAGAGAGCGTTGCAGTAGTCCAGATGGATGGTGACAGAGGCGTGGACCAGTGTTTGAAGATCTTTGGCTGGGACCATGTGCTTCACCCTGGTAATATTTCTCAGATGATAAAAAACAGATTTCACCACTGCAGAGACCTGAGACTTCAAGGTCAAGCCTTCATCTAAGATCACGGCAAGGTTTCGGACCTGGCTTAAAGCATATAGTGGGGCTCCCCAAGTGTTATTCCAGTGGGTTGTCCTCCACATGCCCAGGCCAGTCCACAATCTGGGTCCACAACAAACACCTCCATTTTTCCCTGAGTTTAGCCTCAGCCAGCTAGCACTCATCCAGTCCTGTATCTCAGTCAGAGAGTTGTTAAACACCGAGATAGTATCAAACTCCTGCTCAGGCACAAAAGACAAGTACAGCTGAGAATCATCTGCATAGCAGTGAAAACTCAAACGGTACCATCTTATAATGTCCCCTAATGGCAGCATGTACACTGCAGACACCATAGGTGATGACACCAAGCCATGTGGCACCCCACAGGGCAAACAGTGAGGGGCGGATGACTATATCCCCGACACCACTCTCTGAGTTCTGCCCTCAAGGAATGATTGAAACCAACTGAGGACTGGCCCCTCATTCCTCAGAAGAACCACAGGCACTCGAGTAGCACACCATGGTCAACAATGTCAAATGCTGCTGAGAGATCAAGGAGGACCAAGATGGTATAGGACCTCTGATCCCTCACCATCAGAAGGTCATTTAGTGCCCGAACTAGAACCGTTTCAGTGCTGTCTTTTCCTGAAACCCGAATGGGGAGGATCATAGATATTATGGATTGTTAAATGATCTTCCAACTGCAGAGCAACCACTTTCTCTGTAACTTTACCTACAAAAGGTAAGTTAAAGACTGGTCTGTAGTTTACAGGACAGTCTGGCTCCAGGGAGGTTTTTTTTATGAGGGGCCTTACCACTGCCTCCTATAAGGGATCCAGAAAAGTCCCTCTCTCCAATGAGACTCTTACTATTCCAGCAAGGACTGGAGCAATCATCTCAACACACCCTACTAGAAGGTGAGTTGGGCCTGGGTCCAGACTACAGCAAGTTGGCTGCAGAGTCTGGATGATCCTCACTATATCCATGATTACTGGTTGGCTGAAGGTAGACCAGGTCATCTGGGTGTTAGTACCATACGGTTGACCATTGCATGTTCCCATGAGGAGGCACTGGCTGATCTCGTCCCTGATGGAGGCCACCTTATCAGCAAAAAACTGCGCAAACTCATCACACTTAGCTTGTGACAGTGTTCGACCAGACTGCAGACAGACTGGATTGCACAGTCTGTCCACAGTTCGGAAGAGCTAAGCTGGTCTGCTTTTAGCTGCAGCAATTTCCCTGGACAGGAACACTGCCTTCTTATGGGAAATTGCCAATTGGTAGACCTTATAATGATCTAACAATCTAAGTCTGTCCTCCTCCAGGTTAGTTTTCTGCCAGTGTCTCTCCAACCTTCGTCTTAACCTCTTCATCTCCCTCAGTGCCCCATCATATCAGGGAGCATCCAGGTGGATAGTTAGAGGATAAACACATACTGGAGCAGTGACATCCAGGGCTCCCAATATCACCTTATTATAGGCTACAACAAGACTACCTGGGTCATCGCTATCAGTCAGAATTCCCGAAAGGTCGAGCACTATAATTAGGCTTTCTGAGGTGACTCCTCTTAAAGGACGGTACTTTACCATTCCCATCAGAGCAGGCCTAATCTGGGGGGTCGCAAAACTGAATCTCAGGGCATGATGGTCCAACCAACCGAAAGGCTCCACCTCCATCTCGGAGATTTCCATCCTCGGAAGGAACACCAAATCCAAGGAGTGCCCATCGTGGGTTGTGAAGGTAACTACCCATGTCAGGCCCAATTACTCCATCAGTTGGAGGAGGTTTTGTCCAAATGGTTCATCATTAACCCAGGGGTTGAAGTCCCCAAAAATCATCCATCTTGGGACTCCAACACCACATCGGCAATGAAGTCCACCACCTGCAGGAAAGCCCTCCCATCACCTGGTGGGCGATATATGAGAAGGATCTTACAGCCTGCACCCACTCCCACAATACACTCAAAGGACTAGGTAGATCCTACTGGCACCTCCCTGAGTTCCAGCTCTCATCTAAAACAGATTGTGACCCTTCTGCCCCTTCAATCCTCTCTCAGGTGGTGTATCACCAAGTACCCGGGTGGAACTGCGGCAGCCAAAATTGGCCCCGCATTTTTATCCAACCAGGTCTCGGTGATGCATGCCAGGTCCACAGAGGCCATGAGATCCACAATTATTGTAGTCTTGTTCCCAACACCCGAGAGGGATGAGAAACCAAGGATGATGGCATTGCCTGCCTGCAATAATCAGAGACCTTGGGTATGGGCACAAGACAAGGCAGATCTTGCTCATGTACCCATTTTGCCCCAGGGCGCCTTCTGGTCCCCACAGTCCCTATACGCTCACTCCTTTCCCTACCCCCTCTAAACCCCCAGGACCCCTCTTCCCCCTCATTATACTCAGCACTCTATATCTACTGTATACTTCTGGGGGAGGCAGGGGGCAGTCAAAAGGGCAGAGGTACCGGAGCCTTCAGTGGAAGTACTGCCTAACCTTCCCAGTCTTTCCCCAACACATATTCACTCACTCAATCATTCACTCACTCACTCTACACTCGGTCACTCACTATAACTACACTATAAAACTCAGTTCTATAAAACGAAACCCTGTCTTACTATTTCCTAAATCAACCCACCAAACTTCCTCCCCCTGATAAATTCCTAACCCTATTCTCTCTACCTCACTCACACACACATCCACTCAATATCAATCTTCAACGATGATAAAATTCCCGCTACTCCTTTTCCACCTCTTTACAGCAGCCTAATCCAAATAGCAGCAGATAACTTTAAATGCAGTTTCTTTCTTTATGGTATTTTAAAAGTCTCCAAATAGTCTCTTATGTTCCTCTGTAGTGGTCTCATCACTACAGACTCAAGTCTAAGTACCTTCAGCCCCCCCTCACTGGCATGTTTGTATCAGTACAGAATAATTTTAAAAGCAATTCTCCTGATATAGTCAATAGTGTAACAGATTCCTTTTAGGTACCACACAATTACAGACACAACTTCTCTACATCATCACCTCTGTAGTCCTGCAGAGCTTTGCACAATCAATCCACTTCTTTAGTTTCCCTCATACACCATCCAGCACATTTCCCTCATACACCGTCCACCTCATGCAGGGTGAACTATGATAATATCACAGTTCACCCTGCCTCATAGGAATATTTTCCATATTCCACAGTTGACCATCATTTATCCTATATATACTGTACGTATTTTGTTGCACAAAACTGGATTCATGTAACAGTTTGGGTTCAACTTAAAGCAACAAAAGCTGGGAAATGTGATGTTAGGGTTTTTCAGCCTTAACTCACACCTAATGTAAATCCATACCAACTAGACACTGCTCCCTTACAAGGGTAATGACTAATGTCTGCTTGAGCTGGTTCCCTACCCCGTACAGAACCTCCCGTAGACACAAAAGCACTTATCACCTCTCCACCTGTCGACACTACTGTATTCTGTACTATAATGTAATTGTTGCCTGCTTCTACAGAAACTGCATGGTGTATTCATAACGCCATATTATTTGTACCACTCTCAGTGCATCAGTGGACCTTATATGTACTGATCTGTATTGCTGTATCTTGTATCATATGCACTGCACTGTACTATGACTGTACCAATTGATACGATGTACCTCCTGCCCTCTTGCACAAAAACTGGAAAATTGTATACTGTCTTAGTTACTCTGTACAATCTGTATGACACTGTGATACCTGTCTGTATGTTCAAACCTTATGTAACAATCCCCGGGTCGCCTCTGAAAAGGGGACCTTCGGGGCCCAGCGGGCCTACCCGGTTAACAAAATTTAATAAATAAATAAATAAACTTCCTACCCAAAAGGCAGCTAAAGGACAAGAACACACAAGCAACGACAGACAACCATTATCAAGTAAGACAAACAACATGCACCTGTTTCCGGATAACACAAAAGACATCCATCTTAAGGATCCAGTGCTTTGGCAGCACCAGATACACATGGAAATTACAAGGCATACACGCCCACTTATAGCTGCAGATAGAAATCCAGCAAGTGAGAATTCCATCTGACTATGAAAGTGCAGGGTCCTCTGGGCCCTGTGCTTCCATGTGGCTTTAAATACGGACTTGCAGAACCCTCTGAGCCAAGTACCCACTTGCTGCTACAGATGGGGGCCTGTGCTTTTGCAGCCGCAAATACAAATCTATGATAGCCAAATTACAACACTGCTTTTGTCTGCAAAATCATTTCTGTAGCCACAGATCAACATGCACAGTGTAAGGCATACACAGCCAGTGATACCCAAATTAAAACACTATTGCTGCCTCTATTTGCTGTGGAGGGGAGATGTGGGTGACCTGTGCCTGGTGGGTCCCTCCCATTGCGCTCCGGAAATGCACCACCTCTCCGAGTCCAAGTTGCCGGCTTGTGGAACCAAGCTGCGGTGGGCCTCCTTGGCACACTGCTGCCCTGAATCCAGAAGAAAGCTGCCCCTGCCGTCGCAGGCGTCTGATCTACTTAGAGACCCTTACCTGCCTTGCCACTGCAGGTGTCCGACCAGCGCCAGAGAACGCCTTGAAGCTCCCAAATTCCTTGCTGTCTTAGCCATGAGCCTAACAAAGGACTTTTCTCCTCCGGGGACTAATCTGCGTTTGAACTTTGGTGCCTGCTCTGAGCTCCCAGGCTCCATCTGCTATTGGCCCCCGCTGCTGTGACATGCCAGCTCTCTCCGCTGAAAAGGGAGAGCACGACCAGCTGCACCAAACACCAAATCACTGCCTCTATTTGCTGTGGATGGGAGGCATGGGTGACCTGTGCCTGGTGGGTCCCCCCCTTGTGCTCTGGGAACGCACCGCCTGTCCGAGTCTGAGGTGCCGGATTGCTGAACCAAGCTGCGGTGGGCCTCCTCGGCACACTGCTGCCCTGAATCCAGAAGGAAGCTGTCCCTGCCGTCGCAGGCATCTGATCTACTTAGAGACCCTTACCTGCTCAGAGATTTTTCTGCCCTCCCACCCACCCCATTCCCTCCTCCTGTTAAATGCTCACCGCCCCTCCCTTTTGTCCGTAGTTCCCTATCGGCTTGTTGGGGGAGGTACAGTTAAGAGAGAGACATAAAAACAAAAGAAAAACTTTTTTCACTGTCATTGTTTTATGATGCTTTGAATTATCTTACCTGTCAGGGGCATCCCTATTAGTACTAGCTAATCCCCTCTGGGTGCTGATAATTACTGAGTATTACCTTCCCTCTCCTCTCTTGTCGAATATTGCCACAAGTGTTTTGCTGAATATTGCCATAAGTGCTGTGCCCCCTCTCTCCCTTATTGCTGAATATTGTCATATTGTGCTTTGCTGATCATTGCCATAGTCCTTTGCTTTCCCCAGGAGACACACAGTAATCTGCCATTTGTGCTTTGCCCTTGTCAGACCACTTCCTTAAGGGTACTCACATCATACTGACCTGTGCACGCTGCATTCCCCTGTCTACTTTCCCAGTTGTTGTGTTGTGTGATTGATAGATAACTAAATATTACAATAGTACTCTCTGGGTCCTGGCACCCTCATCTCTAGCAGTCTGCACCATTCTGGTGAGTCTGCTCTGGTACCTACTCCCAAGCAGTTGACTGCCTGCCCAAGTCCAACTGCTTTCACCCTCGAGTAACTTGTCCCATCTACTTTACTCACGAATCGGTCACGCTGACCAGCCCCCTCAAGGCCATTCCTTCTGGAGCTCCACCAGCATCCTGATGAGGTGTCACTGGGAACTGCACTGTTCCACCCTTGGAATGGAGTCTCCTAAGTCTACAAGGGACAGCGTCATGCCCCCCTCACTTAGTTCTGCCCTCCTCGCTGGTCTCTTTCTGGGTCTAGTTCTCCTCCAAGTGGTTCCTGCCCCCTCTCAGATAATGTGGGACAACTGGGACAAGTCTGCCCCCCCTCGAGGAGTTTGACTTCACCTTCTCTAATCTCCTGGCACATAATAAGTTACCCCTCTGTCTCACATGCTGTCTGGATCTCAGATCCCTACTGTGCCTCTCCCTGGTGAGGAGACGCCCAGCCCGCAAGCCTACGACCAGAAGTACCACCTTCAGGTGGCATCTCCTCTGGCTCTTCCTGGTGATCCTAGTCCTGGCCAGTGACATTGAACTCAATCCTGGTCCGACCTACCAGTCCTCCTCAATACCCGTAGAATGGAGGTTGGGAAGGGGTTAAAAGTTGCTCATCTTAATATTCGCAGTCTGCTGCCCAACCTGGATGAGCTTGTCACCTGGGTTGCACTCTATAAGCCTGACATTCTTGGTGTTACAGAGACCTGGTTAAAGCCCTCGATCACTGACTCAGTCTGTGCGCTCCCTGGCTATGAGCTCATATGACAGGATCGGTCTTGAAACAAGCGGGGTGGAGGCATTCTAATATACTTTAGGAGCCATCTTAAAGTATCTCTGGTGACACACCAGAAATCCCCCCTGTCCCCTTGTGAGCTGCTCCATGTAATGCTGCTACTTGGGAACACTAAGAAGCTACATGTTGTATGTACATATAATCCCCCTAAGGGTGGGCTTCCTGGCCTTACCCACCTCTTGGATACTGTCGGTCCCAGTATTGGAGATAATGAACTCTTAATCCTGGGAGATGTGAACTTAAACTGGGCTGGTGGCAACACAAAGCAATTTGAGCCTCTACTTGCAAACCTAGCCCTGACACTACTTGTACAGGAGCCAACTAGATGGTCGTCCAATGGTTCCTCTAGCTCTCTACTGGAGATCCTGTCTAATCACCCAGAGAGGATCTGCTCCACCGGAACCCTATCTGACTCCATCTCAGATCATTCCCCGGTTTTCTGCATTTGGAAAATCTCCTCCCCAAAAATTCCCCACAAAATCATCCACATCATAAATTTCTCCAGGTTTGACCTGGACACATTCTAGGAGGATCTGAGGCTCACTGATTGGTCAGGGGTGTATAGTGCCCCTGATCCCTCTACAGCTGCCACCCAGTTTCTCTGCACCTTTGGTGCCCTGCAGGACAGGCACACCCCAACTATTAGGCGGAGGGTAAGGGGGTCCACCACAAAATGGTTGCATGGGAGCCTCCTAGCCCTTATGTGGGCTAGAGACAAGTGCTGGGCCCACTTCAAAAGCTCCCTTGATCAGACCATTTATCAACAATATAGAAAACTCAGAAACGAGTGTAAAAAAGCTATTTGGGTAGCAAAAAGTGACTTCTGTAAGTCCGCCCTACTTAGCTCTGCCAATGATACACGAAGGTTCTGGAGGAACATAAAAACCCTTGTCAGTGGCTCCTCTAACTCAGGGGTATCCAATATGATTATTGGAGGGGTCTCCTGCAACAATCCACTCACGATTGCAAATGTTCTTAATTCCCACTTCTCTGACCTATCAGCACTCTCCTCACTCTTCCCTGCTGATGAGAGTACTAGTGGCCACTCAGCCCCTGCCCATCAGGTGACTCACCCCTCCCAACCATTATTCTATCTCAGGGCTGTGTCTGACATGGAGATGCTGAGTCTCCTCTCCAGTCTCTCCCAGCACTCCAGTGCTGGCCCTGATAACCTGGAGCCCAAGCTTCTGAAACTAGGTGTCCCTCACATTGCCTCCCCAGTGGCCCATATCCTCAATCTGTCCCTTGCCACGGGCGTTATTCCCGACATCTGGAAGGTGGCCAAGATTGTCCCAGTACTGAAGCAGGGAAATCCCAAAGTTCCGGACAACTATCAGCCGATGGCCATCCTATCGGCTATTAGTAAGCTCCTTGAAAAGCTCTCTCAGAGTACATTGAGGCCTACGAGTTGCTGTCCCCAGCTCAGCATGGTATTCGTAAAGGGCACAGCATGACCACAGCCCTGGTCTCTGTCTCATCTAGCATCAGAGCAGCCATGGACCGGGGTAAACCCTCTGGAGCGATATTCATTGACTTGTTCAAGACCTTTGACCTTGTAGACCATGCATTGCTCTGCACTCAGATGCGGTCCCTTGGCCTGTCCCCTCCTGCTCTGAATTGGCTAACCAGCTACCTCCAGGGCAGAGTACAGCTGACCAAATTCAACAAAGTCCTCTCTGATCCCTCACCGGTGACCTCAGGTGTTCCTCAGGGCTCGGTCTTGGGGCCCCTTCTCTTCTCCCTCTTTGTTAACCATCTACCAGCCACAGTAACAAACTGTAGTGTCACCCTTTACGCAGACGATCTGGTTATACTGGCCCACTTCCGGGACATTGCAACTCTCAACCACCACTTGTCTGAGGACTTTAAGAACATTCAGTCCCTGGTAACCAAACACAAGCTGGTCCTCAACCTGAAAAAAATGCAGGCTATGCTGTTTGGGTCATCAGCCAAGATAAAAGCCTCTCCAGCCCCTCTGCTTATCAATTGTGTGGATGGCGCTCCCCTCCTGATTGTGGACTCCATCAAATACCTCGGGGTGACACTTGACCCCCAACTGGACCTAGGGAGTCATATCCTAAATGTCTATAGAACTGTGAACTGTAAATTGGATCTGGCCTACAGGGCCAATAATAATCTGACACCTGCTGCTCGTCTGGCACTTGCTAGAGGTGTACTACTTCACACCCTCAGCTATGGTCTCCACCAATTTGCTCGCGCCTCCAAGGCTCTTCTTACTCGGTGGCACATGACGTACAACAACATCTGCCACTTTGCCCTGGCCGCCGCTTGTCTCACCCATCATTGTGAGCTTTATGATAAACTAGGTTGGCTTTCCCCGACAAATCACCTGAACTTTGGGCTGGGATGCTTGGTGGATAAAGTGATCAGAACTGGCATACCCCCGGGGCTGGCACAGCTTCTCTCACTTCCTGACCCCTCCTCCTACCCTCTCAGGTCACAGGGTCCTGGGATGCTAAAAGCACCCTTCACCCGAACCCTTATAGGGGACAGGGACTTCGCTGCATGTGCTCACAGGCTCTGGACTATGTTCTCTCCGCCTCCTCCCACCAGTGCCTCCGGAAGTCCCTGTGGGGGTAACTGAAGCTGGCCTCAGTGTGTGAGTGTCCCAAGCCTCCCTAGCCTAATGTCCCATCCACTGGACTCACACTTAGCCACATACCTGGAACCTAACTGTTTTGAGGACCCTCTAATGTTCTATTGTTCGTTTCTCCTGATCCAATTCTCTCCAAGGCATTCATCTGCGCCATGTAGGTTCTAGGCTATATATTGTTATACATATGTATGTTAACAATTTCTGTCATAGCAGATCATTCTATGCCTAACCGTTTTTGTGACTCAATGTACTTGCTTTACTTGCTGTTATGTTCTGATATATCTGTATTACTTGTTGTACTCTCCCGAGTTGTTCCTGAAAATAGGTATACAACTTGTCTAGTGTACCTACCCGGTAAACAAAAGCTAAATAAATAAATAACACTTCTGGGGCCTGAGCTTCTGCAGCCACAAATCAACATGCACAGTATAAGGCATACACAGCCAGTGATACCCAAATTAAAACACTACTTCTGGGGCCTGAGCTTCTGCAGCCACAGATCAACATGCACAGTGTAAGGCATACACAGCCAGTGATACCCAAATTAAAACACAACTTCTGGGACCTGAGCTTCTGCAGCCACAGATCAACATGCACAGTGTAAGACATACACAGCCAGTTGGGGCTACAGAAGCGCAGGACACTGCAGATCCTGCACATCTGCAGCCACAAATACACATGCACACTGCAAAACATACACACCCACTTCTGAAATCATAAAATACGTTTTCTAAACAGAACTGATGCAGTATTTTTTTAAAGTGCAGTGTGTTATATTCATATGCTCAAGGTACAAAATCAGTGGCACTGCATTTATGTCATCTGGAAACAGCTGCATGTTGTTTCTCTTACCTGATAATGGCTCTCTGTAGTTGCTTGTCTGTTCTTGTCCTTTTGCTGCTTGGGGATGAGGAGTTAGGGTTGGAAACCCTAACACCACTTTTCCCTACTTTTGTTGCTTTAAGCTAAACCCTAATTTGTTCATTAACGCAGTTTTTTTTTTTTTGCAATGAATTTCCTTTCCTTTTGAGATAGTGGAATCATATCCTGTCAGATATGTCTGGTTGTGGAAGTGCAGGGCCCCCCAGGCCCTGCACTTCCTTTTGGCTGCAGTTGCAGACATGCAGGGCCCTTTGGGCCCTGCACCAAGTAAGGAGTTAAACTGTTTGCAGAAGCACAGAGCCCTCTGGTCACTGCACTTCCATGCAGCTACAGATGAAGACAGACAGGGCCTATTGGGCCCTGTGCTAAATGTGGAGTCCATCAGGCTACAGAAGCACAGGTCTCTCTTTGTCCTGCACAGCTGTGTGGTCACAGATGCAGATGTGCAGGGCCCTCTTTGCCCTACTATAAGTAAGGAGTCCATCTATCTGGGGAAGCACAGGGACCTCTGGGCCCTGAGCTTCTATGTGGCTATACGTACTGACGTGTAGGGCCCTTCCTTCATAACTTTGTTGTTTTTTAATGTTTTGACCCCAAATTTTCAACAGCGGTTTTCTATGACTCCACCTCATGAAACAATCAGGTGAACTTTTTCAAATCTTGCCTGAAAGATGATTTCACAGAACAACCATGAAATCACCTTCCTGCTTCAAGAGGTGTGGTAAAAAAAAAGTCCATGAAAATATGGGTTAGAAATCTTTTACAATGGCTTTGTTATTTATTTATTTTTATTTATTTGTTATTCAGATAACACCTTTAAGTGCAGGTGCTTTTTTTTTCAAAGTTCCACATCAGTGTAAGATAAAGAACTAGTATACATATCTTACTTATATACACTAAAGTTGTTTTGCTACTCAAAGACAAAGTTCTTTTGTGAGCAAATTTTCTTCTTTTATATGGGCTCACAAAAGATAACAAAATAAATCTCACAGAAGATGAATCTCAGCTCACAAAGTAGAAATTCTTCTTTTATGAGCTTTTTTTTATACAAAATAAGGTCATGAAACAAGAAATCTCACAAAAGAAGATCACAGAACAAGAAATGACTTTTTTGAGACTTAATTTTTTTTTCATGAGCCTCCAGAAAAAAATAATTTCGTCTCACAAAAGAAGAATCAGAGCTCTTGCTAAGCCTTCCACCTAGGATATTAGGGATATCGCAAAACATATTTTGGGGGTTGTTTTCCAAAAACAAACTCCAGAATTGAGCTTGATTCATATGTTTGTTTTTCTCCAGGGAATCATTTTATGTTTTTTCAAGAACTGGGGGGTATGGGGTACATTATATAGAATCTCAAGCATGTGCATATGAATGTGCAGCATTTGTTTCTCAAACTTTGTTAGAGCTAGAACTGATCAGACTTCATATTGCAGAAATTACTCATACATCAGAAATATAACTGCATCCAATGTACAGTATATTTACCATTCACCTTTTGACTACAGACTAAATTAATGCGCGTAGGAGCAAAACACCTTTCTGGGCACCTAATAATCCTAGGTGCCCAGCTTAGCGAGAGGAGCAATTCACCCATTTTCTCAATATGAGAACAGTGAGACTTTCTTGAATTGTGAAGCCAAAGCTGGAGGCATGCTGCTGGCTTCAGTTGGAGCAGCGAACCTGCACTCCCTTGCTCTCTCTGTCTCACTCTTTCTCTCTTTATCTATGTATGTTTGCATGTATGTATGTTTACATTTATTTATCTAACTAGCTAGCTAGTTATCTAATCTATCTAAGGAGAATGGAAATTATTCTGTAATAAACCCAATACTTACTATCACAGTCTATTTGCACTTTTTATTTATTAACTCATCCCTGTGCTCATCTTTTGTACTGTAAATATCTGTTCTTAACTGTCATTTATTTATTCTGTTCCTGCTGCTCTACGCACCAGGCACTTACGAAAAAGGTTCCTTGCCCATTCTGCACCACAGGTCTGAAAACACATTTTGCCCATTAAGGTCTTCCATAGAAACATAGAAATTGTCAGCAGATAAGGACTGCCTGGCCCATCTAGTCTGCCTGTAAGTCCTTGTACTGGATTAATGCTTCTGACCTACCCACTGCTGTACCTCTGTGGTTCCCCAATGCCTGTCCCAAGCCTGCTTGAATCCATCCACAGTGCTCACTCTCACCATCTCCTGAGGCAGACCATTCCATGCATCTACCACCCTCTCTGTGAAGAAGAACTTCCTCATATTCCCTCTTAACCTCCCACCTTCCAATTTCATCTCATGCCCCCTAATTCTTGTGTTCCTCCTGTATTGGAAAATGTCTCCCCCTACACATTGTTTATACCCTTGAGATAGTTGAATGTTTCTATCATGTCCCCTCTTTCCCACCTCTCTTCCAGTGAGTACATATTGAGGTCCCTTAATCTCTCCTCATAAGTCTTGTGTTATAAGCCTTGTACCATCTTAGTTACCCTTCTCGGAACCATCTCCAGCCTGTTAATATCTTTACGAAGGTGCGGCCTCCAGAACTGCACACAGTATTCCATGTGATGCCTGAATATGATTTTATATAATGGCATCACAGTCTCCCTCCTGCTGCTGGTGATACCCCTGCCTATGCACCCCAGCATGCCACCAGCCCTCTCAGCTACCTTAGCACTCTGCTTTGACATTTTCAGGTCATCTGAAATAATAACCCCCTGGTCTCTTTCCTCCTTTGTGACTGTCAGCAACTCCCCCCTTCCCATCCTGCAGCTTTCTCCAGGATTTCTGTGTCCCAGGTGCATCATTTTACACTTTTTGAATTAGACTTCAGTTCCCAGTCCTCAGACCATTTTTCAAGCTTCCCTGGGTCCCTCCTCATTTTCTCCACCTCCTCTTGGGTATCCACTCTGTTACAGATCTTGGCATCACCTGCAAACAGGCAGACCTTTCCCTCCAGCCCTTCTGCAATGTTGCAAATTTATTTATTTATTCATTCTTGGATTACAATACCTCAGAGAACAGACCGCTCATTTACAAAGGTCCCACGTCAGTGGGGAGGGGAGACAAAACACACAAAGGGGTAAAAGTACAATGTTTCCAAAACAGTAAATTAAAGTGAGCAAATATAGATGTATGTATACACAGTTTTATTATTCTAGAAGGAGGAAAGTGTAGATGAGAGGGAGGGGCAGGGGGTGAGGTGGAAAGGGTGGTAAGAAAGGTAGAAGTAGCAGCCATAGACCTTGTCAGGTTGGTGTGGGAGGGTAGGGATGGGGGTGAGGTGGACAGGGAGTAGCCAATGGCCTTGTCAAAGTGTGAAAAGGGGGGGTAGCCTCAGAATTATAGAGGTAACAGCAGAGATACAGGGTTATCCAGTTGTGAGGAGAAGAGTGAATGCTAGTAGATGGGAATCTCAGGTGAAGCAGTCACAAGAACTGCTGGCCGTGAGATGTTGGAGTAACTTCAATTTGAATGATGACATTGAACAGGACTGGCCTCAGGACCAATCCTTGAGACACCCCAATGGTCACCCTCCTCTCCCCAGACTGCACCCCATTTACCACTAAGTAATTTCCTAATGTAATAAATAAAAATGAAATGAAAGGGAATTAACTGATGTCTGTGAGCCTTCAGTTGGGTAGGTATTGGTTGAAATCCATACAAGTAGATCCCTTTTACCGATCCTTGCCCAGTCATGTAACAGTGTTTGCTTGTTTGTTTATTTATTTGTGTATGTATGTACAGTAGTTAGTTAGTTAGTTCGTTAGTTAGTTGGTTTTTATAACCAGGTAGGTGCACTAGTCAATTAAATGCCTATTTTCAAGTACATCTGGGAGGATGCAAAGGTTCAGTGTCAGAAAACAACAGCCACAATACCATAAAACGCATATTACATGGATAAATACAGCATATAAGAGATTGCATAGAAACATATAATTTGAAAGCAGATATGAACCACTTGGCCACCTAGTCTGCCCATTTTCCCCTAACTACTGTATCACTGCAAACCCTACTTGATCTCTGGCTTTTAGAAACAGAAACATAGAATATGATGGCAGATGAGGACCCCTTGGTGGCACGGGGTCATAATGTCGCAAGTCATTATGCCGCATGGCAAAATCGCGCTGCCAATACAGCATGATTTATGCATGAGGCATAAGTCTTTTTTCTGTGGGGGGATCCACCCCCACACACCCCATTATGGGGGGCTGCACCCCCCCAAGACTCCCTCCCCACTAAAGATTCTCAACTCCTGGGCGGGTCCAACTCGGGGAGCGCACAGGTCCAAAACAAATAAGATGTTTCTGGGACTGGAAATCAAACCCTGTCCCAGACGCAGCATCTGGGTTCCTACTGCTGTGGCTCAGTCCTGTGAGTCACGGCAGCTGCTCATCGGACCCCTCTCCCAGCAGAGGTCTTATCCTCTGCCTGGGAAACCAGTACTGGTGCAATACCGAATACAGCAGTATACGCGGTATTGCACCAGTAGCGGTAGCATACTGTGCTATACTGGGTTAGCCATAATGTTGTATGCTATTAAGTGTGCGACATTATGACCTGGTAGGCCACTTGGCCCATCAAGTCTGCCCATTTCTCCCTACCTACACCATTATCTCTCTCTCCGCCTTCCTTTCCATTATGATTCCCTTGTGCTTATCCCATGCATTCCTGAACACCACTACCGTCTTCATTCCTACGGCCTCCACTGAAAGGCTGTTCCAGGAATCCACCACTCTTTCTGGGAAGAAGTACTTCCTCACATCTCTGCTAAAGCTACCCCCATCCAGCTTCATATCATGTCCCATCACTCTTGAGCACCTTTTCTTCTGACAAATAACCCCTATACCTTAGTTATCCCTGTGAGGTATTTTTTTTTTTACAGTTAAATGTTTTATTGTTTTCCCAAAAAAAACCACATACAACTTACATGTACAGTAAGGTTCACATAACAGGATAACATACGAGGTAACTGCAGGACATTATAAGTTAACATTATACACGGAACAGTCATAGTGTCCCTTCAAACACCGTCTACTTTATGTACACTATTAAGTGTGAAAGACACTGTAGATAACTTCCTGTATTGTACCCTCATGTTAATGTACTACACTAATTTCATAAATAACCAAAGGAAAACCAAAAAACAAAAAAAAAGAAAACAAAAAAGATAAGAAGGGAACCCCCTAGGGTATATACCGTGTATACCTACGGACATCCTGAGCCTGAAACACGCCAAATGAACAAAATAGTTAATTGCACCTACCTTAATTCTCCCAGCGTACGCAACCATAGCGAGGTATCACCACATATAAGACAAGGCTTCAAGGAATATAATAGTTACACCTTCTCATGGCCGCTTCTTACACTGCGTCTGGGGGAGGGACACCACAAAGTAATATAAATAAAGTGGCTACTACTGCTGTGGGGCCCAGCTACTGTACAATACAGCAGTGAAGTGCATTCTATATAAGTTGACTAGGAGTACCAGGTAACATTACTCGGACTCCATGATATAACCTGTACTAAGTATACACTTACAAATCATTAACTTCTACTAAACCCACAGAGCAAACATTACAACTTATGGGTAAACTATGTACAACTTGTATCATTTCAGACGTAAACAACAATGCAAGACACTAACACTCCGTAACATTATACTAGTAGATTCATAAATGTGTTAGACATAGATAACATTCAGTTCAGACGTTGAGTGGTGGCAGTTAGATATGAGGAGACGTGTCATCCGATACCAGCTCTGGCTGGCAGATATGCCATAAAAGGGCCCAACAGAAAGAGAGGTTCCATCTTCCCGGTAGACATAGTGACCGCCTATCCATCTCATATACGGAAGAAAGTGATGCTATAATCCTCATCGAAACCAAGGCGAAACAGTGCTTTGCCAATTTTGCAGGGTTGCCCATTTTACCTGCATACTAAGTAGCATTAGCCATCTAAATTCATGATGGTTAAGGAGGGGGGGCACCAGACCTCAGACCCAACAGCATAAGAGCAGGGTTAACAGGGACCTGGCAGTGAAGTATCAGGCTAGCCTCGTGTAACACTTTCTCCCAAAGACCATATATCCGAGGGCTTTGCCAGAGAATATGATATAGATCACCACCAGGCTGGAGGCAACTCCAACAAGTATCATGTACAAGGACTTTCATTTTCTTTAATATTACAGGTGTCCTGTACCAAGAATGCAACATTTTATTATGAATGAATCTACTCCGGGTATCTTTATGAATCTTGAACCCGACCTGCCAACACTGTTTCCACTGTAAAGCTGATATTTGTATATTTAAAGCTTTTTCCCATTTTGACTTAGGTTTTATATTGGAGGAAGGTAGCGTGTCCCTCACTGCTGCGTACAGAGTGGCTGCAACTTTGTTAGGTAAGTGGAGCCACCCTTTTAAATGTGAATTACGGGCTGGGGAGGCACTACCCTGACGTAGAAGAGGTCTAAGACTATCACGCAATTGCAGATATTTCCAGAAATCTGATTTATCCAGATTCCATCTAGACTGCAAATTCTGATATGTATCCACCACCAGGGAATTAGGCCCCAATATGTCTTAAAGGAATGTAATCCCTTTCTCCTGCCAGGAGGGCCAAACCACCATGGAACCACCGATGGTTATGCTAGGGTTGCCCCATAAAGGCATATACATAATGGGAAGAACTGGGAGTCTTATTTTTTTATGTAGAAGCCTCCAATATCTGATTGAAGAGCCAATAGTGGGGTGCGACAGAGACTCCTGATGAGGGAAGCAGAGAAAGGAGACTGCAGTAGGGCTATTACAATAAGTCTGCTCAAGCATTAGCCACTGAGGGGATTCAGTATTATAGGGGTGGAACCATTTCAATGTTTGTGCACCTTGAAAAGCTAGCTTATAGCCTTCGATCCATGGGAGACCCCATCCCCCCTGCTGAGGGTGAGCCCGAAGTTGGTTTCTGCTAAAACGAGGTCTATCTGAACCCCATAAGAAGAAGCCAATCATCACGTCACTTTTCCTAAGCCAGTGAGCTGGGAGAAATAGGGGAATATGAGCTAGTAAATAAAAATATTTGGGGGCAAGGGACATCTTAAAAGTGGCTATTTTGCCTGCCATAGTTAAATGAAGTTTGTTTATTCGCTCCAGTTCAAGCTTGCACTTGGACAGCAGGGGGCACAGGTTGTTATCCCACCACTTCGTTAGGTTAATTCCAACCTTAATTCTCAAATATTTGATCATATATTGTGACCATTTTAATCCTAACTGTGCCACAAAGTGGGAGTAGCTATGCGAATTAAGAGGGAGTACTTCCGTTTTAGATTTATTTACCTTTAACCCTGAAATTGATGAGAAGGAGTCCAGGATAACTAGAAGTTGGGGTAAGGACTCACTGACGTCTCCTAGCATTACCAGCAAATCATCAGCATACAGTAGGGTAGAAACATGAACTTTCCCCCTACCAATACCAGTTATATGCATGTTCTGCCTAATTGCAGCTGCTAATGGCTCAATAGCAATGATGAACAAGAGAGGGCAGAGAGGACACCCTTGTCTTGTGCCTCTGTGTAGAAGAAATGGTTCAGATAAAACCGAATTGGCAAGGACTTTTGCAAGGGGAGATGTGTATATGGAAGAGACAGCCACTCTGAAATGCGGTCCAAAACCCATGTGGTGCAAGACTTTCTGCAAGTAGTCCCACACCACGGAGTCAAACGCCTTTTCAAAATCGATGGCTACAGCAGCTGACAGCATTGATATATCCTAACTCGCTATATGAATGAGATTAATAAGTGTTCTGATATGGTCGGTACTGTATCTACCTTTTACAAAGCCGACCTGAGATGGATGAATCAGGGATGGTAAAATCGGGGCCAATCTGTCAGCTAACACTTTAGCATAGACCTTGCTGTCTGAATTTATCAGGGATATGGGGCGATAACTAGCTGCCTCTTCAGGAGGTTTATCTTTTTTGGGAAGAACTGTAATGATAGCCTCCTTAATCTCCTGATCCCTTATTGTAGCTGAAAGATCTTCCAGTGCAACAGCGTTCTCTTTTGTTTTTAGCTCAGTTGTATCTAGTCGGGATTCAAGCCTATTGATTGCCGCCGTCGTGTTATTCACTGCCAATGTCACCTCGGCCATTTGTTTCAATAGAGTGGCAAACATATCCTGGGTCTGTTGTGTATTGGGCCTGCGGCCTTCCCAGGGCCGCTCCGTCTGTACATGATCGAGTTACCTAGCCCTTGTCTCCTCAATCAGATGTGTGAGCCAAAGTTCCTTAGTATAACCAGCTAGCCAAACACTTCCCAATATCTTCTAGGCTACTAATCAGTTTAATTCAAGTTGAAGCACTGAGCTATCTCTCTAAAATTATCCCCAAGATACGGAGTGCTCACATCAGGCATCCATCTCACTAGGAGCCAAGCCACACACCCTCCCCCGTGAGGTATTTAAAGGTCGCACAGAAATTTAAATTGATGCCAGATAAGGACTGATTAGCCCATCTAGTCTGCCAATTTTCCCTGTCTTCTGTAAGAGCCACAGACCTACTTGATCTCCAGCTTTACCTCCTCATTCCTATTGCTAGGGTTCCCCTATGCCTGTCCCATGCATGCTTGAATTCCCCCATTGTGTTTGCCCCAACACCATCACTGGGAGTCTATTCCATGTATCCACCACCCTTTCTGTGAAGAAAGAATTCCTCATGCTATCCCTTAGTCTACCCCTTTCAAATTCATATCATGCCCCGTTGTTCCTGGACATCTCATTTTCTGAAAGATGGTACCCTCCAGTACCCTATTTATGCCTTTTAGATTTTTGTAGGTGTGTATCATATCTCCTCTATCTCTTCTCTCCTCCAGGGTATGCATTTTGAGGTCTCCCAGTCTCTCCTCATTTAACTTTTGGTGCAGGCCCTGCACCATCTTTGTTGCCCTTCTTTGAACTGTCTCCACTTTGTATACAATCCTTACAGAGATGTGGCCTCCAGAACTGGACACCGTATTCCAAATGAGGCCTCACTAATGATCTGTACAATGGCATCACCACCTCCTTCCTTCTGCTGGTGATACCTCTCCCTATGCACCCCAGCATCCCACTGGCTCTCCCCGCAGCCTTGGCACATAGTTTGGTCACCTTAAGATCATCAGATATGATTACCCCCAAATCCCTTCCCTATTTAGTGTCCATCAGTTCCCTTCCCATCATGCAATCCTCCCCAGGTTCAGAGGTTCTCTTAATATGGTCGAGTCAAATTGAGAGACTCAATTTGAACACCTGTAGAAATAGTGAGTGTTAAACAATAGTGAGCATCAGTATATAGCAAGTGTAGCAAGTGTTTGAGTGAGCTACACCAGCTGCATCAGGCTATGGGGCTGTGTTCAGGCAGGCAGCTCCCAGCTGGCCAGTTGGTGTAGTGGCCTCAGTCACCACCTCTGTAGCCGATGGACCCAAGTTCAGGTCTGACTGCGGTGGATTTATTTATTTACTTAATATATTTTGTTGTGATGGATTTTTTTGGGGGGGTGGCAATATTTTTTTTAGTAACTCCTGTTCCCCCACCCATCCAACTTTTTTCCCCTCATGCCCACAGGTTACCCTCCCAAGAGTAGCCCCCCCGAATTTTCCTCTGGCCCCCCTTTTTCATCCCCACTGGAGTTGATTATATTTATTATGGGGGGTGCAGGGGCATAGTCCCCCCCCACATAAAAACTTAGTTTATATTACCCGCTGCACAGAAAGTAAGCACTCATCGCTATCTGCAGAGGTTGCCGTAGTGCTCATCACTGTTTTGGATTTCGGCGATGTGTACCTCGCTGTTTTTGTCAGCACTCTCTTTGACTCACCCTTATTACATAGACCCCAAATAAATACAGTAATATATTATTTACTGCAAAATTGAAAAAAAATTCAGCACTGTAAAGAAGTCACAGGAGCAGGCACTTTTTTAGCCATCCAGCAAGCAAGAGCTAGCCTAGCCTGCGGCTGCAGACAGAACCCTTCCCCCTCCCCCTGCCCTAGCCTGAAGATTACAGCATGGTTAGTTCTGTTGCAACTAAATAAAAATACTTTTAGCAATCAATCAGTCAGTCAAGTAGAGCACCACATACTCTCCACTGAAGTAAAAAACGAGAGTCAAAAAAATCTGCAAAGAGTATTTTTTTTTACTAAATCTAATTCAGAAAACCACAACTGTTTCACAGAGAGAAACAGCTTCCTCTCAGCTTGAGTGTATCTGCGCACTGGCAAGGCAGATCACATGGTAAATCTCTGGAAAGCTCTCTAAGCAGCCTGAGGAAGTGGCTGTGGAGATCTCATGAGATCTCAAAGTCTCATCAAATACGTGACCATCGAATACCTCAAACACGCCTCAGTATTCGAGGTATTCGACAGCAGATTTGAATTTGACACCACCTAAAAGGAATAAGAACAGGCCTATAGTTATGAGGGGATGATTAGCAGGAAGTGCTAAGATATTCATAGGAGATGCTGAATTGATGCCTTGGCATGTTCATTTGAAAGTATCCTATCCTGACAGGAACACAGAATATTTCTAATAGTAATTGCCATCCCTTGATTTTTGTCTTTTGATGCTTTATATCACTTAGTGATGCAGCATGTATTCTAATTGTCTGTATGTGCATAAATCACTAGAGATATAGTTTATCTTGCTGTATTTATTAACTTTTTCTCCCCTTTTTCTCTTTTTAAAGTGCAAATTAAGAATTACATTAGAGCTGGTGTCCAGATATGGAACAAATTGTGCAATATTTATGTTTTTTGCAAGATATATTAAATAATAATAATAAAACTTTATTTATACCACGTCTTTCTTAAAATCAAGGTGCCTTTACAACAACTACATAAAACAGTAAAATAAACACAAACCCAATAACAGCTAAATTTTAAAATACAATAAAACCATCATCAGGGGTAAGCCTCTGACCATAGATGGGTCTTTAAGGGCTTTTTACATTCCTCCACGGACGCACACTGCTGAAGCGGATGGGGTAGAGAATTCCAGAGGGTAGGGGCTGCATACATAAATGCATGGGGCCCTGAAGATTATAAGGAAACCCTCGGAATCTCTAGCAACCCGTCGTCCGCCGAGTGGAGTGATCACCTAGGGCAGTAAAGTACCAGGAGCTCTTTCAAGTAGTCCGGGCCCAGTCCGTGTAGGGCTTTATAAGTCAGAAGACCGACTTTAAAGATGATCCGCCACTGTATTGGCAGCCAGTGCAGATCACGCAGGACTAGAGAAATATGACAGGCATGAGAAGTACCTATCAGTAACCAGGCTGCAGTGTTCTGCACAAGCTGCAATCAGCGGATATCAACCCTTGGTAGCCCTAGATACAGGGAGTTGCAGTAACAAGGTGCGAGGTCACAAAGGCGTGGACCAATGTAAACAGATTACCAGACGGAAGTAGGTGCTTAATCCTGGAGATGTTCCTCAGATGGTAAAAGGATGATTTGACGACTGCCGACACCTGTGATCGCAGTGTAAGTTCGTCATCAAAAATCACCCCCAGGTTCCTCACCCATTAAGAGGTAGGCACCTGGATGCCACCCAGAAAAGTCCTGAGGGCAAACCAGCTCCCATCCCCTCTATCCAGTGACCTGGGTCCACAACCATCACCTCCGTCTTCTCCCAGTTCAACCTCAGCCAGCTTGAATTCATCCAGTGCTGTATTTCAGTGAGGCAGTTAAATACCGAGAGAGCTCTATCCTGGTCGGGTGCAAAAGATAGGTAGAACTGGGTATAATCAGCATAGCAGTGAAACCTCAGCCCATACCTTCTTACAATGTCTCTGAGGGGCAACATGTACACTGCGAACAACATGGGGGACAACACCGAACCCTGAGGAACCCCACAAGACAGAGAGACTGGGCCGGAGAAATTAATCCTCAACATCACCCTCTGAGTTCTGCCTGTAAGGAAAGATCTAAACCACCTGAGGACTATACTAGACAGGCCACACATGAACCTCAGGCATTCAAGAAGTACCCCATGGTCCACAGTGTCAAATGCTGAAGAGAGATTGAGCAGAACCAAGATGGAGCAGCTCTTTCGATCTCTTGCCATTGCCATCTCGGTACTATGCCTCTTTCGAAAACCAGACTGGAGTGGTTCATAAATGTCATGGATGGTCAAATTGTTCTCCAGTTGCATGGCCACTTCTTACTATTAATATGATGTACAATAATTTAGCAACAGTTTACAATGTAATTGTATTTTGCTTTGTTGATTTGTTAGCCAATATACTTGTGCATAGCTTACAGTCTATGGAGTCACTACAAAATAGGACTTGGCTCCTTACCCTTCCTAGTAGCATTTTTCAATGTAGTCATTGTAAATGTTGTGCCAGTGTTCTTAAGACTACTACTTGTACTATGTTAAATTCTAGTAAGTTCTTTGAACGCTGCTACTTTATTAA
Organism: Neoceratodus forsteri; assembly: GCA_016271365.2. Taxonomy (NCBI): domain Eukaryota; kingdom Metazoa; phylum Chordata; order Ceratodontiformes; family Ceratodontidae; genus Neoceratodus; species Neoceratodus forsteri. Next base: position 1,401,739,734 of record CM028132.1, read on the forward strand.
TTGCAACACTGTAAATAGGCACGGGGTCATAATGTCACAGATGATACCACACATATGACCACCGTACAGAAGGAAACAGCATGCTGCAACAATAGACAGCAGTTATTTTGTTTTGCAGGAGGCTTTGCCCCCTGCACCATCCCCGTGTTGGGGCTTTGCCCCCCCCCTCCCCAGAACTAATATAATCAACTCCAAGGCGGTGTGAACACTGGGGCAAGAAAAAAAATTAACACTAAGAGATTCCCTACCAGGGAATCAAACTGCATTTCCCCCAACCTACACACTGCAATGTCATGTGCTCTAGTCACTCCACCATGGGAGTGGCTTAACTGAGCACCTGACTGGCAGTGGTTAAATACACTTACTCCTTCCTGGTGAGCGACAGGGGATAGCGATAGTATCACATCACTGATATTCCCCTGTTGCTCTACTCCCCATGTGCTACCTGTAACGCGCTTCTGCTCTGTGAGGATTAGTGTGCGCGGTTATCACCTGGTACCCTGTGAATATAGTGTACTGTATCTTGCAATTTGCACTTTTGGTGCATTTTATGTGGCGAACATGTCCTGCTCCTTCAAAGCCCACATAGGTGAGCATCTGTGCCCTACGGCAAAACAGGACTGGATAAATGCCTTCTGTATACATGATCACTCACAACACAGTACAGAATTACGTGAATTTAAGTTCTGTGGGATAGAAAGAGAGAATGAAAGCTGGCAAGTGGGGAAAGGGGAGAGGGATTTTGAGCACCTTACTTTGAAGCAGGATTTGAGGTGGATTATACAGTTAGGTGCCTTGTGTCTGCATTGTTTGAATAAGCAGACTGAGATACTACCATATCCGAAGTAATTGCTCCTAGCCAATAATTGCCATCTCTTGATTTTTGACTTTTAATGCTTTATATGACTTACTGATGCTGCATGTATACCAATCCTGTGTATGTATGTAAATCACTAGTGATATAATTTATCTTGTGTATTTATTAACTTTTTCTCTCCTTTTCTTCTTTTTAAAGCGCAAGTTATCAATCAAGCCAGATCCTGTGTCCAGATGTGGAGCAAAGTATACAATAACTATGTTTTTTACAATATATGATGCAATCATTTAGTAAACGTTTACAATGTAATTGCATTTTGCTTTGCTACTGGTGTTTTGCAGCTATTTACAAGTTTGTTGTTATTCTGTGTACAATGCACCTTGCACTGTCACATTAAGTAAGTATGCTTTCAACACCTGGGCTCCTCTCTGAAGAAGCCCTTGGCGTGACCAGTCAGTTGACTTTCCATATCGGCCCTCGTGTTCACATTACACAACTAAAACCATGAGTGTACTCATTACTGTTTTTGTACAGAATGCTCTAGTTTGCAAAACATATCTTTTAGAAAGTGTCCATGACTGGTGCCATTTTCTTCTGTTTTTGCTGCTGTTTTTAGTTAATGTAGCACAGTTAAAATGTAAAGCAATTGTCTGTTTATGGGAGTTCAACTTAACTAGCCAACCTGCCAGACTGAGCACAACACAGGCAGTTCAGTCCAGAAAGTCAAACGATGAACTGCAGAACAAACTACCTACACTTATAGTACACCATGCTCCTCACAAGTTACCTATACCCACAGTGCACTCTGCTTCTCACACCCTACCTACACCTACAGTAAACTGTGCTTCTCACAAACTACCTACACCTACAGTATACTGTGCTCCTCACAAGCTATCTACAATTACAGTGTGCTGTGCTCCTCAAAAGATATCTATACCCACAGTACACTGAGCTCCTCACAAAATGCCTACACCAATAGTAGACTATACTCTTCACAGACTACCGACATGCACAGTACACTGTGCTCCTCACAAACTACCTACACCTACAGTACACTGTACTCCTCACAAACTACCTACACCTACAGTACACTGTGCTCCTCACAAACTACCTACAACTACAATGTGCTGTGCTCCTCAAAATATATCTACACCCACAGTACACTGAGCTCCTCACAAAATGCCTACACCAATAGTACACTATACTTCTCACAGACTACCTACATGCACAGTACACTGTGCTCCTCACAAAAGACCTAGACATACGGTACACTGTGCTTCTCACAAACTACCTACACCTACAGTACACTGTGCTCCTCACAAGTTACCTACACCTACAGTACACTGTACTCCTCACAAACTACCTACACCTACAGTACACTGTGCTCATCACAAACTACCTATACCTACAGTACACTGTGATCCTCACAAACTACCTACACCTACAGTACACTGTGCTCCTTACAAACTACCTACACCCACAGTGCACTGTGCTCCTCACAGACTACCTACATGCACAGTACACTTTGCTCCTCACAAACAACCTACACAACAGTTCATTGTGCTCCTCACAAACTACCTATACCTATAGTACACCATGCTCCTCACATGCTACCTACACCTACAGTACACTGTGCTCCTCACAAACTACCTACACCTACAGTACACTGTGCTCATCACAAATTACCTATACCTACAGTACACTGTGATCCTCACAAACTACCTACACCTACAGTGCACTGTGCTCCTCACAGACTTCCTACATGCACAGTACACTTTGCTCCTCACAAACAACCTACACAACAGTTCATTGTGCTCCTCACAAACTACCTACACCTATAGTACATCATGCTCCTCACATGCTACCTACAATTACAGTACACTGTGCCCCTCTTTTGATCCTGCACTAGTCCCTTCCATTTGTGATTTCTATTTGAGTGTGTAGTCCAGTTTTTCACAGAATAATGTGGAGCTGCGAAAGGAGCAGCCCTCCCCCCCCATACTTTCTGTCTCTGTGTCTGTCTGACAGTCTGACTGCCATTTTTGGCAGTAATGCACTTTCTGACAACATCAGACCTGGACATGCCTCAGGAAAGGACAATTCCTCCTTGGGCCAAAGCCCCAGAGCCCCGTAGGTCTCAATTAATTATCTCAGGATCATGATTAACCACTCTAGAAAAATTCTCTGAGGTCAACCCATTGTGGAGCCCCATTTATCTGTATTATCTACTACAAACAAAAAAAATGAAGTCTGGCTCTGTCCTGAACATCACATAAAGTTTCTGTGTGTATCTAATTTCAATCTGTTTTTTGTCTGGATCAGTACTACTTTGTTTTTTCAAGGTTTTATATAATCAAACACTATCATTTATAAATACAGCTGCCTCCAAGGTTTTCAGCAGTTATCCCAGTTGTTTTGGAATTCCCCTGTATTTTGTGACATCCCTGTTGCTTGTAAGTGACTGCTGTTGTCCCTAATCTGATGAGGACACTCTGTGTGGACATCAAAGTGGCAACTCCAGCCCATCACATCAAAATTCCACCAGTATAATAATAATGTCAGATATACAGTAGGAATACAGAAGCAAAATGTAACACTATATGTATGGCTGGAAAGCAGCACTTAAAAGCTTGGGACTGGTGGGGGGAGGAGAGGGATTGTGAGCATGGTCTGGTGGCCTTTGTATCCCATCAGCCACTCCCTCGCCATCTGACCAGTAGGGATCAGCAAGAAAGTCAGGCATAGAGTACTGGTGGTAGTCATACAGACAGCCAGAGACTTGAAAGTTTTCTTTTTTTACCATAAAGGTTTTTCTCTCCGCAGGGTGGGAGGCAGCTATCAGCCAAGTCTTTGCTCTCTCCAGCTGGCATACACCTCTTCTGACCACCATATTACCCCAAGAATTACCCTCTGGAGCAGGGCTAGGATGAGGGCTGTTCCCCCCAGTACTTCATGTCCAGTGCCAGCAAACAGTCAGTGGCATGGTCCAGAGAGGAGCAAGCTCGACTTCATGACATCTGTCCAGCCACTTTTCCTGCTTTCTGTTCCCTCCCCATTGCTTGGGTACACATGCCAATGCATGCATGTGGAGGTGCACACACACCGCGGAGTCATGCAGCACCCACTTTTCTTGCCACTCCCAGTCCCATGCTACCACCAGACATCCACCTAGTGGCAGTCATGTGGCAGAGTTGACAGGCCTTTCTCCTCGAGGAGGACAGCAGTCCATTGAACATGCTATCCTCTCACCCCGACCTGCCCCAAGTAGCCTGAGATTGCTCCAGATCCTGGGTTGCTGGCATGGTGGAACGTAGCGCTACCGCCATGCCCCTGGGCCGGCCTCCCTACATGAAGATTTTCTGGAATTTTGCTTGGTTCCTGAATCCCACCCACCTCCCATTGATACTGGTTGGTGCCTCATCAGACCTTGAATGCATTCAGCAATGCCCTTGCAGACGAGGCAAACTCCAGAGCCTACTTCAGGAGTAGGTGTGTTCTGGCAGAACCCATTCTGCTTTCCATGGCTAGGAGTGCTGCCATGCAGCGGTTCCACCCCAGACCCCTTGGCTGCTGAACCCAGTTCCCGAGTCCACTCCCAAATTCGAGTCACCAGCGTGGAGGCACAACGTACAACCTGCTGGGCCACAGGGTAGTCCTTATTGTTTTATTTACTTATAATTATCATTTTGTCCCACAATTTGTTTCACAGTTCCACTCCACAGCGCCACCACTCCTCCTATCTTTATAAATATTGGTTCTCCTTCTGCTACTCATTTGACCTCCTTCTATATCCATCCCTGGTGCCTTCTCCTTCAGCTCCTAGTCCATACCTTACTGCAAAGTGTCTACAGGCACATCTGGGCTGGCAATATCGCATAGAGGATAGAATAATGAACTCTGAATGAGCTTATTACATCCAGCAGACCAGGGTTTGATTCCCACAAACTCTACCTGCATACTGTGTGACTCTGAGCAATTCATTTAACCACCCGAGTACTCCCGGGTCACCCCTGTAATAGGACCTTGTGGCTCTGTAGCCCTTTCCTGATTATCAAAAGAATAAAAGAAAATGTTTGCTTTCTTTGTTCTCTTCCCTACTCTGTGTTACAGTCTCTCTCTTCCCCCATCCATCTCTCTTCATCTATTACCTCTGTTCTCTCTTTCTTTCATATTTATTACTCCCCTTCCTGCAACAGTAGCTTGGGGCTCACAAAAAAACTATTAGTTTTAGATACCATTAGATATGTGTCACAGAGTAAGTGTTTTTCATAGCATGGACAGCTGCTTTAAGGAAGGCACATAGAAACCATGGGTCTGTCAGTCTGGACTACCAGAGAAAAGGAAAAAAAAAAGAAAAAGATGTTGTGATGCATAAATTGAAAAGTCTGGCCACTCCAGGAATTTCTTGATGCTGCATAATTTTGCACGACATCTGAGGCAACGGTGCCTTTGTTCTCTTTTCCTGTCAAACCCAATAAAGTGTGTTTCACATTAGCTTAATGTGTTTAACAACAAAAGCTGAATGGTGGTCATTCTGCATGAAGGAAGTGGAGGTATAGTCAGCTAGCCTGGTACAGCTTGGCAGATGGAGACAGAGGCAGATGGAGAAAGCTTCCAATAGTTACACCTGGGACTATCAAACTCCCCCCCCCCCGGGAACAACTGTTTAATTCCACTTCCTCAATCCCTGCTACATCTTATAGAATATAGCTTGATTTTATATAGTGCCTTTCCTGCATGCTATATTCCAAAGTGTTTTACAAGCAATGAGTACTATACTAGTAGTGCAGGGATTGCATATGCAGTATATACAGTATGCAACAGATATTAAACATGTTTATGCAGGGTTATGAGTACTTGTAGTTGTTTTATGTTCTACTTGTTTCCTATGCTCTGATCATTTCTTGTTATACACACTCCTGTAAATTCCTCTGTACCCCCCCCCCCCAGTTGCAACTGGAAGTGAGCTTTTCGGGGCTCTGCTTGCCAACCTGGTAAAATAAATTTGAAGATATAGAATGCCTTATGTTCAAATGTACCATTTATTTCCATGAGTGAGGGGGCGGGAGCATAACTCACAAGAGGTGACACCACTAGTGAGTTACGAAAGTCCCGCCCCTCTCCACGAATGGAAATGAACGGCACGTTTGAGTACAGGCAGTTATATGTTCTACGTATACAATGGTCTGTGTTAAAGAAAATGTATAAAAAGAGGAACACGCTGTTCCCCTTGAAAGCTGCAGGCTGGGCTGCAGGATGGATGCTTCATTGGAAAATGCGGTTTCCCCGCAATGTGATACAGATGGGCAACAGGTGGGAGAACTGCAGGGAGAGAATGAGCAGCTGTCCCTGCCTGGTTTTTGTCATCCCTTTAAACTTGATGGGGCTCTGAAGCACCCAGCATCAAAGTCAGTGGTGAGCTGGGGGCTGTGGGGGCAGTCGCCCTCCTGGGTGCCCAAGTGTGAGTAGTGGCACCCTGCTACCAACTTTATTCACCGTTTAGTGCCCATCATGGATCCCGTGATTGACTGAATGGCTCCCCCCTGGCTCCCAAACTTTCCTAAACCTGGCTCCACCACTGTCCAAAGTGCTTTGCGGGCTGGTCCTCTCCCACTAAAAGTGCTGTGCTCACCCAGATAAATAAAAGTACCTTTTTTGTAGCATCTGGTCCCAACAGTGAGTGTGTGGTGGTTGTTTCCCAGTGCATTTCTGTTTAAAAGCAAGCAGTTGGGAGTGAGTGAGTGGCAGCAGTGTGCCGACCATAGTAAAGAAGTGTGTGAAACTGGTTCAAATGTTAAAAACAGACAGCCAGTGAGCTAAACATTGTGTGAAGTTGTCACGTATTAAATAGCTAAATATCGGGACAATTTGTAAAAGCTGGACATAGTTTCTCAAATTCCCCCTCAAAATAGGGAAACAAGATGGCAGCAGGAGCGAAGGTTTGAATTCCTAAGCGAGGACTACTATTGGTTCTTAGTAGGAGGCTGATTCATCACTGGATTGGACAGAATGGGATGTCAATCAAAATGATTGGCAGCTACATTGTGTTATGACATAGGCACCTGAAAAATACATGGTGTTATTTGTCCATTAGATAACTGGTAAATAACATCATTTATTTTTCACTTGGGACTGAGCCTTGGGAAAATAATGGATATATTTAAACTGTGACATATCTATCTACATTGTATACACATGTTTAAATAACACCACACACTCTACTTTAAAATCTGTTTTTGAGTGAGAGAGTGTTGTTCAGGACACTGGGGATAACTCTGTCCTCTTCCATAGAGAATTTTTAACTTCCTCCTAGGCAACCACTAGAGAACAGACTGAGAGTCATCAGTCTGACATTTCATCTGAAGTGCACTACTTCTAGCAGTACACAAGCAGCACAGTAACAGGGGTGTCAGTTGTGGGAATTAGCCCAAATGCCTGGTGCAGGTCTTGAACCTGTGACCATCTGTTCTTCCTGGCCTCAAGATATAAGTCCAAATGGCCTGAGCCACTGACATTTGTTTGCTATAATGACATGGATTAATAAAACACAGCAACGTTCCGTTCCCTCCCCTTTTTTATTTCCAAAAGCTGGTGATTCCTATCAACAGAGCTATTAGAAATATAAACACTTTTTCTTGTAAAAAGAGAAATCTGAACAACAGCAAATGCTGTGCATCAGCTGCTTCATATATTTATGTTTTGTTGCCTAGAGACGTTCCATTTCCCTGTTGCAAGCTGGTCTCCGCTGTCTACCTTGTCCCCTTTTCAAAAAAAAAAATCATTTTGCTTACTTCACCTGAGAAACTTCGAAAAGTAAAACATTTGTAAGGCCAGACCCTCCTTTTTCCACCCAGAATCTGTTAGTCCACATTGCAAGTGTGATTCCTACAACCTAACCAAAAAATTTAAATAGCAAGTTGCTACTGAAACACTAGGCCAAGAACTGTCATATACACAACTGTTTAGCTTTTAATGTTGCCTAGTTTTTTTATTACTTTCTGCTGTTTTTGTTCAAGTGTTTCAGATAATGTTGTACTTGTCTATCTGTATCGTACATTTGAAAAAGTTCCTGATTATCCCCAAATGACTTCACAGTTGCTCCTTCTGCTGGTGATTCCCCTCCTAATGCACTCCAGCATCCTACTGCCCCTGCCCACTGCCTTTTCACAATGCCTTGCCACCTTCAGGTCATCAGATATGATAATCTCTACAGTAGGTCCCTTTCTTGTTTAGTGACCGTCAGCACCTTTTCTCCCATTTTATACACTGCCCCTGGGTTTCTGTGCCTTAGGTGCATGATTTTGCACTCTTTTGCATTAAAACCCAGCTGCCATATGGTCCCTCAATCACTCCTTGAGTTTCCTTGGGTCTCTACTCATTCTCCCTCTACTTCCTCTGGAGTGTCTACCCTATTGCAGGTCTTGGTGTCATATATATGCAAGCCCCCCACTCCCGCTGTCTAGGGGTATCCAGATTGTAAATTTGTAGGAGGGTGTGCAACAGAGCAGAAAACACAGTCCAAGAAAGTAAAGATGTTCATTACCTGGTTCTTGCTTGTTGCAAGATGGCTTTACATTGCTGGGGAGCAGGTACCACAAACTTCACTTCAGTGGACTAACTACAGGGGGAAATGTTCATTAACAGGCAAAACATGAACTGTTCTTATCAATTTAATTCAATGTCCACTCCAGAATCCAAAGTGCAAAACTGATTTAATATAAAACCAATAATTTGATAAACTACTCCATGGAGCGTTTTGGGGTACTCACACAATGGTGGGAACATTCTCACAGATACAGGGCATGTACAGAGCCTGACAATAAATGCTGCAGCTATCTCTTTTTCCAACAGATTGACCATGTTTTATGCAGAAATCCCCTTGAGCTGAAAGGCTGCCTTCCTGACAGCAGCATTGTTAAACTGATGGGCCAAAAAGGTGTCACATACAGATACCTGCTCTATTAGCAGCACTTCCACTTCATAGTCCTTCCTTTATTTCTTCCCAGCGTAGGCTCATACTTAATTGCTCTCTTAGTTACAATTCTACTCAGACTGAGGTAGCACTGAGACAGCACAAGACGTTTCTACTGTCCCAATCCCATTCTTCATTTGTCTTCTAAACTTGGGGTTACTTTACATATAGGGGGAACACTTTAAAGTTGAGCCATTCTTGCTTTCCTTTCACAGTGTTACTTATAGCAGAAAAAGTACTACTGAAAATCCTCCCGCCACCCAATCATTGATGTCACGTGCCTGAAATGTGGGCCTCTCCAGGCTGTTACATGAACCCTTGGCCTTTCCCAGTAGAGGTAGGCATTTTCTGCTCATGCAGCGATTCCAATTTCAGGATTGCTGTCACCTAGGGGACCCAGCTGCCGTGCCACATGGCGCACCCAGGCAGCTTACCACCCTGCCTGAGATCCCAACCAGCCACTCCCCGTGCATAACTCCTCATGCCTCCACAGGCTGCATAAGCCAGGAAGCCCCAACCACTGCAGCAGCTCCACAGACTAGGGAAAAACGAGTAATCTGCCACACTACACCCCCAATGATCCAGGCTGCCATCTCTGGACCACGCCCCAGGCCCTCTCTGCCATAGCAGGATCAGACACAGAAAAACCCACTGGCTCCTAGATTGCACTCTCCCATGGACAAGACATTTCTACCACAGGACCCCCATCAGTGCTTACCCACACCAAAGTGCCAGAGATCACTTGGCAGGCTCCAACTGTGTCTACTCTGGGCTCTGGCTCCCAAAACAGCACTGATGGATCCAAAACACAAGTGCTCCACTGAACCCCTGCTCTCTATGGCCTGACCCACTGCACAACCATCGCAGATCTTCGAGGGAGGAGGGCTGGGGTGGCAAGCGGTCCACCCCAGCCCCGCTGCGGCCCTCCAGTCAGTACTTGCAGACCAATCCTGACTCTTCCTCGTGGTCTTCCCCCTAAGGTGTATCCCCCTCCCCTCTATGTGCAAAAAAACACCTATCTCATACCTCTGGGCTCTGGGACCCCCTGCCGGCAGCAGGCAGTCCCAACACCCCAGACCTATCAGCTCCAATGCTTTTCCTACTTAACTACAGGAAGTTAACTAGTAAGTTCCCGAAGGGGTGCTTACATTTTCCCCACACACAAAACATTCCTCTCCTGGTGAACGCCTACCAGGCCGCACCACTGACCCCACAGAGTAGAGATATGGTCATCTCTCCCTCCCCCCAAGGGCAAGGGCATGAAACCGGTTACAACTCCAAGATGGTGGAATTCTCTTTACTATTAAAACAGTCTCTAATCTACTCTACACTAAATTACTCCCTTGAGGGCATTCTGGCAAACCACCACTGATTCCCATGTGTGGATTGCCAGGTACTGCAGCAGGGGTGTCCCTCCCCCAACTACCATTACATACTAACCCTGACTTACTAAACAAGCATTTGTCAATGTTGAATGTTGTCTCGTTGGCATTGGTAGTGCAGGAGTTAGAGATGCATAATAGGAATGGCAGTGAATTATTGAACTGACGCCAACCTCACCCCCACCCTGCAGAGACTGACAGGCATCGGGGTGTGCCTTTGGGTCATCAGCTATAACGTTCATGCCATTTCACCTCACCCTGCCCTGTAGACACTGAGAAGTGTCGTGGTGTGCTTTGGGGTCTTTGGGCCATATACTTACCCCATTCCATAATATGCTGAGATGGGTGGAGTATAGGAGAATGGGGTGAACTTTGTGACTGAACACTCCAAGGCACACCTCAATGCCTGTGACTGGCTGGAGGATGGGGGTTGGGGGTGGAATGGCATGAGCATTACAGCCGTTGATCCCAAGTCACACCCCTGATGCCTGTCAGTCTCTGCAGGGTGGGGTGTTACAGTTGGAAACCCTAACGCCATAGGCGTTTGTTGGTATTTTCACTCCAAATTTTCAACACAGGCTTTTTGTGACCCCACCTCATGAAGAGTGGCACTATTACTTTGTTAGCCGAAAGGTGATTTTGCACAGCCACTGTGCCATTTGGCACCACAGGTAAGAAAACACATGTTGGGCAGGATGTGAAAAATGACAACTGTATTGTTCATGAGGTGGTGGGGAAAAATGGCAACGTTGTAAATCTGGAGTGAAAATATGACAAATTGAAGTCAGGAGCATGCATAGAAACTGCGCAATGCACGTCCGGAACCCAGCTATTTTTGTTTTTTTTTAAACCACATTTTCAACATAGGCATTTTGGGACCTCCCCTCATGAACAGTGGCACTGTGATTTTGTTACTCTGTCCCAAAAGTTGATTTCCCATAGCGACCACATCATTGTGCGCCACAGGTGCGAAAACACATTTTGGGCAGGATGTGAAAAATGACAGCTACACTGTTCATAAGGAGGTGTGGAAAAATGCCAGTGTTGAAAATCTGCCATGAAAATATTGCAAATTTGCGAAGTTACTAGGGTGCGTAGAAACTGCACAATGCAAGCTTGTAACATAGTCATTTCATGGACTTTCATCACCAAATTTTCAACACAGGCATTTTAGGACCTCTGCTCATCAACAGTGTCACCATCATTTTTTCAAACTGTCCCAAAAACTGATTTCGCACAGCGACCGCGCTATTCAGCAATGGAGGTGCGAAAACACATTTTGGCCAGGATATGTAAAATGACAGCTGTACTGTTCATAAGGTGGTGTGGTTAAATGCCAATTTAGAAAATCTGGAGTGAAAATATTACAAATTCATGAAATTATGATCATGCTTGGAAACTGCGCAATGCATGTTCATAAAACAGCCATTTTTTGGATTTTTTCACTAAATTTGCAACATAGGCTTTTTGAGAGCCCCCTCATGAACAGTGGTACTGTCGTTTCATTAATCAGTCCCAAAAGGTGATTCTGCGCAGTGACCACAAAATCACCTTTCAGGACGGAATAATGCCACGGCAGTGGCTGAATTCATGAGGAGGGGTTCCAATAACCCTATGTTGAAAATTTGGTGCCAAATCCCAAAATGACCGAGATATGCACCAAAGTTGAAAAAACCCTATTTATGCCATTATACAGCTTACGGCATTTCTTCAGTTTGTGGTTGGCTTTGAACAGTGCAGGCGTGTTCCTGGTTCACTGAAGATCGTCCCATTGGACTCTGGAGTAAGTGTAGGGTGGGGGTGTGGAGACAGGGTGCGCAGAGGGTGGAGCGGCTTGGGGGTTGGGGGCAGGAGAGATTGCGAGGGACCGTTTTCTTTCTTTACAGGTTACAAAAAAAAAAAAGACAACGAGGGTTGGTTTTCTTTTTTTGCATGTGTTTTCTTTGGTACACTGGGGTGGGCTCCCAGTGTACCACCTGCATAATGGGGAGGGGAAACACAGCCAAAGGGGATTGGGCCCCCATCAGCACAGAAATGGGGGGTGCTCATGGTGCCAAGGAGGACTGGGCACACCCTCAGCTCACAGCATAAATCAGGTTTGGGGGCATTATGCCGATGGGGAGTGGGATCCCCCATCAGCAAACTGACTGGGCAGGGGGACTAAAGCCGATGGGGATTGGGCCCCTTCAGCAAGAAAAACTGTGTGGAGGTGGCGATGACACGGGGATTGGGAACCCCTCTGCACACAAGCGGAGTGGAAAGAGGGCATTATGCCAACAGTGAGTGGACTCCTGTCAGCAAAGTGGGTCGGAGCACTCTGTGCGGCGGAAGTCAGTGCCGCCACGTTTAGCAAACTGGTTCACCAGGAAAGGCAGGCCACTGCATGACGAGCTTGGCTGTCATTGCAGTGGACCATTTCTTTGATCTGATGGCCAGTTTACGTGTTGTCGGTGTCAGCAGCTGCAGCTGCCTTATTGGGGAATGAGGAACGCACCTACTGATGCGTGCCCTGCATTCACCCACAGTGACCATGCCTCCAAATCTGCTATTACTGCAACATGTTGGCTGGCGCACAAGTGTGAGCCAACACAAAAATGTTGCTGCTGCCAGGAACAGTTACAAAATATGTCTACCCCCATACTTTGCATAGCCATCACTGCTTATTAAAACAACCTAATAACAGTGCACTATTTTGTTTCCCATTTAAACCAAAGACAAACACATTGCTACTGCTAACACATAACAAGTTAGCAACAACATAGCAGTTTCAGGAGAATTAGCTGATCATTCACGCACTGACACATGCCCAGTTACCCAAGAGCTGGTCTGTGCTGTTGGGAGTCGGGGCAGGCAATTCCGGGCCGCATCAGTGGCGGGACAGGACGAGACCACATCGGTGGTCCGAAAAGGAGTTTGTCTGCGGAAGCAGGACCGGGCCGACCGGAGCTGCACTGGCAGCTGGGAAGTTGAGCAGAGGGCTGCCGGCCACTACGGAGCAAGGATCAGTGGGGCCAATCAGCACTAAGGGCACGAATTTTGACTGTGTAACTGGGCTATAAAGGCCATTAGCCCAGTTGCAATCAGAAGAGCTGGTCTTTGCCCCACACCACCCACCCCCGGCCCCGACCTCTATTAAATGGTCAGTGGGGGTGGAGCCTTGGAGAGGGGCAAGCTGTGAGTGGGTGTCCTGGACTGTTGCTGACTGGGGGAAAAGGGAGCTGTATGCTGTGCCTGCTTGGTCACCATTGACTACCTGCTACCTTGGAGAGGTGCAAGCTGAGAGAGGGTGATTTTGATTGTTGCTGACTGGGGGAAAAGGGAACTGTATGCTGTGCCTGCTTGGGCAGTCATTGACTACCTGCTACTGACAGCTATGGGACACGACAACTGTAAACTGATTAATACTATGCCTGTTGAACTGGTTACAGCTGATTGGGGAACAAGGGTCCTGTATGCTGGGTTGCATGGCCAACATTGTCTATTGTCTACTGCTATCAGAGGGGGGCACATTATAGCAGACTGTATAATTGTGTATGCTGACCACAGTTGTGGGAGTAGGCAAACTTTGGAAACTGTTTTTTGCTACTGATCTTCGTTGGGGTGGGCAAAATTTCTGAACTTTTTGAGAACTGGGGCTGGAAAACTGGCTGTTGTAGGGAAAGAGGGAGAAGTGTAGTAATCTGAGTTCTGCTGGGAGAGGGAACAAACAGCTAGTGTCCTTGTGTGCTACAGACTAAATTGATTCTGCAAGAGGGTTGTACTGCCCACACCAAAATGAGGCTGGATTTGGGGCTGGCCAGAGTGGGCATCTTAGGTAGGGTGATTGGGTGTACATGGTGCAGGGCAGCAATAATCTTAAACTGAGCATGGAGGTTCGGAGGGTGTCCAGTGTGTTTTCAACTGACAGGACTTAGGGAGGAGGTTGAGGGATCAGAAGAAAGCTGGAAGTCATGAGGGGGGAGGAAAGGAGTGGAAAGGGCCCCACGGGAGGAGGTGAGGGTACTACGGTATACCCCAGGGAACAGGTGAACATGGACCTTATGGGAACTCCGGAGGGGTAGGGCACAATACAAGCAACAGACGGAAAACACTTCATAGGAGGGTGGCCAATCAGAGCAAGCAAAGGAGGGAGGGGGGTAGAAGAAAGCAAGTCGGGCAAGCATCACTTAGTAATAGATACCATGCTGTACCCAGGAGAGGAGGTGGAAGAGGCTGGCAGGAGGGGGAACAGGCGGACAGAGAGGTTTGACCAGCAAGCCGGGGGAGATGGGGTGGGAGGTGGCCACATCCATAAGAGGGAGGGAGGAAGGAGGGACATGAGCCAAGGTTGGAGGGAGGAAAGGGGATGGAGGAGCACAGGGACGAGGCCAGGGGGGAGGGAGGAGAATTGCGGTCAGGCAGGCACTCGGGCTGGGGAAGTCAGCCAAGAAGGCGGGGTAGAAGGGGGTACTCTAGAAAGGCCAGAGTCAGGGTGAGAGAAATCAGATGAGGTGGGGGGGAGAGGGTAGGGAGAAATATGCCAGACAGGGTGGGGGAGACAAGACTGGAGGGGTGGAGGCAAGGAGGGAAGCAGTAGAAGGGTGTCTGGGTGGGGGACCTGTGGATTCTGGCCCAGAAAGAGAGCCCAGGGGAGATCTGGGGGGGCAATAAATGCTACCCAGAAGGTTGGGGGGGCAAGGAGTAAACTGGGAGCCACAGGCAGAAGAAAGAGCATGGTAGGGAACGCACAGACTAGTGATCCCCGGACTGAAGGGAGTGGGAGGAGTAAGCTGGGGTTTGATGAAAAAAGGAGGAGCCTGGAAGGGATAAAAAGGGTCAGTAAGTTGGGGGGGTGAAGATGATCCTGCTGGGAGACTCCATGACCAGAGACATCCAGTGGGAGGGGGTAGGGAAGGGAAAAAGCAGCCCAGTCAAGGCTAAATGTATCCCAGGCCTATCCGTTCACAAGACCAAATTCCAGCTATACTCATTAGCATTGGAATGCGAGGGATCCCCAGATTTCCTAGTACATTTTGGAAACTGGTCAGGGTCTGCCACTCTATAGGAAGTTCAGTCTCCTTCTCAGAAATTCTACCAGTACCTAGGGCATCCGGGGAGACCAAGCATAAACTTAGAGGGGTGAACCAGTGGCTCAGGGACTGGTGCAGGGCAGAAGGGTATGGGCTGGTGGGGGACTGGGGGACACATGGGAGGACAAGGGGTTATATGCCAGGGATAGGATACATCTCAACTTAGAGGGGAGGGAGATCTTGAAACTAAAATTTGCTGTATTCATAGTCGAGAAGTGGGGTTTAAACTTGTAAAGGGGGGAGGGATAAGTGAAGGAATGGAATCAGGAGGGCTGTTGGAGGTTCCAGATCTAGGGCACAAAAAGAGGGCAAGTGACTGCAATGTAAATAAAGCCAGAGCTGTGCAGGAAAGGGCGAATAGGGATTGCGCAGGCCCGAGACAATTGGATAGGGAAGGGGGGGTGAGGTGGAGGACGGTCCTGATCAATGCCAGGAGCATGGGCAACAAAATGCCCAAGCTCCAGGCGATGCTGGCTGAGGGATCAGTGGATGTGGTGGTGATTACTGAGACATGGGCCACCCAGAAGAATGATTGGGACCTAAACTTGGAGGGCTACACAACATTCAGGAGGGATAGAGAAGAGGGTAGAGGAGGGGTGTAGTGCTGATAGTCAAAAATGGCATAGTGGTTAGTGGAGTGGAGGAGGCTGATGGGGGAGTGCAAGTGATTTGGGTAACCCTGCAAATGAGGGGAGGCAAAAGACTGAAAATAGGGGTGGTGTACAGACCACCCACGATGGATGAGGCCCAGGAGGAAAAATTAGTTGAGAACATCAAGGGGCACTGTGACCGTGGAAAGGGTAGGGTGGTGGTCATGGGGGACCTAAATATGGCGAGGGCAGTCTGGGAGACTATGACATCAGCGGTGGCCAGGGAGCCGAGACTGATGGATGTGTTTCAAGATGCCTTCCTGGCCCAACAGGTGGGGGAACCTACTAGGAAGGGGAGGATACTGGATGTTGTCCTTGCAGACAGTGACCAGATAAGGGGTCTGGAGGTGTGTAGCCCGCTGGCAGGTGGAGACCATGCCACGGTCTGGTTTCTGCTGTGTCTGGGGGGGAGCATAACCGCTCTAATACAGTAGTGAACTTCAGGGGGGTGAACTTCGTGGGTATGGGCAGGATTCTAAGGGGGAGCTTGGACAAGATTAGGCCAGACATGGATGTTGGTAGCTTGTGGTAGACCATTAAGAAAGGGGTGCAGGAGGCTACTAGCTCATGTACAAGGGTAAGGCATAAAAATGGTAGAGCCAACAAGCCGTGCTGGTGGACCAGGGAGGTGCAAGAGGTGGTGAGGGACAAAAAGGCTGCGTATGCATGTTTTAAGTGCTCCAGGGGGACAAGGGAGAGAGGCGACTATGAGTTGACAGCAAAGAGGGTCACCAGAGTGGCGAGGGGAGCCAAGGCGAGGATGGAGCAAAACCTGGCTAGGGATATCCAGAGGGGTGGAAAGGAATTTTATAGATACATAGGGGAGAAGAGAAAAGGGAGAGCATGGATCTCCAGGATTAAGAGTGGGGAGGGATGGGCTCAGGAGGCGGAGGAGCAGGCAGAGGTGCTAAATGAGCACTTTGCCTTGATATTTATGGAAGGAGATGGGGATCCATTCAGCCGGAAGGGAAGGCGGGGGAGACAGCTGAACGAGAGGTCGGATGGAGTCAAGAGGACTGGAAGAGGCTGGGGCACCAGGTGAGCCAGGCCTAGAAAGGGATGGGTGTTTAGTTGAGGGTGTGGATTGGGAGGGAGAAATCACAGAGGACAGAGTGAGGAAGGCTCTTCGGACACTGAAAACTGATAAGGCACCGGGACGGATGGGCTGCATCCCGAGGGTTCTGAAGGGACTGTCGGACAAACTAGCAGCTCCATTGGCCGCACTTTTCAAAGCCTCTCTGCAGACAGAATGGGTGCCTCAAGACTGGAGGGTGGCTCATGTGGTGCCTGTCCACAAAGGGGGGTCTAGGGAGGAGATGGGAAATTACAGGCCTGTCAGCCTAATGTCTGTGGTAGGCAAACTAATGGAGGGCTTCATCAAAGAGAAGCTAGGGAGGCAACCGGAAAGGTTGGGGCACCTGGATGACAAACAGTATGGTTTTGTCCCGGGGAGATCGTGTCAGACCAACCTCATAGATTTTTATGACTGGGTGACGGGGACCTTGGACTGACAAATACTGGTGGACGTCCTATATCTGGATTTCAGTAAGGCGTTTGACTCAGTACTCCACATCGCATTATTGACAAAGCTGGGGGGGGATGGGGTTGGGAGGACAGTTACTTAGATGGGTAGAAAATTGGCTAACAGGGAGAACACAGAGGGTAGTGGTTGGTGAGATAGTCTCCTTCCCTAGGAAGGTCTTCAGTGAGGTTCCCCAAGGTTCGGTACTCGGGCCACTCCTGTTCAATGCCTATGTCTCTGACACAGGAAGGGGGGTTAGAACTAGGATGAGCCTCTTTGCGGATGACTCAAAACTGGGAGCACTGGCAGATGGGGACGAAGTGAGAGAGACAGTCCAAAGGGATCTGGATACCCTGGAGGGGTGGTCAAGAAGGTGGGGACTGATGTTTTATCCAGGGAAGTGTAGGATGCTGCATCTGGGGGTCAGAAACCCAGGTCATGTATACACCCTGGGGGTTCACTGCAAGCCACAACAAGTGAAAGGGACCAGGGGGTGGTGGTTGACACCAAAATGAATAACACTGAAAACTGCAGAAGATCTGCGGCAAAAGCAAACAGGATTCTGGGCTGCATAGCCCGGGAATTACATCCAGGAGGAGGGAGGTGATCCTCCCTCTGTATAATGCCTTGGTCAGGCTGCATGTTGAGTACTGCATGCAGTTCTGGAGACTTCAACTTAAGACGGACATAGCACTGCTGGAGAGGGTTCAGAGGAGGGCAACCAGGATGATTCAGGGCATGAGGAAAGGCTGGAAGTCCTTGGGCTGTACTCACTGGAGGAGAGGAGGGATGGGGGGACATGATAGGGGTCTTCAACTATGTGAAAGGGATTAACAGAGGCGGAGCCAATGAAATGTTCAGGCTAAAGAAAGGGGGCACAACCAGGGGGCATGAGTGAAAGCTGGGAGGGAAATTACAAGGGAGAATATAGAAGGTATTACTTCACCGAGAGAGGTGGTGGGGCCATGAGTGCACTGCCCGGGAGTCTAGTGGAGGAAGGCACAGTGGAGGGCTTCAAGAGGAGGTGGGACAGGTGCATGGGTATACTGAAGCTGAAGGTGACCCACTTGTGGGCTGGGGGTGGAAAGCAAGCGCCCAATAGGGGCTGGCTACCGAGCAGCCACAAAAGATCGTCAGGCCTAATCTGCTAGTTTTTAGTATGTTAGTGTGATATTACTCGCTCCCACTCATACTAACCATGCATTCCTTTCACCCAGCACTCAAGCCTAGCAATTGAATAGCGGGGCATAGTCCAGTCCAGCCACCTCTCTAGACACAGGTCTAAAACAAATCTCATTAAGCATCATCATTTTTTTTTCCAAAAACAAGAAAACATTTTCATCTTAACTGTAGCCAGGGAATGACATTAATTTTACTACTGGGAGGGGATCAATCCCCTAAAACACAAACATTTTTAAACAATAACACTAATAGAGGATGATCTCACCCAGCATCCAGCGGTGGGAGTCCATAGCATTAGTTCCACCAAGAGGGAGCCAAGACCAACTTGTCATAATGGGGGGTACAGTTAGGGGCACATCATCATCTCTGGGAGACAGCACAGCCTAGTAAAATTTAGGGCCTGGCTTGGTGATATCTTTACCAGAAAAATCCAAGGATATAATGCAGTACTTGGCCCGGCTCCCATCTTCATCTTGCACCAGGGAAAAAGTCTTGAAGAGGGTAATTCCATTCCATATTTGGAAGTCACACATCCTCTTCACCTGTTGAATAGCCTGTTGTCTCACTGGCACTGTGATATCAGAGCTCACATTCATATAAACCATGATCTGATCCAGGGCCCCCTGAAACATTCAGGTTTCCCAGTTCTCCTCTATAATTTCCCAGATCCTTTCCATCAGCTAGGGGTACTCGGTGCCAGGGTACTCCTTCTCAATGCACTCCATCACCCACTTCTCAGCATCAGACCACTCTAGAATACTGGACAGGTTGATTCCTGCAGTGGTACCTTTCTACAGCCAACTAGCAGTAGTATAGCAGGCCACTACCGGGTCCAAAGGATTTAAGGCCTCCATTCTCCTCCAACTAGTCTTGCACAGTTCAGATAGATGAAATGGGACCACTGACAAGCCAGATGGTGGAAGATGGTACAGTTTAGGGATGTCCGCCTCAATACAGTGGTCAACAAACTTCCACGACACGAGGGTGGTTCCTGGGGTGGAACACCCAGCTCCTTCTGCTGTGCCAGAGGTGTACACTATCATAGACTCCTCCACTTCCCCATACGGAGGACCCTGAGTGAGGTAGGAAGCACTGCTGCCTCCAGATCAGACACCTGTGAATCCATCGCCGAGAAGGGGCTACCAGGGCACCCTGACCCTGTACTTGTAAAGGTCTGACCCCCTGCAAGGCCTCTCCTGCTGCCACTTGGAGGGGTGGAATTAGGGAGAAAAGAAGGGCTGTGCAGTTGACTAGTGCCCTTCACCATCAGCTTAGAATGAACCTTCCCCAGAGCCTGCTCCAGGTCCTCCCAAATATCGGCACTACAGAGGGATTTCTCACTACCCACAAGAGTGGGGGCTCTGTGAATCCCCCGTCCCTCTACGCAGGGCAACAGGGAGGCACTGGGATATGGTACAGCTCCATTTGAACACCCTATACATACAGGAACTGGATCAGTCTCTTCTCAGTAGTCTGGCACACTACACAGTAGTCCAGGGTAGTGCTCCTTTCTATCATGTCCCATGTCCAAGCCAGCTGGGACACCAGCACAGTCACTCTTTAGTTAGCTGAAAACCCCACCATGACCTAAAGATTGTCTTTTGGTGACACACACACACTCAGAAGGTACTCTTTTTGACTGGCTCCTCACAATGGCTCTGATTCTGCTGGGAGAGTTATGTGCCTATACCCCCAAACCTGCCACTGGCCAATCAGCAAAGCATTTGCATACTTGTAGCTTTTCTAGTCTCCTATAAGCCCATGTGCAGACACTCTGATAGTGCAAAAACTGCGTCTGCTCAATGGTGCCACTACTTCCCCAAATGTTTGAAGACAGGTCCCAAAGTCCAGCTAGGTTCTTGCAGCTTCCCACTAACATCCAGGCATAAGGTTTTAGTTTATTTTCATCCTACCCATACACTTTATTCAGATCCCAGATGAGCCCCCACATTGCAAGCCCCCCACTCCCACTGTCTAGCAGTAGCAAGATGGTAAATTTGTAGGAGGGGGTGTTATACAGCCGAAAACACAGTCCAAGAAAATAAAGATTCTCATTACCTGGTTCTTTCTTGTTGCGAGATGGCTTCGCATTGCTGAGGAGCAGGTACCTCAAACTTCACTTCAGTGGACTAACTGCAGGGGGCAATGTTCGTTGACAGGCAAAACATGAACAGTTGTTATCAATTAAATTCAATGTCCACTCTGGAATTAAAAGTGCAAAATTGATTTACTATAAATGAATAAGACCTATCAGCTCCAACACTTTTCCTACCTAACTACGGGAAGTTAACTAGTAAGCTCCCGAAGGGGTGCTTACTGTACATGCAAATAAGCATACCTTCCCTTCCAGCTCTTCTGTAGTGTCACATAAAGACATTGAACAGGACTGTTTCCAGTACTGAGCCCAGGGGTACCCTGTTGGTCACTTTCCCTTCATTAGAGTGAGTGCCATTTACCGTCACCCTCTATTTACTATCCATCAACCTGTTCCATACCCATTTTGCCACCTTGGGTCCCACCCACAAACTGCTGATTTCCTTATTAGCCATCTATGAGGTATGGTTTCAAAGGCCTTACTGAAGTTTAAGTAGGCCACGTCCATCATCCCACCCTGATCTATTTCCCTGGTCACCCAGGTGAAGAAATTGATCAGGTTCATCTGACATTGCCTCCCCCCCCCCACACTGTGAATCCATGCTGCCCTCAGTCTTGTAACCTGCTGGATTCAAGATATACCACTAGCCTTTCCTTTAGAGGAGCCTCCATTAACTTTCCCACTATTGATGTTAGACTGACCGGACTATACTTGCCAGCCTCCTCCTTGCTGCCTCTTTAATAAAGTGGGACTATATCTGCCCTCCTCCAGTCATTTGGAACTACTTCTGTTTCCAGTGAGTTGTAGAACAGGGCAGTCAGAGGCGCAGCCAGTAGCTCTCTGAACTTGCTGGTCCAACCCCATATTCTTATCCACTTTCAGATTCATAGGTCCTCTCGTTACTCTTTTTTTTTTTCTCTCCATTAATTGTCTATCTTCTGAGCTGCCCCAGCTTCCCCCTTCCTACCAACCCCCCCAGCCCTGTCACCCGGCTTCTCTGGGACTTTCCTCCCCACCATCATCCTCTTCCACAGGACTATGGGGGATGCCCAGTTACCGCTGTTGGTCCTGCAAGGGGTCAGTCGGTATCCTGCAGCCAGGGATTTTTCCACTAGTTTTCTCCCTGGGTCCAAGGCCATGCAATGAGTGTGATTTGCTAGCTCTGCCTCCACAGAGACACCCCCGGTGCCCTGTATATGGGTACAGTTCCCACTTCTGGTGCAGTCCAACAGTAAGCCACACCAACACCTCTCCCAGAGGGAAGAGAGTGGTCCTACAGATGCTCAATCATTCCTCTCCCGGCCAGCCCCTGAAAGACCCAAGTCCATTTCTGAACCCGGGTCACTGGCAAGACAGGAGGTGAGGTTCACAGTGCCTCAGTCCTCCACACCATTGGGCTGGCCCTCTCAGCACTCTTTATTTAGGTGAATGAACTTGTGTCTACCTGCCTCCCCCTAGTATCCCTGCTGCTTCTGTGTGGTCTGTCCTGCTCACACTCCACTGTGAAGACTAAGAAAAAATATCTGTTCAGGATATCTGTTTGTAACCCCCCTGCAAATGGGGGTTCCCAAAAGACTTCCAGGAGCTTGCTTGAATGCTCCAAGCCTGAATGGTGTTTGGCATTTAAGCCATTTATCAGTGAGTGTTTTTAGAGCCTCTGGTACTGTCTCTTTAAGAGCTGTCTGCTTGCAGACATAATTAGTTTGTATGGGGACTGTGTGCTTCTCTGAGTACCACTTGAGCTGCTGCCAATTCACTTCATTTTGCAGTCACTAGGAGTGCAAAGGGAACCTATCTGAAAGATGTAACTGTTTGCCAGAAATTATTTAGAGTAATAATGAAATTACAGTTTGTCTAACCTGCTTTCTTTGCAGTCAGAACTGTGTCTGCTAGTTCCCCATTCTAGTTTGAACTGCTGAACTGGACCAATCAGTGTGGGGTAAGCTAGCTCTAAAATGGTGCCTTGGACGAATCAGAACTTGGACTCATAATCTGAGCCAGCCACAAGAGGATTGTATGGGCAGTGACTCTGGGAGATGTAGTTTAGACTTCAGTGCCTTTTGGACCAACAGCAGCAGTCTATTGTGAGTGACAGCCAATCCATCAAGAACTGGGAGGAACTCAAAGGAAGTGCCCAGTTTTGTCGGTTGGAGCTTCAGTTGAGCTTTGGCAGTGAAGAAGAAGGAGCCCTGTGCTTTTCAGTGTGCAGTTTTAGTCAAAAACGTGTGTAAGGCCCAGAGTTCCGGTCTGCAGCTTGTGTAACAGCTTGTTAGGACTGAATCGGTCCTGTGAAAAGAATCAAAGGATCTCTGAAGAGTAGAAACCAGGCTCACCCTGTAGAAGACTGGAAGAATTGCTGAAAATTGCACTCGGTCTGTCAGGAACTGAATCTGCTGTGTGTTCTCCCGGTATTGTGCAGTAATTGCGATCGGATACAGATGCAGCCTGCCTGGTATAGTACTTTCTTTTATATGGATGTGTGAAGAGGTTTGTGTACCTCAAGTGAGCCCTGCTGACATTGAAGGACCCTATCTTATTTGGAGCGTGAGTACTAATTCAGGGTTGCTCCTGTTGAATTGCCACATTAAATCCAAATGGAATTACTGTACTGCTTGACTGTTTAATTCTCCTTTTCTCTCAGTGTGAAAGGGCCCTACCAGCTGCCACGGTTTGGACTAGCCACTAGGGCTTGGGTACCCAGGGACAGTAACTGATAGGGATAGGCCTCTGCACAGAGCCATAGGTAGATTATTAGAGTGACAAGCTAATTAACCTGATTTCCTGTCCTTGTTATATCCCTAACAAATCAGAGCTGCTTGTTTCAGGCAAAGTTATACTGCCTGAGGTATTTGTCTATGTTAAAGTACTGTACTGTGATTGTTGCACTGTATCTCATTTCACAGGAGGTCCCAGTGCCGAACCAGACCTGGGGGTAAGTGTATACTGTGAAGGTAATTCTGATATATTATGTGGGCCACTAGTGGGAAGAAAGGGGGTTGCAGTGTCCCAGAGGGCTGTGACCAAGTTAGTTTAACTATTGCAAACCCTGACCTCTGGGTGGAGGCACCCGCCATTGGATCCAGGCCCCTCAACCTGTTAGTGGCAAATCAGGCAGGGGTAGTAGCCCCTGGGATAGCGCCATCTAGGGGTTACATGTTTTTTCCTGATTCTCCTCTTCATAGTCTCCCCCTGCCCTTCTTAACCTTGCATTCCCTCCCCTTGTCTTTCTCTTTTCGCTTGTGTATCAAAAAAAGGTCTTGCTACATTTAGTTACCCTTTTAGCTATCTTTTCCTCTGTTTGTACTTTTGTGCCCCCTCACTGCCTACCCTGCTTTCTTTTGTTTTTCCTGGTTCACCTCCCTGTCCTCATTCCTCTGTGTCTCCTTCTACCTCCTGAATGGCAACCTTTTAGCCTTTACCTTCTCAGCCAATTCCCTTGAGAACCATAATGGTCTCTTTTCCTCCTGTTTATGTCAACTTCTTTTGCAAAGAGGTTTGTTGCCTAAACTATGCCATCCCTTAATTTTGCCCACTTTTCCTCTGCCCCACTCAAACAGTCCCCACATGCTATGTTGTCTCTGAGGCATTCACACATTTTTATGTTTGCTTGTGCGCATGCACAAGAAACATTTCATCACAGCTTAGGAGAGAAGCGGGGTTTTGGAAGTGCGGCACTGTGGAGGCCAATGGCCCCAGTGCCTTTTGAGGCTGGACCAGCTTTCCCCAATGCAGTGGCATGCTGCTGCTGACACTAGTTCAGCCAGTGTGCCACCACCTTGAAACGAATCCACCACTGCAATGAGGGAGTGACCCGTCATTGCAGAGCGGTCCCTTGCCGTCCTGGACCCAGTTCATTTGCCAATGGAGGAACCCATCTCCCTGTCAGCATACTGTAATCCCCAACCCCATTTATTGTGTGCCAAGGGGGTGCCCAATCCTTCTCTGCATCATGTGCCCCCATCAGTCTTTCTTGCTCGACGGGGACCCAGTCCCCATTGGCTTCAGCCCCCTTCCCAGTTCACCATCAAGGGGAGCCCACTCCCCGCCGGCATAATGTCTCCCAATTTGTTGTGTGCTGATGGAGGTGCCCAATCCCTGTTGGCTACAGCCCCCAAAACCACCCTAGGTGGCACACTGGGAGCCCACCTCAGCATGCTAAATGTCCCTGTAAAATAAAAAGTCCGCAATGTTGTTTTTTCAAACCTGTAAAACAGAAAATGGTCCCACGTTGAGTTTGGCCCCTCCCCAACCCGCGCCACCTCTGTGCACCCTGCCTCCCCACCCCTCCTCACTCCATTCTTACCTCTGGAGGCCAGCGCGACGATCTTCGATGGACCGGGAACACATCTGCACCCTTCAAAGCCAACCGCAAACTGAAGAAATGCCGGTAAGCTGTATAATGGCATAAATAGGATATTTTCAACTTTGGTGCATATCTTTGGCATTTTTGGGGAATTTTGACAACACATTTTCAATATGGGATTATTGGGACCCCTCCTCATGAATTCAGCCACTGCCATGGCGTTATTCGGTCCCGAAAGGTGATTTCATGGTCATTGCCTGGAATCACCTTTTGGGACTGGTAACAAAACAGCAGTGCCATTTTTCATAAGGTGGGATCTCAAAAAGCTTATGTTGCAAATTTGGTGGAAAAAATCAAAAAAATGACTGTTTTACCAACGTGCATTGCGCAGTTTCCACGCATGCTTGTACCTTCTTGAATCTGTAATATTTTCACTCCAGATGTTCAACATTGGCATTTTCTCACACCTCCTTATGAACAGTACAGCTGTCATTTTTCACATCCTGACCGAAATGTTTTTTCGCACTTCCAGCTCAGAATAGCGCATTCACTGTGGGAAATCAGTGTTTTGGACACATTAAGAAAATCACAGTGGAACTGTTCATGAGCAGAGGTCCTAAAATGCCTATGTTGAAAATTTGGTGATGAAAGTCCATAAAATGACTGTGTTATGAGCAAGTGTTTTGCAGTTTCCACGCATGCTCATAGCTTCACGAATTTGTAATATTTTCACTCCAGAGTTTCAACATTGGCATTTTTCCATACCTCCTTATGAACAGTACAGCTGTCATTTTTCACATCCTGACCGAAATGTTTTTACGCACTTCCAGCGCAGAATAGCGCATTCACTGTGGGAAATCAGTGTTCGGGACACATTAAGAAAATTATAGTGACACTGTTCATGAGCAGAGGACCTAAAATGTCTATGTTAAAAATTTGGTGACAAAAGTCCATAAAATGACTGTGTTACAAGCGTGTGTTGCGCAGTTTCCACATATGCTCGAGAGTGTACAAATTTGTGATATTTTCACTCCAGATTTTCAACATTGACATTTTGCCATACCTCCTTATGAACAGTATAGCTGTCATTTTTCATTTTTTGCCCAAAATATGCATTTGCACATCTGGCGCACAATGGCATGGTTGCTGTGGGAAATTAATGTTTTGGACAGATTAAGAAAATCATAGTGACAGTGTTCATGAGCAGAGGTCACAAAATGCCTATATTAAAAATCTGGTGAAATAATTCCACTAAATGACTGCTACAAGCATGTATTGCACAGTTTCCATGTACTCTCAGAACTTCGATCATTTTTAATATTTTCACTACAGATTTTCAACATTGCCATCTCTTCACACCTCCCTATGGATGGTACAGCTGTCATTCTTCACATCCTGCCTGATCTGTGTTTTTGCACATCTGGCACAGAATGGCATAGTCGCTGTGGGAACTCAAAGTTCTGGACACATTAACAAAATCACAGTGCTACTGTTCATGAGAAGAGGTCCCAAATGCTTTCATGAGGTGGGGTCACAAAAAGGCCATGTTGAAAATTTGTAGTGCAAATACCAACACACGCCCGGGGCATTATGGTTTCTAACCATAATGTCACACCCTGTACAGACCGACAGGCATCAGAGGTGTGACTTTGGATCACTGGCTGTAATGCTCAGGCCATCCCACCCCCACCCTGCAGCCAGTGACAGGCATTGAGGTGTGCTTTGCACTCTTCAGCCCCAGACTTCACCCCATTCTCCTGTACTACACCCATTTCAGCGTATGTTCTTATGAAATGGGGTGACTGTGAAGCCAAACACCCCAAGGCACACCTCAGCACTTGTCGGTGTCTACAGGATAATGTGAGGTGAAATGCCGAGAGCATTATGGGCAACGACCCACAGGCACACCCCAATGCCTGTCCATCTCTGCAGGGTGGAGCTGGGATTGGCGTGAGTTCAATACTTCACTGCCACTTCTATTCTGCATCTGTCTAACTCCTGCATGTCCAAATGCTAATATCAGCAAGCACACATTTGGCATTGACAAATGCTTGTTTTTAAAAGCTATGCTGCTGAAGTTCAGGACCTTCATCCTTGTGTAGTTTGTCCCTGATGTCCTTATGTTAAACCACACTGTGCAGCGGTTGCTGGTCCCCAGGTAGCATCCCACCTTGACGTCTGCAACACTGTCCCTGCTTGTGAGCACCAGGTCCAGTATTGTGCCGTCTTGAGTGGGCTCTTTGATTAGTTGCCTGACAAACACCAGAACAGAACAGATGGATTGCACACAAAATACCAATAAGATACATAGATACATAGACAGTGTCGGCAGATAAGGGCCTATGGCCCACCTAGTCTGCCCATTTGAGCTTGTAAGTTCAGTTTGTTTTCCTAGAAGTCTGTTTCCCCTTACCCCTGCCCTCTAGAATTCCTTTATGTCTATCCCATGCATTCTTAAATCCCGTGATTGTTTCAGCCCCCCCCCACTTCCTCTGGCAGGGTGTTCCACTTGTCCACCACCTGTTCTGTGAAGAAATTCTTTCTCATGTCTCCTCTGAATCGTCCTCCCTCCAACTTCATCCCATGCCCTCTAGTCCTGAAACATCTTTTTCACTTAAAAATAGTGTTTTCCTGCACCCTGTTCCTCCCTGTAAGATACTTGTATGTCTCTATCATATCCCCTCTCTCCCTCCTCTCCTCCAGGGAGTACATGTTCAGTTCCTTCAACCTGTCTTCATAGGACTTGTGATGCAACCCATGCACCATCTTTGTTGCCCTCCTCTGAACCTTCTCTACCTGTCTATGTCCTTACGTGGTATGGTCTCCAGAACTGTACACTGTACTCAGGTGGGGCCTCACTAGTGTCTTGTATAGCGGAATTATGACCTCCCTTTCCTGCTGGTGATGCCCTGCCTATACATCCCAGCATCCTATTTGCTTTACCTGATGCCTTGTCACTGTTTCCCTACCTTGAGGTCATCAGAGATGACAACCCAAGATCCCTTTCCTGCTTGGTGCATGCTATATCCTCATCCCCCAACTGATATATTGTGCCAGGGTTTTTGTCCCTATGCATTATCTTGCACTTCTTGCATTGAATTTCAACTGCCAAACCCTTGACCATTCTTCAAGTTTCTGCAGGTCCCTTCTCATTCTGTCTACACCCTCTGGTATGTCTACTCTGTTACAGAGCTTTGTGTCATCAGCAGAACAGTGAAATTCTGCCTTCTAGATCCTGTGCAATGTCACTGATGAAGATGTTAGAATAGGACGGTCCCAGCACTGATCCCTGTGGTACCCCACTGGTTACTCTTCCTTCTGTGGGTGACAGCCATTTACCACCACCCTCTGTGTCCTGCCACCCAGCCAGTTACCTACCCACCACACTACTGTCCTGCCCACACCCATATTCCCCAGTTTGTGTAATAGTCTTCTATGTGGCACAGTGTCAAGGCCTTGCTGAAGTCCAGATAGGCCATGTCCTGCCTCCCTGATCCACCTCCTAGTCACCCAGTCAAAAATTCAATGAGGTTGGTCTGAGCGACCTCCCCTGGTGAAACCATGCTGCTTTGGGTCCTGTAGTCCATTGACAACCAGATGTTCCACCAATCTCTCCTTCAGTAGTGCTTCCATGATCTTTCCCACTACCGGTGTGAGGCTGACTGGTCTGGAGTTCCCTGCTTCCTCTTTGTTCCCACTTTTGTATAAGGGACTACATCTGCTGTCCTCCAGTCTTTGGGTACCTCCTGTTTCCAGTGATTGGCTGAACAGGATAGCAGAGGTTCAGCCACCACTCTCTTAGTTCTTTAAGGACCCTAGGGTGCACCCCATCTGGCCCCATTGCTTTATCAGCTCTTATTACTTCCAGTTCCTTCAGGACCCTTTCTCGTGTAAAGGGACTTGTGTCCATTTCTGCACCATTCTCACCCCTTGTACTCCCTTCAGACCCATTACCCCCCTCTTCCTTAGTAAAGACTGAGCAGAAATACCTGTTCAATATGTCATCTTTATTGTTGTCATCCTCCACGCGGCTCCCATCCTCCCCCTTCAGTCTCACTATCCCTCCCTTTGTCTTTCTTTTTTCACTTATGTACCTGTAAAAGGTTTTGTCCCCTTTACCCACTGATTTTGCAATGTGTTCTTCTGTCTGAGCTTTGGCTTCCCTTACTGACTTCCCTGCCTCCTTTGTTTCTCCTGGTACTTCTCCCTATCCCTTCTGCCTGTGTCTTTTTGTATTGCCTGAATGCAATCTTTTGGCTTTCACTTTCTTTGCTACCTCTTTGGAAAACCATAATGGTCTCCTCTTCCTTTTCCTCTTGCTAACCTGCTAATGCATAATTCTGTTGTTCTTATAATCCCCATTTTAAATACTGACCACTGTTCCTCAACCCCTGATTCCTGTCCCATTCCCCTTAATGCCTCTTTCAAGTATCTCCCCATTTTCCCAAAGTCTGCCCCCCTAAAATCCAGGATACGTGTTTTTGTGTGGTTTGGTTCTGCCCTTTCTGTGATTTCAAACCACAATGACTGGTGGTCACTGTACCCAGGTGCTCCCCACTGTTACCCCCATCACACTGTCCCTGTTTGTGAGCACAAGGTCCAGTATTGCCTTCTGCCGAGTTGGTTCCATGACCAGTTGCTTGAGGAAGGCACCCAGAGAGTCCAGGATAAATCTGCTCTAGTTGATGCTGCTGCTGGGATGCTCAGTCCACGTCTGGTATATTGAAGTCTCCAACCAGTACTACCTCACACCTTGTCTGCCATCCTTTGGATGGCTAGCATCAACTCCTATCTGTTTCTTCCTCCTGGGCTGGTGGTCTATAGACCACACCTGTCGGATAGCTGGCCCCATTTTCCTTTCCAGCTTAACCCACAGTATCTCCCCCATTTTGTTCCTCCTGGATCTGTGTGGCCCTTATGTCATTTTCACATACAGTGCCACTCCTCCTCCTTCCTGCCTGCTCTGTCTCTTCTGAATATGTTGTAGCCAGGTATGGCCATCTCCCAGTCATGGTTATCATTACACCAGGTTTCAGTGATGCCACAAATGTCCAGGTCTGACTGTACCATGACAGCCTCCAGATCTTCCATCTTGTTGCTAAGGCTCTGGCATTTGCACACATGGCTTTCCATGATTTGATCTCCTAGACTGATTCACTGTTCTACTCAGCCCCTTCCTTGGTTGTCATTTATCCTGGTTCTCCTTGCTGTTTGCCCTTCTACTGAATTTTGCCCCTTCTGCTTATCCACTTTTGGACACTAATCTCCATCTTTTGCACACTGCTTTGCAGAGATAGCCACTCTCTGGTTCACTGGTTCCACTACTAGCTGTGGGGGTGAGCAAGTAGGTACCGTCCTTGCTGGCCTGCCACCCCCTTTGCTAGTTTAAATAGCTATCAATGTAGCATTTAAACTTATCATTGAGTCTTGGATTCCCCTCCAGGATGGATGCAGGCCGTCAGGCTTGAACAAACCTCCATCCCTCCAGGTGGGTCCCCAGTCACCAATAAATCCAAACCCTTCCTCCACAGCACCAGTTCTTCAACCATGAGTTAAAGTTCCTGTGCATGCACTCCTCATGCTCTCCCTTGCCTCTCACAGGTAGTACTTCTGAGAAAGTGACAGAAGTAGCTACTTGCTTGAGACCCTCCCCAGTTTCCTAAACACCTCCTGAACTTCCTTTGGCTCCCCATTTGCCAAGTCATTAGTACCTAGGTGGACAATGACATCCAGCTCACCCTCCGTCTTGCCTTCCCAGTGATCCCCAGTATCTTCCTTCCATCCCTCCATGCCGTGGCACCTGGTAGGCACCTCACCTCCTGTCCTCCCCTCCTGTGTTCCTAGCTGGATCCCTCTTACGATGGAGTCCCCCACCAGGATTCCTTCCTCCTCCTCTGGGGTCCACTGCTTTCCCTCTAAGGTCACCTCCTTGCCTAACCTCCATCCTTTCCTTCCACTCCCTGGGTACCTCTATTTGGTTCTCCTCATTTCCAGTGTGGCATATGAGTTCTTGAGAGGAATAGGATCTGGGATGTGCCTCTGCCTGACTGCTCTAACCTCCCCTGAGCCCACTGTCATCCAAGTGCTCCTCGTTCTCGGCATCCTTTGAGGCAGCTGCATTGGACTGGGTGGTCCCTGGATAGGGGTGATGGTACTCCTGACCCAGTTTACTTCTGCTCTGAGTCTGGCTACCTCATCCCACGATCCAGAAGATGCATGCAGATAGGGCAGCACCTCCAGTGTCCAGAAGGTCTGCCTGAATATGGCTGCCCTACAGCCACTGCATTGCACCACCCCCACATTATACTGCAATCCACTACTTCTCTGCTACTGAAGCTCTCTTAGTTCTCTTTTATTTATTTACAGTACCAAAAATCCTGTAACTGATCGTCAGATATGTATTTTTTTTAAGGAAAAAGAAACCAATAAATAAATAAATGAGTCAAAACACTTGTTGTGCTGAGGTGGTCTTCTTCCCCTTATGCCTCCTACTTCACACCTCTTCTACTACTCGATGTGTTTAGCTCCTGTCAATCAGATTTATCAGGGCATATAATTAAGAGTTGGGGAAGGGTGGGGTGAAAATTTGCAGCAATTAAAGACAGCACAGAATTACACCACCACTATGTTTTAAATTTTCAACAGCCCAAAAACAATTATAAGTAAAGACAACACAGAAAGAAAGTATAGTGTCACTACAAGCCTACAATCTAAGTTTAAAAGAAAAATACCAATTACCAGTTACTCTAAAGCACTGAATTGAATATGTTTCCTTCCTTCACCTTCTGGCTTCTTCTAAATAGCGAACACTTTGATATCATTGATATCATTTATCTCAGGCTACTTTCCTGTCTGTCAGTAACTTCTGCACTCCCAGTCTGGACTGCACTTTCATGCCTGATATTCTATTTTGTTTATTTTGTTCATTTCAGAATTTGGAAAAATACCTTGTCTACTTGGAGTCCATAATTACCCCCAGAGATCTTTTAGGCAGCCAGGACCTGAACCATGCAGAGTCTTGTAAGTCAACAAGTAAATGCACCATAGAACTGGCAACCAGGGTAGACCACACAGAACCAGTGTGATATGCTGGAACTGGGGGGTACCAGCAACTAGATGAGCTACTGCATTCAGCACCAGCTGCAGGTGACATACCAGCCTCATGGATAACCCTAGGTATAGCACATTGCAGTAAACCAGTCTAGATGTGACTAAGGCATGCACTAGGGCCAACAGATTAGTAGGCACAAGAAAGCACTTGATCCAGGTGATGTTTCTAAGATGGAAAAAGCCACTGTGGACTACAGTTGATCCCTGAGGTTCTAATGTCAACTTGGAGTCCAAGCATAACTACCAGATTCCTAACCCTATCCACGGCTCCAAGTATGATGCCATTCAATAATGGTAAGGCAGCATCTCCACCATTCATTGCTGACCCACAACAACCTTGTTCCCCCAGCAACACCTCTATCTTAGAAGGGTTGAGTCTAAGCCAGCTGGTGGTCATCCTGCCCTGAGACTGCAACATCCCTGTCAGAAGCACAAGACACATATAACTGGGTATCATCTACATAGTGCTGAAAGCCCAAAATATTGCATCTCATAATCTCCACAAATGGCAGAGCATGTAGATGGTGAACAACAGAGAGGCAAGGCTAAAACCCTGTGCCACACCACAGCACAGCGCAGCACTACTTGAAAGATATAACAACTCAGAGCCACCGGCTGCACCCTGCTGGACATGTGTGACTTAGACCACTGAAGCACCATTTCCATAAGTCCTACATAGTGTCTCAGTCCTGCCAACTGTACCCCGTGGTCCACCTTGTCAAGCACCGGAATGGTCAAGCAGAACTTGAATGGAACACAGTCTGCCATCCCTCACCAGGAGGAGATCATGATGCGCATTGCCCAGGGCAGTCTCAGTACTGTAGTAAGGTCTGAAAC
Organism: Neoceratodus forsteri; assembly: GCA_016271365.2. Lineage (NCBI taxonomy): Eukaryota > Metazoa > Chordata > Ceratodontiformes > Ceratodontidae > Neoceratodus > Neoceratodus forsteri. The sequence continues at coordinate 1,401,772,673 of CM028132.1, forward strand.
CAGACTGGAGAAACATGGAAACATAGACTATGATGGTAAAGAAAGACCAGATGTCCATTCAGTTTGCCTACATTCCCTATAATCCCTGGAACCTTCCATGGAACCTATTGTTCCTCCAGGGTACTAATCTTCCCTGTCCTATTCCCATTCTCCTCCCTGGTCCATTATTCCCTTCATTCTATCCCATGCCTGCTTATATCCCCAGACTGTGTTTGCACCCACCAACTCAGCTGACAGACTGTTTCAAGGTTCCACCACCCTTTCTGTAAAGAAGTACTTCCTCGTGTCCCTCCTGAACACCCTCTTGTTAATTTCCACTCATGACCATGTGATCTCAAGTTGGTATTCAGGGAAAATAATTCCCCACAGTTTACCTCATTAATTCCTTTATTACCTCGTTAATTAGATATCTCCCTTTTCCCTTCTGGTCTCCAGTGAGTACACATTTAGTGCCTTGAGGCCCTCCTTATAGGATCTGCCCTGCTGGCCCTGAATCATTTTTGTTACTGTGCACTGCACTGTTTCTAACCTATCCCTGTCCTTTCTGAGGTGAGGACTCCAGAACTGGATGCAGTTCTTCAGGTGAGGCCTCTCCAGGGATCTGTACAGGGGAAATATTACCTCTTTTCTTCTGCTATCAATACCTCACCTGATACATCCCAGCATCTGTTAGCCTTGCTATAGGCTTTGTTGCACTAGCTCATTTGTTTAAGGGAGTTACTGATGATAACACCTTGATCCCATTCCTCTTCTGTAGTGCTAAGTACAGACCCACCCAGTGTATATTTTTTCTAGGTGCTGCTGCAGCTGCACCGCTACCCTCTTCTCAATTACCTTCCCTAAAAAGGAAAGGTACAAGACAGGACTGTAATTTGTAAGATCATCTGGGTCCAAGGCTGATTTTTTGAGAAGGGGCTTTACCACCACCCTCTTCAGTGTGGAAGGAAAGCCTCCTCTCTCAAGGAACACCTAATAATCTCCACAGAAACTGAACCCAAGCCCCCCCTCCCCCCAGCACCCAAAACAAGCCATGTAGGTCCTGGATCCAAAGCACAGTAGGCAGGGCACAGCCCTGAGACAACCTGGAAAACCTCATCCATCAGAATAGGCCCAAATGCCTCCCACTTAACTGGAGTGCCTGCACCCACTGACGAGTGGACACTACCAGCCCAAGACAGGCTGCTTGAGGAGTTCCTGGACCAAACTGAAAATACCTTGTCCAGAAAGAACCAATAAAACTCCTTGAACTTCTCTGCTGTGAAGACTTATGTAACCCCCCCGTTCCTTGGGGTAACTAGAATCATATTAGTGTCAGTGTTAGGTAGGGAAGGCAGCTGGTGAATAACTAGTTGAATAGATTTTCACCTGATCCCTCTCTGCTTGCTTGGTCTCAGCTGAGAGCAGAGAGGTGATGTCATTTAGAACTCTCGCAGCATAAGCCACATAGCTAGCTGTGAGTGGGGAGTTTTAGAATTTTCAGTGGTCTGTTGCTGGAGCTCTGAGTGTGAGCAGTGGAGGAGTGAAAAGCTGCTGTGTGGGCTCTGAGGAGAACCTACTTTTTCTCACCCTAGTTTGAGAACCATTTTGCCTGCCTTGTTGAAGTGGTGGAAACTGAGTACCAGGATTCCTGTTGTCCTCATCCCCAGTGGGATGAAGAGGACTGCAGAATGGATTCAAGGGGCAATCCCATGATTTGATCCAGAACATTTTGAAGCTGCCTTTGTGTACAAACCGTGAGTAAATTCTGTCTGAGATTTTCCCAGGAGAAATGTAACTGCCTTTTTCTCTTTGGGGTGCTTACTCTGACAAAGGGACCTATGCACCCAGTAGCTAGTATGAGACTGTTCTCAAGAAGTTTTCCTAAAGTTGGTTGACAATAGTGAAGTCCGAGGTGTGACTTAGCACTTTGTACAGAACTTTACCGTTTACACTCCTTGTAGTGTTTCCAGTGCTGAATGTGCCAAACGTTTGAAGAAAGAATAGTTCTACTGGTAGCTGTTGAGGTGTAACTCTGAAAGAATGGCTGGGTATGGACTAGGAAGCAAAAGGTGCACAACCCCTCATCTGGAGTGACCAATTCAGCACTTCAGATTCTGTAAGGGTGCCTATTTGTTCAGTGCATATGGCCAATGCCTGAAGATAAAGTTTACCCCCTGGTGAGGGTTGTTCTAGTAGCTTGAGCACCAGTGTGCTCCATCTTGTCCAGATGCCACATTGCCTAACCTTTAAAGCCTATGCCATATAGGAACTGTTCGAAGTCATGGCCAGTGCCACTAGAAGAAGAATGTGTGTTCCGTTGTGGCCAGTGCCACTAGAAGATGTGTTTGTTTTTCAGCTCAGGCTTGCTGCTGAAAAAGAGTTTCAAGTCCTATGCAGTATAGGAAGTAGTGAGTTGCTGTCAGTGTACAGATGTTGTGTTCTGCATCTGCCTTGTGCCAAGAAGTGTAAACCCTTGGGGGTCCGTCTCTGCTTTTGTATACCAACTGTTTGGAATAAATCCACACTCTAGAATCCCAACCTGGCATGGACAATCTAGTTACTGTTTCCTGTGTGGAATTACTGGGTACCCCTCCAGAAGTGCAAACCTAGCATAGCCCTTAGCAAAAGTTCTCTCCTCAGGACCTGGGTTTGGTAATAGTCTGTTTGTGTCTTGTACACACTGTAGTAGCAATTGCTTTGTACCCCCACCCCTCTCTTTTCCCCTAGACAGAAATGGTATGGGAAGTGTGCTTTCTAGTTAAACAAGTGGCCGGTGGGGGGATTACACTTAACAACGATGTAGCAAGGGTTTAATAATCTGTACACAGTGTGAAAAAGTTATGCTGTTTGGTTCCTTCTGGCAGCAATCAGCCATGACAGGGACGCTAACTTTTATAGGGGATTGCCTGCTGGTACTCACCGCAATGAGCTCCCAGTACTAATCTAGCCTAATCAGACCTGGACCTCCACCAATAATGCTCCAGCTTCAGCCTCTTTGCCTTCAACTGCCTTAGTTCATCATCATACCATGGTGACCGGTGATGAGAAATCAAAGGATGACCAAGGAAAGGTGCCATGAAGTCAAAGGTAGCTGTAAGAGCCATGTTATATCTCTCCACCACTTTCTTGGCTCTCTCAACCCATGCCGTCTCCATGCTTGAGATGCTCAGCTCCTTCAGCCCATGCCATCTCCATGCTTGAGATGCTCAGCACCACCAGGTGACTCAGCCTCCAAATTATGAACTAGGTAAACACTGATAACAGGAACCATGAAAAATACTGCCCAGTGCAGGAGAGCAGCTGCAAAAGTGAACAAAATGCTGGGGTGCATAGAGAGGGGTTTTTCGTTCAGGTGGAGAGAGGTAATCTTGCCCCTCTACAAGTCGCTGGTAAGGCCGTACTTAGAGTATTGTGTGCAGTTTTGAGGCCATACCTAAAGTGCGATGTCAGTCTACTGGAGGGGGTGCAGAGGAGGGCAACAAAGATGATACGTGGAATAGAGGGGAGAGACAATGACAGCAGACTGGGAGACCTGAATATGTACACCCTGGAGGATAGAAGGGACAGGAGGGACATGATAGATACATTCAAGTATCTGAGGGGGATCAATAAGGGTGGGACAGATGGGGTCTTTAAGTTAAGAAGGGAGGGACACCAGGGGGCATGGAATAAGAAAAGAGGGGAAGTTTTAGGAGGGAAGTGAGGAGACACTATTTCACAGAGAGCTTGGTAGCAAAATGGAATGCACTACCAGAATGGGTGGTATCATGTAATTCTGTGAACAGCTTTAAAAGGGCATGGGGCAGGGAACGGGGAGAGTGAGGTTGGGGGAGGTGGGGGTGGCAGAGGGATGACAATGCCCAGAGGGAAGTGGAGTGTACACTTCCATCTTCAGTCTTATTTCAGTGTTATCTCAGTCCAGACTGACAAAGAACTGCTTTTCATCAGTGCACTGCTAATACACTGCACTGACTTTCTGCTACACTGTTGTACCACTGCTTAATCTTTCTTATGTTTTGATGCACACTGTAACAGCACTGCAAATAATTATTAGATTTTCATGCACACTTCTTTAGCACTGTATTTCCTTCACTAATTTTTGCTGCACACTGCAGTAGCACTGCTCAATCGTTCTTATTTTTTGATGCAAACTGTAAGAACACTGCAAATAATTATTAGATTTTCATGCACACTTCTTTAGCACTGTATTTCCTTCACAAATTTTTGCTTCACACTGCAGTAGTACTGGCAATACTTTATAATTTCTATCACACTTCTTTAGCACTGCGTTGTCTCAGCAATCTGGTTACCCTTACTGAATTTGTCACAATGGTATTATAGTGGTATAGCAATGGCAATACTGTTGTCAGCTGAAAAATCCACAATAGTACTACCCAGTGGTACTCTGGTATCACAGTGGTAGGTGATATATAGATTTTTCTCTGTGCATTGGTAATGCACTGGCAGAATGGTATCCCTATGGCATTTTTTACCATTTTCTCTGTCTCTCACACATACATTGGTAATACAATGGTATCATGAAATTTTGAGATTTTTGTCAGCTCCGACAAATACTGGTACACTGCTAGCACAATGGTACCGTTATTTTGACATTTCAGTATTTGGTACCTCTCACAGCAACCCTAGACTCATGTGGTAGCACAGTGGTACCAGTATTAATCTCATCATACTCTGTACTCTAACTTACATTGATAAGATAAATTACATTATCAACCTCATGGAGAACAGCTCTCAATTCCATATTTGTGTTTGTTCACTTGTCTTTATCTTACTGGTAATGGACTGTTATTGTTCACATAGACTAGAACATTGAAGAGCATTTGCGATGCTAAATGGGTAAGTGACTCTCAAACAACACTTTGCACCCAAAACAGGGTAGGATCACAAAAGATATCTTGAATAACATAATTAGTGAGTCTCTGATCAGTTGGTAAATGGCTCTAAAGAGTTGTTGCCTCCTAAAGCAGGTAGCATCACCTCTGCCTCCTACCCCTGCCCTTTGAGCTCCCACCATCAGTAATATCACACTTCCCTTGGTGTTCAGTGGTGCTGCTGTCCATTCCATACATTGAAACTGCCAATAACTACCTGCCCACCCAGTCCCATCACTCCCACCATTCATGGCTCCCACCATATGTTTATGCACTCTCCCACAGTGGCATTGGCACAGACACTCTGTTAACCTCTGTGACCAACTGAGGACAGGCATAGTTTTGCTCTCATGTGACAGTTGTATAAACAGCTGTGTACAGTTAGCACATGATTGTGAACTATCATCCATTTTGTGCCTGATCAAGGAGCTGACAGGGTGGTCTGTGCTAAATGTGGAAGGGTGTCAAATATATGAAGGCTGGGGACCAGGGGGTAGTATTTGCTGTAAGAACTAACTGGGTCTTGGTGGGGACTTTGGATATACAGAGGGCAAGGACTTTCACTCAACACATCACTGCTCACTCTATCAGACCCTGGGCTGGCTTCCCCCATCAGCCCAACAGACCTATCTCCTGGCTAGCACAGTCAATAAAGCCATCCAAAACCAAGTTACCTCTCCACAATCCCACCTTCTTTGGCCAAAAGTGTTTGTTCTAGAGCTCTGCCTCACTGCTGGCCCCATGCTTGAGTGCCCCCCAGTCTCCACCGTATAGGTAAATGTGCATTCTCATCTGCAGCCCCTTTCCTTTGGAATAACCTGCCCATTCCACTTAGCACCACTGACTCTCCAGGACTCTTCCACTCTCTCCTTGGATCTCACCTTCTGTCCTCCACTACTTGCTCCTGCCCTCCCAACTTATTATTATGCCTCTACTTCCCTTCCCTTCCCTCCTTTACCTTCTTGGTCCATACCTACACTGCCATGATGCACTTTTTCCTTTACTCATCTCAGATCATGCCTAATTTGTATTACAACTTGGCTACTACTGTGCCTGCTATTGTCATAAATGTTATTTATCCATTGCGCTGCAAGTTTATATATATATCTTCATATAAATATCCTGTATATTTTTATTATTGTCTATTGTATGCCTTGTCCCAGCCTCTTTTGTACTTACTTTTATTCCTGTGCCATCCTCAATGGCCCAGGTTATGCCTGAAAATGGTTCTCTGGACCAGTCCACCTACCGGTAAACAAATGAATGAATAAATAAATAAATGGAACCACTGAACATCAGGATAGTAACAATCTACTGTATACCTCGGTGATTGTAGGATGGGGTAGGACTGGAGAACAGATAAATTAAGAACCTGGACCTGTGGGATAATTAAGGGAGGGGGCCCAATGGAGACTGTTTCCCAGGAGGGCTCTTTGGTGGTGTAACTCCCAGGATACATTTTGCCTGGTGCTGTAATGAGGCCTGTGCTGTAATTGGCATTAGCAACATGGCTGTCACACCAGCATTAGTGAACCCTTTCTCCACACCCTCCTGAGTGTCAACCCTATAACAGGTTTTGGTGGAATCTGCAAAATGACATACCTTCCCATTCAGTTCTTCTGCAATTTCACTTATGAAGACACTGAAGAGGCCCACTGCTAGTACTGAGCCCCACCCTGCACCGTGCCTTTAACCAACTGTTGAAGCAGGTGTGGAGAGTCCTATCTTCTCCCAAGATGTATATAGGCAACTTTTGGCAAAAGCCACCATGCATGCTTGAGGACCTCCACTATCCCTGAAATTTCCTGCACTACCCCTACCCGTCCTTGCTGGGTCATTTGTCCCCAGGTGGACAATGACATCTAGCTCCCTCTCATCTCCTGCTGCCTAATGATCCACTGTATCTGCTCTCATCCCTCAAGCCAAAGTACCTCTCAGGTATTTCACCTCCCTCTCCTTTACCCCACCCTGGTCGCAAGTCTATCCCCCTAATTAAGTCCCCCACCAGCAGTTGCTTCCTACACAGCTGGGGGCCTCTTCCTCCCTCCTTGTAACTGTGAAATGATCCATGGACAGTGCTTTCCTTGGGGAAGGTTTCTCCAGGGGCCAAAAGGGTGGTTCAGCTGCAGGGAGAGTGGTTGGCTGGGTAGGGCCCATTTCAGATGCAGGGAGAGTGGTTAGTAAACAAAGCAGGTGAACTGAAACTCTGACAAACAAACTGGCAGAGGGACAGAAAATGCAAGCCCCATAGGAAAGAGCACAGTGAGGGTTACAATAGATCATTTACCGGAGAAGTCTCAGGTCAGGGAACTACAGCTGAAGAAAACATAGAGAACAGGTGGGCATCAGAAAATGATGCATGGGGGCAGTGGACAGACATGGACTCATGAAGGCATGCATGGGAACTACGGATGCCAATGCTGGGGGTTGCAAAGGCCAGCTTAGGTAGGTGGACACTGACCTGTAGGTAGAGTGCACAACACACAGGGACCCTGCATCCCTGCATGCTGGACAGCAGGGAAGTGTACCATGGAGCATAGCCCCACTGTAGCACAGTACCTGTTGGGGGCCCAGGACACTGTGGACACAGAACTTGAATATGACCATGGTGCACAGCACAGCCATGAAGCACTGGGACTGTGGGCAGACAGTGGCACTACAGTACCGTACAAACCACCCACCGACAGTAGCAGCTGCCACACAGGTGTGGCCATGGAGTGTGATGTGGAAATGAAGTGCAATCACACCCACATGCCTGAGCTCTGGAACCAAAAGCCGGACAGTGTAGCACAGTCCTCTGGCACAATGGAGGACAGAGTGGAAGCCATGGAGAGCCAGGGTGCTCAACTGCAATCCCAACAACAGGACAATCTGTGAAGTGGTACCATCCAGGAAGGAAAGTCCAAGCTGAATGTGAATGGCTATCTCATGGTCCATGAATGGACATACAGTGAGACAGTGTACTGTTTTTTTAACATATCATATTTTCACCTGCTCGGCCTGCAAACTCCAGCTTGGGGCATCCAGTAACCAGCTCCACTCACCTAGAGAGCTGGGTAGCTCAAACTGCATCCAGGAGGATCAGGGACGACCATCATGCCATCTTGCTGGAGAGCTCCCCCTCTGCCTCTACCAGCCAGAACAGCCCCAGACCCTCCTCAACAGGAGCTCACCAAAGTCCTCTGGGTGGCTCAGAGCACAGCCATCAAGCTGAAAGGTCATGCCCAGCCATTTTCCTTCGATTGGTCCCAGTAGCACAGGCGTGCAGTGAGTGTCCAAGACAGCGCGTGCAGGCATGTCGTGGCCCTCCCCATCTAGTGTCACTGACACTAGTAGTGCCCCTGGGCATCCCCAGGGGGCTGCTACAGCACAGTGAAATTCCTCAGCCCACCCCAGGACTGGGAAAGTAGTCTATGGATGTTCGATCCCAGTCCACCCCTGCTGACCCCCGATGGCCCAGGCTCAATCCTGAACCCTGGTCACTGGTGTGACACAAGGTATGGCATCCAGTGCCTCAACCCTCAGCACCACTGGGATGGCTTGAGACAGTGTAATGGTCCTGCCAGCACCATAAGTCCAAGTCCTGCCTTAGCCTGGCCATCACACTGCTCCAGGATGACCAGCACCACCTAAAGAAAAAGAATGAGCACAGTCATGCTCTGGAGGTGACAGATGCTCTACCAGCTCAGGTGTTGGCAGGCACCAAGTAGAAGGCACACAGCACCGTGGCTAGCCCTGCATAGCTACTGCAGAGTGAAGCAACTGTAATGACCACTGAGCTGTGGCAACAGTTGCCAAGCAAGAGGGCCCTGCTGCAGATTGTGAACAGAACCCACCGCAGGACCTCTAACCAGAACCAGTGACACTGGCTGACCTCACTACCCCAAGCAGCTACAGACAGTGACTGGATGGCCATGGTACAGCAGGATCATCGGCAGCACCACCCACTAGGTCCTTCTACTCACCACAGAGGACATCATCCGGGACCTGGCACAGGCACCATTCTGGGAGATGGATGGTATGTTCAAGACTGTGCCACACCTGTTCATCACTGTACACCATCCATGCACCCAAGGGGATGGGCCCTAACAACCTCATCATGTAATTGGTGTATACACTGATGACGACAAAGAGCCTGCAATGTTACTGCACCTTGTTCCAGGAGCTGAATAAATATGCCAGTATACAGTTCTGTACCCTCAAACCACCTACAATCATCACTGACTTTGAGCAGGCTGTGATCAATGCCTGTAAGATGGAATTTCCACAAACCATAAACAAAGGACACCTGTTCCACTTTGGGCAGATTGTATGGCGGAAGGTCCAGAGCTTTGGCCTTGCACCACAATACATAGTGACCCAGACTTCAGCCTGAAGATCCATGAACTCGTGGCCCTCACCCATCTGCTGGCACAGGACATTACAGCAGCATTCAGCCTCCTGAAGTCAACCATTCCGCCCAATGCCACCACACTCTTCTATTGTTTCGAGCAGACACATGTGCTGGGCAGGATATGGCTATACAGTAGGGTGACCAAGGTGCCCACGAGATACGACCCCATGTTCCCACTCAGCTGTGGTTGGTTGCAGATCTCAACGAGCAGTATGCGTGGACCCAAAGCAATGTCGAGACCTGGCACTGCCATCTCCATGCCCTGCTCAGGAAGGTGCATGTGGGGTCATGACAATGCTAGCAGAACTCCACAGGGAACAGCAATGGACCTATGTCACCAGGAAGGCATTTGTTTGTGGACTGCCAGGACTACCAACCAAAAGAGGTATGAGGAGTGGATAAGGTTGGTACTAGCATCCAAGGACAGGGCAAGTTGCTGAAGTTCCTCTGTGGCATGGCACCCAACACCACTCTGTGGGTTCCATGGTGACTTGGCACCTGACAGTTGTACACTCACAGTACAATCATACACAGCTACCAGGTTGCACTGTGGCCCCTACTGTTGAATAAAGTTTCCCCACATTGCACATGCACCCCAACCTGGTGGTGATGTCTCATCACAACACTGTTGGCACCCTGCCAAGCCCACTGCACACTGCCACATCTGTACTGTGTGTCGCATGTCACACAGGTCTGAAGCCTGCGTGAGTGCCACCAATCCTTCTGGCTGTGCAACTGTGTGGTAACAGCATTTCCCACAATGGGCCTGTGGAACCCCACAACACCTGGCAGCCTTCATGCCACAGTGGGCTCCTGTGGCAGGGCCCCCAAACACCTCCAGACTTTTTTCTGTGTGGTTACTGCAGGCTCATAGTGGGCTAGCATGACATGGCCACATGCGCACATTGCACGGTTGGTGCGATGGCATGCTGCTCTGTGTCCTGGCATCCACATGTGGTGTTGCTGTGGACCATTTCCTGGTGCAGCACCGACCAACAGGCATGATATTTCAATTCCTTTATGCATGCCCAGCTGGCTGGCTGTCAGCTGACATAGTCATGCATGCAGGGATGCAAGAACAATCCACCATGCTGCCTGGGATGGCTGGTCAACACACTGGGGCATGCACGGCTATTTGTTTCATCCCTGTCTCACGGATGGTGAGACACTCATCCCTACCAGGAGTCCGTGTTCGGGTCAGTGTGTCCATAAGGTGCACCATGGGGGTGGGTGTTTTCACATTGTCCGTGCTGTTCAGTAGTGTCTCAGGGTCCTGGGATGGGTGGCATATATGGGATCGGTGCTTCATGTGTTTGTGGAAAATCCATCAACAGCCACACAGTATCTCAACCTCCTCTGGCCTGTCAGTGTGTCGAGCACTGTCTAGGTCAGGCCACTGTGTGTTGGGCTGCTGGAGCTGTTGGTTGTTGTGTGTGGGATGCATCATGTCAGACTAATAGCATTGGGATTATAAAAGGTACCTAGCAGGGCAGGATTTTCTATGTGCAAACAGAGTGGTCAGTAGTGGGATGAGCAATGGGTATCTGGGCAAAATGGGTAGTAGGGGTGGGTCCAACTGCAGAAAGAGTTGTTATCTAGAGGTTGCTGGTCCAGCTCTAAGGAGGTGCTTGGTGAGACTGGGAGGTTGGTTCAGCTGCAGGGGAGGTGGTCTCAAGGTGGGGAGGCAGGTCTGGAGGTTCCATCTGCAGGGGATCGTGTCTGAGGTAGAAAGGATGGCCTGGAGCAGCCAACTGCAGAGTGGGTGATAGTTGATGGGGAGGCTGGTTTGGGGCTTGTAGGGTGGACTAGCTGCAGGCAGGTACACAACTTGGAGAAGGTCTATTGGGATATTTGATATGGTTGTCCAGCTGGGTGGTCATCTGGGCAGGGGGTGTTCAAGATGTGAGTGGTCATAGGAGGTGCAGGCCCAAGGACTGTACTTGGAGGCCCTCACTGAAGTCAAATACTAAATTTAGTATTAAAGCATTCACATTAATTGCCTTCAAAAGACTAATTTTAGTCATTTTTAATAATCTTTAATCATCATTCAAAAATACAACCGCTAAGAATACTAAATTCTAAGAAGTATTTTCAGCAGACTAGTTGTTCAAAGTAAATTATTGCTAAATGAGTTAGAAATAGATCTGCAAAGCTCTTAAAAGTACAATTATTTTTAATACAACTGAATCATAAATGAAGAGTACAGTCAGCAGAGTAGTTTTGGATTTAAATTAGCCAGTCAAGGCTGGGTACATCTACTATGCATTTCAGTTCTACTAAGCAAGAAGACAGATAAAACAACCAACAACACCAATGAATTTTACAGAAGGTAAGCAATAATAAAATGTGGATTTTTACCTGGAAATGTAATAAGGTTACAAAAAAAAGTTGACAGTGTCCCTTTATTAAAAGTGTATTCTAAAACTACTTTTCCCATAAGTCTACTCAGTCAGAGGCCTACCATTTCCCAACTTTCTTCCTGTCTGTGTACAGTCTGAGTGAAACTGCACGGCGCTCTGTGGGTGCTCCATTTTTGAACAACTGAGGGTTTCCTACAGCTAATTTACATGTTAAGGTAGGCTTATGTTTAAAAAGTACATCTTTTTAACTCCCTGAAATATTAAATACAGTAAAGAAATTATCCACTCAGGTGTTTTTTTTTTTAATGAAATGCTGTGCAAGTTTCACTATCAATGTTTTGTCTTGAAAACATTTTCTCTTCCCTGAACTCTTGGCTAAACTTTGAAATACACATTTTATTTTCAATCATCCCCCAAAGTGTTTAGGATGCATTGTGCCTCTAGATTACTTGTTATTTGTGGAATTTTTGCTGATTTAGTTACTTTAAAGTAGTGGTGGTGGTGGTGGGGGCAGGACAGCAGGAAGATTGTATAACTGAGCAAATTCAAAATGCATAGAAGAAAAGATTACAACTTTTTAATTTGAGAAAATCTACGGAATTACCCTAAAGGAAAATTATTTACTGCAGATGTTGAGTATAGTTTGTGGGGGAACTGTTTTTCGTTTAATATTTGTTTTAACAGTTGCGGCGTGTTAATCCATTTTGTAATCTGGGGATCAGTGTATTTTTTTCTTCTTTGCTGAAGACTGCATTCATTTATTTTATTTTGTTATTTCATTTTTATGGCAGGCAGTATAGCACAGTGGTCTAAGGCCCTGAGGCTGCAATCTGGTGACATCAACAGACCAGACCTGGGTTTGAATCACACAGCTTCCTCTTTATACTGTGTGACCCTGGGCAAATCACTTAACTTCCTTGTGCTCTCAAAAAAGTGGCACCTGGAAACAAGTTCCAGCAGTGTGCCTTTCCTGGTTAAACAATTTCCCTTTTGTTGACCGGCTAAGTGCACTAGACAGATTCTTGCTATTTTCAGGCACAACCGGAGGAGGAATACAGATGAAAGCCAACTGACCTTCGAACCAAGATTAAGCTGTTGGTATTTTAGTGAATTGGAGGGAATATGGCCAGGGCACTGGAGAAAATTTCCCTGCATTTTAGAAGTGCCATGGGATCTTCTTTATCCACCTGAACTACTACCAGAACAGGCAGATGGGACCTTGGTTTAGCGTTTCATCTGAAAGACAATGCCTCAGGAGTGCAGCCATTCACCCTCATGCTGCACTACAGCATCAGTGTGGATATTAACATTAAGTGCCTGGGTATGGAATGAGACCCACTGCCTTCTGATCTCTCTCAGCCTCGGGAGGTAAGTGTGCTACCTGCTGAGCCACTGACACTGCAAATGCAATATGTTGGTGTCACATAATTTTAATTCTCATACGTTAAAATATGGGGTCCGCAGTTGAGGAAAGGGTGATTAGAGTCTAGAAGTGTAGGGAGGTTCTGCTCTGGATGGTGGGTGTGTCCAGCTTTTGGAAGGGTGTCTAGCTCTGGGGAAGTTTCTCAACCTGCAGAGGGAGAGGAGGCTGGTCTGTGGGTGGGAATGAACCCAGGGTCCTAGCTGGGAGGATTGTCTGCTGGGGAGGCTAGTCAGGGCATGAAAGTGAGCCAGCAGCAGGGAGGGTAGCTGGTGGTGGTGAGGTGAGAGATAGTTCAAAGGTTGGAAGTGAGGTCCTAGCTGCAGAGTGGGTGGTTCGATGGTGAGGCTGAGTATGGGGACTGGTGGATCTAGCTGTGGGTTGAGTGGTTACATGGGGGCTGCTGGTCCCATGGGCTTGGAGGACAGTTTGAGATGTATGGGTCTGTTTAGAGTGGAGGTTTGGGGTGGTGCTCCAGCTACATGGAGGTTGTATAGAATGTAGTTGGAGGCTGGTCCAGTTAGAGGAGGGTGGCTGGCTGGGTAAGTGGCTGACCCTGAGCCTGTGTGGTGCTCTAGCTCCAGTGCTCATTATATGAAGGCTGAGGACTAGAAGGTTGTCCAGCTGCATGGTGGATAGTCTGGTGCCTGGAAGGGTGATCTAGCAGAGAGGAGAGTGGTTGACTATTTTGGGGGGGATAAGGCTAAAGAGATTGATCAGCCTAGGAGGGATCCAAAGTGGTAAAATTAATTAGAAACTGGTTAACATGTGTGCCCTTCAGCTTAACAGTAGCACTATGACCTGCGGCAGAGGTGACCTTAGTTCAGGAATGAGCTCGCATCAGGGGCTCTCTGGGGAGAGGAGGAGGATCAACTGTTATACAAGAGGCTTTCTTCTGGGGAAGGAGGACAGCCAGCTCAGCTGTAGTACTGCCAGCTGAGTGACCACAAGTGGCAGTGCAGGTGGGGAGCAGCCCATGGGTGGGAAGACATTGACTGGTGCTGTGCCACACATGTCTGTGCATGTATTTGTGCACTGCCACATATGTCCCAGGGAATGGAAGAACATGTAAATGTATCCTGACTACACTAGGCAGCTGCTCCACATATTAGATTCATTCTGTGGTGGAACAAGTCTGGCAGATGCCAGAGTGATGCAGTGTCATTCATTTGCATTGCTCTTTTGCGCAACCTGTTGCCAGTGGAGCAACTGCCTCCTGCTGAATATCGCAGAATGGCGCAATGTAGGACTTGCGCATGCGCAACCCTGTTGCGCATGGAGCAACCCTTTTGAATATCTGGGCCTTGGTGTCTAAAGTACTCACCTGGTCAATAAAAGCTAATAAATGAATATAAATAAATGAATACCTGTATTTTCCACTCTTCATTAATCATTTCTAATTGAGAAGTCCACGTGGGCATAGAGTTTAGGTTTTCCCTGGAGGGGAGGGCTCAAAACTATTGGCCTAAACAGTTAACCTATTTTTAGACTACCCCCCCAACTCTACTCCTATGAGAGTCCATGTCTCTCCCAAAGCCTCTCCTATTGCAGCCTCTTCTGGTGTACTGATTCTTCTAATGGATTTCAACACTAATTGGTTCTCCCAGCTACTAAACCAACTATCCAGAAGATTGAGTCTCTTAATCTTTCTCAACTTATTACTGTTGTAACATGACTAATCCCACTCTACAAATCTTCTCTTTGGACTGGATCTCTCTCTTACTTCCACCAGAGCTGAGGGCACATTCCCGGGCACCTTTAGTGACCACAGCATGACACAATGTATTAAGAAAATTTGCCTCCTTCTGCCCTCCCAAATTTATCTTGTCTAGGCCATTTTGCTAGCTAAATCTTGACTCTTTCCTTCTTTCTGCAATTGACTGGTCCCTATCCTTGCCATTACTTTATATCAATGATGCCCCTCTCCTAATTTCATATGAACTTCATGCATGAGTAGGACAAGCATGCCCCTTAAAACGTCCTATGTAAGAAGGTCTCACCTCCTTGAATTACTTCTGACCTCATTGTCCTTTGTAAGACTGGAGACATTGCCTGATTTTTCTTCAAATGGTCACATTCCCAGGCTGATTTCTTATGGTACAGGAAACTAAGACATTCTTGTACTAAAGTCACTACAGCAGCTAAGTCAGTTATTTTCTACTAATCTCCAAAATAGTCTTGTCTCCTGCCACATTCTGAAAGATGAATAATTCCCTCTTTAATCCTCCTTCTCATTCCTTCTTACCTATCTTAGTCATAAATAGGCCTCTTATCATAGGAATCAAAGGAATTTTGCGAGTCAAAAGCAATTAAGCCATTGAGACTTGACAACTCTCATTAGTTGGTGTTGTGCCCACAATTGTGTCAACACTCTTTAAAGATTCCATGGTTGTACTATCTACAACACTAAGAGGTAATGTGTTCCACAGATTTCTGACATGCTGGTTAAACCAATGTCCCCTTTTGGTGTTATTATAGTTTTCACCTTTCAGCTGCATGTTATGACCTCTTAAGCTACCTAGTAGTTTTGCCTGTAGTCCAAGGCACTCCTGCAGATCTGTGTTTCGGAAGGCCTTATACACCAGATATAGATCACCCCGTAAAGTCTAGATCTTAATGTAAATGGTTTTAATTCAGCAAGTCTCTCCTCATAAAAGAGACTTGCGAGATTCCGTATTTTCTTGGTCATTATTCTCTGTACCCTCTCTAACATGGTTACATCCTTTACTTTATATGAAGACCAAAACTGCCTGCCATACTCAAAGTGAGGCCTAACCAAAGCCCCATAAAGTGGTAGTATTATCAGTCTGCCCCTACTCATAATGTGTTTGAAAATTGACCCTAATATCCTATTTCCCCTGGCTGCTACTTCCTGGGTATGGTCAGTAAATGAGAGGTTATTGGTTATGATTATAACCAGATCCTTTTCCCTGCTGCAAACCTTCAGTAATGAGCCATTGTCGTAGGGTGTGGGATTTCAAATCATAAACAGGCAGACAAATCGTAAGGTGCATAAAAAACGCTTAAAAAGCGTTTGTCATTTTATTGTAACTCAGAAATAATATGGTGAAATACAGAAAATAAAGGTTAGTAGATGGTTAGCATTTTTCAACTTAGCCTGGCATGGATCTAGCCTCCCTGCTGAACACCCTGATGGTCTTACACCTTCCCTTGCTTGTCATCAACTGACCGCCCTATCTAAAAAAAAAACTAGCCCCTAGTGGCAGACTTAAATACACTTCTAAGAGTGACATCACCATCAAGTAACCATGTAATTGTCCGTCTCCCTGTAATTTCTTCTTTTATACATTACTAAAGTCCCTTTATAATCTGCTATTTGTTGTGGACTAACAGACTGCATCATGACATATAACATTATCTAGACATGTATTACTTAGAAGTTTGCTAACTTCTTAATTAGGATCTATGTCCTCATAAGGGGGTTAAGCCGCTCCCTTGGACCTCACATCTTCGGATCATTATAAATTCCTATACTAGGTGCCGCTGCTGCCCTATAGTGCTCAGTTCCACAGGAGACTTCCCCTTGAAACAGTAGAGTCCACACTTGTTTGTGAACTAGGGCCACTGGAAAAAGTTGCTACCTTGGGGCTCCTTCCAGTCACTAGAGACCCACTTATTGAACAGGGTAAGTTCCTATTTATATAAAATGACAATATGCTGATAAGATTTAGAAAATGGACTTTTTTATTTCCTGGCATCTGATTGGCTTGTACCCTTGCCAGTGTGGTGCATTAACTTTCAATAGATGCCAAGGAAATAAAAAGTACCAGACTACAGTGCCCCTTCACCAGCTAAAGTATATCACTACCCATCCTGCTTCCTAATTGGCTGTAACCACCTAGTAAAAATATGAAATCGTTGCCATTATTTCTCTCACTTAGTGGGCGAGTAGATAGCTGATCGATGAGTCTCTTCTCACTTTTGTTCACTATATTTAAACTACTCAGTCTGTCCCAAGGAAAGAAAATAGCATAACTAATTTAAAGCAATGACTTACATTTTCATTGCTGCTGTCTGTCACAGGTGTGACACTTCCCCCTTTCTAATCACCTGCCTGCTCTCACCAGTGACCCTCCCCTCACCATCCCACCACCACCATGAATTAACCTGGCAACTGCTAACACCTGTAATGTGCGTTCATTCCCATCATTGCAGAAGAGTTACCTAGTTAAAGAAAAAAACACTACAGCCGCCCGCCCTCTCAGCCTTCTCCTACTGCTGAACGTTGGCCGCCTGCCTGCTTTCTCCATTTGCCACTCGCCAGAGAGTCACTTCAGTAGCAGCCTCCTTCCTGCTACCCCCTTCCTGAGACAGCACAACACTTCAGCAGCTTACAGAATAAAACAGCAAATTGCAGCAGGATCTGTGCCTCTTCTGACACTCACTTTGCTGTCTCCCTCGGCGAAACAGGATTACACCTTCTGCCATCTTCTCTTAAAAAAAAAACATTAGTGCCTGATAAATTGACTGATCAGTAATGCAGTGGCTCCATTGGTATTCCTAGAAAACAGTACCGAAGTGTTTTTCTTAGCTGGCTGAGCTGTTTGGTTTCGCAGCTTCTTGGTTCAGTACCTCAGTGCAGGCTGACTCACTGGACAAAACGGGCACTCCTCTTCACACTCCCAGTCCTCACGGAAGGCAGTGAGGACCAGGAACTCATAAAACAACAAAAAGAAATAAGTCAGTCACAGCAGGCAGCGAGGACAGGAAAAATTAAAAAATGCAGGCTGAACAACTGGCTTCCAATCAGGCTCACACTCCCACGACAGAAAAACATGTAGTTTTTCAAATTAAAATGAAACAAAAAGTGTAGAGGGTGGGCAAAACTGTTGGGAGGGGGAATTAAAAGAAACAGTCTACTGTGAGGCTGGTAATACTAGGTCTGCAGTAGGATGAAAGGCCGTTCTTCTAGTGAAGGCGGAGGGACTATTTAATTACTGAAACTTATTTAAAATTATTTATTAACAATTTTATTTTCAACCTTTTTTTTACAGTGCCCATTTTCTACTGGTCCCATTACTGACCCAGACAAGATTGCTGATATCTTCAATAGAATGTTCACTGACCATACCGCCTACACCAGCAAACTCCCTCCACAGCCTCCCTCTACCCAGAAAAAACAGTCATGCTGCCCACAGACATCATGCCCTGTCTTTTATTTCAGACCATCAACCATAGTGTCTCTGGCAAACTCCTAAAGATGCTACCCATCAGGGGCAGCCCAGGTGGCAACAGTCTGTATCCCACCTTTCTGAAATTCCTCTCTCCTGCCCTTGTAAACCACTGACCCACATATTTAACCTCGACCTCTCATTATCTATTATGCCTGACTCATGGAAGCATGTGCACGTATTGCCTATTTTCAAATCCAGCAATCCCGCTGTCCCGAAAAACTACCATCCCATCTCCCTCCTCCCACATCCAAGCAAACTATTAGAAAAAAATCATTCACCACCAGCTGTCCAAGCATCTAGATATGTACAACCTCCTGATCCCCTTCCAACATGGCTTCCACAAACACTACAGCACCTCTTCGGCCTTGGCCCTTTTCTCCAACCATGTTCTTCGAAACATGGACATGGGTATGGCCACAGGTGTGGTGTTTGTGGACCTATCAAAGGCCTTTGACCTTGTTGACTACCATTTCCTCCAATGCACCATGCTAAACCTAGGCTGCTCCCTGGACACCACCATTTGGTTTCTCAGCTACCTTGCTAACAGATCCCAGTCTGTTCTGATAGGCAAAGATACCTCTGCTGCATTACCTCTCCACACTGGTGTCTCCAAGGTGTCATAGTGGGGCCTCTATTATTCTCACTGTTCATAAATGATCTTCCCTCAGAAAGCATAAACTATTATGCGCTCCTCTATGCTGAAGACCTTATCATCCACCATAGTGCCAAGTCCCTCAAATCTATATCTTCTACACTCACTGCAAACTATGGATCAGATCGACATTGGTTCCCCTCCAACAAACTTCTTGTAAATGAGAAAAAAACAAAGGCCATGCTCTTTGGCTCAAAAGCATCCCTTGCAAAGGCCACCAAATCAAAAACCTTGTTACACATAGTCACCCCTGCAGGCACTCCTCTTGACATTGTATCCTCCTTCAAATACCTAGGAGTGACTCTTGATCCCTCCCTTACCTGCAGTGACCACATTTCTAACACTATGAAGAGAGTCCATCAGATGCTGGAGCAGCCTACCGTGTTAACCACCTCCTGACCCCAGAGGCTCATCTTGCAATTGCCCAGGGAACTCTACTGCCCCTACATAACTATTGCTCCCCAGTGTTCTCCTCCATGTCCTCTTCACTTCTTTGTCATCTAAATATCACCTACAACTCTATCTGTCGCTTTGCCCTTCAGGTCCCTTCCTCTACTCATCACTGCTCTCTATAGCAGTCCTTAGGCTGGCTCTCTCTGCAGGGCTGTTTTGAATATGCTATGGGCTGTCTAGTCGACACCTCTCTCAGGAACTCACTTAAGTCCCCGTACTCCTTGCTTCTTACTGACAGGGTGGTAACTATGTGCCTCAGGATCTCTTCCGTTCCCCGGTATTCCCCTGTGCCTGTGTATCTACTGTCATGGGGAGGCTTTCTCTATCTCTGCCCCCTACCTCTGGAACAGAATACCACCTGCTATCCATATGTTGCCCTCTCATCAGTCCTTCAAATTGAAGCTAAGAGATTGGCTCATGTCTCAGGCTACCTGTGCCTGCTCCCTTATAAACACCCTTGCCAGAAATCCACCTTAGGGGACCAGTGTACTATTTGGCTTACTTCCCAAGTACTGGCGACTACATATACAACTGACACATTTTTCACTCCATTGTGAAAATATTGATTGTTATAGTGTAATCCCTAATGCACTTTATCGTAAACCTTGGACTGGCTGAATAATGTCTTGATTTGCTGTAAGTGTATGTCCTAGTTCTCTGCAAGCAGAGAAGCATTGTGTTATTTGTCATGAATTTGTTTTTTATGTCCTTAACCCATATTTTTAAGATATGCTGTTTATGTATGACTGTTTCTGATAACACTGTACTCGCTGTATTATACGTACCTACTGTATTATAACTTGTACCTATTGTCTGTGCCACTGTATTACTTGGGTCACAATGAAAATGGTCCTTTGGATCAGTTTGCTTACCTGGTTACCAAAAACATAAATAAATAAATAATAGTGTCCAAGGCTGTGTGTGGATGTTGATGTGTTAAATGGCTGCCACTACACATTCAATCACTTCACTACCAGTCTAGCAGTGCTTATATAGTGCTTTGGAATATAATGGGTCTGAAATGCGCTATATAAATGCTGATTCTTCTTCTGCCTTTTAGGGTGTTGCAGTTCCAGTGTTCCCATTGTCTTGGGACCAGTGTCCAACAGGGGTTACACACACCACACAATGCATGCTGATGCTCCATCCCGTTTCCCAGAATCAGCACTTCTACTAATTTGGCCTCTTTGTGCTCTTCTGATGCAAAAGTCACAAGCTGGATGAGGTTATCAGCCTCGTCACGCAATTACAACTCCCTGCAGTCCTCCACTGTGCACCACAACAACACCAGAAAGTATGGGTGGTTGTAAAGCCACTACCCCAACACCTGACTGCTGATTGTTCTGACAGTTAGACATAGCTGCATCAAGTCTGCGGTCCCCCAAAGCATGGCTCCAACCACATCTACTCTTCTTCTTCTTGGCAACAAGGAGGCAGAGCCAAAGGAGCATGCATGTCCAAGAACCACCAACGATAGGTAGGAGGCATAAAGGGTACAACACGTGGTGAATATGCTGGCAGTAGAGATTGCTATTCTTTCTCCTACCATGGAAGAATGGTTGAGCTTGGATAGTCTCCTCACTTCAGACTCTTTGAATGTGACTCTGATAGAGTGCTGAGTTTCTATGGCACCATGGGTGGCAAGCTGACAGGTACCATAGTTGTTGGTTGGGAGGGAACAACAGTAGCCATTGGGAGAGGGGATTGTAGGCACATGACATACGCAGTCTGATGGCAGTCCTGTTCCAAGTTTAAAGATTCCATTTGTCGCTTTCAGCAACTAAAGCCCATTCCTGGACAAGAAGTTGTAGCTGTGTCATCTCCCACACCAGCACACCCTGAGGCACTTAACCAGCATATAGCCATTCTTTCACCAATTCCTCAAGCTCAGAGATGCTATCCATCTCAGCCTGCTCATGTGGTGATGCGATAAGCTCTGTGTCATCACTGGCTGGTGAGTGGGCCTCCTCTATGGCTCCATAGGTCCTGCTGGCTCTGGTGTCTCCTCTGGTTCTCTACCACCTTGTTCTAGGGAGCAGGGATAGAGGACAAGCCCAGTGACTACTGCAACCCCCACTTTTCCAGCTACAAAAACCTCACCCTTTCAATGTCTCTTTCTCTATAACTACATCAGTGACACTTCACGACCCACTTACACTCATCGTATTCTTGGTGCTTGTGCACATCTGTTGTCCAGACCATGGCTGCTTCCACCACATGCTGTATTAGCACTCTCTAGACTGTAAGACTGGGCACAATCTGGGTTTCAGATGACATTTGTTCTTGCACTGGCTGAGACCTACAAAATGGCACTCTGCCCCCATTCAGAATGTGAAGCTGACCACCACACATTTTCAGCTTTAGCCCTTTCATGGCACCAGAAGACCAACGTAACTCCTCCATGCAATGAACAGTGGATGGCTGTTGACCTAATTCCCCACACAATAAGGAGCAAGTACCACCTCCATGGATCACATGGTCAGGGTTCCATGCTACAAATATTTAGAGCAAGATTTCACATCTTTGCTTTCATGTACCAGGTCACATCTTCCATATACATTTTATGCCCCCAGTAGCCCTTGGCACACCTTCTTCCTTCTGGTCCCCCAACTCTGTTATCTGGCTTCTCTGGGACTAACCTTCCCACCAATGGCTGGCTTCTGGACTATGACAAGGTGCCTGGTCACTGGCAAGGGGCCTGTGAGGGACCGAATTTAATTCTGCGGCCAAGGGTTTTTTTTCCACCTTGGTCTGTAGGTTCCCCTAGGGCCCAGACTGTGCAATGCATGTAGCGGGCGAGCTCCACCTCCGCAGAGCTGTCCTAACATGTCTAGCCATGACCCTATGTACTGACGTGCCCAGATCTGTATTGCCATCCAGACATCTCCAGGTGGCAGTGTTGCAGCAGGTTGCATTGAGCCCCCTCCCAGGGGGAGGAGCGCTATCCCTCAGATGCTCAATCCTCCTCCCTGGCTGACCCCCCAGCAAGCCACGTCTATTCCTGAACCCAGGTCACCGGCATGGCAGGAGGTAAGGCACCATTGCTTCAGCCCTCCATGCCACTGGACCAGCTTTGCACTGGTCTCTCTTGATTAGGTCATGAAACTGCCCAGTTCTTGCAGCCACCACTTCTATCACTTGGCTGCTTCCTCAGTATCCATGTGTACCAGCTAATGTTTTGGTGCCACAAACATTTTCACCTTGCACCACAACCAGTCTAAAGGCTTATACATCTCCTTTGTCTGCCTTCACACAGTCCCATCTCCATCATATTCACTTTACAAATAGCATGCAATTCTGGGTTCTTTTCTATATCAGTTGGGCAAAAATTATCTCCTGCTCATAACTCCTTACCTCTTCAAATACATTTCTGTTACCTTTTAAAGATCAAGTACATTTGGGTATACTTCTGCAATATATAACTCACAAATGGGGCTCTAAGGCCCTGTATTTCATTATGGTATACACTTTTCATTTTAGCAGTTCATGAGACTAGCCCACTACAAAAATAAGCAAACTCTTCCATCTTTAATTAAACTGTAGCATTCACTAGTGAAACTGGGGCCTTCCCTAAATCTCTTAAGCAAATTAACCTATCTATGACTTGGACACAAGTCGGGAAATCTTATGTCATATGTATTAGGGATGGACGAACTCCTCCAATTAGTCCCAAGTCCCTGGATCATCACTTGACCAACAAAGGCAAATACTGGTGATACTGGGGCACTGAAAAAAGCCAGCCTATTAGGATCTTTTGTCAGTGATTGACTCATGTTCTAGCCAACTCTGTGTGTTAGCCACCACAGGCTATCCCATAGGAAATAGTGTATCCAGTGCATTTGGGGCTTTGCTTAGAAAGGAAACAGTTGTGTACGTGCATGGAGGCTCCACAGTAAAAAAAAAAAAAGAAAAGAAAGTATGTTTTACTTTCATTCTTCCAGTCAGAAAGAGAGAGACAGAAAGAAAGAGAGAAGGAGAGAGAGAGGGACCAATAAATTCAACAGAAGAGTGCCGACATTGCAGAGTACTTAACTCCAGAAAAAACAAATTCTGGCCTGAGCCGATAGTGCTGCAGGAGAGGAATATGGGTGATCCTTAGGATACGAGGAGGCTCATAAAGTTACAACTGGCAATACAGGTAATGAATAGTATAACATCAGACCTAGTATTAACTAACCACAAGGCATATTTTCAACAGTTGGTTAGTAGATGAAAGTATTAAAAAAATATATATAAACCACAATATCAGTAAATATAAATTTATATTGAAGTCCATTTTGCACATGATGGGGTGAAGCCCTGAGGATGTAAAATGTTTAGGTGTTCATCCATATATATTCCTTCTCTTGAGAGACATTTTCTGTTGCACTGTGGATCCAATGAACTCTGCAATACAAAATACAAATGTCAGGCATGTATTGTAAAAAAACAATAACAAGCAGGACATTATTATATCAGATGGTCACTTTGTGATAAGCATACCGTAATACAACAACAAAAGAAAACACTTCCATTGCAAAGTATGCCTGCCATCTTTATATACAGGAAATAAATATTGTCGATAGAAATCATTCACACCAGGGCTATAGTAAGCCCCCAAGGTATAGATCAATTTATTTATTTTATTTAGTTGACCAGGTAAGTGCACTAGACAACTTCTGCCTATTTTAAGGCACAACCTGGAGGGGGATACAGATGAATGCCAACTGACTTTGAACCAGATTAAGCTGTTGGTGGTATTTTAGTGAATGGGAGAAATTTGGCCAGGGCACCAGGGAAATTCCCCTACTCTCCAGTAGGAGGATGGGCTGACTGTTGTAGAGTCAGTCTTGGCTAGTGTGTGGAGCGGTGAGGACGTGGAGGAGCTTGGAGCTATGGTTGCTCCCTTTCAACATGATATCGGAGAGGTGGAGACCTTTTACGATGCAGAATTATGTTTTGAGACGGATGAAACTGGACCTCAAATACTGAAAGTTTTGATGGAGGTTATCCCAGGACAAGATGATTTTATGGATCAAAAGTCTGGACAGTCTACTGCGAAGGTAATGTCACCTAATTTGCCGTTACAGTTGGATACAAGTATGGATACGTCTACGGTTAAAGAAACCTGTACAGACCTTTGTAAAAATATGATGGAAAATAGTGATGGTACTTCTACTCTAATGGCGAGTGCTGAATCTTCTGTAAGACTGGTGACTGGCGGGAGTTGTCAGGGGACATCCCAGAATATGGTACCAGAGACTGTCCTTAACGACAAGGCGGAGAAGCCGATAGTGTTTCACACCGATGCGGTATCTCAGGCTGGAGCAACAATTTTTTCTTTTTGGCAGTTTCTAAACATAAGCCAGCTAGAAAACAGAGGTTGAGGGTGCCTCATGGGCTGATTCTGCTTTTGATTTTCATGAACCGTGGACAGTGGAAAGTTCGTTGAAGGCCGCTGGCTGGGTTCGATCTCTGACAACTAGACAGTGGACATCGGGCTTTGCTCCTATTGCTATTCCAGGAGTACACCTCAAGGGGGGTCAACATGAGGTGGTGGATTCTCCTGAGCAGCCTGCTGTGACATCTGAACAAGGTACTGAACTTGATACCTCTTCACTATCTGAATTTAATTTGACACAACACCCTAAATTGCACTTTAATCAAGATACTGTAACAGGACAGAAATATGGAGACTTTAAACATACTACTTTGGCTAATGGGCATAAACATGGAAATGTTGGGCCTCAGAGAGTAGCTGCTCGGAGTACATCTCGAGAATCTTTGGGGCCTGATAAGAATTCTATTCATGATGAGGACTTTGGGGATAAGGGAGAAAAGGGACATCCACAGGAAGAAACAGATGGATGAAAATCTAGGTCATATGCTTCCTTTTGTCAGAAACAAGTTTTTCCAGCCAAATGCCACAATGCAGTGAGACTGATTTATAAAGGTGGACTGGAGGTTTTCCCTGATAGGGTTTATGTGGGAAAAATTCTGTTAAAAAAGGAGCTTAATTTTCATGCTGCTGAGCTTTATGCTCTTATTCATGTATCCGGGGAAAAAACATTTGATATTAGTTTTAAAATGCAATCTGGTTTAGATAAATTTTGGGCTAGATATAATGCGGTCAAAATATGCCTATTTGGACTCCTTTTGAAGCAGTCCGTTTGTCTTGGTCTGCTCACAAAACAGTAAATGTTCTCTTTAGAAATGAGGGTGTGAGTGTTATAGGCTTGGTATTCTGGCTCAAACAGAGATGTACTATATTAGGACATCCTGAAGCCATTTTTGACCTGGAGAACATTTGGACGGGTGGATGGAGAGTCAGGGTTACTCTTAACACTAGAAAATGGGAATTACAGCATCGTCCTAATTCTTTTTTTTTTTGGAGGGTGACAGGGGTGTACTCTTTTATCCCAGGCAACCGAAGAGTTGTTATAAATGTGTAGACATGGGACACATCAGCAGTACATGTGATAGGGTTAAATGTTCTCTTTGTGGTCAACTAGGTCATATGAACCGGCAACGTCGAACTGAATTAATTTGTAATCTATGTGGGGAAAAAAGGCCACTCATATGGCAATTGTGAACAAGCTGCACATAATCATGCTGGTTCAGGGGATAGAGAAGAACAAAGGGTTTTGGTAGCATGTGAGCAAAGAAAGCATTCGCAACTGATACCAGAGGTTACTGCATTAAGGGAGGAATTACAGACTCCTACTCCTCTTAGGGATGACATACTGGTTCCTGCACCTGTCCCTCAGATGCCTGAGAGGGTTACTCAACAACCCCTGTTAGATGTAGAGGGGGACATGGCGGAGGATATGCTGGCGGAGGATGCTGCTTCTCATGCTGGGCAAGGAGAACAGAATTCTGATGTAGTCCTGAACGAGATGCCACCCCATCCCCCCATCCCACTTCCATCTACTGAGGTAGAGAAAAGGGTTACCAGGATACGTACCTGGCAGCAACCTGCCTCGAAGATACATAAGATTTCTGAAACCAGAACATCTAATAGGTTTCAGCCTTTATTCAAAGTCACTGAGGGTGCAAGACATGACTCTGAGCCCTCCTCGGGAAACTTGAGCATTGTAGATACCTTTTCTGATTCTGATATGAGTGAAGAGAGTGAGGTACTTATAACAGACACCCCGGAACCAAAAGGAATGTGTCAAAGAAAAGAGGAGAAGGGAGGGGCAAGAAATGTTTTCAACCACCATGATGCTTTAACAAATGGTTAGAGATGTGAATTTACTCACTATTAATGTAAATAGTATAAAGAATAAACAGAAATGGGGTGGGTTTTTTTCACGACTCATGGCTACTAAAGCTGACATCATTATGATTCAGGATACAAGGTTACATATGACCCATGAATTAAGGCAAGTAAAACTGGAATGGTTTTTGGGGCCTTCTTATTGGTCTCTGGGATTAGGACCTTGTACTGGGGTTGGGATTTTGTTTACTGTGCCAATACAGATGATTAAAGTATTGGATTTACAGCCTGGGAGGATATTACTTCTGGATATTGTTTTTGAAACTTTCTGTTATAGACTAATTAATGTTTACGATCCTCAAATGAAAACAGATAGGATAGAAGTTTTTACATTAATTAGGCCTTTTTTGTTTTCCTCACAGTATGTAATATGGGGAGGGGACTTTAATTGTGGTTTGGTGAAACAAGATAGGGGTAAAGATACTGTGACCACTAAACATTTTAGTGATTCTTTATTTTTGATTGGCACTATAAAACTAGCTAACCTTACTGATGTGTATTTTTCTTATACTTCTTGTAGTGACCTGACTTTTCAGAGGGGGATTCATGCGACCCAGATAGATTTTTTTTCTTTTTAAGTAGAAATATAAAATTGCAAGGGGCAAAAACATAACCAGTAGCATATTCTGATCATAAAGAGCTACATATTTCTATTGGAGAGTTATCTATTTGTCATGGTCAGGGGCTTTGGAAGTTTAATACTTCCTTACTGGTGACAGATTTGATTAAACATCACATTTTGTACTTAATTTGTGGTTTACAAATGCTGTTTTTTTTTGGCAGGATCATTTTGTCGGGATCATTTAAAATTTGAGTTGCGGCACCTCTTAAGAGCTCTTTGTAAGCAGAATAGGGATACACGCAGATTTAGATATCAAAGTTGTAGACAACGCCTACAACAGCTGATGAGTTTGGCACAGACGACCAAACATAACTTTGATTTACAGATTAAAGCACTTTAACTGGAGATGAAAACTTTTCATGAGCAACAGATGGAATCATTGATCATGCAACAAAATTTTGGGATGAAAGGACATTTTGATACAATTTGCCCTTTTTAAGTTGTAAATATATAGTACAAAATAAGACAATAGAGGACGTTTGGGATGATCAGGGAAATGTCAAAACATCTCAGAAGGATATTTTACAGGTTGTATCCCAGTAATTGACTAATCAATGCCAAGAATCACAGACAGATGAGAAACAATTTCTTCCTCTTTTACGACTGCTCACTATTCCTCAGAGTCAGGCATCTGTTTTACAATCGCTTATAGCTGATACTACTGCTGAAGAAATATTGGATGCGGTTAAATCTTTTTCTAAGGGAGAAGTGCCCAGAGTTCATGGCATTCCAGTAGAAGTTTACCACGTAATCATACCAAACATAGCAAATGAACTGGCGAACTGGTATATAATTATTGTCTTCATACCTCAGGGCTTCCTTTATAGATGTCTACTGGTATTACCATATTTTTATATAAAAAGGGAGAAAAGAAGTGTTTAGATAATTGGAGACCTATTTGTCTACTTAATGTAGACTTTAAAATGTTATCTAAAATATTAACTATGCGTTTGTCTAGGATGGCTCAGAACGTTATTTATATGAACCAGTTTTGTGCAATTCCTGGTAGATGCTTAACGGATGTGCTGATTCTATTTAGGGAAATATTTGAATCAGGTACTCTTGGGACTATGGAGAGTATGGTTATATCCTTGGATCAACAGAAGGCGTTTGATTCAGTTAATCATGCCTTTTTATGGAATATTTTGCAGTTTTATGGGATTCCTGACTTGTTTATTCAATGGTTGAAACTTATTTATAAATCTGTTGTGACCAAACCTTTGGTGAATGTTTTTTTGGGGCCTCTCATTCCAGTAAAAAAAGGAGTTAGACAAGAATGTCCCTTAAGTCCCTTGTTATTTGTTTTTTGTATTGATCTCCTTGTATGACTCTTGAATGATAGACATTTTTTTGGCCCCTTGTAATTTCAGGACAGCGACTTTTGCATACTGCAATCGCTTATGCTGATGATATTTGTCTATTAGTCCCTAACATACTAGAAGTTCAGACTGCAATTGAATTTTGTACATCATATGGGATAGCATTGGGGGTTTGTTTAAATAAACAGAAAAGTAAGGGTAAATGGGTCAGGTTACGCTGAACAGCCTTAAGTAACTTTACAGGAATGCCAGTGGTAGAAGGTCCTATTCATATTTAAGGAGTGGATTATGATATGGGGGCTGGATTTGGTCAATTGGGATGAGAAATTGACACAACGTAGAGAATTAGTGATGAAATGGAACAAACACTATAGGAAAACTAAAAAGGGTTTATTTAATCAAAACATATCGTCTTCCATTATTTTTATTCATTGGTATTGTATTCCCTCCTCCAAGGGAAAGAGAAACTACACTTTTTAGCATCTTTTTTTCTGCTATCTGGGGTAGTCGTTTAAACCCTTTAAAAATAAATATTCTCTATTTAAGTATTTCACAAGGTGGTTTGAATATGGTTAATCCCTTGTTTTTTTTTTTTTTTTACATTTTTTATTTGTCAATCTTAAACCTCTATGTACACATGAGCACTTAGGTTGGATGGAGTTGTTACGCTTTAAAGTGTCAGCATGGCTCCCAAGGTGGGAAAATGACTCCCGAAAGGTTTTCAGAGGTGTGCCTTTTGCGCCTCAATACTATAAAGATGTTTTTGTGAGGATGAAACAGTGGGATGTTCACATTATTGACTTGCTATGTCTCTCTAAAAAAGCACTTTATGCTAAAGTTTTAGACTCTAACTTTAGAGAAATTGTTACTTTTCCACAATGTCTGATGGAACATAGAATGATGGTTTTCAGTTTATTTACTTGTAAAAGAATTCCACTTAAGTTTTGGGATGTTCTCTGGCTTTGTTGCCACAACAAATTAAATATAAAGGCTAATCAGAAGCATAAAATGAAAGAAGAGAGATTGTGCTCCAGGTCTCATTGTACGGTACAACTGGAAACAATGGATCATTTATTTTTTTCTTGTTCCTATATTACCGATTTCTGGACTTCTATTGCACATATTTGGAGTATGTCTGTTTTTAATCATGTGAATTATGTGACATTGATTTATGGAGTTTATGATAGTTCCTTGGGTCAGTGGGAGAAAAGCACATTACATATTATTTTTTCTGTTATTAAGTGGTATATTTGCAATGCCCGTTGTTTATTTACTTTACAACAAAAGGTTATTTTGCATTCTGAATTAATTGGAAATATTAGTAATGAAATACACCAAATTTATTATAAAGAAAAATCGGTACATAATGCGGCTTATTTTCGGAAAATGTGGAGAAATCTTGTATGGATCAGGGATTCTGACGTACCTGTTACATGACTGAGTTGTTACTTGCTTTATTGTTCCTTTTTGTATTATTTATTTTTGTATTACTAGACTTTTTTCTTTGTGATTGCTGACATGATTTTAATAAAAACAAAATTACCCTACTCTTTTCGAGATGTGCCATGGAATCTTTAACATCCACGTGAACTACTACCAGAACAGGCAGATGGGACCTCGGTTTAACATCTCATCCAAAAGATGACACCTCAGGAGTGCAGCACCCCCCTCAAGCTGCACTGCAGTGTCAGTATGGGGATATTAACCCAAGTGCCTGATGGGAGGATAGAACCCACAGCCTTCTGATCTCCCAGCCTCAGATCAAGTGTGCTACCTGCTGAGCCACTGACACTGCACCTGATATAATAATGCTTTACTTTTTATCTAACATTTTTTAATAGATTCCTGATATTTAGAATCATTGTACTGCAGAGTTCATTGGTTCCACAGTTCTAAAGAAAATGTCTCTCAAGAAAAGTGACATATAAATGAATACCTGTCAGTTTTATATCCTCATTGCTTCAATCCAGCATCCACAAAATGGATTTCTATACAGTTTATATTTCCTGATATTGTAGTTTATATGGAAAGCTTTTTTTTTATAATTACATGAACTAACCAACTGTGAAATATGCCTTTTGGGTAGTTTAAATCAGGTCTGATATACTTTTCATTACCTCACTTGCTGGTTGTAATTTGTTAAATGCTTCCTCCTATCCTAAGGATGCATCATATTCAATGTTTTACATTTTTTATTTGTACACATCACTGGTGGTGGATAATAGAATAACATGATACAACAGTGCTACAAATATAGCATAAGGAAAAAAACAGCGATGTCCGAATGGCATACCACAGACAGCGACAGGGATTAAACAGTGCTATGCAGTAAGCGTTACCCACGTCACTGTCCGTAGTACTAGGAAGAAGAAAAGAGCTGGGAAATCAAAAACAGTAGATGAGCTGCTCCTGTGGCAGAGAGGACTGAGACATGGAGATGAGGGTTCTAATCCTGGCAGTCAAAATTTAGTTTCTCTCCCATAATCCAACTCCAACTCAGAGTTGATCATTTTAGTTAAGGGGTTGGGGGGGGGCAGAGCCCCCACTAAAAATAAGTGTTTGGATGGGTAGCAGTTGTCAGCATTCTTTGTGACCACTACCAGTGGCATTGTCTTTACTTGCCGCATTTGTTCCTGCCACTGTTCTGCATAGTGCTGTATGGAAGGTGCTGTTATTGACAGCGCTGTTCATACATGTGCTTTTCAGACCTAGTGACAGATAATATAAGGGCATTTCTGCATTACGTTACTAACTCCGATAAAACTCTGCTTCTGGAGTGAAACGTTAGTTGTTTTTGCCCCAATATGGCATAGCATTTCTCCCTGATATTCATTGCACTGCTGCACTTTTGTTGTTTTTAGTATTCATCCTATTAATTCCCATATGCTTTTCTATTAAGTGGGTTAAAGTTTTACTGCTGACTATGGAATAACACTGCTTTATTTGATGTACAAGTGTCAAGTACACAAATGTGCAATAGTACAATGAATAACAGGGAGCAATGCTGCAGTAGATTAATGCAGAAAACAACTAAGGTTTCTTTCTAAAACATCACTGTAGATGGGCTCCCATTGTCTGCTTACTTTTTTCATTGACTGTTGGATGGGGGGCTGGACACCTAGTGTTAGAATGGAGGATTGGCAACACTGGGGTTTGGCTGTCATTGTCTGCTTCCTTTTTTCATTTACTGTCTGACTCTAGGTTTAGACACTTGGTGTCAGAATTGGGGAAGTCTAACAGAGCATGTCTCTAGAGAGAGAGCACAGCTAACTGCATTGGGAAGGAAACAATCCTTCCTGGACATTTGGAACCCGCTTATAGCAGCAATTGAGTGGAGTGACTTTCCCACAAAAGAGCCACCTGAGGGTTCACTAGCGAAGCCAGAACAAACCAGCTCTAAACAGATCTTGTCTACTGAGGTTCTATCTCTTTGTGTACCACCAATATGTAATTACATCTCTGATTGATTTCTTTGTATAATTTTGTAAGATGTACCTATCATCAAACACTGTACCCTGAGTATTGGTCTATGCATAATGATGCTGTAACACATTTGTAGTTCAGCATGCAACATCCTTCTAATAAAATAGTTTGAAATAAAATATACCACAACAAAAACAAAAAAAAAAGAATTGGGGAAGTCTGGTGGCACAGGGTTGAGCAGCAGGTGGCTACTTGCTTTCATTTTATTTTACCACCCTACCCATAATTGGGCACTCAGCGTTGGGGCAGGGAGTGGCACTGCAGTTTGACTCCTGGTGACTGCCTAGCTGCCTGAATCAGGAGTCACCCAATCAACCATGCCCACCAAACCAGAACTGCACTGCTATTGCTTGCAAGCTACAGCACAGAAGCCCCCCCAACCCAGTAGTATAGCTAACTTTAAAAGAGCCGTACTATGTTGTGCTTTTTTCATAAAATACTAGAGCACAGCCTGGTCAGTAATGGGAGAGAGCAGCACCAGCTAGCCACCCTGCTCAGCCAGTGGCTGCAGCACAGAGTCAGACCCTCAAGTAAAAGTCCTGCCAGCAACAAAAACAGCCAAG
Source organism: Neoceratodus forsteri (assembly GCA_016271365.2). Lineage (NCBI taxonomy): Eukaryota > Metazoa > Chordata > Ceratodontiformes > Ceratodontidae > Neoceratodus > Neoceratodus forsteri. Next base: position 1,401,805,262 of record CM028132.1, read on the forward strand.
AAAGAAACTACCTGCAGAACCAGAGTGACAGGGTTCTGACTGCTTGTGCCTTTTCATTAAGGTAAGTGGATGGGTTTATTTGAAAATGTCTCAGTACTGTGAGGAGAGGAGGGGAGAGTCTCAAACAAGAGAATGCAAGGCCCTCGATCTCCTGGTCTGCCACTGCGGGTGGACAATCCATTGAGGACCATTTTGGTAGGTGGATACCTGCTGTAAAGGGCTGAGATGGCCATTTCTTCTTGTTCGGGTGATGGAGAAGTCTTTACTTCTCCTGCCTCTGGGGGGAATAGATTTGCTTTTACTGTTGGGAGGGAGGCCCTGATTCTCCTAGCTTGGGGGGCTGAGGATGGCCCTGCTTCTTTTGACTTGGGGGAAGGGTATCTCCCTGTTTCTCCTGGCTTGTGGTGGCCCTGCTTTTCCTGGCTGGGGTGGCCCTATCTTCTGGGTCATGTGGCTCAGCTGCTCCTGCTAGAAAAGCAGGAGGCAGGTCATCCCCTCCCGAGCCAGGAGAAGCAGGGCCTTCCATCCCAAGCCAAGAGAAGCTGGGCCACCGTACCCTCACCCCAAGACAGGAGAAGCAGGACCATCCTGTAAAATAATAAAATGGAATTTGCATTTTATTTTAGAAACATAACATTCATCATTAGTTCAAATACTCCAAGAAGCAAGCATGAATCTGCACATATGCTTTCCATTTGCATTACAATAGGTGCCCTGACTTCCAACTGTAGTGCCTAGCCAGTACCCTGGTAACCAATGGAAGCTGGAGCTGCCACTGTGGCTAGCTTTACATGCTGTGAAACATGATAAAATAGAAATAAAAATGTAAATGTAGAGGTGGGCATTGGACAGAAAAATTAAATGAAAGAGGCAAAGAATTTGCAAAAATCTGCAAAAAAAAAGCCTTTATAGTGTATAGTGGAACGTCATTGGTCACTGAAATCTAGCACTCTCAAAATGTTGTTCTGCTGCACTAGTGATGTCCGTAGTGCAGCAGAACCAAAAGTGACATCCACAGGACAGCAGAATGACTTTCGTTCTGCTGCAGTGCAGACATCACACATGGTGTCCTCGAGCAGCAATCTGACAGTCAGTATTATTTTAAAAGAAAGATGTAGTATTTTTTTTTGGGGCAGCGATGTTCCCACTATACACTATACAGAACAGTGCATGCATGCATTTTAACGGCAGGGCTGTTCTTTCACCTAGATTGATACTATGGCGACTGATTACCTCTCGACTGCGCTCTCGAGGTAATCTGTCGCCATAGTCCCAACTCGGTGAAAGAATAGCCCTGTTGTTAATTGGTCCTGCACTATCCTATATATAGTATATAGTGGAATGCTGTTATGCATGGAATTCCATGCCTGGAATATGCTTATTCTGCTGCATTAGTGACATCATTATGTTGTTCTGCTGCAGTAGTGATGTCACTACTGCAGCAGAACCTGAGAATGTTAGCACATTGTTGCTTTCCTCCAATTCTATGGTAAGACAGTATTCTAAAACCTCTAGAGACTTCACAAGTCAGTTTCATTATGGAAAACAGAAAAAAAAACACAATGCCCACATTTCACATAATATTACTATACACTATAAAAAGTATAGGATGAGCAACTTTATGCACAACCAGTGTGTTCTGCCACAGAAAGATTCTAATTCCCTCTGACCACAAGAGTGAAGCACACAAGAAGACTAAAGATTAATGACCAGCATAATCAAAGGTTAAGACTCAAATGTATTGCAAGGTAATCTGAGAACAGGGGGAGAGCTGAAGCCATTAAAATACAAGAAAAGGCTCGCAACTACATTAACTATCTAGTTATTATAAATATATTAGTTTTAAAGAAACATTTTGCAGGAAGTCAATACATATAGTACAGCATCAGGTACATATGCTAGAGTGCAGGAAAAGAAGTGCCACTGAAAATAAATAATCTTTTCATTGTTTATGGAAGTTCGCTGTTTCGTAGCTGTTTATCTTACATGCCTTTGAAATGCTGAATGTGTTTCAATAGAAATTACAGCAATTACAGCCTTAAGCTCTTTTACGAGGCACATTTATTTAAGGAGCTCTAGAAACAGTGCTATATATACTGCAGGCAGGGTAGAAGGATACACTGAAAACTCCAAAATGTGTACCATGGTACTCCATTTTTCCTGCTACAGATAACAAGATGGCTTTATGCTACCTTCTTGCATTAGCTCTAAACATGCTGTTTACCAAGTTGGATTCAAATGAAAACAAGGCTGGTGAGGAGAGGTGATTCTGCAGAGCATTTGTTTCTTAATCCATAAGCTGCCGAAAGAACTAGAATTAATCTATTTGACTGAGTTCTGCGCAGATGTTTAGTCTGCAGCACTGCAAGGGTTAAACTGAAGGGCTGCAAAGTAGTGGAAGGATCATTGAAAACTCAAAGGAAGTGTTCTTTGGCCTGAATCCTGTAGCTCATTTTTAGAGCTGATGCAATAGGGCTACAGCTCCGCCTACCTGCAGCCCTAAAAATTAAACATTTTTTTTCCTTAGAAAGAGGGAGAGTAGAAAGAAAGACCAATGAATTCAACAGCAAACAGCAGAGTGCTGTAGTCATTGCAGAGCACTTAACTCCACTCCACAGTAAAAAAAAACACACATTTTTTTCCTTAGTCAGAAAGAGAGCGAGAGAGAGAGTGAGGGAAGGAGAGAGAGAGAGAGAGCGAGAGAGAGAGAGTAGAGACAGACCATCAAATTCAACAGCAGACAACAGCAGAGTGCAGACATTGTACAGTACTTAATTCCACAGTAAAAAAAAAAGCAAAGTTTTCCATAGTCAGACAGAGAGAAAGAGAGAGAGAGACCTATGAATTCAACAGCAGACAGCAGCAGGGTGCAGACAACTGCAGATGTTTTCTTAGTTTTAGAAAAGTGTAAAAAAATCACTAGTGTACAGCATCCAACAGCTTAATAATTCTTCTTTTGGAAAAATATATTTTTGTAACAAAAAAAAAGTAGAAAGTAAGAACTAATTAGGTGAGCAGACAGGACAGGAGGACTCTGTCTGAAGGTTATAGTGCCTCACTAATTTTAAGGGGCGCTTATAGTGCTGTACAGATTTTGAAGGGGGGTGTCACCCACATCTCAGATTCTGTTGCCCACCTCTGTGCCTGAACTACTACTAGGTCATAGTGCCATGGACTCTGGGCTCGATTCTCAAAAGTTGGCATGAGCCTTGCCAAAGGTGGCTTGTGCTGATTGCCAGTGAGCCAGGGACCCTGTGCTGGATTCTCAACCGGGTGAGGTCCCGGCAACAATGTTCCATGGTTTGTAGCACATGAAGTGGTGTGCCAAACAGAGGGTGCACCTGGACAGGTTACCACAAGCCATGGCTGGCCTGTGCGGCAATGTCCCCAAGCATTCCCCGGTGGTCTAGAAGACCGCCCCCAATCCCTGATCCATCATTATGTAGTATTAAATTATCCCTAGTGGTCTAGCAGACCCCCCCCATCCCCAATCCCTCATAATCTATTAATAAATTATACCTGGTAGTTTAGCATCCCTACAAGCCCCGATACTCTGTAAGGTATTAATACATTATCCCCGGTGGTCTAGTGGCCCCCCAAGCCCTGATGCCCCTTAATGTATGAATAAATTATCCCTGGTGGCTAGTGGCCTCCCCAAGTCTGATGCCCCATAATGTATGAATACATTAGCCCTAGTGGTCCAGTGGCCCCCCCAAGCCCTGATCCCCCATAATGTATTAATAAATTATCCTAGTTGTCTAGCGCCCCATTGTCCCTGATCCACTATAATGTATTAATAAAATTATCCCCATTGGTCTAGTGGCCCCCCAAACCCTGATCCTTATAATGTAAATAGAACACTTCAATGGTGGTCTAGTGGACCCCCACCCCAGCAGGCAGTGTCCCTCCACTTCATTCCCTCCCCAGACCAAGCCCCGAGCCAAAGATCAACACAGCCCTCTCCTTACCTCCGTGGCTGGCCACCGACTGAACTATCACTGAGTGCATACTGCAAAGGTGAGAGGAGGGCTGTGCTGGTCGCTGGCTCTGGGTTCCAGTTGGGGGGATCAGGGTGGTGGGACAGTGCCTGCCGGGGTGGGGGTCCACTAGACTGCCTACAAAGTGTTCTATTTACATTATGGGGGATCTGGGCATGGGGGGCTACTAGACCACCAAGTTTAATTTATTAATACGTTATGGGGATCGTTGGGGGCTAGACTACTAGGAGTAATTTATTAATACATTACTTGTGATGTGACTTTAACCTAAACTGGACCGATTACACCAGCTCACATCCCTTACTGCCCACTGCCCAAAATTTTACCTCTCTTACCTCTCTGTCAGGATAATATTAATTGTTGTATCCAATTACCGGAGCCCCACTAACACCCACCCCACAGACAGTGCCTGTGACCAGAAAAAGCATCCTAATAAAGCTTTTCTGAGGTTCTTGGTTAGATACCTTAGGAAATTACTAGCACTACTGCATTTCTGTGCAGTAGCGTGGAACTAAATCTGGGCCCCCCCTTCTGTTAACTGCTGCTGGGGAGCTCGCTCAGTTAAAGGGCCTGAGCTTCCTTCATATGAACATATGCAGCCTTGCCAGCAAATTTGACCAGGCCCAAGCCTGGGTTTTACATGCCTCCCCTGATGTAGCAATGTTCTCTGAAACCTGGCTCAAGAGCAACGTACCTGATAATTTTCTCTGCATCCCTGGTTATAATCTATACAGGTGTGACAGACCTACCAGAGGAGGTGGTGTCACCATTTATATCAAAGACAAATCCCAAATTACCGACCTTGACTGTACATCATCGTCCAAAGAATTTGAATGCTTCTCCCTTAAAATTATTCTGGCACCTGGAGTTACCTTACTGGTAGCTGTTTGTTATAGGCCACCTGCAGCCAGTCTGGGCATATTGACCCACCTGCATTCCTTCCTGGAAAAAGCAAGTTTGGAATGCATCTTAATGGGGGACTTTAACCTAAACTGGACCGATGCCAGTGCCAACAGGCTCAAGGATTTTTGTGATGGACATGGGCTAGCTCAGATGACCCCCGAGACTACTCAGCTAAATAAAAAGAAGCCCTGACTGAAGCTCCTTACTGGACCTTATTCTGGTCAGTAAAGCATAATATCTCCCATACTGGGGTCTTCCATAATGAACTGAGTGACCACTGTGCTATCGCCTGTGTCAGGCACACCCTCACCTTCCTTCCACTTCCACCTTCAAGATTAAATGCAGCATGACAAATTTTGTGCTCCATGCCTTTCTAGCTGACCTTGGGAACATCTGCTAGCAGATTTCTACCTCCACACCCACTGTTTCAGAAGCCATCTACATCTTCCAGGAGTTATTACTAGGTCATCAACAAACATGCTCCTTTAAGGAAAATGAAGCTAAGGAAATGTGCTCCTGACTGGTTCAGGCCAGCACTGACGTGGGCCCTGCAGCACAGAGACCTCCCGTGGAAAAAGGGTAGGAAATCTCAGTCCGACACATACTGGCTCTCTTTCCGAGTAGCCAGGAATGCCTGCACCAAAATGGTCAGGTTGGAAAAAGCACACTTTTTCCAGTCCACCCTCGAAGAAAACAAAAACTGTTCAGCCAAATTCTGGCAGGTTCTAAGAGAGATTGAAGGTCACTCCCCTTCCACTCCTCTTCCGGCCAAAATTGTGGCTAGTAACATCATATACAGCCAGGGCTGAGATCATTGAACAACTCAATCACCTCGCAAACTGCAGGCCTCTCCTTTGACAAATCGCCTGCCAGTAACCTAAGCACCACTTGCTATGCCAGATCAATACCTAGCCCAATCTCTACCTCTGGGTCTGACAGCCCTCCATTCAAGTTCCATCGGTATCCTACAAACAGGTGCAGGACCTCCTCCTCTCATTGGACACTAAAAAGAGTGCGAGTGCTGATTTATTAGAACCTTTTTTTCTAAAAGCAGGTTAATCCTACCTGACAGCACCAATTGCCCATCTTTTTAATTGCTCACTAGTCCAAGGGAATTGTCATATAGTTGGAAAATTAGCATATTATTCCTTGTTTAAATCAGGAGACCTTATGGACTTGAACAACTACCGCCCATTTCACTACTTCCCGTTTTATCCAAGCTACTTGAAAAAATTGTCAAGGATCAATTAAGGGAGTACTTGGATAATGAAAACATCCTCAACCCTGTTCAATCGAGGTTCAGGCCCAAACATAGCACAGTGTCAATTCTAGCCAAAGTCTCTAATGAATGGTTACATACCCTGGACAATAAACAATACATCTGCGCCCTCTTCCTCAACCTTAGTAAAGCATTCGACATGGTTGATCACTCCATACTACTTGACATTTTAGGAAGCGTTGGTGTAACCCCCACTGCAGTACAGTGGTTCTGCTGTTACCTTACAAATAGAAGTCAGCAAATCAAAAGCCAAGATAAGCTCTCTACACTAAAAACCTTGCCACGCGGCGTCCCACAAGGTTCGATCCTAGGACCGATCCTCTTTGCCCTATATATCAACCGCATCTACTCATGCCTTCTAGCAGGGAATAGTCACCTTTTCACGGATAACACTGTCAACCAACCCCTCCTTTGATATTGCCCACAAGGAACCACAACAGGACTTTATCACACTTCAACACAATCTGCTGAATCTGAAGCTTCTTCTAAATGCCAAAAAAGCAAAAGCCATGGTTATCTCCCCATTCTCCAACCTCAATACGAAGGCCTCCAATACCACGCAGATTATCACCCTCCTTAGTGAATCTCTAGAAATAGTGGACAAATTCAAATACCTGAAAGTATGGCTGGACAACAATTGGTGCACCTAAACGAGCTATCTAAAAAACTAAGGCAGCATCTTGGCATTTTCTACCGTATTAGACACTTACTTACCCTGGAAACTAGAAAGAGATTGGTTCAAACTACCTTCCCTGCTTGACTATGGTGACTTTCTTTATAGTCACTGCCTCAGCATGAGCTCAAAACTGGACACTCTTTATCACCGCGCACAGAGATTTGTGCTTGGTCTACCCCTACAGACTCATCATTGCTTACTGTACCAAGCATTAGACTGGCCTTCCTCTCACTGAGGGAGACAAAAACACACTCTTGTGGTTCTTCCAGGCCCTGTCCAACAATCTGCCTCCTTATATCAGCGAACTATTCGAGTGCTCAATGTCCACCTACAGCATAAGGAACTCCCGTTTCATCAATTTGAAAATACCTCGGACCAGGACACGTCTTGGCTCCACTGCCATTAGTTCATTCCTAACAATGCTCTGGAACAACTTACAGAAAGCACTTAAACTCCCCACCCTGCCAGCTTTTACATGTTCAGGCAGCTTCTAAACCGATGCTTGCACACGATGTGTGACTGTTTGAGGTAAACAGATTCCCAACTGAGCAACCATCCCCATAGACTGAATGGACCAGGCCCTTCTATCTTGCCTCTTTGCTGGATCCCTTTAGGGTCAATATACTCCCCCTTGGCCTGTTCCACCCCAGCACTTAGCTAACTCCCTTGGAGGCTACCTCCCTTTTAGTGATACCCCCTCCTTCTCTTTCTTATTTGTTACTCCCCTCCAATCTTCCCTGTGTCTCCCCTCCCCCCTCCCTGCATGAGGTTAGTTTATAGAATGTGAAATTTGACTATGTATGTATTCACCACCCAAGTTATGTAAAGTTGTTTTTGACTTGTCTTTGCACGGTATTACTATCTGTCATGCACAAACTGTTACGTCTTGTTATTGAATATGTCCTATGTGTCCAGGACCATCTTGAAAATGAGCCTGCTAAATGATTAACTGCCTGGTTAAATAAAGTTTGATTGATTGATTGGGAGTCGGGGCTTGCGGGGTGGGGCGCTTCCAGACCATCAGGGACAGTAGTTTTGTTTCATACATGGGGTTTAGGGCTGGGGGGGTGCATGACACATTGGTACACAGTTCACAACTCTCCAAGACAATTTCTAAGTACCCTTAGATCAGCCCTTGGCTGGTCTAATGGTACTTAGATCTTTGCCATTTAGGAGGGTTTTGTGAATGCCAAATTAGGGGATATGGCAGCCTGCATGTGCCGCAAGCTGCCTAGCACCATGCCACATTCTAGTTTGTGGCACAAGGCTGGTACAAGCCCCCTTTGGCGCATACAGCCTAACTTTAATGCAGGCTGCTTTCCAGAATAGCTCTGGGCACACGTTTTGATGCAAGTTGCCACTTGTGTCATTTATGTTTGTCGCAGACACCATGTATGTCAATCTAAGGGCTTTGAAAAGCCCTCTGTGTTGCCATCTCTGTGCCTGGACTACTATTAGTTCATAGTGCTGTAGACTCTGCGTTGTCCATCTCTGTGCCTGGACTTCTACTACTGGGTCATAGTGCTATACAGATTTTGAAGGGGGGGTCAAGTATCAGACTCCGATTGTCCATCTCTGTGCCTGAACTACTGATAGATCATTCAGAACTACTACTAGGTCATAGTGCTATACAGATTTTGAAGGTGGGGGGTGTCACATCTCACAGTCTGTGTTGCCCATCTCTGTGACTGAACTACTACTAGGTCATAGTGCCTCACGTATGTTGAGAGGGGGTGTCACGTCTCAGACTCTGTGTTGCCCATCTCTGCGTCTGAACTAATACTACTAATTAAGAAATTAAACTGGACCCCAAAAATGGATTCAGAATCAGAGTCTGTTATGGAAATGGAACATATGGTCAACACCAGCAATATGGGTGTAATTGGTCAGTGTAACAATAAACATATTTCCTGAAAGCGAATTCAGAAAGAAATTCAGCTGATGAACATATAATTAATACAACTAGTAACAATGAAGTAACACAACCAGAAAAGAAAAGAATGTTGGTGAATCTTCTGAACAGAGCAATGCAGCACTGTCGGCATTGCCAGAAAAATCAGAGAAAAGTAAAACACAAAACAGGTAGCCAAAACAGTTAGACCTAGAAAGTCAATGATTAGGGAAAAAGCTCTATCTAGTACCACTAGTTGTGGTGCTCTATGATATGCCAGTCATGCATATTGGGCTCCTTCATCAGAAAGCAGCACCTCTGATGAAGAAGAGGTCGTAAATGTATAAGAACAAGATCACAATCATGATATATCACAGTTATACTCTTCCAAAGGTGATGAATCAGAATGTGATACCAGTGAGGTAGAGGATGCCACCTGAGTTCCCCCACCTAAAAACACAAAACACATACAGCAAGCACCACCACTAGCCACAGTAGTGGAATAAAATCAATGATCATGGTACTTCTTCTGGGGACAGCCACAGTGTGGAAAAATCAGGGTCAGAAACAACTGCCACCACAGTTGCTGCCCTTCCTGGCGTGACGATACAACGTTCCACCTCAGTGGTGTGGAGCTATTTTCATGTACTGTAAGTCCCAAAAATGAATGTGTTGCTGTCTGCATCTTTTGCCATTGGGAAGTAAGCAGGGGAAAGTGAGGGGCCAGCTGGAGACAACATAACTAAAAAGGCATTTACAGCAAGCACATCCAACCATTCAGCTGGGCAGCAGTCCTGAGCAAGGGACAAATATTTGTGATGAAAGTAGTCCTACAGACAATAGTGATGGTGAAAAGTCTGAGAGATAGGGCAGAAATAAGACATGTTCGACTTCACTGACGAAAGTATTTGGACAAGCTGCAGCTTTGCCACTGCAATCCTGTGGTTTTTGCCCACCTGCACAAACTAAACAGCAGACCATTACCGTGATGACTGAACAAGAAACTCCCTACAGTAGATCACAAGTCTCATTAAATATTGATCAGTTAATAGCTGAATTTATTGCCAATGACCTGCAACCATTTTCTGTGGTGGAGAATGATGGTCTCAGAGCCCTTTTAAAATAGTTTGCTCCATGTTACAACATATCAAGCCATAAATATTCTGCAACTGTGGCTTTTCCCAAAACGTACAAATGTATGCAAAGTAAAAAAAAAAATTGACTCTTCAAAAGCGTGAATGTGGTTCTGTGCTCCTGACCACAAACATATGGATCAGTTCTCAAACCACTAAGTATATGTGCATCACAGCACATTGGGTGTCATGATCATTTTCAAACAGCACCACAAGCAGCAGTGTACAGAAAAGAAGACAAAGAATGGCAGCTTTTTATGTTAACATTGTTTGATAAGTATCACAGCACTGACAATATTTTGGAAGAGTTGTGCAACAACATTTCTGAGTGGTTAAATCCTTGGAGGTTCAGTGCTGAATCTGTGGTTTCAGACAATGGCACCAGTATTGCTAGAGCATTGAAATGTGGTGGTTTTATTTACATTCCATGCTTTGCACACTCATTAAATCTGTTAGTATGAGCTATAGTAATACTAGTCAGAGCTGCAAAGAAAAGCGTTGGCATTTTAGTGACTGTAAAATCATGTGTATCTTGGCTGACCTCAGAAAACAAATGGCTGGCCAATACAGCAAATAAAATAAAACAAGTTGTAACATGACAGAAAACAAAAGACCAGAACAGCTAACATGGATTGGAGGAATGGCAACAGGTGACCATAAAGCAACCATGGATTAATGCCACAGTAGAACCATGTTTGCTTGTATAATACCATTAGTAGCCACAGTAAATGAACATAGAAACATAGAAACATAGAAGTTGACAGCAGATAAGGACCGCAAGGCCCATCCAGTCTGCCCATTTCTTTTTCTACCTTATGAACGTGCCATTGGCCTTTGCTCTGTCAATGGCATATCTATTCATACTCATCTGTGTTGCTCCCTTATGCCTATCTCATGACTGTTTGAAGCCCTGCACTGTATTCATATCTACCACTTCCTGAGGTAGGCCATTCCATGCATCCACCACCCTTTCTGTGAAAAGGAAGTTCCTCACAGTACCCCTTAATCAGCCTCCCTCTAATCTCATGCTGTGTCTACTTGTCCTGCTATTTTTCTTATATTGACATAAGTTAGACTTTTTCACCTTGTTAATGCCTTTAAGGTGTTTGAATGTTCAATCATATCGCCTCTCTCCCTCCTTTGCTCTAGGATATATATATTGAGCTCTGTTAATCTGTCCTCATATGTTTTCTGATGCAGTCCCAGCACCATTTTGGTTGCCCTTCTCTGGACTGCCTCAATTTGGTTAATGTCCTTGTGAAGGTGTGGCCTCCAGTACTGCACACAGTACTCCAGATGGGGCCTAACCAGTGTCTTGTAAAGAGGGATTATTACCTCCCTCTTCTGACTTGTGATATCCCTACTAATACACCCCAACATCCCTCTAGCCTTACCTTCTGCTTTAGTGGTCTGCTTAGATGCTTTCACGTCATCAGTGATGATGACGTCCAAGTCTCTTTCTTCCCTTGTGACTGCCAGCAACTCCCCTCCCAGCCTATAGGTGGCTTCAGGGTTTCTCGTCCCTATGTGCATGATCTTGCACTTCTTTGCATTAAATCCCAGTTGCCACTCTTCCGACCACTTTGCTAGTTTATCCAGATCTCTTCTCATTCTGCCTACCCCATCTGAATCATCTACTCTGTTGCAGATCTTGGTGTCATCTGCAAACAGACAAACCTTACCCTCCAGTCCATCTGCAATGTCACTGATGAAGATGCTGAAGAGGACTGGCCCCAGGACTGATCCCTGAGGTACCCCACTTGTGACTTGCATCTCTTCTGACTGTATACCATTTACCACCACTCTCTGTTTTCTGCCCGTCAACCAGTTTGCCACCCAGCTGACCAACATCTGACCCACCCCAAGCCTACCCATCTTATTAATCAATCTTCTATGTGGAACAGTATCAAAAGCTTTGCTGAAGTCAAGGTAGGTGACATCAACTGCTCCCCCTTGGTCCACCACTGTGGTTACCCAGTCAAAGAAATCTATGAGATTAGTTTGACAGGACCTTCCTTTTGTAAACCCATGCTGTCTTGGATCCTGTGCCTATGGATTCCAGGTGTTGCACTATCTTTTCCTTAAGGAGTGTCTCCATAATCTTTCCCACTACTGAGGTAAGACTGACTGGTCTGTAGTTCCTTGCCTCCTCCCTGCTACCACTCTTATGGAGCAGGATCACATGAGCCCTTCTCCAGTCTTCTGGGACCTCTCCTGTGCTCAGAGACTTACTAAACAGTTCTGATAATGGCTCTGCTAGTTCCACCCTTAGATCCTTTAGTACCCTGGGATGTATGCCATCAGGTCCCATTGCCTTGTCCACCCTGAACTTATCGAGCTCTTGTAGGACCCTTTCTTTTGTGAAGGAACTAGTGCACACCTTCCTCCCCCCTGTGTCCATGGTGCTGAGCTGTGGGCCCTGCCCTACCTTCTCTTCAGTAAATACTGAGCACAAGCATCTATTTAGGGTAGATGCTTTTACATGGTCCTCCTCTTCCTCACATGCCCACTTATCCCCTTTGATCTTAGCAATACCCCCTCTGGACTTTCTCCTTTCACTAATGTATCTATAGAAAGTCTTGTCACCTTCTTTCACAATGAAGGAGCACAAACCTGAGAATTTCCCACCCACTTACTGACCCAGCGGGACACTATTCACAAGTGAAATCTTTGAAAACAGCATATTATACAGAGTCATGGAGAATAAGAATATTAACTTCTGTATTTTCTATCTGAAAAGATGTGGTCCATACAGACATTGCAAACATTGAAATTCCCTGTACCAAATGTTGTTCTAGAGGTAATCCCTGAGGTATGTGTAGAAAACTGTTACTCTTCATACTGTATCTCATAAATGCATAGTTCTTCTCGGACCTGTTCAGTTTCCAAATGTTGTTTGCAATGTTAAAAAATTGTATTTTAGTATTCCAAAATGTATGTTTTAAATGTAAAAAAGTAGTATTGTTTGTGTTTCGACTCATATACCCAACAATGTTGTGGATGACAGCCACATAGACTCTTCCTATAATGCATACGGGCAATGTTTATGTTAATGTAGCGAAAACCGAACCAGGCTCCGTAGTTAGAACGGGAAAGCAGAGCGCATAGCATGAACACATTGCATAGACTTAATGATGAAAGTAAATGTAAGGTAAACAGTTTTTTTTTTTCAATTTATTCTTTTGGCCCCTCTGTCTTGCTGCCAATCATCTGCCTAGTCATGGTGCATTCATCAGGCTTCCACCTACCCACTGTGCTCATCCCCATGAAACTCCTGACTTACCCCTCAGAGGGTGGGGTTGCGACACTGGCCAGGAGCTGCGATCCTTATATCTATCTGGGGAGAGCCAGTTGGGAGGATAATTGAAGCGGAAGACAGGCTTCATGGAGGTGGTAGACAGAGGGAGTTTTTCTTCCCAATTTTTTACAGAGGTCGGGGATGTGCAATGATATCCTGCATCCGCCCCGCCCCCTTGGTGCTGCTGAGTGCTGGTAGCTGCAGCCCCCCCCCAGCCTCCGCCAGGGGTCCATTGAGTGCCGGACAAGATACCCATCCTCCCCCTGGAGAAGGAGAACTGTCCATAGGACGCTCCATCCTTCTCCCCCAGCCAGCCCTCCAGCGACCCAGGTCCATTCCCAAACCCGGGTCACTGGTGTCGCTAGTGGAAATCCAACCGCTGCACCAACGGACTGGCCTTGGTAAACAATTTTAAGAGAAACAATTTTTCAAGTCTTCACATAAAAAGGGTTATTTTAAAAAATGTTAAAGCATTACCCAAACAGTGTAGCGAGCATCACTGTTGAAAAATTCTCAGAAACTGAGCATATTTAGAATGTTTACACCAGTCTGCAAAGGGAAAAACTGTACTTATAGTTAGAAAACATTGATAAATGTAAAGAGAGTTATCAAATATGTTGAATATTTGCAGCAATAACAATGTAAAACAGATATGGCTGTTGAACCCGTATAGTTTTATTAAACATGACAGTTTTCATGTGTTATAGAAAGCAATCCTACTGTTTGATTTTTCCACTTTATTTTCTGTCTAACATGTTACTTCTACCTGAGCTTGCCATGTTGCAAGTGCATTAAACCACTCCAGAGCATGGTTCTACTTGTGGCATTAATCCATGGTTGGCAGGTTGGACGCACTTGGCCTTCGTCCTCGTGCCCCAACCAGCCCAACCATAGCTTAATGCCACAGTAGAACCATGCTCTGTCGTGGTTTAATGCTTACAGGTTCCCACAAGATGGAACTCAGTGTTTTACATGTGTGAGAGACTTCTCACAGAAAAGAAGGCAGTTCATACTGTACCATGGAGCACAATGTATCACATGGTGTGCTGAATTAATTCCAGTGGGGCCTCGTAGGGCATCTTACATTGCTCTAGACTCCCTGTGAGGAAGCAACTCAAAAGGTTAGCAAACAGAATGCTACTCATTGCTAGGCCAGATTATTCCCACCATAAATTTATTGAACAAGGGAATCAGGAGGCTGTGTAGAGGTTTTTACCAAAAAGGAGGCAAATCTGGTGTATCCCTTACAGACCAGCTGATACAGCAATTCCAAAAATGCAGAAGACTTCACAATATCATGACAGACAAAAATGTTCTTCTTTGACTCTTCTTGACCCTCGGTTTAGCTTGCAACAGCTGCCTCCTTCAGATCTTGGTGACTCTTATCTCGAATACAAAAACATGCTGATTTCAGAAATTGCACAGGAAAAGGAAGGAACTGTATTTGATAATACAAGTGAGTCAAGTGATGCAGATGCTGCATCTGATGATGTAAGATCTTTTGGTGCTGACAGCAATGATTTCCACTTAGTGCCACCATGTACTCCTTCATCAACATTGGGTAGACCTGCACAAAGCACTCTTTCACAGCCCTTGAAAAAGGCATATCATTCCGAAAAGCACACAGATGACTCTCACACTTTTTAGTCAAAACTTATGGAAACTGATAATTCAGATTTGTCTGTCGTGGAGCCACCTTTTTTGTCTTTGTCTGGTATTGTGGATGCCTATTTATGAGAATCACTCATTAATATTACTGATTACCCTTTTGAGTACTGGCTGGAAAAGAAAAACATCTGGCCTGCACTATCGGCCTTTGTTATTGAGCTTCTTTTATTTGCCCTCCCTCTAGTGTTTACCGTGATTGTATACTCAGCACAGCTGGAAATGTCTGTCTTTGATGGCCGCACAAGGCTTACTGCTGAAAATGTACAGCACCTTAGCTTCCTAAAAGTCAGTCTCAACAAATTATCTTACCAGTTCAATGAACAGTGGCAGGAAGATAAAAGCGATGATGACGAACAACTGTCTCCTAGTAAGGGTGCTTCTTTGGTTGTGTTTGAAGTCGATGGTGATGTTATTATTTAATTTAATGATTTATTTCTTTGAATTCAGAGGACAAAGGTCAGCAGCCATAACAGAAAGATCAAGTAAAAAAAAAATGCCTTCTTATGTGTGTTTTCTGATTTTTTAACTTACTTTCCCAGTAATATTTGTGAAACGTCTACGGGGGTCTTGGCGTGCTTGGTCTGGTTGCAGTGTGGCAGACTACATTCTACAGCCTGGCGCAAAGACAAACATGTTTGCATTGACGCTGCAATATCTTCTTTACTTTGGTAGAGTTTGTTTTAGAGAGGTGCTAGAACCATTGCAGTTGCACTTCCGTTGGATTGCGGCAATCTTTAGCCTCAAGTACACTTCGCTTGGAGACAGCTACTGGAGAGAACGAGTGTTTTGCCAATCCTGTATTAGTTTCTGGAGGACACCACTCTTGGACTCATCTACTGTGAGGAGGGTTGTTGAAGAGGAGTTTGAGCGAAGAGGACTCTTAAGCTTTTGACTGTGGTCAAGGGTACAGCACTACAGGAGGTTGTGAGTCCCAGTGTTCATTTATTATTGGCCACCTCATCCTGTTTTATCGTCATTATTTTGTGGATTTTACATCAGAGGGGAGGCTGTATGTGGTCTGGAATTGCTAGAGTTTTTACTGCCGGGTATTCTGTTGGAGGAAGGGGATCTCGGTGGGGAAAGGGCCTGGACCGTGTGGCTGTTAGTGGATGGCCAGAGAGTTGGGCTTTAGTCTCTGGTGGTTCAAGGGCAGCATTGGCTTCTCCCCCTGCTGGTGGACATTATTTGGGTTGATTGAGATTGCTGGATCATTGTAGACTTCCTCTGGCTGTGTTGGCAGGCTGAAGGTGGCAAGATTTGGACAGTTTATCAGTGTTGGGGCTCGGGTTGGGTGGCTTCCCTGGTGAGGTCCCGAGTGGTGGTAGCCGGAGGACTGTAGTGCTCAGCTCCTGTAGGGGTCCCTAACTGGTGGCTGGTGGGCTTCCTGTTGGGGATCCGGTTGATCGGGGGGCTTCCTTCCCTTATCCTGACTTCGCAGTAACATCGGACTGTGGATGGAGGTTTGAACTTGGTATGCACTATTACAGTGCTGATGGTGGATGAAATTTTATCTGGAGCGGTGGTGATTTGATGATATATTCCTTTCTTTATGTTTCCTGGGTGAAGGTGGTGAGAGGACCTTCAAATAAGTTTGTGCATAATCTACAAAAAAAAGTAATTGTCGTAATACGATTTTATTGTGTTCCACTGAACATGTAAAAAGATTTTGCTTGCTGTGGATGAGAGTCTCAGTGAAGCGTTCTGGCTGCCGGATTACTATTGGACTCTGCCTCACGATACATATACATCTGTTATTGGTGGATGGGAGGATTTACTAGTTAGTATAATTTGAGGGGTTACTTAAGTTGGGGTTGGGGAAGGGCGGTGAGTTATTTATACTTTATATTTTATTTTGTTTGTTTTTGGGAATTGTATGTTGATTGGTTTTGGGGTGATCAGAATTTGTTTTAGACTTAATTGGGAGCCGGGTTCTGATTTCATTAATCATGTGTTTAAAGATTGCTCTCCCTGCCAGGTGCTACCCTCCCTCTGATCTCTGGGAACTCCACCCTTTTAACTGTCCCCCATTGCCCCCGGCAGTTTATGGTCACTGTAGGACTCTGAGGACAGTGGGGAGGAGGGAAAGGTGGGGTCCTGGACCTGGGGGGGGAGCTGATCATCTGAATTGGGGTGGTGGGGACCAGGAGATGCTCTAGGGCAAAATGGAATCCCAAATGAGGTCTTTCTTGTCTGGTACCCATACCCAAGGTTTCCACAGTAAGTGGACTGGTAACTCGGCCAGCTGAGGTAACTCACCCGACCCGCACAGTGTTGTGCAATGCCAGAGCTATTAAAAACAAGATGGCTATTATAGCTGATCTTGTTGGGCCATCAGATCTGGCTTGCATCACTGAGACCTGGCTGGATGATAATGCTGGTCCTATTTTGGAGGCAGCGTTTCCGGCAGATTTCTTGGTGATACACCGTGTGAGATTGGATTGCAAGGACGGGTGTGTAGCAATTTGTTTTAAATTGGAATTGGGCCTTGTTGATGTGCCAGTTGAGGATACCAGGTCCTTTGAGTGTACTGTGGTAGCAGGTGTAGGGTGCAGGATCATTCTTGTCTATCGTCCACCCGGAGGTGAGAAGTTGTTCCTGTAGGAAGCCACAGACTTTGTCATCGACATGGTGTTGGAGTCTCCCAGGCTGATGGTACTGGGGGACTTCAATGCCTGGATCGACGATGAACTCTCACTATTTGGTCAGGATGTCCTTCGACTTATGACTTCATTGGGCTTCACACAGGCAGTTACCTCTGTGACTCACAATCAAGGTCACTCCTTGGATCTGGTTTTCCTCCTGGGGATGGAGACCTCTTACCTAGTGATCTAACTGGTTAGTTGGTCCGATCACCACACTATAAGGTTTAATTTCCTGGCTCCCCCTTATAGGTCTGCCCCTGTAGAGATGGTCTGATACTGCCCTTGTGGGGAGTGACCCCAGAAGGATTCTTGGCAGTGTTAGACCTAAAATGAATGCCAGGGTCAAGCAAGGGTCCAGAGAACCTGCTTCAGGCTTATAAATGAGCAGAAATGGGGTCTGTGGATACCCTGACTCCTGTCTGTGTTCAACATCTCACTCTTCGCCCTCTGTTCCCCTAGTTTGATGAGGCCTTGAAGGAGCTGAGATGAGTTGGACAAAAGCTAGAGCGCAGCTGGGGTAGATCCGGCTTGGATGCCAACAGACAGACTGATGGAGCATTATAGAGACTATCAGTCAGCGATCTCCTGTAAGAAGGCAGAATTCCTGTCCAGGGAGATTGCTGCAGCTCAGAACCAACCAGCTCAGCTCTTTTGAACTTTAGGCAGACTGTGCAATCCAGCCTGTCTGCAAGTTTAGAGAGCATTTTCTCAAGCTAAGTGTGAGGAGTTTGCTCGCTTCTTTGCTGATAAGGTTGCTGACATCAGATTGAAGATTTGCTTAGCGTGCTCTATGGGTGTGGTGGTGGTGGTCGGTGTGAGGTCGCTGCTCCTTGGTTTTGTTGGATGGAGTTTGATCAGGTGGAGATCGTGGATATCATGCAGATTCTCCAAGGCATGTGGCCAACCAGCTGTAGTTTAGATCCGGGCCCTACTTGCCTTTTAATAGGGTGTGTGGATGTCATCGGCCCGGTTCTAGCAGAGTTAATCTGGTGCTCTCTTGAGATGGCTGAGTTTCCTAACTCCCTGAAGGAGGCGGTGGTAACACCCCTTCTCAAGAAATCTTCTCTTGATCCTGATTGTCCTGCTAACTATCGACCAGCCTCTAACCTTCCCTTTGTTGGGAAGGTTATTGAGAAAGTTGTTGCACTGCAGCTGGAGAACTATCTTACCATCCATGACATCTATGATCCTCTCCAGTCCGGATTTCATAAGAGACATAGCATAGAGACTGCTCTGGTTTGGATGCTCAATAGTCTCCTGTTTGCTGGAGACCAGAAGCGCCATTCCATCTTGGTGCTTCTTGATCACTCATCAGCCTTTGACACCGTGGACCATGTGGTGCTGCTGGCGTGCCTGTGGGTCATCTGTGGCCTGTCAGGTATGGTCCTCAGATGGTTTCACTCCTTCCTCACTGGCAGGTAGCAGAGCGTGGTATCGGGGACTTGTTTCTTTGATTCATTCTCTCTCTGCCATATGGGGTCCCGCAGGGCTCCATGCTGTCCCCCATGTTGTTCATGGTGTATATGCTGCCATTTGGAGACATTGTGAGGTGGTATGGGCTGAGTTTTAATTGCTATGCAGATGATACTCAGTTTTACCTGTCATTTGTGCCCGACCAGGGTAGTGCACTCTCAGTGTTTAACAACTGCCTCATGGAAATCCAGGACTGGATGAATACCAGCTGGTTAAAGCTAATTCTGACAAGACCAAGGTGTTGGTGGTGGAACCGGGTCATCAGATAGAGGGGTCGGCGGTGGGATGTCCCTCTGGGCTTTGGCTTGAGGGTGCCCAGTTACTGACCTTTGAACAGGCGTAGAATCAGGGGGTGATACTTGACGATGGACTGACACTTCATTCTGAGGTGTTGGCAGTGGTCAAGTCCTTTTTTTACCATCTGAGGAACATTTCCTGGATTAAGCACCTTGTTCCATCTGGTGACCTTCCAACCTTGCTCCACGCCTTTGTGACCTCGCGCCTTGACTATTGTAACTCCCTATACCTAGGGCTTCCGGGGGTCAATATCTGCCACTTGCAGCTGGTGCAGAACGCTACAGCCAGGTTGTTGTCTGGATCAACCCGATCCAGTCACATTACACCTGTGCTGCACGATCTGCTCTGGCTGCCAGTTCAGTGGCGGATCACCTTTAAGGTCGACGCGGCCTGTAAAAGCCCCTACGGATAGGGTCTGTGTTATCTGCAAGATCTTCTGAACCCTACAGTCCCTCTGACTGCTCCGCTCAGCCGATGAGGGATTGCTAGAGATTCCCAGGGTACAGTTGAAAACTTCTGGAGCTTGGGTTGCATTTGTTGCCCCTACCCTGTGGAATTCTCTACATCATCGGATATGAAAGTGCCTGACAGTGGAAAGCTTTAAAACCACTTTAAAAGCACATCTTTTTGGACTTGCTTTTGCTGAATGCATTTAAATTGGTAGTGTAATATGTTATTATTTTAATTAGATTGGAGTTTTTTTTATGTTTTTAGAATTCCTACCGATTTTAAATTGTTTATCTTATTCTTTGTACAGCACTTTGGTACACTGTGAATTGCGTTTAACAAATAAAGATTATTATTATTATTATGAGTCACGGTGTATATTACATCATATGTAAATTGCTGTATGTGTCTTTCACATTCAATTTGGAAAACTAGGTGGAGTATAATTTGTTTATTCCAGGCAGTGAACTGCTGGATGTCTGGAGTGGAGGGCAGAACCAAGGGGGCAACACAATGTAAAAAACCTATGTGCTCGCACGGCCGCCATTAGGGCTGGCCTCCGCAGTCCTCAGGTCCTGCACCATGTGGATCCCTGCCAGCATGATGACGGGGGTGGGGTCAGTGACAGGTCTGGGTACTGGCAGGTGGGCTTCATGGCAGGAGTAGGTGGCAGTCGGGGCCAAACAGCTCTCTAAAAAAAAAAAGTATTTTTATACCATAGTTGACTGTGTACGGCCACCGTAGAATGCGGGCCCCCACAGTCCTTGGGTCCCACAATGTGTGGGTCCCTGCCAGCATGACAGGGGAGTGGCAATGAGACTGATGACTGTAGGTATGCCTTATGGCAGGAGTAGGTGGCAGTCAGGGCCAAACAGCACTATTAAAAAAACAAAAGCAAAATAAAAAATACCATAGTTGACTGCAATTCTAGGTTGTGCAAACTTGTAGGATATATCAAAAACTACATTGCTGGTTTGGTGGTGGTGGTGGGTGGCAAGGTCAACCAGATACAAAATAAGTTAGAAAATACAAATGATAAAAAATTATTGGCCAATCAGGAAGGAGTGTGTGGGATGGTTTGGGCCTATGATGCTTGCTATAACACCAAGTAGGCAAGCAAAATAATTACAAATGAAAAAATAATATCTTAAGTCAAAGGTAATATCTTAAGTGGCAGGCGGGATGGCTGGGGCCCCATCACATATCCTGCTCATGCTGCCTGTTTCACACCAAAAAGCCACGTCAGACTCAGTGAAGATCACATCTTCTCTCTCTCTCTCTCTCTCTCTCATTAACATTTGACACACTGTCTCCTTTCACAAAGCCCCAAATGAGCTGCCTACATTGGACTGGATTCACAAACAGTTTTGGGACTAAGTCCCACATCACTACTTCAGTTGCTATTCACATCCACAGCAGCTATGGAAGCTGTTACAGCTGGTCCTGCCGACCATAACATTTTCCGCAGCTGCAGGATTTCCATGGCAACACCACCAGCAAGCTGCCATAAATTGTGGAGTTGGTCATAAACTGGCTCCACTTTTGAGAATATCTGGCTGTAAGCTAAACTGCAGTTCAGCAAGTGGCAACCCACTTGTGCTGAGTGTTTCCCACAGCTGCAGGATTTTCAAGAGTTTTATGAGTCTAGCCCACTGTTTCCTACGAATCTTATGTGGTGGCTGACACACAGGATTGGCAAGTACAACAGTCAATTTATTTTTTATTGCTGTTGGCTGCTTGCTGACCTTTAAACGACATGAAAATACAAACGCACCTTTTTTTAAGTTAAATTGAATTTATGTTTTTTAAGAGTGGGATCTAAAAGAATAATACTGATGCATTTCTCATACTCAAATAGGCTAAAAATGATTCTACAATTCATTAGAGTAAATCAGAACCTTTTGGAAGTAAATCAGAGTCAGAATCAGAACCGGGTCACAGCTAACTCACCCAACCCTAATATGCATGGCTAAACAGCATGCTGGGAAGGTGCCCTACTATCCAGAGTCATCACTATTTCTAAACCTTCAACCACTAGACTGGTCATTATGGTCATGTGTTGGTGTTCTTGGGATCTCAATGCCTTCACCCTTATCTCAAAAGGAAGTCTCAGTTGAATCCTCCAGAGAAGGCACTGTACTCTGCAGACCCACCCCTGGGATGTCTCATTCAGCTGGATGTCACAGGTAGCCTGGCCCCACACTTTCCAGAAATCAGGCTCTTTATGTTCCCCTTGATGTCACAGAGGGCACAATACCTCTATCCTTTCTCTCACATGTGAATCCCACTGTTCCTCCTCCTCCTCACAAATGCCTCCCAAGAACTTGTACTCCATCTTCGAGGAATCAGTTCAGGCCCAAGAGCCCTCAACTGGCACGCCTTGAGGGGGTGCCCCCAATTGCCACACTCACATGAGGGTGCCATTACTTTCCCTTTATGGTTAATCCCACAAAGCACTTATACACCAGTGCCTCCTCCCAGGGAGAAAACATGGGATGACCCAGATGCCTGGATGTCTTGCTTCTCTCCACTCAGGACCTTGTTTCACCCTCCAGTGAAAAAAATGGTGTGCTCCCCAAACCCTGAGGTGAGATTTCTGCAACGGAGAGCCAAATCCAGCAGCAAGCTACTTGGGACACCTTGTGTGCCTGCCTCTCTTCTGCACCCAATTTACCTAGCATCCAGCACTTAATCTGGCGTTGCCTACAAGATAATCCCCACCCAAACTACCATGTTGGACACAAAGCCAACCTATCTCCCATGGCCATGTCATGGGATCTGAGCTCCCAGAGGTGGGCTGCCCCCAACCATGCTGGACACCAGGCTAACCACTCCTGCCTGGATTTAAGGTACCTTTCTCATTTCACTCCCACACCCTTTTTCTGTGTGGGCCACCAGGCACCTACATAAACTAAATCCTAACCCCTCCTCTACTCTAAAGGCAGGGCAAGGATGATGAAGTTCCCAACACTGTTATGGGCACTGCTAGTAACAACCCTGCTCCCCCCACCATAGAGATGGGTTTGTTACACAAGTTTAACAGCTGGAATGTTGCCCTACTCATGTGTAACCCCCCTACAAATGGGGGTTCCCAAAAAGTCTTCCTTGAGCTTGCCTAAATGCTCACTGTCAGTCTGGTGTCCTGCGTTTTAGCAGTTTAAACGTTATTGCCAGAAGAGTGCCTGTATAGCCTCTGTGTACTGTCTCTTTAAGAGCTGCCTAGATTACAGTCATAATTAATCTGGGAGGGGGGCTGACTGTTTCTATGCTCGAGTCCGCCCGAGCTGCCAGATAATTGCTCCGTTCTGCCATGCTATTTGCGCCTTCACTCTTATCTCAAAGGAAGTCTCAGTTGAATCCTCCAGAGAAGACACTGGACTCTGCAGACCCGCCCGGATGTTTCATGGTCTGTTAGAAGATGTACTTGTTTGCTGAATATCTGTTAGAGTGGTAAAGATATTGTAATTTGTCTAACTTGCCTCCTTTGCAGCATAGACAGTTCTGTTTATCTCCACCATCTTGGTCCTGGACTGCCGAAATGGGCCAATCAGTACCTTTGGGGACTTTAAAATGGAACCTGTCCCCAGGGGTCTTGTGGGAACAAAATTCTATAGGAATTGTAGTTTTGGGCTTTTGGGGCCTAAATGAACCTGGAGGGGGAGCCCTTGTTGTGACTGATGGAGGAATCAGTCAACCGAACCTTTTGGATCCTGGGGAAAGACCCAGGCTGCTTGCAACTAGTTTCAGTTCTGAGTTGGGAAGTGAAGGAGTAACAGCTTGAGACAGTCGAGCAGCAATCCTGCATGGATTTGCACAGGAGAACTGTGAAAGGGCTGAGTTTTGGCCTGCCTGTCTGCCTGCTGTCCCGGAGAGGGAAAATAGAGTTGATTTGGACTGAATCCGAGTTGTGAGAACGATTTAAGCCACTGAACTTTGACCAGGCTTTAATCTGAAGAAGACCGAAGATTTGCTGAATTCGATTGGCCTTTCAGGATCTCCAGCCACCTCTGAACTCCTACTTTGTGCAGAGACTCTGTAATTGCGATCGGATAGCAATCTGCCTGGTATAGTAGAATTTCTTACATGTAAATGTGTTGTGTTCTGTTAGTGGGTCATGATTTGGTTCTCCACTGTGTGCTGAACTGTGTTCTGCTTGCTGGAGGCAGCATCCAGCCCCAACGGACTAAATCCGTTTGCATCTCCATTTGGCCGGGGCCTTGCCACACTGGCCCAGCCAGAATACCAGCTACACAGAGAAAGTCATGGACGAGAGACCTGCCTGGGGATCAGCCCCCTGCTCAAAGCTTTGAACAGGAACGACGCCACAGTGATTCGTGTAGGCCCTGCTTCTCCTGGCACTCCAGTTCAACAACCTGCTGTCTCGATTTCATCCTGCCTGTGTCCTGTATTGGGTAACATGAGTAAACATCAGGGTAGCTCCCTGCAACAACAGCTAAATCTAAAGTGTTGTCATCTGATTACTTTGTTGTCTTTTCTGTCACGAACTGAGCCCTCCGGCTCTGGATTACAATTAGTGTGTGTTGTGCATGTTGCTTTCTTCCATCACAGGGCCCCAACAAGCTGCAATGCTGGTCTCCCCTGGGCAATGTTCCTGTCTAGCCCACCATCTTCCTACCTAGGTACCCAGAGTGTGTGACTGTGTAGGGACTCTGAAGTGCATGCATAACTGTCTGATTGGTATAGCCTTTAAGCAGATCGACCTGAATTACACCCATCCCTTGTTCAAGTCCCCTGAATAAATCAGATCTAACTCTTTTTGCATTTAACCTGACTGTGGTTCCAGTTTGTGCCAAAAGTACTGTGCTGTCGCTATTTGCTGTGCATAGCCTTGTTTTACAGGGGGTCTCCAGGGTCGAGCTAGAGGAACCAGCCCTGGTGGTAAGTGCAAACAGTGTGGTTAATTGCATGGTGAATCAGGGTCATTGTGAAAGCGATTATTGTATATTGTTCAGGCCACTAGAAGGGAAAGAGGGGGGTTACAGTGTCCTGGAGGGCTGTGCCCAGGTTAGCTTGACCACTAACAACCCTGACCTCCAGGTGGAGGCATCCGTTTCAGTACCCAGGCCCCTCAACCTGCAACTAGCCAAGCAGGCAGGGGTAGTAGCCCTTGTGGTAACGCCACCTAGGGGTTACACTTGAGATATAAAAACACACATACCCCATAATGCAAAGCATCATGGGATATATATGCAAATCACAATGAACATTTAGACTGGTTTTGCTTTAAGCTTGTTCTGAAGTCCTTTGTCTTTTTAGCTTTCTCTACTCGCTTTTTGCAACCCTTAACACCATTCCCATGCAGGAATCTGTCTAGTCCTGCTTTGGAAGCTGATCACATTACCTTCCACAACCTCACTTTCGTTGGGCTATGCCACAATTGTAAGCACTCTCTGTGTAAAGTAATGCTCTAATGTTTCCCTTATCCTGCCCCCAATTTGAGTGCATGTCCCTAGTTCTGCTTGCATTCACCTGCACAAGCATCTGGGATACACCAACGCATTTGTGCTGAGAACCCTTGAGGCTTTTTACTGTTGGCTAAATACAGTAATTTGTGCTCATCTACCAAGCTCAGACACCTGTGTATACAACCCCATTTATATACCTTTTATGTTAAGAACACCATTGATCATGTCCGCCTCCAGGCTTCTCTTGACTGAAAAGCAAGGATTGCATCCACAGCTGGGATAACCTGGGTAAATAATCTGCAGAGGAAAAGAAAAACAAAAGGGTCAGACATCTGTGAAGACTTGCATTGTAAATTATGTAACAGAAATACCAAATCTGTACATGCATGACCAATGGCTAATGAGGTTTTGCTTGTTAAGGAAATCAAAAAGGTTAAGAATTCTGGTATTTTACAAAAACTGTGGCAAATGAGCATCGCACAGTGCAGGCTCCACAAACATTCTGCTGTCTCGCACCGTACAGTATGAAATGGTGTCTTGTTGCATTATGCCGTGACATGGGAGCCTTCCCTCAGGGGTGTGTGCCTTTCCCGTATTCAAATTGACATACACCTGCTTTTTATTTGAGAGCAAAGCATGATGTTTACTTGTTTACCACAGTTTTTCTGCATGCAGTGAATCTCTTTGAAACCAAAAATTCAGTTTGCAAGGAAACAGTAATTAGGTTACTTTACTACTGATTTAGATGTTACAGTGTGTTGGACTGAGGTTCGCTCACAGTTTTGGCAGCACTCTACTGTGTACAAACGCTTGATGCAATCTCCTTATTCAGACTGGTAATGGATGCTGTTTTGCAGATTCTAATACCCACCCAAAATAGGGTTAAAATGGGTATTATTTTCTAACCTCTGTTCGGAACCTGGTAGTCTGCATGCAGGTGTATATTAATTATATGTTAATTATATGTTAATTATTTGGTGGCATTTGGAGCCACCAGAACAGGACCTTAAACGCCTCTGACAGCCAAAGAACACTCTGAAATACCTCAAATTAAGACAGGATTCAGCTTGCAATTACGATATGTCCTGTAATTACAAAAGGTGTGCACACCCTGAACATTAGTTCCTGAATACCACAAATCATTGTTAATGTTTTGTCTGATGAGAGGATATATTATATTACTGATGGTGTTTATTGTTATTTATTTCCTAAATGTTTTAGAATTATTTAATGTTTTATAATGGCTTGCTTTTGAAACTGTTAAGCTTTTTTCCATTGCAGCACTCCGATACTTTGCTTAAGGGGGCTTCATAAATGAATAAATAATAGACAAATTACTAACTAATATGTTAGCAATAACACGTGACAGGTTGAGTGGTAACCCTAAATTACTGCTCACCTCTGCTGGGTTTTGAAGCAGGAGGCACAGCTGAGTGCCTTTAACCACCGGGGAAGTGTAGTAATTTAAGGCATTACTGCACATCCTGGAGCACATTGATATACTTCTGAAATAGTTTTAAGAGTTAAAAAACAAGAAAAAATAAAGTAAAATATGAATTGTACAGTAATGTGAAACTCATATACAGTCATGTGACTAGTTTTGACCATCAGATTGCTTGTTTGATCTAAGCTATACTTTATAATGAATAATAATTAGCTCCTGACTACTCGGAATAGCGACATACCGACTCATTCCCACTGTTCCTGATATTTATATTCAGGACCTGTACACAATGAAAAAAAAAAGAAAAAAAATATATCCTTTCTCATGTATTCCCAATGTTGGCAATATAGGCTAGAGGATAGAGCACTAAGCTATGAACCAGAAAGTCAAACTGATCAGGGTTTAAATCCCACAATCACCACATTCATGACCTTCAAGTTCCTAAAAGGAATTAACAAAATGAATTTGTAGGGAACCATTTAGCTTGAATAGTAGCTCGCAGGCACATGGAAGCTAACAGGAGGGAGGTTTGGAAGGGACATGAGGTAATAATATTTTACAGATAGGATGGTGGAGCCATGGAACAGTCTACCAGCTAAAGTGGTAAGTGCAAAAACCATTGGTGGTTTCGAGCACAGCTGGTACTGAATGAAAGGCATAGTGCTTGCTTGAGGTGGCAAAAACTGGGAAGAAAATGGGGAAGGGGGAGGTTGGAGAGGGCTGGGACCCTGGAGGGACAGTAGGTCCCAGGGCTAAATAGGAAACTTGGCCAAGTGGATGGCTCATGGGTCTTTTTCTGCCACCATTTTCTATGTTTCTCTGTTTCCCATGTGACCAGTGCTAGGCATCATGCCACCACCCCCACCCTGCAGTTTTTTTAACTGCCATTCAGCTCCTATAACTGTGCCAGACAAGGACACTGTCTTTAGTAATCCCCCTTCCAAAGCTGACACCACAATACCCAAAGATAAATTAAGTCGTAGTTGGTCCTCCCGGACCCCAAACCTATGATTTGGGGGGCCATCTCTAACCATCCTGGCTAGCCCAGTAATTCCCCTTTACAGTGCACCAAGTCTTACTCTGTTCAGCAGGGGACAATGTACAGGAGTGGCTGGAGAGTCTCAGTATAAACACACTGCAAGCTGGGAGGCAGGGGAGCAGGATTAGAGATGGGCGAAGTTGGCTAAATTCGCTCTGCAAATTAATCCGTGAATTTAGCACAATTCGCAAAGTGCGTCTCGATCCGCAAAGTGTGGAATTTCACCATGATGGCAGAATTCAACCCAAGAAGTGTAATATTTCACCCACAAATAGAGGAATTTCACCAGCAAATGGCAGATTTTTGCCATTCGTTGGCAAAATTTACTGTTTGCAGTCTAAATTCTGCACTTCACATGCAGAAGTCCACCATTTGCATGGAAAACATCGCAATTTCGAGCAAAGTCAAAGTTGCTGAGGGTAGGGAAAACTTCAAGAAACTCCCCAGATGGGAATTTCGGCCACTTCACAACAACTTGGCCAGCGAATTAAAACTTTGGCATATCTCTAGACAGGATTGACACATTTCGGTACCTAAGGATATTAATAAAGTGGACAGCAGTGCTACGTTCACAAAATGTGAGGGTAAATAGAGGCTGTGGATGGAAAGTGGTGGAAGGAAACTTCACGGAGATATGAGGAAGTTCTTTTTACAGAAGGCTGGTGGAGAATGGAAATGAATTACCATAAGAAATAGTTCCTGTAGAGTCCCCTGCTAGCTTCAAATGCAGGTGAGACAGGTACAGGGAAATGGTCTAAACCAGAGAAAGGAGGAAGGGTGGGCAGTCAAGGGGATGAGAGGAGTAGGAAGGGTTTTTTCAAAATACAATGAGCACCATCCTTAGATATCTCAGAGATGGTAGCAGTTTGTGACATTGGTTCAGGGAACATAGTGATAGCCTATAACAGGGTCATAATTGGAGCCTTTTTTTTTTGCTGAATCTTTCACCCCCCCAGGCCTGGTCAGCTCTTCATCCGGCTGTCATCTCTGTGCTTCGCTCCTTCAAGTCCTCACCCCTGTATCTCCCATGGCGGGGCTGCAGTGAGCCCCCTACTCACCCACCGAGCAGGATTTAGATTGGGGCGTTACCTCTGGAGCCGAAGCACTGGGGGATAGCCATCAAGCCTCCTCGACCAGCTCCCAGGCTCTTTTTCCTCCATGTTTTCTCCCTACAGACATTCAGCGTGCAATGATGCCAGCAGTGGGCACCTGCACACACCTGTGCGTGTCCCTGCCAAGCATCTGCCAAGCTGCTGTTCCCCTCACTTGTGGCAGTATAGTGCCAAGCCCCAACCTCTGCCAGGGGTCAGACATGCGCTGACCGCAGATCACCACCCCCGGAGATGGAGAGCAGTCCATTGGATGCTCGATCCATCTCCTCCCTGCCAACCCCCAGCAGCCCGCTCTCTCTCTCTCCCGAGCGTGGGTCATCGGTGTGGTGCGAGGTGGCATCCAGCACCTCAGCCATGAGTTAGCCTCTGATTCCATAACATACACTTGTGTATGAACTCAGGTGTCATGCTTGGGATTCCATGGTTGATGGAGAGCTTACGTGGTTAAAGACCAAGGGTCAGAGGTTAAAGCAATGTGGAAGGAGGTCCAGGGCCCTGGAAGGCAAACTGGCTTTGAAGATTCATTTCAATGAATATCAAAGGGCAATCTCCCATAAGAAGGCAGCATTTCTGTCCAAGGAGATTGTGTCTGGGTGGAACTGATGGGGTCAGCTCTTCAGTACTGCAGACAGGTTATTTTTTTCTATAGAGTTGTTTCATCTGGCCGGGTGCTGACTGGCTTTTCAGCCTCACTCTTCCCTCAACTGACCACCATCTTCCCTAAGTCTTACCTGCCTAGTTCTCCCACTGCTTACCCCCCCCCTTGGTGGGCTGGGGGGGTGTCTTCCCCACCCTCAGAGTCTGAATCCAGTTGGCAGGGCATGGGGAGCTGGCATGGGCTGAGGAAAGTGGTGAGGGCTTCTTTAGTGTACAGATCCCATTTTTCTCTTGTTTTGTTGCCTGTCCCCAAGGCCACCATGTATGCAATTGCTTGGGCGAGCAGCTTGAAGACATTGTACATACTCTAACAACTTTACCCAGCCATTAGAGAGGCAGCCATCTGCTGTGTCACCCAGCCTCTAGTGGGTGACAATCAAGCAGTGACTCATACTGTCCCCCTTCTTGAAGGAGGAGTGCCACCTAGGGATGCTTGATCCTCCTTCCCCAGCCACTCCAGAGTGACCCTGGTCCATTCCCAAACCCGGGTCATCGGCATGGCAGGAGGTGAGGTTCCTAGTGCCTCAGCCCTCCATGCCACGGGGCCAACCTTGCAGACAGGTTATTAAATCCAATCTGCCTGTAGCCAGTAAGAGCCAGTCCATCAGTGAAGTGCGAGGAGTTCACTGGCTTCTTCTCCTTTGGTCATTCTCTATTAGGGCTATGATCTCACCAAGTGGGCTGTCACAATCCTGTGGGGTTGAGCTTACATTTCTTAGACATTCTCAGCTGTCTTGGGGGAGATTCACCTAATTACAATGGAAGAGGTCTGCAAGGTTATCTCAGATCTACAGCCCACTTTTTGTGAACTATACCCAGGCCCCATGCAACTACTAGTGAGTTGCATGCGGCTAGTGGGCCTAGTGTCCACTGGAATATTTTGGTGTTCCTTATCTGAGGGGGGTCCTCCCAGTAGCACTGAAATTGCACTGGTACAGCCCCTGCTGAAGAAGCCGTCTTTGGACCCAGGTACTCTGTTGAATTATCATACTGTCTCTAAACTACCTTTCTTAGGCAAGGCCATTGAAAAAGTTGTGGCACTGCAGCTTGAGGAACACCTCACAGTTTATGACATCTATAAGCCCCTCAGTCTGGTTTCAGATTCAGGCTCAACACTGGGACTGCAATGGTCAGGAGCATAATGATGCTCTCAGGGCAAGGAATAGGGTGAATGGTCAATTCTCTTTCTCCTCGATCTCTCTTGAGCCTTTGACACTGTGGACCATGAGTTGCTGTTGGATTGTTGAGGGAGTACAGAAGTCTCACCAGCACCATCATCTGCTGGTTTGACTCTTACCTCAGGGATAGGATTTAGAGGGTGGTGAAGGGAACTTTCTCATTGTCCCTAGTGCCCCTGCTCTGTGGCAAGCCCCAAGGACCAGTCCTCTTACCAATGTTGTTCACACTATACATGCTGCCCCTGAGAAAGATAATTCGGAAATACAATTTGGGTTTTCACTGGGATGCAGATTATACCCAGTTGTATTTCTTATTTCCACCTGGGATGCCCAATGCTGTCGAGGTGCTACATCTTTGCCTGACTGAATTCAGAATTAGATGGCATCTTGCTGACTGAGACTTAACCCAGACAAGACTGAGGTACTAGTGATTAAGTCGGTCTGTGGGAGGGGTGGAGGTAGCTGAAGGAGAGACTGGGCTTCGGCTCAGTTCTTCTAGACTGTTGGCTTCTGTGAAAGTGAAAAATCTGGGAATCATTCTGGATGAGAGATTGACATTTGAGGCTCAGTTGTCAGCTGTTGTCTGGAGTGGCTTTTACCATTTTAGGAACAGTGGCTGGATTAAGTACCTTATCCCCTAAAGACTTGTCAACACTGGTGCATAGATTTGTGATGTTCAGGCTGGATTACTGCAATGCCCTCTACTTTGGGGTCAATTGGGGTACTCTTTGATGCTTGCAGCTTAAAGGTTGCTAAGTGACCTCTTGAGATCAAGTCACATGACCCTGGTCCTGCATGAAGCTATACTGACTGCCTTTGAAGTGCTGTGCTACCTTCAAGATTGGTTTACCAACTTATAAAGCCCTACATGTGTTGGGTCTGGGCTACCTGTGGAACTGCTGAATCCTCTCCAGTCCTTAAACCCCATCAGCTTCTCTGAGGCGGTTCTCCTATTAGTCAATGGGGCACAGCTTAAATCTTGGGAGATTACGCTTTTGAGGCTGTTGGCCTTTTACATTGGAACACTTTTCCCAGGGCACTGAGGGAGGCCCCCTCAGTGGAAGGCTTTAAAAATGTGTTGAAGGCATATCTTTTTAGACAGGCATTTGGGGACCATTGCAGGTCCAATTTGCCATCTTTGCCATCCAGGATACTGCTGTTCTTATTTTATTTTTATTTATGCTGTCTGTTTTAAAGATCTATTTATTGCTGTTTATTTTATATAAGTGCAACATTGTTTCATAGATGTAGCCATTGTTTCATCGGGCATCGGGGTGTGCCTTGGGGTTGTCAGGCCCAACTCTCACCCCATTCCATTTATAAGGAAGCTGAGATGGTACAGTATAGGAAAATGGGATGAGAGTTGGGCCCGATGACCCCGAGGCACTCCCCGATGCCTCTTGGTGTGTGGAGGGTGGGGGTGGTGGTGGTAGGGTTAATAACCCTAATATCGAATTTCCAAACTTTTGTTGCTATAATGATAACCTTAAGTGATGCATTAACAGAGTTTTCTTTGCAGCAAATTTCCCTTCTTTTTGGGAAAGTGTAATGTTACTCGTATCTGGTTGTGGGAGCGCAGGGCCCATCATGCATCCATTTTGTAATTGTCTCTGATTTTCATATCGGAGCGTAAGGGCCCAATCTATACATAAGTGTAGAGATACTTTAATGATCTCGCATCTCCCACTACTGCATAATGTAGGGCACTGTGTGCCCATTATTGCATAATGGGATCCACATGTAGGAGCGCAGGGACCTCCAGGCCCTGTACACTCATCTACCGATAAGTATAGAGACATAGCGCAGGCCTAGAGCTATTTCAGGTAACCCTTGTGCTGCAAATGTGGCAATATCTCAGTCACCATAGGAATTTCAGAAAAAATTCCACCACAGTTTTAATCATCAGTTGTAATCATGATCTGGCAACCTTCATGCTTGCTTAAAACACCTAAAGGTGTACTAAGCTGCTCTTAGCAAAAAATCCGTATCTCAAACCATTTTCGAGATATAGCCGCCAAAAGGTGGTACAGATGCCACCATGCTATCCTATAGGAAATTTCAAAACATTGGAACTATGGACTCGTATATTTTTTCACCAAACCATCAAAAGGCACATCTGTGGTGCAAGCCCTTGCTGCCCTGCAAATTTCAGCTCAAAAGTCCTAACTACTTTGGAGCTATGAAGTGGCAAAGAAACTATTTCTTGTGAGGGTGTTTTTTCGTGAAAGTTTTGGAAATTTGCTAAATTTTCATGAAAAATTTCACAAAAGTCCACAAAACTTTCATGAAATTCTGCAGAACTTTCACAAAAGTTCCATGGCTAAAATGGCGGAAAAAGCTGAGAAACCATATTTTCAGGCATTATTTGTAAAAAATAATGCCAGAATCGTGTTCCTAGGGCCCAGATTAGGTAAACACAACTTGATGTTTACCAGGGGCAGTATTTTTAAGTGCAGCAGTTTTTTTTTTCTGCTGCTAACTGAAAACAAGATGGCGGGAGCACGAAAGTAAAAAAAAAAACATGTGCGACACTAAGAGGGGCTTTAGCAAAAGATTTCATGCTGCACATATATTTTTCCCACAGGCTATAATGGGAAACTAAACAGTTTAATAACATTTAAATGGGTTAATATTTTTTCACCAAATCTTCAAAAGGCACATTGGTGACCCAGTACCCATATACCCTGAAAATGTTAGACCAGAACCACAAACCAATCGGGCTGTACAGACGCGCAAAGAATTTGCCAAAAAGTGAGGATTTTTCACACTGTTTGACACTACGCAGGTCTACAACCACACATCTGAGCTGAAAGAAACGTGCCAGATCCAGAGCTCCATGATACCAGACCGTGCATGCAAAATTTAAGGCAAATTGGACAAACAGTTGCAAACTTAGTAACATGCAAAATTTGAGATTTAACATTAAAGTGCCTACTCAATCCTAACTATATATATGTGTATATACAGTATATATATATATATATATATATATATATATATATATATATATATAATCATGGAATCATAGAAGCTTGACAGCAGAAACGAACCATAATGAACCATCTAGTCTGCCCTTTTTTCCTCTACTCCTCCCCCTCCATGCCAGCACCCGCCCTTATCCCAATACTCAGCCCCATATGCTTGTCCCATGCCTTTTTGAATTCTTCCACTGATTTAGCCCCCACCACTTTGTCTGGTAGTCTGTTCTAGGGCTCCACTACCCTCTCCATGAAGAAATGCCTTCTCACATTGACCCTGTATCTTTTTCCTTGCAGTCTGTGGCTGTGCACTCTAGTTTTGAACCCCTCCTTCCTCTTACGTAAACACTCGTCTCCCACTTTATTGAGCAGCTTTACATATTTAAAAGTTTCAATCATGTCTCCCTTTCCTCCTTGTCTCTAGTGTGTACAGATCCAGCTCCTTACACCTCTGCTCATATGACTTTCCTGTATACCCTGCACCATCTTGGTTGCCCTTCTCTGAACCCTGTCCAATGCATCTATATCTTTGCGGAAATGTGGCCTCCAGAACTGAACTCCATACTCCAGGTGTGGCCTCACCATGGCTTTGTAAAGGGGCATTATTACCTCCCTCTTTCTGCAAGAAATGCTCCTGCCTATGCATGCCAACAATCTATTGGCCTTTCCCACCACCCTGCTACATTGGATTCCTACCTTAAGGTTTGAGGAGACTATGATCTCCAGATCCCTCTCCTGTTCTGTTACTTTAATTTCCTCCCCACCTAGGGTGTACCCTGCTCTTCTGTTCCTACTCCTCAAGTGCATCACAGTGCATGTCTTGGCATTAAATTTCAGCTGCCATGTCTCAGACAATTTTTCAAGCGTCTTTAAGTCCTCCCTAATCTCCTCCACCCCCACTGGGGTGTCCACCCTAATCCATATTTTCATATCATCAGCAAATAGGCACACTCTCCCCCTCAAACCCTCCACAATATCACTGATGTAGATGTTGAAGAGAAGCAGATCCAAAACTGAACCCTGTGGCACTCCACTCTTCACCCTTGCCGTCCCAGAGTGCACCCCATTTAGCACCACCCCCTGAGTTCTTCCTGACAGCCAGGCCTCCACCCAGCTTGTTGTTTTCCCACCCAGCACGGTTTTCCATCTGCTTACCAGCCTCCTATGGGATGGTGTCAAAACCTTAATGAAGTCCAGCTAGGCCACGTCCACCCCCCCCAGGTCAATCACCTGAGTCACCCAATCAAAGAACTGAATTAGATTTGTCTGGCAAGACTTCCCCTTCTTGAAGCCATGCTGTCTGCTGTCCTGCAAGCCACTGTCCTCCAGGTAATCCACCACCCTCTCCTTGATCAATACCTCCATTACCTTCCCCACCACTGACGTGAGGCTGACAGGTCGGTAGTTCCCCTTCACCTCCTTACTACCGCCCTTGTGTAAAGGCACTACATCTGCCCTCTTCCAGTCCTCCCGCACTCTTCCCATATACAGAGACAAGTTGAAGAGCCTTGACAAGTGTGCGGCCAACTCCTCCTTCAATTCCCTGATCACCCTGTGGTGTAACCTGTCAGGCCCCATTGCCTTGTCCACCCTCAATCTGTCTAGCTCTGCCCTAACACTATACACAGTGAATGGGCTCAGATCAACCCATTTGCCCTCCTTCCCCTTCGACTTTAGCTCAGGTCCTCTACCATCCTCCTCCTCCATGAATACTGTACCGAGCTAAAGTACTTATTTAATAACTCTTGCTTTTTGACAGTCCCATTCCAATTTTAGTTCTCCCTCCCCCCCCAGCCTAGTAATCACCTGCTTTGCCCTTCTCCTCTCCCTCACGTATCTGAAAAAGGTTGTATCCCCCCTTTTGGCCTTTTTTGCTATTTTCTCCTCAGCATCTGCTTTCGCCCTTCTGATCTTCTTCGCCACCATACTCCTTTTTTCCCCTATACTCTTCCTTATCTTCCTATCTGAGTGTCCTCTTAAATTTTCTGAAAGCACTCCTCCTTTCCCTGACTGCCCCTGCAACCTCCTTTGTAAACCAAAGCAGTCTCCTGACCCTTTTGCTCTTCCTAACCTTTTTTATGCACATTTCCACTGCTTTCAGTACCCCTCCCTTTATAGTTTGCCATAACTCCTCCACTGCCCCAATATTCTCCACACCCTCCATTGTCTCCCTTACGATCCTTCTCATCTTGTTGAAGTCTGTACGTCTGAAGTCCATGACTGCAGTACTGGTTTTACTTGTCTCCTTCCCTGCCCTGACCCTGAACCGTACCGTGCTGTGGTCGCTGGTGCCCAAGGCTTCTCCCACCGGCACCTCCTCCACACTCTCCCCATTAGTCAGGACCACATCCAGCAGGTTGTTGACCCTTGTCAGCTCCTTGACTAGCTGTTGAAGGAATACCCCCTGAAGCACAGCTAGCATCTCCCTGCTCCTAGATGATGCTGCATCCAGGATTTTCCAGTCTACATCTGGGAGGTTTAGGTCCCCTACCAGCAGTAGTTCTCCTTTTAGGGCCAGCCATGTCACTGTCTGAAATAACTTTTGATCACCCTCCTCCCTTTGCATAGGTGGCCTGTATATCACTGGCAATTGCAAGGATTCTCCTGTCCTCCTGCCTAGCGTTACTCACGGTAGCTCAGTCTCCCCATCCTCCACTTGTCCTTCAGTTACACTTATGCTTTCCGTGATGTATAAAGCAATTCCTCCCCCTTCTTACCCTCCCTATCCCTTCTGAACAGTCTGTAACCTGGGATAGTCATTTCCCAGGTGTGCAACTCTGTCCACCAGGTCTCGCTTATGGCTACTATAGCTAGTCCTTCATCCCCCATGATGGCCTCCAAGTCCACCTTCTTATTTGCTAAGCTCCTGGGGTTGGCTGCTAAGCCCTTCCACCAGGTTCCCTCTCCATCCCCCCTTCACTATTCTCTCTCATGTCCAGTATTTTAGCACTATCCTGGGGGGGGAGACTGGTAGTCCCCCATTTCTCCTGCCATATAGTGTGGATTCTCCCCCCAATCTAGTTTAAATTGTTTGTTTCTTCTCTGAACTCTCCCAATTTGGCTTTTTAGCACTGCTGTACCCTTCCTATTCAGGTGCAGTCTGTCTGGAGCAAATACCCTCTCATCCCCACACGTGGATCCCCAGTCCCCTACTAACCCATACCCCATTTACTTGCACAACCCCACCAGCCACTCATTGCACTTCTTAATCCTCAGCCTCCTATCAGTACTTGCCTTTAGTACTTGCAACAACTCAGAGAAAGCCACTGATTTGCGCCTCAGACTGCTGCAGTATCTAGCAAGTGCTCTAAATCTTGCCTGCACCTCCAACAGGCTTTTTTCCACCAGGTCATTTGTTCCCAGGTGGACCATCAGGTGTGTTTTCTCATTCTGCTGTTTCCCCCTTGAGAGGATATAGTGAATGACCTCTGCCGCCATCATGCCTGGCAGACACTCAACCCATACTGTGCTACTCTTGCCCCTCCACCCCCATCTAATTACTTTTATTATTGAGTCCCCAACAAGTAGGACCCTGTTCTCCATCACCTTCTGTTTGCAGTTCCCTTTTATCCTTCTCCCAACCCCTTCCATTTCATTTCCCACCTATTTTCACTATCCCCTTTGCCCATTTCATCTCCCAGTGTACTGTCTTCCCTTGCTCCCCCTAGCTCCAAGTTCCCCACAGGCATTCACTCTATGCCCACCACTCTACCCCACCATCCATAGCTTTTTCCTTCCCTTTGATTTTCCCCAAGCTCTCTTTGCTTGAATTCCCAGAAACTTTCTCCTTTCCCAGCCCTGTCTAGCCCTAGCTCTTTGAACCTTAGCTCCTGTCTCCCCACTTTTGGTTTGCCCTTTCTGGAGTGTGCTCACCCATCCCCCTATCCCTATGTTTACTACCCTCCTTGTTCTTTCCTGAAAGGCATCCCCTTTTCCATTTTCTTTATTTTCCTTTGTGTTTGTATCTCCTATGTCCCCTGGATACTCCTCAACTCCACTTCCCTGATTTTCTCCCCATTTAGTGTCCTAGTGGAGCATATATGTTTTTCTGCTGCAAGCACACTGCCTGTATCCACCTGGCTGGGGCTCGACCCCTTGCTTCCTCCTCCCTTGCCCTCTGTGCGGGCTTTGGATCTTTATACTTAACCTCCTGCCATTCCCTCTGGTTTCCCTTGAGTCCCTTGCCACCTCTATCTGGGATTCCTGTATACCCACTAGAGCCATCCTCTACCCCTCCTACCCTGCTTCTATACTCCTTGTTTCCCCACTCCCCATGGTATCCTTCCTGCCTATTTCTATATTTGCTTATTGTCCCCTTACAGCTCCTCTTTAACCATTCCTTGTCCCCCACAGCTCCCCTCTAATCTCTATGGCTCCCTCAGCAGAGTCCTTCCTGTCCTCCATTATACTCATCTCCCTTTCCTTTCCCAGTTTAGCGTCCATCTCAGCCATCTCACCTCCTCCTCAACTCATGACTGCCTACATGCTGTAACCCCCCACTTTCAAGCTATATCCAGTGCCATGGCGACCCACAACCAGTGTACCCCATCATCCTCCCAAAGATGGCCCCAGCCATTGTAGCCCAGGAACCATGCCTCGGCCCTACCCTTACCCTGCTCCATTGACCCCTCCAATTTGTACACCCCTCCATTTTCCCTGTGGCTTGTCACAAGCTTTAGTTTTCAGGCCCTAGTGTGAAAATTCCCCCCACTTGAAATATCAATATCCAGCCCCTGTGACTTTAGATTCCAGACCCTAAAACTCATGCTGCTAGGACTGCAGGCCCCGAAGCAACTTCAGAGTTCTATGTACTGCAGAACCAAATAAACAGTACCCTAAAAACACAGTGCTTTGAGCTTTTTAGATCCCAGACCCAGAGATACCCTTATAAACAGTGCCCTAAAAACACAGTACTTGAGCTTTAGATTTCAGAAATTCCCGTGATTTTCCCCTGGTTTCACAGAACCATTTATAACCATAGAAGCCCCATAAATGTCCCAGGACCTTAGTTTTTAAGGATTATGAGCACCGGTGAAGTCCCAATTATACCACAGTACCACAGTTCTGCTCCAGGAATGCCACAGTACCTTCGTCCTGAAGTTTTGCGAAGTCCCAAAAAATATGCCCAGGACCTTAGCACAGCAGAAATTTAGCTCTGGAAAGAAAAATATGCCACAGTATCATTGCACAGAAGAAATTTAGCTCTGGAAGAAATCCAAAGTGTCACTGCTCCTTTGCCGATGTTTCCATGCCACCTGCTAGCAACAGAGATGCCCCTTTCCCAGCCCCCTTGTCTGCCCCTTTTTGTTTCTTGCCTTCTTATTTACTGTTTACTTTACAGCTCTGTACTGTCAATAGACTTTAGTGGTATAATGTATCAAGATTTAAATTAGGGCGTGGTGTGTGGCCGTGTTGTGTATTGAAATATGATAGCTAACAGTATTGTATGAAGTTAGCTGGTACCGTATGATGCCACAGGCTATGGGTATAAAGGAAGTGATGTGCTAGGGGTGGGGGTGGGAT
Organism: Neoceratodus forsteri; assembly: GCA_016271365.2. Classification (NCBI taxonomy): domain Eukaryota; kingdom Metazoa; phylum Chordata; order Ceratodontiformes; family Ceratodontidae; genus Neoceratodus; species Neoceratodus forsteri. Next base: position 1,401,844,324 of record CM028132.1, read on the forward strand.
GGTCCACTCTGGACCTCCAGAAACAATCAGACAGTTAGAAAACTGATGTCACAAAATATATATAAAATGTTCTTTACAAAAACGTTGTTAATGCACCAATTAAGGCTTCAGCTTAATGCCACAAAAGTGAGGAACTATGGCGTTAGGGTTTCCACCCCTAACTCCCCATCCCATCCCTATCCAGCAAAAGGAAAAAGCATTAGGGTTTGGGTCTCCAGAGTCTTGGCAAGGCAGTTGTGGGGTATTCCCTGGTGATGTCAACCCTAATGCTTACCCTCCCCCAGTTCATAGCCTCCTGTCCAAAGAACAAGGTACAGTTCCAGGCAAGTGCCTCATAGTGATACACTCTTCAAGGTAGAAAGTATGTCTCACCACATGTTGTCAATACAGTCTGTCAGAACCTTTCTTTGTGCAGGCCCTGCATGAAGAAAGATCATGTCTGACGTTATTTGCTTAGGAAATGGAGTGGACATTATGGTAGACAACCCCAAAGAAGACACCACCACTGATTCACCAAGACACTAAAGACCCAAAACCCTAATTTTTCTTTCCTTTGCTGCTTGGGGGTGAGGTAAGTTGGAATCCCTAATGCCACATTTCCTACTTTTGAGGCATTAAGTTGAACCCTAATTAGTGCATTAACAACCTTCTTTGCAAATAATTTCCTTTTTTTGAGATAATGAAATCGTATCCTCATTCTAATAGATGCAGTCATGCAGAACTCTTTGGGCCCTGTGCCAAAGGAGACTCCATTCACCTACAGAGTCCAGAGCCCTTATGGGCTCTGCACTTCATGCAGTAACAGAAGACAAGAATTCATGGGGTTGTCAGGTACAGGAAGCAAAGGGCCCTCTGGTCCCTGCGCATCCATGTGGCTGCAGATACAGATGCACAGGGAAAGGAGCCCATCAGTCAGTGAATGAACAGGGCCCTCTGCCACCCACAGGTGCAGGGGTGCTGGGCCCTATGCCAAGAAGACAGTTGTCTTCACTATATGGTACACGGGCTGGTGCGGACAACTCTGCAGCTTTCATTCCCTGGCAGGGGGGATTGCATAACAGTGTCATTCCCCCACCCTCACCCCATCCAGCTGGGTTACTGAGCTCACTCCCAAACTCACCTCTCCAGAATGGGATTACAAACCATACCTGCTGTGGTCAAGACTGGCACAACACACAAAGGACTGGATTTTCAAAGCATGGCACAAGGCTTGAATCAAGCCCTGCATCACGACACTTTTACAATCTCTGGTGCAGCAGTGACAGTTTCATCGTTATACGGTAGCTTGCACCAAATATCTGGCACAATCTCTGTAAAAATGGCCACCAGCATTGCCACAAGTTAGACCAGAAAAAGTTGGTCTAACTTGTGGAAATTGGCACATGGGCCAAAAATCCCAACTGCAGGCTGGGTGATTGCAGCCCTCCCCCATGCCATATCTTCGGCACACACAGGGCATGTGGCAGTTGGGGGCTTTTGAAAATTGAGCCCAAAGTTTCTTAACAATTTTTTTTAAATTTTAACCCAAATTTTCAATATAGTCATTTTTTGACTCCCCTTATCAACATGACATGTAGCATTTACATTTGGCACTGGGTCCAAAGAGTGCCAACAAGAATAGCATCAGCTAGAAGCACATGGTAAACACTCTGCTGATTTTTATTTTGTGGGATGCTCCATCACCCCACATCTATAAGATTCTCACTCCGAGGGAGAGTGGATCCCGGAGATAGGTTTAATTCATGGATCCATGGAATACTGTTGTCTCATCCCCATGTAGAAAAATTCAAAGTCCCAATTTGCAAAAAATTTCAGAGACCAGGATTAGAACCCTGGTCTCTACTGTTGCTGATTGAGCTGCACTGTGCCCCAGCCCCCACACCACAGGTAGACTTAACAGACTCCTGATTCTGCTGTCCTTGTCCATATAGCAGGTACCATGGATAGTAACTGGTACAGCGATATGGCTAGCACTGTAAATCCCTCGTCACTGTCCTGGTAGCACTATACAGACTAGCACTCCCTTGACTGTCGCTATTATTGTAGCGCATCTGACCGGTGCCCATTTATAGTATACTGGCTAAAATGTAATTCACACCAGACATGTAAAAACTCATCTTATCCAGGATTTAAAAAATGATGCCTGTCATGTTTATGAGGTGGTGTGGATAAATGGCTATGCTGAAAGTCTGAAGTCGAAATATTGAAAAATAGCAAAGTTATGAGTGAACATTGAAATACTGCAACATTCACTCACAACCTGGGCATTACACTGTACTTATACACCAAATTTTCAGCATTGCTTTCTTGTTACCCCACCTCATGAACCTGTTAGGTGAAAATGTTCATATCCCCACCAAAACATCATTCCACCCCACAGGTATGGAATCACGTTTTGGCCAGAATTTTTTGATGACAGCTATCATGTTCAAGAAGTGATGTGAAAAAATGGCTACATTGAAAATTTGGGGTCAAAATATTTAAAATAACCACAGTTATTAATGGGCATAGAAAAATTTCAATGTACTCTCACAATTTTGTCAAGTTTACATATTTTGTCCCCAGATTTTAACATAGCCTTCTTATGACCCCACCTCATGAGCAAGCATGGTGAAAATGTTAAAATCCTGCCCAAAAGGTTATTTTGCAAAGCAACGTTGAAGTCACCTTTTGGGCCAGATTTGCATAATTCCACCACCACTGGTTTGGAGGTGGGGTCCCAGAAAGGCCATGTTGAAAATCTGGGGGCAAAATATGTAAAAATGATAAAGTTATGAATCAAAGTTCATAACCCCATTGAAATTCATTAAACCAAACTTAACAGATTTTCTCATATCGTAGTCCCCAGTTCCAGGAGCAAGACATAAGGGATATGCGTGGGGCGCCTGTGAGATAACCAAGTTATTTGTACAGTAGCCTGTGACCTCGAGTAACCTCAGAGTGGCAAAGCCATGAGTGGGGTTTATGATAGGTCACAGGCTACTGTACAAATAACCTGGTTATCCCACAGGCGCCCCATTCATATTTAATTTATGCAACAGGATTTTTTGGGTTCAGTTTTGTTATATATTATTTTTTTCTTAAGTTTCTGTCCATGTTTTTTTTCTCTGTGCCTGGTTGCTGTGTTTGGTTTGCAGGGTTGCTGTGCTAAGAAAGAGGAAAAAATAACTTTTTTTGTTGAGTGTTTTCATTTAGAGGGCATGTAGAAGTGTTCTTTTTGCTTTTCTGTGTTAAGGATCACAAGCAAATCATGGAAGCAAATTTTATGGTATTTGTATCTGGGAGTTTTCATGCCCTTGGACCATTGTATGTCTTCACTTAAGATGTAGGACTAAAGTTGAAATGTTGTACTTGGTGGTAAAAGAATAAAGTTTATTTAATTTCAAAAAAAGAGTGTTTTCATTTAAAATGTGGTTCTGGTTTGGGGGGATTTGGTTAGGGTGTGCATTTTGTGAGTCTTTGGGACTGTGATAGCTTTGCTTGTAAAGAGCACTGTGAGAAGGTGAAAGTGAAACTGGGAGGCAGTACTGCTGAGCAGGCAGCACAGGTGGTGGTGGTTAGTGATATATTCACTGTGTGGATAAATGGGTGATGATGTAATCACTATGTGAATAAGTTGAAGTTATCCACATAGTGATTACATGACCACCCATTTATCCACACAGTGACTCAGATAACAAGTTATGTGTCAGTTTTCATCCTGACACCTGTTGCATCAATTTATTTATTTTATTTATTTAAACTTTGTTGACCAGGTGAGTGCACTGGCACAGGTGCATTTTTCAGTCATGACCCGGGTGCAATAGCACATACAATGGGTAGGATATGATACAATAGCTGAGGTACAAAAAAGCTACAATGGGTAAAATACAATATAGAAAAGGTGAAGATACAAGATGTCGGTATGGTACAATGCCAGTGGCTTGAGAATATGAACAATAATGTTTGAGTTCAGGTACAAAGTTATGAGTGAACATTGAAATACTGCAACATTCACTCATAACCTGGGCATTGTATTGTACTTATACACCAAATTTTCAGCATTGCTTTCTTATTACCCCACCTCATGAACCTGGTAGGTGAAAATTTCCCTGAGTGGCTCTGGAATCCAGTGTGGCTGCTTTCCCAGGACTAATTTCATGCCCATGCACACATTTTGTAGTCTGTGCTGCCTGGCCCTCACTACTAGTATGTGCACATAATACCATTACAGCTAAACTGAAAACCAGGATTCCTACTGCTGATTTTTTGTTTAAGGACTGTTACTAGCCGGTATTTGTTCATTCTGGTAGAAAAAAAAGAGAGTAAAATACTGTTTGTTTGCTTTGTTTTAGCCTAGCTAGACCCCTTAATCTTCCCATTCTCTCCTTTGTGTGTCTCTTTGTGTGATTTTTGTGTGTCTCCCTCTCCCAGAAGTCCTCGGCTGGCACCTGCCTGAGGTCTGTGATCCACCCCCTGATTTAGCTTAATCTTGTTTCTGTGCATTACCCCTTTGTTTTATTGCTAATTTCCTAACCCTCCCACTGAGTCCCCAGACTATCTATATCTGACCTCTGTCCCTTTCTCTGCAGGCTTGCTGCCCACTTCGGGCAAGCACCTCATCCTCGTAGCTGCTTTTAAGCTTGAGCTGCCCGCTGACTACAGCGGTGAGACCAGGAGCCTGCCTGCTGCCACCCGCCCACTGCTCTCCAAGCACAGGTAATTGCTGAAGCCAGATCTTCAGCCTCAGCGGCTGTTGCAGCGAAGATCCTGGATTGTTTTTCAAAATTCCTGGCACCATCTGACTGCAGTGCCCCATTGGCTGCTCATCATCTTGGTGAACTCCCTGAGTGGCTAGCTCTGGAATCCAGTGTGGCTGCTTTCCCAGGACTAATTGCATGCCCGTGCACAAATTTTGTAGTCTGTGCTGCCTGGCCCTTGCTACTAGTGTGTGCACATAATACCAATTACAGCTAAACTGAAAACCAGGATTCCTACTGCTGATTTTTTGTTTGTTTAAGGACTGTTACTAGCCTGTATTTGCTCATTCTGGTAGAAAAAAAAAGATTGTAAAATATTGTTTGTTGGCTTTGTTTTAGCCTAGCTAGACCCCTTAATCTTCCCATTCTCTCCTTTGTGTGTCTCTTTGTGTGATTTTTTTGCCCTCCCCCATCCCCTCCTCCACACGTTCTTAAATACACCTAAACCACGCCCCCTTCTGTGCACCTCATCCCATTGGCCCTCTTGCCCTACAGAAATTTAAAGCTGCAGAACACCTCCTAGAGTGTGGTTCTGCCCCACAGAACTATATTTCTAACAGCTCCTTGCCTCACCACTCCCTCCTCTCCCCTTCACAAGGCTGACCACGTTAATTCACTCCTACTACTTCCACTGAGAACCCTCCAGGGCTCCCAGCTCATTCGCCACAAGAACCGTGGGCACTGGGTGTACGGCAGTTGAAAACCAATTGGAGTGCGAGCACCTTCTCCAGGCTCACTCCAATTAGTTCATCACCCCTTCTTATCTTTTCTCTGTCTCCTGAGCTAAAAAGGCGCTGTTTTTTTTTTTTTTACTTATGCTTGCTAATGTATGCCTATTTTGTTAGAATCTGCCTGTAAACTGCCTAAAAAAGCTGTAATACTTGCAAACTGCTCTTGCTAGACTGATTAAGTGAAACAGCCCTTTCCTTTGCCTCTGTAACTGCCGCACAGACTTCTTGGCGCCAAGGAAATTGACCCCTTTCATTTGTAAATTAGTTTTCTCACTGGGTAGCTCAATCATTATCTGGGACCAGTACTAATTGGCTTCACTTTCTCTTCCCTTCAGCCGAGAACCCTCCAGGGCTCCCAGCTCATCCGCCACAGGAACCGCGTCACCGGGTGGTCAGCACTTCCAAAGCTGCCTCCGAGACCACTTGCTCGGACTCTAGACCCAGAGATATACAGCAAAGTCACAAATTTTATGCCCACCCACCTATCCCTCCCTGACCATTATTATATAGACCTCCTTGCCCCACCCTCCCCTGCCACTGGCTTTCCTACAAATCTATCCTCCCCGCCTCCCTAGGATGCCCAGACATATAAATTTTGGGCTGCCGCTTCAGGTTCAAGTGTCCCATCCTAACTAACCCACCGCAGTCTCCCCTACCACTCATCTTAGATCAGATTTGTGACTTCTTATTACTGTCCCTAGTCACTGTGTAAATTCTCCTTGCTCCCTACAAGTGGTTTCAGTGCCTACATCCCTTTGCTGACCCTGTGGTGTGTAGCCTTAGCTGGGGATACTTCTTAGATCAGGTTTACGACTTCTCGTAACTATCTCTAGTCGCTGTGTCATAGAATCATCTCCTTGCTCCCTTCAAGTGTTATCGGCACCTATATCCCTTTTCAGACCCCGTGGTGCGTAGCCTTACCTAGTGATACTTTGCCCAAAGCCCTTACAACTGTTTCTCTTTCTGACCCCCAGACTTTAACTATGGAACTTGCAATCTGGCTCTACCTATTTACCGCCTTATGCACCCTACCCTTATTAGGGTACACGCCAGATGGAATTTACCCCAAAGAGGACTCGTATCCCCTACCACAAGAATGTCTACTCATGGATGTCCCTATACAACTCGTGCTATGCCCCCAAGTTGTCATACCCACTTTCAGCTGAGTCTCCCTCTCAGACAGCCACCGGCATCTCGATACCTACCCAAGGAATGTTACCTACTTGGCCCAGTACCTGCATCTACTGGTGTCATATGGCTAGGGTCTTAGCATGTGTATCACAAGGACTGAACAGTACAAAGAATAGGTCCTTGCATTCCTACGCCAATACTTCCACTAACCAAAGAAGGTTTAGTTCTTCCAAATTACCACTTGTTGCCCTGAGAAAAGTTGTACTCCTCCTCTTGCTATGCTCAGGCAATGTTAAACTTAACCCTGGTCCTATACAAGCAATTCCTTCACCATCCGAAGTCATGAAATATAAAGGTATCAGCTTTATGCATGTTAATGTGTGTAGCCTCTTAAAGAAACTCACCTCAATACAGGCTTGGGCTATCCACACAGAGCCAGATATACTTGTCATATCTGAATCCTGGCTTCGTCCATCCACGCCAGACAAAGAGGTCATTATCCCCAACTATCTGTTATTCAGAGCCGATAGACTAACCAGTGGTGGTGGTGTAGCCATCTATGTTAAGGACAAGTTTACGGTCGCTACCCTCCACACTACATGAATTGGCAATGCCTTTGAATGCCTGTCCTTAAAAATCGAAATATCTACATCAATGGTCTTCCATGTCATAGGATGTTATAGACCCCTGTCCTCAGGGTCACAGCTCCTGTCCCACCTATTATCTACTATGAGTACCAACACAATGGAAACAATTATACTAGGGGACCTTAACTACGACTGGCTGTCAAGCGCATCTCTTCCACTTAAATCCTTCTGTGACTCTCATGGACTCACTCTACTTATTAATGAACCTACTCGTATCAATAAGAAAAACCTTACTAAAAGTACACTATTAGATGTACTTCTAGTAAGCAAACCCCATTTCTTCTCCCATGCTAGGATCTTTTCTGCCGATGTTAGTGACCATTGCTTTATTGCTGGCATGAGAGCAGTCCCTAAACCAACAGCCTCAGCAAAGTTCTCTACCAAAAGATCAAAATGGAATTTTGACCCGCTTGCATATCAATGACCTGAAGCCTCCTGCTTTGGCAGACCTTTGTTTAGCCAGCATATGCCATTTTCCACGAAATTGTATCCAGTGCTCTTAACACCCACACCCTTAGTCAAAACCCCATAAAGGCTAGAAAGTGCCGTTGGTTTACAGCAGACATCAAGGCAGCACTATTAAAAAGAGACAAGCTCTGGAAGCTAGCATAAATCCCACAAAGCCGAAGACTGGCATCTTTCCAGAACAGCCAGAAACCACTGTACAAAGCTAATTCGGGAAACCAAGTCCAACTTCTATCACTCTGAACTCGACACTGCCTCCAACTGCCCTACCAAGTTCTGGTCCACAATAAAATAACTTTCTGGTAATACCACAGGAAACACTCTCCCCTCAAAAATTATTTCTGACAATGTAACTATCAACAACAATAAAGAGATACTACAAGCCTTCAATAATCACTTTGCTACTGCAGAGCTAGCTTTTGATAACTCACCTGCATGCAACCTATGCTTCCAGCTTACCACGCAACCTTCAGAATCTAGTCCCTCAGATGCAGTCTTTTCATTCTCTCCTGCCTCACTAAAAGAGGTCGAAGATCTCCTCCTCCAGTTGGACACCAGAAAAAGTGCTGGCACTGACACCATCGATCCATACTACCTAAAGGTTGCCTATCATGTCTTGGCCATACCTATTATGCATCTATTTAACTTGTCCCTTTCTCAAGGGACCCTCCCCAAACTGTGAAAGATCGCACATGTTATCCCATTGTTTAAATCCGGAGACCCCTGTGATCTAACAACTATAGGCCCATCTCCCTTCTCCCGGTACTATCAAAACTTCTGGAAAAAATCGTGAATGCCCAGCTGAAATCTTTCATAGATGATACTAACCTGCTAAACCCAATACAATCTGGTTTCAGAACTGAACATAGTACAATCACGGCCCTGGCCAAGGTGACAAATGACTGGCAGCGCGAGCTAGAGAACAAAAATTTGTCTGCGCTGTTTTTCTAGACTTAAGTAAGGCCTTTGACACTGTCGACCACAGCCTCCTTCTTTCTTCATTAAAAGCTATTGGTCTAGAGTCTGCCTCCTTGCATTGGTTCCACAACTACCTTTCTGATGGGCACCAACAGGTCAAGGCGAAGGTGAACTCTCCCCTCAAATCTGTTAAAAGGAGTGTCCAGTGAGAATCCATCCTCTAGCCACTCCTATTTGCCATCTACATTAACAATATGGGGTGAAAATTCATATGTTAAGTAGATGATACAGTGATCTACCTAAGCCGTACAACTACAAACTGCCTGTAGCAACCTGCAAGCTGACTTCAACATTCTTCAATACCAGCTCCTTAGTAAAAAATTGCTACTTAACGCCAAAAAGACAAAGGCGATGCTATTTTCACCTATTAACCATGCAGCCTACCCTGCTCTACCCCCATCACCACCCTCCTAGGAGAAACCCTGGAATTTGTGACAAAATTCAAATACCTGGGGTCTGGCTAGACTTCAAACTCTCCTTTGCAGACCACCTGGAGGATTTGTTAAAAAAACTGAGGCAGAGATTAGGTCTCTTCTTCAGGTTAACTGCCTACTAACTACAGAGGCCAAGAGACAGCTAGTTCAGTCTATATTCCTTTCCCTAATTGATTACGCCGACTTTATATACAGCCAATGTGCTACTTCATATCTTGGTAAATTGGACATACTTTACCACAGAGTCCTGCGCTTCATCACCAGTCTCCCCTTCTCCATCCATCACTGCACTTTATATGTGGCCATAGGTTGGACCTCCCTACACTACAGATGAAATCAAAATGCAGCTCTCTTGACATACAGTGCTATCACTGGCAAACTTCTGAAGTACATTGTTGATTGCCTGACTCTCAATATGCCTGGAACCTATGCCCTAAGAAGCTGTTCACTGATTTCTCTGAAAGTGCCCAAAGCCCTAACGTGTTTTGGGAGAGCTGCCATAGGATTCATTCTACCGTCACTCTGGAATGTGCTACAGAAATCACTGAAACTGAGGACTTCTGTTAGTATTACTGTGTTTAAGTCCTTATACTCAAAATACATTACAGAAGCCTGCAGCTGCTTCCAACAATCCTAGCTCTGGAATGTGCTACAGAAATCACTGAAACTGAGGACTCCTGTTAGTCTCACTGTGTTTAAGACCTTAACTGCCTGCAACTGCTTCCAATGATCCTAGCTTACTTACACTCTCCTTCCACATCCTCCCTGCTTTTCCCATCCTCCTTCCTTCTTGTATCAGTGCATAACTTGTCCCTGAGCCACCTACTTATCTACTACCCTAAATCTCACCCTCCCTCACCCACCTATTCCTTGTATACCCACAGCATCTCATTCCTTAGCTCCTAGTAGTATCCCAGTTCCAGACCCCCCACTGGCTGCCCACTTCTCCCGACACAAGTCACACCCTTGATACGCCTGGGTCTTTTTAAACTGACTATGTATGTCTCTTCGCTTGTAGCATCCACTTCAACTAATCTCTTCACTGGACTATAACGCCTCTACCTTACAGGAATACTAAACCATGTATGTTGTTGTATCTGGTATAAATTTTTACTGACTTGCTATCCTATTATTATGTATACCCTTACCGACTGTCTTTTACCTGAACCCAAATGTATTTTTACTTATCCTGTCTATTGCAGGCCTACCTGTACTGTTGCACTCTTGCATCTACTGTCTATTTGTCTGTATATAAATGCATTGTTACTTGACTTGTGTATTGCAGGTCCACCTTGTAAATGAGCTTGCTCAAGGGTGTTCGCCTGGATAAAGAATTTGATTGATTGATTGACTGATTGATTGACAAGGGGAGGTACATCAGAGAGTAGCAGATAACAAGTAGATAAGCAAATATGTTGGATGTTGAAGTAAAAAGAACAGTGCAGAGCAAAAGGTACAAGTCAAATATGATTCTAAGTAGCTAGACTAGGTTGCAAAGACAAGAGTGATAACAGCATTGAAACAAAGAAACATAGAATTTTATGGCAGATAAGGACCGCTTGGCCCACCTAGTCTGCCCATTTCCCTACCTGATGGATAAGCTGCAGATTCTAGTTAATCAACAGCTTACTTCCTCCTACCCCCCACTAGAATTGCCTTATGCCTGTCCCATGCATTCTTGAATTCTCCCACTGTTTCTGACTCCACAACCTCCTCAGGAAGGCTGTTCCATGCATCCACAACCCTCTCTGAGAAAAAATACTTTCTAACATTACCTCTGAGCCGTCCCCCCTCTATCTTCAAATTGTGCCCCCTTATTCTTGCACATCCCTTCTTCTGAAAGGTGCTACCCTCTTGTATTTTGTTAATTCCCTTGAGATACTTGAAAGTTTCTATCATGCCCCCCCTCCTTTCCTCAGGGTATACATATTAAGCTGCTTTAGTCTCTCCTCGTATGTCTTCTGGTGCAGACCCTGCATCATTTTGGTTGCCCTCATCTGAACAGCATCCACTCTGTCTATGTCTTTACGGAGATGGGGTCTCCAGAATTGCATGCTGTACTCCAGATGGGGTCTCACTGTCTGTACAGAGGGATGACAGCTTCCTGTTTTCTACTGTTGATGCCTCTCCCTGTGCATCCCAGTATCCTCCCAGCCCTCCTTACTGCCTTCTCACATTGCTTGTCCACCTTTAGGTCATCTAATATAATTACTCCTAGGTTTCTCGATTTTTGTTGTTGTTATTAACTCACCCTCCATTGTGTACTCTTCCCCTGGGTTTTTGTTTCCCAGATGCATTACCTTGCGCTTCTTTGCATTGATTCTGAGCTGCCACATATTTGATCATTCCTCCAACCTTGCCATGTCCCATTGAGCAAGGTAACAAATTATTGAAGATGAACAAGGGGTTTCAGGGACAGGGAGACCTGATGGAGAGAGAGGAGGGGTGGTGAAGAGGGACGGGGATGGGTAGAGGTGTGGTCACTAGAGGGAGTGAATGGAATGATAGATAATGAAGGGGAAATGGGGTGTTATAGTTGGTTAGAGGGAAGTGATAAGTGCATTGAAGGGGGTTAAAGGTTTATTTATTTATTTAAACTTTTGTTTACTGGGTGAGCACAAGGAACCAGTGGCTCTTTTTCATGTGTGACCTGGAACCATATAAAACAGTCTTGATGTCACATAAAAGTTTACACAGTATTGTACAAAACATACAAACAATACATCTAGTAACATATTAGGACAAACATTTACATTCTAACTGACTAAAAGGTATGTCCTTAAATGTAATTTAAAGTGTCATGGCTTTTGCAACTCCACATTGTCACAGGTAATTCATTCCTCTGAAACAATGAATACAAAGGAGAATTGTGCTTTTGTTTAAGGATATTGTCCGTAAGACAAATGAAACTGTAAAGACTGTTCTGACTAGGTGGCAGCCAGCCACTAACCCGGTATAAATTACAGTGGTGTGTATGATAAGATAGTTTATATGTAAATCTACAGATGCTATGAAAAGTTGTTGCCAGTATAGCTAAGTCTTGTTTAGATAAATATGTAAATAAAAGAAACTGTAGTTAAAATTAGGTAATAATATACTCTGTGCAATAGCGATCCTTGCCTGTAAAGTTAAAGGGGAACTGTCATCAACAAGATTTCTTAATGTCTGAAAGCCCATTAAAAGCTAATTTGATTGAGCCATTGTGTTTATCTGTGAGTCTTTGCAGTCCAGAGTTATTCATATGTGAATCACCCTGTAATTAAAGGCTGGTGGCAGCAATATGTTTTGGGTTACTGGCAGGAAATGATGTCACGAAGGTCTAGATCCTCCTTTGACTGTATTTAATCCAAAGGTTAAACAGGAAATCAACTGGTTTATTACAAGGGGTCACCCTCCTCGACTTAGGACATAAAATATAATACTAATAGAAGGAGGGTCTTCTTTACACAGAGGGTGGTGGCCCCTTGGAAAGAGCTCCCACTGTCACTCGTTTGTTCTAAATCAAAGAAACATTTTAAAACCCAGTTGGATAAATATATCATGAAAGAGGGTAACATGATCAAATAAGGGATATTGGAAGGGAGTGGCTATGGGCTACCTTTCCCCGTTTGGCCTCCTTAGCTCCCACAGACCTTTGTATGAAGTGTGTTTTAAGGTATTATTACACTATCTACATCTATAATTGTTTTGTATGTGCGCTGACACTAGTGAGTCATCACATTTACATTTCAAACTGTTAGTAAAAATAATCCATCTTCAGGATTACTTTAACCCATCGAGGCTATACTGCCAACTGATCATGAAAAACTACATATCTCAAGGCTGACTCTGTGGTGTCAGCAGGTACTGTATTAGAGCCCCATATCAGGATTTCTAAACACTGGCTGTGTTCATGTCAGTACAGATTTCTGGGACTGCCACAGCACCAATTTCTATCTTTTTTCGTTCCCTCTCTTGCAGCCTTTTCTCTTACAATTTCAGGTGTGAACTCAGGTCTACAAGATGCAAATGTGGCTTTGTGTCTACTGGCCTGGCATCATGGGGCCAGCCTTGAAATGTGTAGCTTTTGATTATCAGCTGGCAGTACAGCTGTGAACAAGCTTTGTTTATCTAGCAGAAGAGGTTATGAGTATGTTTTAGGATTCTGAAACTATTATACTCTTTCTATCCAGATTTGACTTGAAAAGAAAAAAATAGGACACAATTACTTGTTTATTAATTGCAAAAACATATAGATGGACAACATTGTTAAAACATGCATAACCTGAAATGCATTATTCAAATATGGAATAATATATAGGTAGGTGTGTGTAACCAGAATTTTACACACACCCGAGGTGCGGGATGCAACATAAACTCTGAGGGGTTTATAAAAGCATTGCACACCAAGTGTGTGTTTAAAATTCTGTTTTTTACACACACACACACACACATATTATTTTATTTAATTAATTGTGTTATTTTTTTCCCTTTCAGCACAGTTCAGTTAGTGCAGCACTTCTGTCAGAGATACACACACACACACACACACACACACACACACTGCCTGTCTCTCCCTTTTGTTTTTTTTCTTTTCTTTGTTTTTTTTTCTTTCTTTTTACATTACGGTGGTAACGACATTCTGAAAAGTTGCTGTCCGTCACCAGTGATGCATAGTATAAGACGCGCTCGAAGGGTATGAGCGGCAGGATCAACAAGATTTTTTTTTCATTTTCAAGGCAGGATCAACTAGATAGACATTTAAAAATATATGTTTACTGGTTAGTGGTTATAAACCACTGCCAGTGCGTGCTCAACAGCTCCGTAAACCACAGCTACACAAAAAGTAAAGCAGCAGATTAGGAAGCCACCATAGAAGCTGTCCTCATGCCGCACATCCAGTACCACTAGCTTTCTCACAGACTCAGCATGAGGGTCAAGCTTTTTGATGGCTTCAAAGTACCTCAGCAAAGAAAGGTAAGGTCTTAAAACTAAATATGTCAACAGCGTCCTGATTTAACCCCCCAGTGTGACAGGCAACATTGCTTTTAAATTCATAGAACCAGTAAATATAAAAAATAAAACCTGGGTAAATGTGTTTTAACAGGGATTTTATGCACACCCTCAGTGTGCGATGCCCATATAAAACCCTCGGGCTTCACTCTTGGGGTTTATGGGGCATCACACACCTTGGGTGTGCATAAATTCCCCATAAACTACACTTGCCCATGCATTATTCTATATTTAAAATCTTACTTGTCTTAACAGTGTGTGGCAAAGCTTGAGTGCTGGTACCAGTGCTCGGTAATGGAGCGGCCATGTTGGGCAAGTTGTTTAGCCTGCCCACAGTGAAACTACATGCCAGTTAGCTTTCTGTGGTGACACTTGATTGACAGTTGTTGATTACAACTGCCTGGTTGTAACCACAAATATCAACCGGGAGGTTGTAACTGGAGATAAATGTGTCTTTACCTGTATTTAAAAAATGAACGCCATTAATTAAAGAGTATTTTATTTCTTTTGATCAAGTTAAAAGTAGAACAGTTTCGATTCAGATGGACTCGGAGATATAGGGGATTGTTGTTGGAGAGATGGAAATGAAGGTCTCTGTCTTTGCAGACGACATTCTGCTGCACCTTCAGGAACCAGCAAAGAGCTTCACCAGAGTCTTGGAGATAATTGAGAGATTTTCCAGGGTATCGAATTATAAGCTAAACCTGAACAAGACTCAGGTCCTTCCCCTTACTGTATTCACTAACAAGTCGGACTTTGATCATCTGCAACTGAAATGATCATCGAAAAAGCTCAAATATTTGGGCATTTGGATCACAACTAATGAGGACGAGGGTCTAGAGGCAAACCTGGGCGAGATAATCTCGGTAGTCAAAATGGATATAGCTAGATGGAATAAGCTTCCGTTGAACTGGGCAGCGAGGCTAGGGTTGATTAAAATGAATCTGCTACCCAGGCTTCTGTACCCAATACATCTATCTCCTTACAACATTTCAAAACCCTGGTTTATTAAAATACAAAGGCTTATCTCCAATTTCTTATGGAGTGCTAAACCCCCTAGGAGAAAATATAATATATTACGACTGCCTATAATATGGGAGGTCTTAAAGTTCCAGACTTACATCTGTACTATGTGGCTGGACAATTGGGGATAATGGGACAATGGACCAGATCTGTGGAGGGAAATATATTCCAACTTGGTTACAGGTCGAGAAACAGATCCTTAGAGACTTAGACATCTCCCGGAAGCAGTATTGTTTTTAATCCTGATGACTTACCAGAGGGTGGAAAGCAAACCCCAATTGCCAAGTCATTAGTAGCTTGGTGGACCTTTCTGTCCCCAAACAAAAGACAGCCCAGAAGGGCTCCAGGGAGCAACCTGTTTTGGGTAATCCAAATATGCTCATTGGGGGGCAGATAATAAGGAAGCGGTGGGCTACTCAATTGCTAAACCTGAAATGGTCAGATTTTTTAAGAGAAGACAAGGTAGTATTTCCCGAACACTGTATCAACATCAACTTCTTTAAGAAACTTCAGGTCACTAATATGATATATAGAATGGAGAGAGGGAGAGCGAGACCTGGACTCCCTTTATGTGGAACCACATTAAAGATGTCAACAACCTTAAGAGACCTTTGTCTAGGTTTTACAAGCTACTATTAGATTTTTTAGGTGGAAAGGAGTTCATAAAAGTTCCATATTGGGAAAATAAAAAGGATACTTTCCCCCAGGGATCTGATTGGAAAGAGGTTTGGAACAGTAGTAGGTACTTTCCGATCCCTAAGTATAGGATCATGCAATTTTTTGTAGTCTCTAATATATACTATACCCCCGCTAAGCTGTGTGCTAGGGGCCTCAGACAGACAGACCTATGTTTCAGGTGTGGGGAAAACTCAGGGGATCTATTCCATATCGTGTGGCAATGTTCCAAAATTTACCTTGTATGGGAGCAAATCAGACGCAACATGGACCCCGTAGTGAATTACAGAGACTTTATCGATCCAAAGATTTGTGTCTTGGAGGACATGACAGATATCCCGAGCACACTCATTAAAGGACATATCTCTCTAATGTCCTCCTTAGTTAAAGCATTTGTCTTGAAGCATTGGAAAAATGATCTGATTTATCCATATGACCAATGGGTGGGAGACTTGCTGAAAACGTTGAGTAGGTTTAAGAGACAAATGCTTCGGGACGGCCGAAAAGGAATTTATGATAAGAGATGGAGGACCCTGGAAACGGTCTACATGTTGCAGTCTAAATCCCCCCAAGTTCAGGTCTCTGTGTCTGAGGATACGTAGGCAAAGATCTATAGATGGGGAGTAGAGGCTAGAACTAAAATGTGTCCTATTGATTACTCCTAATATATGCACCGACCGGACAACATCCGGTCTGGCTATAGGAATCCGCAGAAGCGGCTGGGTGTGGGTGGGGACGTGGACTCTCTTCTCTTCCTAGGGACCCAGCTACTGAGCACCACCTAAGGGCTACTGTTCAGGATGTAGGGTTTGTACTTATATAGAATTAACCTAAGTCTTAGACTCTGACATCTAAATGTACTTCCCTAGGCAGAGATTCTACTGTATATTGTTATTGAATAATGGATATGTAGAGGGTGATCAAGGGTGGTGCAAGGCAGCTGGGTATGTATATAGTTAAATGTTGTACATAGTTACCTCACTCAGTTTTGGGGTGGGGGGCCAAGGAACAATTGGGCCTTTGTGTATGTCTGTCTTGTATTTTGTGGAAAATAAAAAATGGTCAATAAAGATGTTTTAAAAAAAAAAGTAGAACAGTTTCTTACTGAAATACTTTGGATGGAATGGGATTTTCTACCGTAACGATGCCAGAATTCTATTGGATTATTAGGAGGCAGTATAGCGCTGTGGTTAAGGGCACTGAACTAGAAACCTGGGTTTGAATATCACCACCCCCACTTGCATACTGTGCGACTCTGGATAAGTCACTTAACTCCCTTGTGTTTCCAGGTCGCACCTGGAAACAAGCTTTAGCTTAGTGCCTTTCCTGGATAAACAATTTCCCCTTTCCCTTATTTTTACTAACAGTTTGAAATGTAAAAGTGGTGACTCACTAGTTTCATTGCACATACAAAGTAAATATTAGAAATGTAGAAAGTGCTGTAATTATAAAATTACGTTCCATCAAAGTATTTCAGTAAGAATAAGAAACTGTTATACTTTTAACTTCATCAAAAGAAGTAAAATATTCATTTAATAATGAATTTCAGATTATGCATGTTTTAAAAATATTGGCCATCTGTAGTAATTGTGTCCTATGTTTTCATTTCAAGTCATATCTGGATAGAAAGAGCATATTTTCAGAATCATAACACATTCTCAGACTGTTTTTACTGTCTTTGTCCAGGAAATGCACATTGGGTACCAGCTTGTCCCCAGGTGTATTGTGGGAGCACAGGGAGGCCATGATGCCAGGCCAGTATGTATGTAGCCACATCTGCATCTTGTAGACCCAAATTCACACATAAAATTGTAAGGGAAAAGGCTGTAAGAGAGGGAACAGGAACGGAAAAAGACAGTACTGTGGCAGCCCCAGAAATCTGTACTGACATATTCAACTGGCAGTACTGTATATCCTTGAGATTAAAGCAATCCTGAAGATAGATTATTTTTTCTAACAGTTTGAACTATAAAGGTGATAACTCACTATTTTTTTTTTTTTTTTGGTTATTACTTTTTTCCTCCTTGAGCCGGCTGTCCTCTGGAGGGCGCCCCCAGCCCTGTCCCCCAGCGTCCACCATCCAGCGCCGACCCAAACTCCTAGGGCTTGCCCCCCTGGCGAGGCCAGCGGGGTTACCCAACCTCCACCAGAGACCAGATTCAGTGGGCCAGCACCGTGGCTGGTGGGGAGCAGAGCCTGCAAGATGCCTCCACCATTGAGCCGCGGCTTCACTTTTTTCCTGGTGTTCTCCCAGGAGCTGGGGCATGCAATGACACCCACGGAGAGGAGCACACATGCATCCCCTCCAAGCATCGGCCACAACTCCTGCCCGTACTGCTAGGGGGCAGGCGAGCGCCGACCACTGAGGACCCCCCTCGCCAGAGAAGGAGAGCAGTCCATTGGATGCTCAATCCTTCTCCTCCACTGCCGACCCCTGGTGGCCCGTGTTTGTTCCTGAACATGGGTCACTGGTGTAGTGCAAGGTAAGTCATCTAGCACCTCTGTCCTCAGCGCCACCGAGCCTGCTCATAACTCACTAGTTTTAATGCACATACAAAACAATTATTATAGATGTAGAAAGTGTTGTAGTAACACCTCAAAACACACTTCATAAACCAGTCGATTTCCTGTTTAACCTTTGGATTAAATACAGTCAAAGGTGACATCATTTCCTGTCAGGAGCCCAAAACATATGGCTGCCACTAGCCCCTTAGGTGCCGCCGACAAGATATCTTGTCCTAAAACCCTATCGTTCTAAATCTTCGGCAGCTAAGGGTTTATGAAGTGTGTTTGAGGTGTTACTACAACACTACAGGGTGATTTACATATGAATAACTCTGGACTGCAAAGCCTCACAGATAAACACAATGGCTCAATCAAATTAGGTTTTATGGGCTTTCAGACATTAAGAAATCCTGTTGATGATAGTTCCTTTTAAAAGTGTTACAGTTTAAATAATACTGCCAATTTTGATTTACTGTACCCGTCCAGTTATTGTTGCTACATTTTGGAATATATTAAATTTGTATCTAAAAGTAAACCCAAGTACTTAAATTGACTAACCTGTTCGAGTTTGGTGCCTAAGGAATCGGTTATTATTAATGCATTTGCTCTATTGAGCCTTAGGTTTTGATCCGAAGAGCATACTTTTAGTTTTTTTACAATTTAAAGTCAGTTAAAGTTTGTTTAGCCAGAACTCCAGTTCTTGAAAGTCTTTATTCAATGATTAGTGGCTGCCACTGAGTCTGAGCTGCTGTACAGTATGATATCATCTGCATAAAATATTGTTTTAGTATTATGCAGTTTTCATGGAATGGCATCGATAAATAAGGTAAACAAAAGTGGCCCGAGAATCGATCCCTGGGGAACTCCTTGCTGCAATTCCCTACTACAAGATGATTTACCTCCATACAAAACCTTGATTGGTCTCTCAGTAAGATAACTAGAAAACCATTCAATAGGTAAATTAGTCAATCAGAAATCCCCCAGACTCTCGAGCAGCAGGCGATGGTTTACTAAATCAAATGCCTTGGACAGGTTCACTAACACAGCACCAGTGAGCAAACCTCCTTCCATGGCTCCACTGATGTGGTCCGTGAACCTGGCCAAGGCTGTACCAGTGCCATGCTACTTTCTAAAGCCATGCTGCTCGGTAGTTCTGAGATCTGTCGACCGAAGAAATTTAGTCAGTTGGTCGTTAACCAGTTTTCAATATTTTCCCCAAAGAGGAGCAGGGATATTGGATTGTAATTATTTATATCTTTCAGGTCTCCACTTTTAGTTATTGGTTTAACTATTGTTTGTTTCCATTGATTTGGGAAACTACCAGTGATCAATGATAAATTAAATATTTTAGTTAAAGGGAGACTGATGTGTGCTGCAATCAATTTTATGAACCTTGGGCCCGATTCTAGAAGGGTGGTGCAAGTTGTTGCCGAATGCAACTTGCACCACCCGCAACTGTGACATTGACCCTGCATCCTATTCTAGAAGGGGCAGGGTCTCCGCAGCAAAGTCCTGTGACTTGCGCTATGCGGCCACATACGCCGAACTGCGGGCATAGCTGGCGAGCATGCCGCAAGGCGCAACAGCGGGGCAGTGCAGTCAACCCCTCCACCCATGCCATGACTCCTAGTCACCAGCCGCAAATGCGGCAGATACCCAGGTAGCCCTGGTGGTCTAGTGCCCCCACCAAAACTGTTAAACATTACATAGACTGCTTCTGTATCCCTGGTGGTCTAGTGCCCCCCCGAACTGTGGTATAATTATATATATGTGCCCCATATCCCTGGTAGGCTAGCACCCCCCGAACTGTATTATAATAATAATTATGTGCCCCGTATCCCTGGTAGTCTAGTGGGCCCCCCACCCTGCCGTGTCTGCCAACCCAGCACCCCCCACCCATCCCCAGTCAGCGACTGGCACAGCCCACCTCTCAACACCATGGCCAGCCGCTGACTGAGTTCAGTATCAACATGTACTGTAAAGGCGTGCCAAATAATAATATATGGGTGCGTCTTTTCAGTATGCACTGATACTGGACTCAGTCGTCAGCTGGCCATGGTGGTGAGAAGTGGGCTGTGCCAGTCGCTGGTTGTGGACGGGGTTGGGGGGTGCTGGGTGGGCAGGCACGGCCAGGTGGGGGCCCACTAGACTACCAGGGATAAGGCATATATATTATTATAATACAGTTTGATGGGTGCTAGCCTAACAGGGATAAGGGGCACATATATATAATTATACTATAGTTCGGGGGCTGCTAGACTACCAGGGCTTGGCATTTTGCTGCATATGCAGCGGCGTCCCTGCGGTTCGGGGCACAGGTGGGGGATGGCAGCACCACCCTGTGGGGCATCTGCCAACAGGTGTTTCAGGGGCTGGGGTATGGGTAGCCCTGTGGGACCTCACTGGGGTGTGCTGGGCATGGGGGAGGAACACTGTGCACTGTCTGCTAAACAGCTGACGGGTCTACAGGACCCCTGGAGGCATCTGTAAGTTATACCTTTACTTATTTAGCTTTTGTTGACCAGGTAAGTGCACTAGACAAATCCTGCCTATTTTCAGGCACGACCCGGGGGAGGGGGATACAGATGAATGCCAACTGACCTTGAACCAGATTAAGCTGTTAGTGGTATTTTTAGTGAATGAGGGAAATTTGGCCAGGACACCGGGGAAATTCCCCTACTCTTTTCGATAAGTGCCATGGGATCTTTAACATCCACCTGAACTACCACCAATCCAGGCAGATGGGACCTCGGTTTAACGTCTCATCTGAAAGATGGCACCTCAGAAATGCAGTACCCCTCTCATGCTGCATTACAGTGTCAGTGCTGGGATATTAACCCAAGTGCCAGATGTGGGAACTGAACCCACAGCCCCCTGCTCTCCCAGCCTCAGAGGCGAGTGTGCTACCTACTGAGCCACTGACACTGCCAAATGCTGGTATAACTTATGTTGCCAGATCTCCTCTGGGGGTTCTTGTAGAATCCTGATGTGGGCACTTTAAAGCTGACCTTCTAGAATGGGGTGCAACTGCTGCTGTAAACCCCCTAGTGCCATATCACAGGAGGTTTCTGCGGCATATCTGCTGTTTGGCGCAAGCAGCCTGCGCCATGTCACAGGCCACTATCTAGAATCGCGCATGTCGCAACTGCTGGCGTAAGTTGCTACATGCACCATTCTACTTGGCACAACTGCAGTTACATCAGATGTAACCCTTCTAGAATCAGGACCCTTGTCTCTAATTTACAAGCTCCAGAACTTTTTATAGGAATTTGTTTTAATAATTTGAACACTTGTAATGATGTTATTGCTTTACAATAAAAGAAGTACCCCATCTTGAATTTTTGGGAATGAGCGTCAAGATCTTCACCTACATTAACCTGAATAAATTTTGTTAAGTCCAGAAATTTATAGAAACTCATCACTAATTTCCTGAGTATTTATGATCTCTCTACCATCTTTATAAAAGACCTGAGTCTGATCTTTTGCTGTTGGGTTTATTATAGATTTTATTGATGCCCAAAACTTTTTGGATTTTTAACTTTGACCTCTGTTGTTCTAGGTAATAATTTGATTTACTCTGTCTTAGTTTAGATTTGCACTCATTCCTCAGTCTACAATTGATATTAAAATGAACGTCAGTCCCATTTGATTTAAAACAGCTCCAGGCTGAATCTCTTTGTTTCATTAATCTAAATAAATTAGGGGTGAATTAGGTAAGGGAATAAGAAAGGGGTCAAGGTGAAGAATGGTAGTAGGGCAGATATTGGTAGGTTACTGGAAGCAGTGGCATGTTTGAGATGATGAGTAGTGTGCTTTTAGGAGCTTTGTGAAGGCTGGGGTGGTGGGGAATTTTTTTGATAGGTGGGGAAGGGAATTACAGATGGATGCTGCATGGTAACTAAAATAATGTCGACCCATATTTGTATGGAACATAGGGACTGCAAGGTTATTATTTGTGGTTGATAGGGAAGCAGGAAGATCCACAAATGAGAGTTGATTCTGTAAGTAGGCAGGGGTGCCAGATTGAATAGTTTTCTTGATGAAAGTGGCAAAAGCCACTTTAGGGAATCAAGGACTAAGCAGTGATGCATATTAGATCTGCTGCCAGAGGCAAATTTACCAATTTTATAGTAAAGAGTATACTTTTTTTGTAAAGTGGATGTATTGGCTGCATTGATTATAACAGAACTGTATTCAAGTGATGGTATGAGCTTTGCCATGGCAATCTGAATTCTGGCAGTAGGTGTTAGATACTTGCTTATTCTGTAGAGAGTCCCAAATTTCTGGTGAAGAAGTGATATATTGTGGTGGATATGAGACTCAAAAGACAGTGATGACTTGAAGACATGTCTTGATTTAGTAGTAGAACTATGCCATGCAACATTTTCAGGTGAGTGAAGGTGTGTGGGGTTTGGTGAAGGTTGAGGGTGGTGGGTGTTGAGTGGGACGGTGGGGTGGGGGAGGTATGGGGGGTCAGATCGGCAAGGGACAATTTTCTTTTTCACAGGGTTAAATAAAAACACTGAGGAATGTTTTTTTTCTTTCAGGTGATATTCCAACAGTGGGACTTGGGCAACCCAGTGTTGGGGTACTGTTCTGCGGCACCAGGGGTGGGCACTCCGGTGCTGCCATGTACTTAGTGGGAATGGAGGGATGACCTGAAGGAGAGGGGGGGTCAAGATGTGGAGCAGTACTTGCTTAGGCATCCTGGTCTGCTCATATAACATATTTAAAGACTGTGAAGGGCAGGCGGGTGACGTGGAGGGAGGGGAAAAACAAGGTACCAGGGTGCTTAAGAAATAATTAGATAGATAGATAGATAGATAGATAGATAGATAGATAGATAGATAGATAGCTTGATGGATGGATGGATGGATGGATGGACAGACAGAGAGACAGACAGGTAGACAGATTGACAGAGAGACAGACAGACAAACAGACAGATAGAGAGACAGACAGACAGACAGATAGATTAACAAAGAGAGAGACAAAGAGAACAGGGGATAGCTGGCTCACTGCTTGAACTGAAGCCAGCTTCGCAAAACTAGCTTTGGTTTCTGCATTGAAGAAAGTCCCACTGTCACCATTCTCACTAAGCTGGGCACCCTGGATTTTGGGGTACCCAGAAACGGTATTTCTGGCAATTCTCATTTTTATGTATTTTCAATGTTTGTGAGTTAAAAAAATAAACAAAACGGTGCCGGTCATGATTGGTATTTGTTTCCCCCATCATCTGTATTTTTTTCCCACATGACAAGTAAATCATGAAAATAAGCACTCACAACAGTTTTTTTATTTTCACTGTTTGTATTTCTCAGTTATCCAAGAAATGCTTATAACTCTTGAACTGTATAATATCTGTTTAATTTTTTTCCACAAAACCTTTAATAGGCACTTTGTTGTCATTTGGTTTAGGGGATCCTTTTGAGCAAGAGACACACATTACTACAGCCATATACATATATAAGAATCATGTTTAATTATCCTGAAACAACATCTAATATTTATTTATAATAATAATAATAATAATAAAAAACTTTTATTTTTTATCAGGATAATAACTTTAGGACCAGAGGCCTTGTTTGTCAAAGTTGTCCTGTTTTAAGCATACGGTTCCAAAAACAAGACATCATGCAATATTACATTACAGGAACAAATCTTACATATTTAAACAAACAATTCCACTACCTATAAAAACATACATATATACTCAAATATCAGAGAAATTCAGCAAATTTCATCATTCTTTAAGTATGGACTATCCAGACAAATCAGAAGATTAAGTGGCTAATAAGATATAGAGAATTTTCATTGTCAATATTATCATTTAGGAAACAGAAACACAAAAGGAGGAGAGAGGAATGAAGAAAATATTGTATAACCTAGGAACACCAAAACAGGCACATCTGTCTCTCAAAATACTATTTCACAAAGTTCAACAGGAAAGACATATTAAGCTGATAACAATAGCTCATTTCCAGTTGTGTCCTGAGGGAGGGAGAAGACAATAATAAGGTGCAGATAATATATAGAAAAACACAGAATAGTAAAGTGTAAAGTGCAATAACAATCAAAATACTAAGTAGTTAGGCAGGTGCAATAAATTACAAAATGCCAAATACACCATACAGTAGGGTGCAATGTAATAAGTTTACAGTTAGTTGGGCAGTCGTGAAACTGCATATAGGCCAGCATAATCAGGCTAAAAGGTGCAAAGGTAGACGAGTGTAACCCCAGACTGGTATGCCATTTGTATCTGACAGCAATACCAGGTGGGCTGGGTTCGGGGAGGAATAGGTCACTCGGCAAAAGGCTAGGTTTAGCTACTCTGCATAGGGGCACCCAAGTAACTTCGAACACAGGAAGCAATAACTGTAATGTCCAATACCAGAAGTGGGATTCTAAAGTATGGCTTTTATTCACATCCAAACAGAATAAACAAAGCATAGATGGACCCCCACGGGGCTACACTCCTGGTAATGCAGATTAAAAGAGGCCAGAACACATCCTCATCACTTTAGCCCTCAGGCTCTACCACACACTGGGCATACAGCCCGGACTTGTATGCTGCTTTGGGTTACACAGCCTGAACTTGTACACTGTTCTGGGTTTTCCCTGGCTCGGCTCCCTTGCCAGCCACTTGGACACCTTCCATACTTCACAGAAACATTTTCTGGTGGCTCCTTAAACCATCTAAGAGCACCATGGCTCCATCAGGGAATCTTCCTTTCAATCCCATGTCTGGGTGCTTTCCTCAGGCACTGGCCAAGTACCTGAGAGAAAGCAAAAGGTGTCTCACAGCAAATCCATAGAGGTGAATTTGGTTACCACTGATGGGGGGGGTCTCCCACCTCTCGCTCCCACAATTCATACCCGGCCATTTCTCTGGACTGTAACACTCATCCAGTAACACTTGGCTGTGTAGATTCTTGCTAAATGTATTTCACATTCCATCTACTTGTCTTGCTTCCCATTTGTGCTGGACTTGAACATACTATGCTCTTTGTCCACTACTCTAGACCCCCACAAAGTTAAGCAGTCCAACCCCACTTTCTTTCTTTCCTTTGTGCTGGACTTGAACATACTTATAAGTGGCATTGTCCATTACTTTAGACCCCCACTGAGTTAAGCAGTCCAATCCCACATCTTCCAACTGTACTTGGCTGTCTTTTCCTGACCCCACAGTAACAGTCCCTTTAGTTTCCTTCTGTTCAGGTGGAAACACTTGGCCCTTTTCAGAGCGAAACTCACCCTTTGGTTGCAGGTGCTCCACAGGCATTTCCTCCATGGGAATCTCCTCTCAGAGCTTCTGGTGCCTCAGCACAACTGGAAAAAGCAGCTTCTTTCCTTAGCGGACCCAGGGGGTTGCCCCTGGAAAACAGGCAAACACCCCCCATCCCCTCAGGGATGGGGATACTGAACTCATTGAGAGCGGTCTCCACCACTTCAATTACCAGTTCCTGTGTTCCTCTTCAGGTGGAAATACACACCTTACCAAAAGTAGCTGTTAAACAGAGCTTAAAGCTCTGAGAGCCTGCACACACTCTGCTAAACTACAGTCTCTCTAAGACTGCACACAGACAAAGCTTCAAATTCCCCAGCATTCTACTCTAACCTCCAACTGCAACATTCCAGTGTGGCTTATGCAGCTGCGACAGTTCTAAATGAAGTCATCCCTCAGTCTCAGCTGAGACTGAGAACAGAGTGAGACAGTGTGAAATCCATCTAACTGGAGTTTCAGAGTTGCTTCCTGCCTACCACTAGGTCTTATTGGTATTCTAATAACCCGGGTAACAGTGGGGTTACACTCACCTAGGCCAGGAAAATGACTGTCGCGGTCATTAATCATCCGGCTTAGGCCATCTTGCCCCATGTGTTGACTACAGAGAGGTAGCGCTGCCTTCTCCCCTACCATGTGCCAGCACAGGCAGACAACACTAAGGGCCTAGAGGCCTTTGGCTGACACATCAGCCTCTACTCTACTCACTGACTATAGGTACCTAGTGGCTCCGGTAGAATTGCCCAGAGCATAGCCCTAATAGATCAGTACTACAACCCCTACTGCAGGTCAGGATCACAGCCTGTCTATCCCCCCTAGCCCTCTAGGGAAAATCTGTCTACCTCTAACTCAAATCCCAAACAAAACAAACAGGGGACCTCCCCGACCCTGGACACCATGCAACCACACATCAGGAGCTAATACCATACCATATGCATTACTCTCACACTCCCCCACAACCATACCTGTGGAAGGAAAAAGTTACACACAGTAGCAACAACAACAACAGTACTTTAAAAACTACACTCTAAAGTACTAGTGAGGGACTCCATTGAGTCCCTCCTCCTCTTCTTGTCTTCTCTTCTATCTTCTTCAGGAACACCAGTGTAACCCCCTGTAAATGGGGGTTCCCAAAAAGTCTTCCAGGAGCTTGCTTGAATGCTCCAAGCCTGAATGGTGTTTGGCGTTTAAGCCGTTTATCTGTGAGTGCTTTTAGAGCCTCTGGTACTTTCTCTTTAAGAGCTGTCTGCTTGCAGACATAATTAGTTTCTATGGGGGGACTGTGTGTTTCCCTGCTTGAGTCCCTCTCGAGCTGCTGTCAAATCGCTCCATTTCTGCCAACACTAAGTGTGCAGAGTGGGCACTTTTCAAAGATGTAACTATTTGCCAGAAATCATTTAGAGTAATAATTAAAATACAGCTTGTCTAACCTGCTTTTCTTTGCAGTCAGAACTGTGTTTGCCTAGCCCTCCATTCTGGTTTTGAACTACTGAACTGGACCAATCAGTGTGGGGGACCTTTGAAATGGAGCCTGCTGCTGGCAAATCAGAACTTGGACTCTCATTGTGGAGCCAGCCACCTATGTACTGTATGGCCAGTGCCTCTGGAATTGTAGTTTGGACTAGCGCCTTTTGCACCAACAGGGGTGGCTGATTGTGAGTGACAGCCAAACCAGCCAACTGAACTGGGAGGAAATCAAAGGGAAATGCCCAGCTCTGTCTACTAGAAAGTTAGATGAGTTAAGACAGTGAAGAGAAGGAGCTATGAGCTTCTGCGCTGTATAGTTTCACACGGGAAGCACAGGTAAGGCTCTGAGTTTTTGGTCTGCAGCCTGTGCAAGCAGCAGTTTGGACTGAATCCGACCTGTGAAGAGAATCAAGGAGATCTGAAAAGTAGAAACCAGGCTCACCCTGTAGAAGACTGGAGAAATTGCTGAATCGCGCTCTGTCTGTCAGGAACTGAATTTGCTGTGTGTTCTCCTGGGTATTGTGCAGTAATTGCAGTCGGGATTGAGAAGCAGCCTGCCTGGTATAGTACTTTCCTTTTACATATAAATGTGTGTAGTGCTTGTGGGGAATCACATTTCAGATCCCCTGTACAGTGAATTGAGTGAATGAAGCTGGAAGTAAACCCCAGCTTAATCCAGACTACATCTATTTGCTTTAAACTGCAGTGGGGTCCAGTCACAAGAACCTTGTCCACATGGTCTGCTCCTCCTGGGAATCCTGGACAATCTGCATCCCATCCAGCTTTCAGCATTGAATCTGTGAGTACAAATCAGGGTAGCTCTCTGCCATCTCTACATTTAATTGCAAGTGTTCCATCTGATTTCTTTTCCCTTCTTTATTCATGAACTGAGCCAACCGGCTCCGGATTACAACTTGGGTATTATGCAAGTGTTTTTCCATCACAGGGCCACAACCAGCTGTACCAATCCTGGCTAGCCCCCCCCCCATCCTGGGTACCCAGTGAAAGTGACAATTTGGGACTCTGAATATGCGCACAATACTGTAATTATTAATGTGTTTAACCTAATTAACCTGATTTCCCCCTTCCTGGTTACAGCTCCTTAAATAAATCAGATCTGTTGGTTTCAGCAAAGTTACACTGGCTGAGGTATTTGTTTATGTTAAAGTATTGTACTGTGGTTTTTGCACTGTATCATCTTGTTTCACAGGGGGTCCCCAAAGTCCAGTCGACAGAGCCAGTCCTGGGGGTAAGTGTACATTGTGAAGATATTCCTGATGCATTGTGTGGGCCACTAGTGGGAAGAAAAGGGGGTTACAGTGTCCCACAGGGCTGTGACCAAGTTAGTTTAACTAATGCAAACCCTGACCTCTGGGTGGAGGCACCCGCCATTGGACCTAGGCCCCTCAACCTGTTAGTAGTTAAGCAGGCAGGGGTAGTAGCCCTTGGGATAGCACCACCTAGGGTTACACCTGCAAGAAAAAGAAAAACAACACACACTCCTAATCTGCATACACAGTCTATCTAAACCTCTACCATCAAAACACTGGAGAATCCCAGAAAGACTTTTTTAGAAAAGTAGAAAAACAGTATAAACATTAGAAAACAGTAGAAAACAATGACATTATTTACAATACACCATATTTGGGAGATGGAGTGCCCTAAAAGTCCCATCTAGTGACCACAGTGCCCGAAGGCAAGTCCATTAAAGAGTCTCTCCTGGGCCGGAGCCCGGTGAAGCACAGTTCTAGCAGACCAAGGTCCCGAAGGGGAGAGTCTTTGAGGACAGTTCAAACATCTGGAGTCTGCTAGTATAGGGTGTGTACTGCAATGTCATAAGAATAGAAAAGTCTGAACTTACCAGTCCCTAGTAGAATGACAATAACACCAACATGGTCCTCAGCCGAAGACTCTCCCTGGCAGCATTCTTCCAGTACAGCTGGGTGGACATCTTCCGGGAACAACAGGAGGGCACATCTGGAAACTGCTGGGTTGATGTCATCTCTGGAGATGGTACCTTGGAACAGGAACAAAAAGGAAAACAGCTGGTCTGAAGTCACCTAATCACCAGGCGATGAATCAGGATACAGCTGAGCTGGTGTCCTCTCTGGATCTGAAGTCATCTGGTGGGACAGTCGATGGATTCTGGGAAGCTAGTACACTGTAGAACTGATGAATGTGGGGCACCTGAGTCCTGGACGTCCATACTGGCAGAACAACATAGATACTGCAGTGGCTGGAGTGGTAGCACTGGCTACACTCCTCTGCTTTCCATTTGGTAGGTATGGGCACATTCGCAGGGAGGTCTTTGCATTGTGGCCAATAGCACAATGGGTCAGGTGCTTGAATTATTACCCCATCTGGGCGCACATAATTCACACTGTGAAAGGTTTCATGTCCCTCTTCATCCACAATTCAAACAGTGTCCATTAACAGTGTCCTGCCTCTTTTCCACTGGCTGTATTTTTCGTGAAACATTCTGTTCCTGACATGCTTGTTTGCACCAGGATGCACACATTTCATTGCTTCTGCCCAAATCCAGGACTTCCTGTTTTGTTCAATCTCCTCCCAGACTCTCCGAGGAAAGGTAGGAAAGGACATCCCATAGATTTCATTCACCTTCCTATGAAGCAGTCTTTCCTCTTTACTAGCTTTGGTCAACCTGAGACCTCTGGCCTGGCTTGGGGGTGGCCAGTCCTGGTTCTGCCAGCTACGCATTCTCAAAGACACAAAAAATGGATCCCTAGCTTCTTCTTGCACAGCCAGGGTAGTGGCATCACCACTCTCTTCCATGCATTCCTCTGAGGCAAGAGCTTGAGGCTGTGTACCAGTTCCTTTTTCACAAGGCCACATAGGTTCCCCCTCTTTTCTTCCTCACTGAGAATCTGTGCCCAGGATTGAGCAGTTGTCCTCACTCCTGAGACTATCCACTCTTCGCTGGGTGCGGAGGTTGAAACCTCCCATTCAAAGGCCTCCCTCATCTCATCTTCTCCTATGAGACTTGGGCTAGGCCCCACTCTCCATAGGTCTATTGATGCTCTTCCTGATATGTCTCTGTGACTCAGAATCCAAAACATCAGCACATTGTTCTGTCTTTAAATCTGCACCCTCTAGCTTTGTGCCACACTCCCCTGAGGGGCCTTCTCCAACAGGCTCCGCCTGGTGCTGTGTGCTGCCAACTACAGATTCTTGAACTTTGTCCATGTGGAGCCAAATGAATCTTGGGCACTTTAAATAAACCATATTTCTCTAAGCACCCAGAACAGTGAGGTACCATGAAGACGTCCCTTCCAGCATTTAAGCATATCAAACATACTTGCACTGGATATCCAGGAATCGCCACATGAGGAGGCAGTCATCCTCCGTAGTAACATCTCTCAATGTCCCTTAACTTGTTACTTCTACTGCTATTACAGCCCTGGCATGATCCGGGTAGCGGGCTGGTCCTGAAGCCATGACTTCAGAGAAAACAAACACTCACTGTTATTTCAAGTCCCATTTCACTGAAAGCTTTCTTTCTCTTTCAAAAAGGCCCCTCTGCTGCTGTGTTTACATTACTACCCCACCCTGTAATGGCGGCGGAAGCACTCCTATGTTTCAACATTCTGAAATTGGGTCAAGCCACTGCGCATCTGATTTACACACTCTACTGAAAACTTTGCTCAAACTGCACAAACTTGCACTGTTCTATTTCCTAGCACATTTATATGATTTACCACGGACTTTTCATTTGCTGAAGACATTGCTCTAGCTCACAGTCTCTTAAAGCCTCAGTATTTCAAGCACAGGATTGCCTGTAACTCTTGCTGCATATCGAATACAACTCACAGTCTCTCTCATGGCTTTGAAACTTATACTGACGCTGAACCTATAATTATGCTCACAGTCGATGGCTTAAAATGCTTGCTTTTGCTGGTAAAAACTTAACACAGTCCATTTTTGCAAAGCGATTACACTGCTACACTCAGATTCAGCTGGCTTTTGGCAAAATCACTTCGTTTGAGCAGTTATTTCTGTTGATACTCACTGTTATCAGTAGCTGTTTGCTGCGATGGAAAACGGCCTGCAGCCAGTCTTGGAGGCCTCTGGAAAGAAGTAGGTTGGCAGTTCTGCTGATCGTCCCTCTGAACACCACACTCACAGTCCAGTCGATCGAGATGTGGGTTGAGCCCAAATTTAAACAGAAAAGTCAGTTTTTTGAACTTTTTACAGTGCTTTCAGTCACCGCGACACTCCTCATGATAAGCCAGTTCGACACTCCATTCCTCCCCTCTCGAAAGCTGGGCAGTTGCTGTAGGCTAGCTTAGTGGTGGGATTGATTGCAGTCTCATCAATCACTCGACGCCATGCAAATGAGCCTCTTTCCTCTGAGTGCTCTTCTCCTCACGGTGATCGTCGAGCAGGCAAATTTAAACTGCAAATCAACACTTTTTTTTCTCTCAACTGACTCCACGGTGGGAGCCCATTTCAACCATTTTTCATGGCCATTAACACAACAAGTCTCTCAGTTCACAAAAAAGCATTTCCAGCGTCCAGGGCACAATTTTCCTTATGCTACCCTTAGTTTTCCACACTTTTCTTTGTCATAACAGTTTTAAAAGCTGGAAAAATGCTGCAATTTTGATGCAGGACAAGGGCATACACTCTCAGGCTTTACTGCTCCTTGTTAAACAGTTGGCATTTTAACAGCAGCATATGGACAACAGAACACAGTGGCACATTAGCTAACCTTTGCTTCAGCTTTTTTGGGCTACCCACTGCCAGATAACCAAAATGCTAGCCCCTTGCCCGAGCACCTTTCTTACATTCCTCCCTAAATTCCAAACTCAAATCCTCAGCGGTGCCTCCATTTTTGTAACCCCAGGCTGGTATGCCGTTTGTATCTGACAGCAATACCAGGTGGACTCGGTTTGGGGAGGAATAGGTCACTCGGCACAAAGGCTAGGTTTGGCTACTCTACACAGGGGCACCCAAGTAACTCCAAACACAGGAAGCAAAAACTGTAATGTCAATACCAGAAGAGGGATTCTAAGTGTGGCTTTTATTTACATCCAAACAGAATAAACAAAGCATAGATGGACCCCACAGGGCTACACTCCTGGTAATGCAGATTAAAAGACCAGAACACATCCTCATCACTTTAGCCCTCAAGCTCTACCACACACTGGGCATACAGCCGGACATGCCTTCTTTGGGTTACACAGCCTGAACTTGTACACTGTTCTGGGTTTTCCCTGGCTCAGCTCCTTTGCCAGCCACTTGGACACCTTCCATACTTCATGGAAACATGTTCTGTTGGCTCCTTAAACCACCTAAGAGCACCACGGCTCCATCAGGGAATCTTCAATCCCATGTCTGGGTGCTTTCCTCAGGCACTGGCCAAGTACCTGAGAGAAAGCAAAAGGTGTCTCAGAGCAAATCCGTAGAGGTGAATTTGGTTACCACTGATGGGGGGTCTCCCACCTCTTGCTCCCACAATTCATACCCGGCCATTTCTCTGGACTGTAAACACCTCACCCTGTAACACTTGGCTGTGTAGATTCTTGCTAAATGTATTTCACATTCCATCTACTTGTCTTGCTTCCCACTTGTGCTGGACTTGAACATACTTATACATGGCTTTGTCCATTATTCTAGACCTCCCACAAAGTTAAGCAGTCCAATCCCCACTTTCTTTCTTTTCCTTTGTGCTGGACTTGAACATACTTATAAGTGGCATTGTCCATTACTCTAGACTCCTCACTGAGTTAAGCAGTCCAATCCCCACATCTTCCAACTGTATTTGTCTGTCTTTCCTGACCCCACAGTAACAGTCCCTTTTGTTTCCTTCTGTTCAGGTGGAAACACTTGGCCCTTTTCAGAGTGAAACTCACCCTTTGGTTACAGGTGCCCCACAGGCATTTCCTCCACAAGGAATCTTCCTCTCAAAGCTTCTGGTGCCTCAACACAACTGGAACAGGCAGCTTCTTTCCTTAGCCGGACCCAGGAGGTTGCCCCTGGAAAACAGGTGAACACCTCCCCCATCCCCTCAGGGATGGGGCTACTAGACTCTGAGGAGCGGTCTCCACCACTTCAATTACCAGTTCCTGTGTTCCTCTTTAGGTGGAAACCCACACCTTACCAAGTAGCTCTTAAACAGAGCTTAAAGCTCTGACAGCCTGCACACACTCTGTTGCACTACAGTCTCACTCTAAGACTGCACACAGACTGGCTTCAAATTCCCCAGTGTTCTACTCTAACCTCCAACTGCAACATTCCAGTGTGGCTTATGCAGCTGTGACAGTTCTAAAATTATTTATTTAAAGGGAAACAATGGAAAAGACAAAGCTTTCCTCAGGCACTGCAGAAACTCTCAATTAGTGCTTTCAGACAGTAACAACTTTATTTAATGATTTAGAACAGCTACCCACAACTTCCACTTCCTCTTGCTGGCAGAGGCCATTTCATGAGCAGCAGTGTGCTTCCTGAGCTCACAGTATGCTAATATGCCTGTTTGACCTCAGCTATTGGTTGGCAGGACATATTAGCATAAAGTGAGCTCAGGAAGCTCTCTGCTACTCATGAAATGGTGGCTCCCAGCACTAGAAAGTGAAAGTTGAAGGCCACTGTTTAAATCACTAAAAAATCAATTAGAGTTGTTTGTTAAAAAATGTTACCATCTGAAAGCACTAATCAGGCATTTTATGGCGCCTGGGTAAAGCTGTGCCTTTCCACTGTTTCCTTTAAGAGTTTAAACAGGCAGGCATACTGAGTGGCGTACCACTCGTTTCCAGATGCGACCTGGGGTGGGGGGATAGGGGAACATTGATTATTACATGCAGTACAGACAAATACGGTGGTGAGCAGATGATACAGAAATACATTACAGTATAGATATTTACATAGTGTAATAGTTTACAGCCAGAGGGCTGCGGAGCAGCTGACAGAGGACACTGTTTTCATAAGATTTACATTTTCACAACACTAGAGAGCAGAGCAGCAAATTAATCTTTCGGGTCCTACAGTGTAGCATTAGAGATTTGGCATGACTACTGGTTAGCAGTAACCGCGAACTAGTGCTTATGGCTGCTGTGTGCACGTGCATGTGGCAGGGAAGTGTGCGTTGAGTAGTGTATTTAGACGCCAGGGGTTCGTGGAGCTTCTGATATCAGCAGGCAAGTCATTCCATAGTTTGGGCATGCGATACTTGAAAGCCAATTGACCCTTGGAGGTATGCATGAAGGGGACTTGGAGAAGCCTGGGTCATTGCTTCTGGAGTGAGTAGGAGGGGAGGGCTGAGGCGATATGGCGGAATTGAGATAAATGATGTCATCCTCAGTCTCAGCTGAGACTGAGAACAGAGTGAGACAGTGTGAAATCCATTTAACTGAGTTTAACAAGCTGCCTTCCTGCCTACCACTGGGTCTTACAGGGATTCTAGTAACCCTGGGTAAGAGGGGTTACACTAGCATTTATCAATGCCGAATGTTTGCTTGCTGGTATTGGCATTGGTACTGCATGAGTTAGAAAGATGCATAATAGGAATGGCAGTGAAGTATTAAACAAAGCCAACCCCACCC
The DNA here is from genome assembly GCA_016271365.2 of Neoceratodus forsteri. NCBI lineage: Eukaryota > Metazoa > Chordata > Ceratodontiformes > Ceratodontidae > Neoceratodus > Neoceratodus forsteri. Next base: position 1,401,878,949 of record CM028132.1, read on the forward strand.
CACCCTGCAGAGACTGACAGGCATTGGGGTGTGCCTTGGGTCATCAGCCATAACACTCACACCATTCCACCTCACCCCACCCTGCAGACACTGAACGGTGTCACCATGTGCCTTAGGGTCTTTAGCCCTTACACTCACCTCCATTCCATAAGTAAATAAGCTGAGATGGGTGCAGTATGGGAGAATGGGGTGAATGTTAGAGTCAAGACCCAAAACCTACTCATCTTGTCAGTGGCTGCAGGGTGGGAGTGCAAGGGTTAGCATCATGGCCATGGCCCCAAGCCACCCCCCCGACGCCTGTCGTCTGTACAGGGTGGAGCATTATGGTTGGAAACCCAAATGTCCTGGATGTTTGTTGGTATTTTTGCTCCAGATTTTCAACATGGGCTTTTTGGGACTCCACCTCATGAACAGTGGCACTATCATTTTGTTACTCGATTGCAAAAGGCGATTTCACACAGCAAGTGTGCCATTTGGCACAACAGGTATGAAAGGACATTTTGGGCAGGATGTGAAAATGACATCTATACTGTTCATGAGGAGGTGTAAAAAATGGCAATGTTGAAAATCTGAGTGAATATGAAAAGAATGGCGTTACGAGCATGTGTGGAAATTCATAACGCACATCATAACGCAATCATTGGACATTTTCCACCAAATTTTCAACATGACCTTTGGGACCTCCCTTATGATCAGTGGCTCTGTGATTTCATTAATCTGTCCTAAAGTTGATTTCGTACAGCGACTGCACCATTCTGTGCCACAGGTGCAAAACATGTCTCAGGCAGGATGCAAAAAATGACGGCTGTACTGTTCATAAGGAGTGTATAACGACAATGTTAGAAATTGGGGTAAAATAAAAAAAATGGTGAAGTTATGAGTGCGTGTACGAACTGTGCAGTGCCGGTCATATGCAGTCTTTTTTGGATTTTTCACCAAACTTCCAACATGTTTTTAGATTCTACCCCTGAACAGTGGCACTGTCATTTCATTAATTGGTCCTGAAAGGTGGTTCCGTCAGTGACTGCAAAATCACCTTTCGGGATGGAGAAACTAAATGACAGTGCCATTGTTCATGAGGTGGGGTCCCAAGAACCCATGTTGAAAATTTGGGACCAAAACCCAGAAACTGGCTAAGATATCAACCTAATTGAACCCCCCATTCACTGCCATTATAGAGCTTACCATCATTTCTTCAGTTCCTGATTGGTCTTTGAAGAGTGCAGATGCGTTTCCAATCCACAGAAGATTGCTGCTCCTGACCTCCAGAGGTAAGCATGAGTGAAGGAAGGTGTGGGGAGGTAGGGGGCAGGATTCACGAACCACCCAGAACCTATGTCCCACTCCGCAAATGCCTTTGTGGACTGGAATCGCCCGCTGCTGCGGGAGTAGCGATTCACAGCCACAGCAGTTATGGGAGGTGTTATGGCTGCTCCCAACAGCCATAGCCAATTCCTGCAGCTGCGACCATCTCCCCTCGACACCACCGCAAGTATCCATGAGATCATGGAGCCGGTCAGAATCCGCTCCACCTTTGTGCATACCTGCTGCGGTAACTCATGGATTCACACAAGTCGCGAACCGGGACTTGAGCTGAGGTTACACACAGCTGCAGGTATTTCTTCAAGTTTCAGAATCCTGCCCAGGGTGCACAGAGGAGTGGGTGTGATGGGGAGAAGGGGCTAGCGAACGACAAGGGACCGTTTCTTTTTTTCAGGTTTAAAAAATTACATTGAGCGACTGTTTACTTTTTACAGGTGAAATATGACAAAATGGATTTCGGCACACTTGGGTGGGATCCCAATGTGCCAGATTAGTGGAGGGGGTATCAATGCTGACCTGGGGATTGGGCATCCTGAGGTAGACTGAAAAAAATGGGTCAGTGCATCCGACGCCGGGAGTGGGCATCCTGGTGTCAGAAAAAGTTAAATTACTTTGTCACACTGGGGTGGGCTCCGGTGTGCCACAATAGTGGGGGGCATGCCAACACAGGGATTGGGCACCTAGTTGTCAGTAAAAGATATGTTCGGGCTTAAGGCGAGGGCATGCCAACACGTGATTGGGCACCCGATGTCAGCTTTGGGGATTGTGTGGGTGGCAAGAGCCGCAATTACACAAAGCCATGGTGGGGCTCACTTATTTCACTGGGAAAGGCACACTGAGCAAATGAATTGCTCATAAGTCCAGCCATGTGCATTACTGTGCACTGTAATGCTCATGGCTGGAATGTGCCTGGCTGCTGGGAAGGGGGGGGAGAGATCTGTCGCTGCAATGACAAAATTGTCCGTGATTGGAGCAGCAGATTTCTTTCATGTCGAGCTTGCTCTGAAACTGCCATCATCGACAGCTTCCCTGTTGATTGGTGGCTGAGGATGGGCCTAAGCGATCGCTGGATTAGCCAAACACTGCCACACCTTTACGTACTCTACTAACCTCAATATGTTTCTTGTGCCCTGCAGCATAGCAAACATAAAAGGATCAAGAGCCAATAGTAACCAGTATCCCAGATGTGAACAATTAGGAGCAGAATTAAATCACTGGGCTTAAAGTGGACAAAGAGAAGAGGGAGGCACCCTTAAAACAGGGCGGGGGAAGGGGGAATCTCCCATTCAGTTATATTTAATGCTATACATGACAGAAGATGGTAGTATAATAAATGGAGCATTTGTAGGCTTGTAAGTAGAAGTTTTTAAATTCAAACTGATCACAACAGCTTACTAATGTTAACAGGGGCTGTGCCCTACTTGCATGAATAAGCTACTTGTCATGCCAGTCTGATAACTTTTATCAGGTTACCATATCCTGCGAGACCATCGGACATAAGTTCTTCTCCATAACTGCATCTCTCTACTGAATTACTTCACACCACCATTAAGAGCTCTTCAGCTCTGCATGCCTTCTAGCATCCCATAAAATGCCATCTTCATGCCCAATGCAATTACAAGCAACCCTAGTCCCCCTGTACATTGAGATACCTGGTCTTGTCCTGCCTGCCTATTCCCCCACTGGCTTTCCCTCCATCATCCCCCCAATATCTTAACGGTTTCTTTAAACACTCAATACTGGATTACACAGGTACTGTACAGAGATACATAGAGGCTGATGGCAGAAAAAAGGCTCTTGGCTCATCCAGTTTGCCCATCCTACCTAATTAGTCTGCCTTGTCCTAATGGCACGCCTCCTATTTGCTGGTGCCCTCCCATTTTGTTTTACTAAATCTGCATACCTTTCCCATCCCAGCGTGAATCTGCTGATTGATTTGACCTGTGCCATTTTCTCTGGCAGCTTTACCCACTTGTCCACCACCCTCTCGGTGAAGAAGTGCTTATGGATTCCTTATCTGAATCCCTCCCTGCAAGCTTTAGTGAATTACCTCTCATCCCTGTCTTTAAAATCAATGAGAAGAGTTCCTTTGTGTCCATTCAATTTGTGCAGATACTTGTACAGAATGTCTCAGTCATGTCACCCCCCCACCACCACTTCTCAAGGGTGTGCATATTTAAGTGCTGCAACCTCTCCTCATAAAGTACATAATTTTCCCCTCGGACATCGACCATCTTAGTTGTCCTGCGCTGTCCTTCCTTCACTTTTAGGTTCATAGGTTCATAGCTACTTCAGAGCATAGAAGACTTGCGTCCATATAGCTTGCTGATTTACTAGCAATACCCGCTAATACCTTTACTAAGCAAATAAGAATCCAACCTATTTTTGAAGGTATTCATAGTAGGACTTGACACTACTTCACTTGGTAGTGAATTCCAAATTCCTGTTATTCTTATAGTAAACCAATTTCCCTTTTTTGGTGTTATATTTATCTTCATACAGTTGGTAGGTATGTGACCTAGTATTGTAACTTTGTTTTTAATATTTAAGTCCAGTTGTTCCGTAGTTTCTCATCACTGAGTACTCTATATATTTGACATGTCCCAGCGTAGTCTCGGTACTCAAAGAAAATAATCCAGTTTTTCCAGTCTCTGATCATATTCCAAAACCTGAACTTCCTTCATGCCTTTTGTTGCCCTTCTCTGCACCCACTCCAGGGCAGCCACATCCTTCCTATAGCCTGGCAACCAGAACTGGGCACAATACTTCACTTGGGGATGCACCAGTGAGGTGTACAGTGGCAACAACACTGCCCTTTCATGGCTTGTGATGTGTTTACGTATACAGCTTTGAATACCGTTTGCCTTCCTGATCGTCTGGAAGTATTGTTGACCAAATTGTAATTCATTATCTACTATTACTCCTAAATCCTTTTCTTCCTGTACGATCCTTAGTTCCTTATTCGCTAGTTTATATTTAAAATGTAGATTGTTCTTGCCCAAGTGCATAACAACACACTTTTCTATATTAAAAGATGAGCCCTTATTGTTTGCCCATTCTTCCAATTCTATAAGTGCTGTCTGCAACATAGTGGCTTCAATTATATTGTTGACTGAGTAACCCAGCCGTGTGTCGTCCGCAAACTTTGCTAGCCATACTTTGTCACTTACATTCATATTAGAAATATATATATTAAAAAGGCATGGTCCCAGCACCAAACCCTGCGGTATTTCACTCGACACTTTTGTGCAGTATTTCATCAGGTGTGGGCTCCAGTATCTTGTGCAGTATTCCAGCTATGGCCACACCAGTGACCTGTACAGCAGGATGATTGCCTCCCGACTTCTACTGCTTATCCCCCCATTAGGCATCCAAGCATTGTTTGCTTTGATCACCCTCCTGCTGCACTGTGCAGACATTTATAGGGTCTGCTATATCATCATCCTTACATCCCTTTTTCTGTAGTGCTATCTAGCACCACCACCACCCCGTTTCCCATCGCACTCTAGGTTTCTTTTCCCAAAGTGCATGCGCATTGCTTCATGTTTTACCACTGAAGTTCTGCTTCCAAATCTTTGATGGCTGCCTATGGACTACAAGTTCAGCAGTCGTCTTCACACCTCAGATGTGATCTGCCATGGGGATGGGGTCAGAGAGTGACTGGGCAGCCAATTTGGATGGAAAAGCCTGCAGTGAGAGCTACAAGGGCTCATGGACATGTAGCAAACTTGATTAATTAAGGTGTCTTTGCAGTATTAAATCACATATCAAGGGGCAGGCCCCCAGACCTGCCAAAAAAGAATGACAGCTTGAACTAATAATTGGGAGTGCTACCATTCCCCAAGGAACAGCATGTGTCTCACTGACTGACAGGAAATCACTTAATATCCATTTGGTGTGGGTGGGGCAGGGTAGGTTGGTGGGGGTCTAGACTTGTTTTACTGGTTCAAGTGGGTCGAGGTGGACACCGGGATTGTATTGTGCACTACAGCTATGAAGGGGACATTGGGTGGGGGAAGGGTACTAATAATGCACAACTCTGCTGGGACTCACAGACAAAAGAGGTCATTGGTGCTATGCTATGAGGGGAGGGGGCAGGGGCTTTTATTTCTACCGTTGAGGCTAGTGGGATAGCATAGCTATGTTGATGGGGGTCATTTTTATACACACAAAAATAGGAACAATGTATAGTGGTACTTGGCCAGTGAGTTCCTCGTCAGTGGCAAGTACCCACTTTAGGTGAAGGACTACGTGGAGTGTCACTTCATGCTTTTAAAGATGGAAAAGTCACAAGAATTTTGCATAATGAAGATTCCTGACTTCTCATGTACCACTTAGTAATGTTGGTTAATTGCATTGGCTAATTATTAGATCTGGCCAAATATTCTGATTTTAAGTCAGATGAGAACCAGATCATGATGGATAATCCGAGTATCCATTGAGTTTGATACTGCAGTATCGGATCATCTCTAACTAGCAGGAAACAGGGCATGAATAATTTTATTTTTAGGTAAATGGGCACAGGTGTTTGTTTTCAGGGACAACCCAGGAACACTGGCAAGTGGAGGTTGTGGGAATCAAACCCAGATCTAACTGCTGGTCTAACTGCTGGATGTACCAAGTTCATTCACAGTTCATTTCTCTAACCTCTAGGCTATACTGCCAGCATAGACTAATGCTAGACAAAATTTCTAGTACTCTTGTGAAATTGCACCATCTTGCTGATTTCACATTTGCACAATTTTTGCAAAATTGCACTGCAGTCTGGCACAGCTGACTAAAGCTTTTTTATTTAAGTAGCATAATTGTCCCCAGATTTCACAATATTAAACATGTAAGTGCTTGAAAATGTGCAATTTCAGCAAATTGTGCCATTTTTCCCCGAGTATTTTTAAGAATTGCAAAATTTCAATCAAAACTGCTAGTTTTAAACACACTGTTTCAGTTTGCAAAATTATGCGAACCTACAAAGAAAATGGTGCATTTTCTCAAAAGCTTGCAAAGGGATTTTCAAAATTTCCTTCCTTCCTTCCTTCCGTCCTTCCACCAGGAAATAAATACTGAGCTTGTAACAGCTCTTTTCTAGATGCATCCTGGGGGAGAGAGGAGAAGAAGATAGCTAACAATATAATTAATAAAAATACATTATGTCACATACAATTTAGAATACAAATACAATCAAATGACTGGGTGTGCAGGTACTAAAATAACACACAGTCATGTGATTATATTTAACCAATCACATGACTTGGTTTAGTAGCAGCTCATGTCAATGTCATACAGCCAATTGCCTGACTGATTTTATTTTCTTAACCGTGATTCAAGAAGCAGTTCATGTTAAAATGTTTTATATACTTCATTATGCATACTTAATTAAGCATACTTCATTATGCATTCCTTTTTAGCCCTGCAATTGATCCCTGCTCTTCAGCTTTGTTTCCAAATTAGTTTTATAATGTGCCATATTTAAGCAATAATACACCGTTGGTTATGTTATATCATAGAATATCGTTATGGCTTGGGTGCATTCTGAGTCATGAGGACTCAGGATGAGAGACTCGTATGCCCAAAAAATGATGATTTTCCATATTATGACACATTTTGGAGTGTATTATTGCTACTATACAATGAAAAGAAAGAGTTTAAAATAGTCACAACTTTCAATTCAATAGAATTTAGTCCCAACTTTAATTTTAAATTAAAAAACGTAAGCTAAGAATTAAATAGTTGAATTTACCTTAGGATTGTATGGTACAGTATGCTGCCTGTGACTGTTTACAATCTATGGGAAGCTTCTCTGAATAGAATGGCAGTTTAGCAATTTATTGTTTATGTTATAAAGTGTATGGCGAGAACTTTTTCCTGTGTCAGGTGTTGGGATTTACAACAGCTGTCAGCCAGTGAAGTTTCTTTATTGTTTTAAGACCATTGTTGGAGTAAGCAATAAGACATGACAGGGTGTGGGTTGTTGTCTGTGATATAAGCACGGCCCAGGTACATATTGAGGCATGAGGCACTTGCATGATGCTTTCAGCACCTAGGAAGTGCTTATCAGACTACAACCTACACCCTAGCGTATTTATTGCATTTATAAAATGGATCCTAAAAAGTAAAAAAATGTAAAGAAAGGTAGAAATATTAAAAATAGTCACATTTTGCATACAATTTTTTTTGTTGACTACAAAGTAATTTGTGTGCTTGAAATCTTGTACATAGCAGTGTGTGCACTGCAGAGGCTGTAACATGCCACTAGAGGGCGCTTGGTGAGTACTAATTTCAGTCCAGTCCCTAGCTAATACCAACTCCTCCATCTCAACTAGCTTTTCCTATGTCAGGCAAAGAAAGTTACTTAACTTGTAAGAGTTTCAGTGCAGAAAAGGTTACTGAACTCTGTCCTGTTATGCTAGTAATCCCAGTTTGACCCAAACAGCTGTCCAGCTCTGTTTATTCAACTATGTGCTTCATTATCCTGTCAGGAACAAATTAAAAAAAAATTGTTTTTGGGTGTGGTTTTGCTACAGCATAAATGTAAGCAGTCAGTAACCCTATGTATAACGCCTTTTTATGTGTGGAGGGAAGAAGAGATTATAGCTCTTTTTGTTTGTGGGATGGGAAATGGAGAGTGACCCAGTGACCTGCAGGGGAAGTAATGAGTTGCAGATCTGGAGTGAGTGGGTATCAGTGCAATACTGATCTCAATGGACAACTGTGGATCAGCGACCTATAAGAAAAAAATACAAAAAGAAAAGAAACACAAGGTCAGATTATGGATTACTGTGTTTTGTATATCAAGTTACTGTTGGTTAGGTGTGCTATTGGGGGGGGGGTTATTCAGCAGTGTGGAAAAGGATTTTTAATATGCTAGGCAGTACTGGGTGTTCAGTGTGTTGCACAGCCCGAACATGGCTGCCAGAAATTTGTTTTCAAAAGTTTCTGGCAGGCATGGACATGTGGGCTGTGCTGCTTGGCATGACAGGTGCCAGCTGCAGGGCTGTTGTCCTATAAGGATATGAGTCTGACCAATCAGGATGCAGAAAGCTCCCCGCCCATTTTATAATTAATTTTACTGAATGCTCATATCATGTTAGAGCTCAGTTTCTGTGGCTTGGAGTTAGCCCTGATGTCTCAAGTGCTCATAAGATCAGGGAACAGCTCCTCGTTGCTCCTAGTTCACGTTTGTTACAAGAGGTGAGGGGTATTTAAATACTGAGAGGAGTAAATAATTATGAAAGTCTCAAGGCAGCCATATATATTGATACTCACAATTAATTATTTGACATCCAAAAAAAAAATGCAAAATCAGATTCCAAACTGGGAAAAACAGGTATCTTTCCAGACAGAATTGAAAGGGTGGTCAAAAATGGAATAAAAAGGTACCATATTGGGAGTACAGTTTGGGTACGAAATGTGCTGCTGCTGCTTTCAGATGATGGAGGAGGGTGAGCAGGTTTGGTGAATTAATATCATGAATTATGGCAGCAGGGGAAAGGCTGAGATTAGGGGGGAATGTGAGAATACTTTTTTCTAAATATTCAGCCTAATATTCCGTATTCGGTTGCTAGATATTTAGATATTCGGTATTCGGCTATTTGGAAATTGTCATTTCTTAAAAAAAATACACAAACACCCTTTTCCCAACTGCTGCTTAACTTAGGCCCTGTCTACACTACCCCCTGTAACGTTACAGAGTGCCCAAACCGTTACCGCAATGGTTTGCGTTTACATTTGTAACATTACAAAAGGCATTTTCGTAACCGTTGTTGAAACCACATGAGGTGGTTTCAACAACTGTTATGAAACCAGTTACGCCTCGGTAACGTTACCGGGCATAGTGTGGATGCATGGCACCAGTCCCCTAGTGCAGTGTGAGCTGCATTGTGGTATCGGGTGCTACAATAACGGTCGCCCGGCTCCCAAAGTGTGGACCGGTGGTGTCAGTCCCATAACGGACACTGCGGCAGTGTGGACACACTGCACTGCTCCCCGGTTGTAACGGTTTCTATCCATTATGGGGTCTGAGCGTTGCAGTGTGGACGGGGCCTTATTTTCCCACTCAGGGCATTTATTTATTTGATAATTGGTGACTGGAAATGGGCTGTGAGCCGAGGCTCATTTACAGGTGCGACCCTTAGGGGAGAGGAGATGAAACACAAAGCAAAAAGCGTACACAGCTGCACACTATATGATGCAAGTAGAAATCAAATTACAGGTAATGTAGTAAGCATTAATTCATGAACAACAAGAAACCATAATCAAAATACCTCGAAACACCGGTCAGAAGTAGGAAGCAGAGAGTGGAGGTCAGTTATTATTTTTTTTTCAGTCTTTGGTAACCGGTAAGGCCTAAGCACAAGTACATGTTTTCAGGGTGACCTGGGAACACCGGATGGTTAAGTGACTTGCTCAGAGTCACACAATATGCAAATGGAGGTTGAGAGAATCAAATCCAGGTCTGCTGGATGTACCAAGCTCGTTCACAGCCTGTTACTCTAACCTCTAGGCTATTCTGACAGCACATTGCCAGTTATGGGTAGGACAGGAGCAGGAAGGGGAGAGAGAAGTTTCTGCTGGGATTTGAGGGAGAGATGGAAAGGAAATGAAAGAGACGGGAGATTGTTCCAGATAGAGGGAGGTGATAAGTAAACGCTGATTGCCCAACAGCAGCGTAAGAATGAGGAAGGCAGAACGTCAGGCCAGTTTGTTGAGCCAAGAGCACATGAGGCAGGGGAGTAGGGGAGAGAGGAGAGTAGGGAGGAAGAGACCAAACCAATATTTGGAGCCAAAATAAACACAGCAAGGCAGGTGATGAAGAATGGGGAGGACTTGAGAGAGAGAGAGAGAGAGAGATACAGAGGGAGCAGTGATGAATACAAGAGAGGGCACTGGTAGCATTGCAGAGGGTATCCCCCCTTGCCCCTCCAGCACCCAAACAATGTTAAACAAAAAAGTATAACTTTTATTCCCACGGTGGATGACTGGTACAACTCACTTACATCCACAGCCAGCCACTGTACTGATGAATAAAAATTATACCATGGCATAAATAATTTGTCTCCTGATTGGTCAGACTGCCTAAGAGACAGTGATGTCAACTGACAATAACATCACTATATCTGGAGCAGGCAGAAAACTGACATTATCACATAGCGGCAAGTAAATAGGAATCCCTCCTCGCTGCCCAGTAATGACACTGACTTCTCTACTCATGATGTCAGCATTCATCCTGACTCTGGCCCATACTTTTAATTTGCCCTTCATTCTTCAGGCTACACATAGCATCATCAATTTCTGACTTCATTCAGAAGTAAACAAACAAATAAAAAAGTTAAAGTAAAATGAAGCCAAGCTGTGAGTCCATCACTGCTCAGTCCCCCCCCCCCCAACCTGGACAGCATGATTGCGTGGCGTGCACGGACTTCAAAAGTGGCCTTTCCGCTCCACCCCACCCCACCCCAAGAAACCTCTGGCTTTTCTGAAACACAGTCTGTATTTTTTGGTTTCCTGTGAAGTAAATTCATTATACAATAAACAATGAAACAGCAGCGATATCCTGGCTACTTCCAATATCAGTTCTTATTGAGCACTTGCTTGAATGTTCCTCTCAGAAAGCATATGCAGCCACTGTTTGTAAAATTAAGCATCTCATTCAAAATTACTTAGTGGTTCTCTGTTTAACTTTACAAGCAGGAGAACTCTACAAACACCTGCTTCAAGCAATGGTGACTTACCAATTGAATTGAAATGGAAGTCTCAACTCGGCTCCTTTCCAGTGTGATCGCGGGTTTACATACCTCTCAACTGCTATGAATTCCACATAGGCGCTATGATTTTCACACTCAAATTTACCCTTGCTTCTCACGAGTTTACTGATGTACCTCATAATGTTAGAGCTATTTCTGGAAACACAAACTATTAAATCATTGAACTAAGCTGATAGAAACATTCCTTATCACTTACTATATGGGGTCCATGATCTGTAAACATAATATTGTTTAAAATAAGAAAGTGCTCCACATTCTGACCCTTTGCTATGATTTTGAAGGCCAGTGCTATGATTTTTAGTACTGAGAGGTTGAGAGGTATGGCGGTTTAGGCAGGTCACAGTCTGAAGTAAATTAAAAACACACACACACACACACCCCTTCACCTGCTCCCATAACAAGAAGCAGGACTGGCTTAATAAACTTGATGGCAGGAAGGAATTACCAAAACCACAATGTTTGTGTGTGGGGGTTGTGGGGGATGAGAGAGAGAGAGGAGAGGAGAGTGCAAGCCTAAACTACTAAGAAAAAGCAACATCACCACCTTCTGGGCAGAACATCACAGGAGCACTGTTTTCCTTCTACGTATCCCTACCCAGAAAAAAAAAATGACAAAAACATTATTGCTAAATATATTTCTAATCCATTTTCTTTTCTATTTACAAACCAGCCATTGTGTAATAGCAATAAGTCATTCCAGGGATGTGTGTTATTATGTAATACCATCATATCTTGGATTTTGAATGCACTCATCCTGCAGCCTCATGCTTCAAGCATCTGAGGCATGACATTATATACAGAATAAAGTATGGGGTGCAGTGTGTTATGAGAATTTAATACACACCCGAGTTGCTGGATGGCACATAAACCCTGAGGGCGAAGCCCAAGGGGTTTATGGTAGCCATTCAACTACGAGGGCGTGTATTAAATCCAAGTGCATACTCTGCACCCCATATTTTGTTTTATATAATTTAAGGGGTTGCATTTTTTTGCTGACTCCCCATTACTATTTCTTTATTTTGATCCAGGCAGTCAGCACCTGGCCAGTGGTGCTACCGCCTACTCACAGCTCCAGCCCGGGGTGAAGTTAGAGGAGGAGGTGGCAAGAGATGCTGGCTGGTGAGCGGCGCTGGAGACAGGAAGCAGGAGGGATGACTTGGGGGCCTTGCTGCACTCAATGCTCCTGTTTTGTCTGGCCCAACGGAGAGTGTGAGTTTGTGTATGTGGCTTCCCTTGTGGATGCCTCCGACGAGGGACCAAAGCTATTTTTAAAATAGAAAAAAATGGGAAACCTTAGCGTACAGCAAGGATCTGGACCACTCGCTCTTCTGAGGTACTGCCGACAGTCTGACACAAAGAGCTGTGTATTAAAAAAATGCAATACATGGCTTTTTCAATGGGAAAAACACAATCCATTAATTATTACACATTAACACACTCCCTGTGGTGCCTTGTTACTTAAAAGTGACAGCGTAAAAATTCTAAGTAAACCCTTATCTCTGCACCCTGGCAGTACACTTATTCAAGCCCCCACACACACATAAGTAGAGATAACCATTCCAAAATGGCAACTGGCATGACTTTCCCTCCTCCATGCCCAGCCAACTTGTAATGAATGAGCATGCTCAGTCTGTCACTACAGAAACCCAGCAGATCATGTGATCAGATGGGTTTCTATAGAGACAGAGCAAGCACATTTATTGATTACAAGGTGGTGGGCCATAGAGAAAGATGGGTTGTGCCAGTCTCCAGTTTGGAGCACATTTCGCTAATTGGGTGCAGGCAGGGTGGTGGTGGATAAGATTTCTGCCATGCTGGGGGGACAGGGGTTAACATGGGGATTTTTCTGACACAGAGCAAGCAAGCACTTTTGTTCAACAACATGGTGGCGGCCATGGAGGTGAGTGGTGTCTGAGTCATCCACCGTGGCAGTAAAAGTTATATTATTTTTATTTAACCTGGGGCACCGTCCACCATGAGGCTACCTACTGCCTTGTGGGCCTGGACAAGGTTGAAGTGCCTGGGTTCCCATTTTGCTGTTAATGGGGTTCTTCCCAAGCTAGAACAAATAATAGTGAGGTGCCTCTACCAGAGTGCATTTTAAGTGGGTCTGATATTTAGCAGTACAACCTCTGGGTGCTGTACCAACCCACCTCCCCTTACTGTCACCCCTGCACATGGGATTACCACAAATCAAATCCCAGTTTCAACACTTTGAATTTTAGCTTCAGCTAATAATATGTTCATGAGTCAGAATTTTTCCAAACATTTAAACACCTTTTATTTGCAAGGGAGGGAAGAAGGTGAATGGTAGAGGTTAAGCAACATTTTCATTTTGTGTTGCAGTTTAAAGATCAGCATCAAAACAGACCTTTTACAATTTGAATTTTATACTCATTTTAAGACTTACAACTACAGTACACGCCTCTGATGGACCAGATATTAGCCTTCTGACTAACTAGTTGCTCAAGATGTTAGCATTACAACCCTCAACTGGTACTAAACCCTGGTTCAGATTAAACCCCCAAAACTCTGTCCCTGGGTACCAGTACTAATTCATTGCAGGCCTGAGGCGCAGCTAGTCAATGGGCATTGGCACACTTGCTTAGACCAGAAATTAACTTGGTTTTATGTGCATCTATTAGCTAATTTAGGATTTTACTATGCCATGGCATGGGGCATAACTTGAAATTAACTATTTATAGTCCCCAGTGCAGGACAATCCTGCTTGTACTCCTGGTTCTGCAGACAGTCTCAGGTGTCATTAGGACTGTAGCTCTAGGTAGCTGGAACAGCAGAGCTCAAGAACTTGGGAAGCTTGAAATGTGAAGCAGGCACTTTGCAGCTTGAACCCTTCAACTTGCTTGAAAAGTCTTGCAGCTCATCACCTTCAGCTTGCTTACAGGCCAGATGCAGAGCACAAACACAAGGCTTTCCAGGCCACAAGTGAAATCAGACCCAGGAGTGACCCCACAGTCCGGCTCCCACAAAATGGGTCCAGAGTGCCCTAACACCCAGGCATGTGCCCATGGCTCCCTGTGGCCTAGTCCGTCCCCACTTGATAGGGATTGCCAGCTCCCCAATCTGGCTCTGAGTTGTAGGTGAGCAGATTTTCAGTCTCTCTTTAGCTTCAGACCAAGTTGCAAACTTGAATCTTGAAGTTTGGTCAAATCCAGCTATTAAAGACATTTTCAGCCACACTACCAGCATGGCAGCTGTGGCCCTTTCAAATCAGGTCACAGTCTCTAGACACTCACTGTAGTCACAGTCACAGTGAGGATGAGGTATGCACACCATGAGTTCCTCTGAGGATACTGAACTTGGCACTGAACAAACATACCTTTTGCTTATCCAGTCGCATGACACTGAAAATGCTTCTATCACAGGGCAGGTGCTCACAAACCAGAAGAGACTCTCTTTTCCTCTTTGAAGACCAACCTTGGCAATACCGCTTGTTCCTGTGGGTCAGGGTGATTCCTATACTATTTTCTATAAACCAGAACCTTTCATTTTCCATAAACCAGAGCTATACCTTTCCATTTCCTTGGCCAAATGTCCATCCCCTTTGCTGTGATGCTGTGTCATCTAGGTAGTAGACTGAATTTAACCTTTCCTTGAACTAAGGGCTCTGCAACCCACAATATGATCTCCATCTCCTTGAAATCCCAGTTGACCTTCTCCCTCCAGAACCTCAAGCCTCTTGACGTCACAAGCCACCACAGCACTCTCACCACTGTGGTTGCAGTCACATGCAGCTCTCTCACAGCTGGATTTTGCTGGGCTCAACAGCTCTGTCACAGCTGAAGGTTGCTCCAAGCATCCCTCAACCAAAATTCCTCCAAAATGTGGGAAGGCAACCTGCAGGCCCCAGGGGACAGGTATCTGGCAACTCCCAAGCCAGCCCTTCCAAACCTTGTAGCCACATCCTTCTGCAAAGGGGCTGGAGCTCCTCTCTCTCTGGAGGGGCTCCCACTGAACTGAGAACAAAACCAACAGTCCTTGGGTTTTGGGAGCTCTCTGGCAGCTCCCCAATAGCTAAAACCACTGTCCCTTCTCAAAATTAATATTCATCAGGGTCCTTCGACGCCTGATTGGTCCTGCAAATTGGCACCAAGAAATTCCCCATTTTTTTTTCCCCCATAACTCTTTTGTGAGTCCCACAGTCCTTGGCAGCAATTCTAACTCTCTGATTGACTGTAACTGGGGTCAAAGGCTGCAATCATGGCTACTGGAAATCACAACATAGAGGCAGTCCACACATGCCCCAACTTTTAACCTTTGCAGCAGCCAGAACAAACATTTTTATTTATTGCCCCATAGTCCTCTAGCAGGCCCTGTGCCATCTTAAACCTTTGCAGCATCTAACATTTTAAATGATCCCCCTGCTTGTTGCTAGTGCTGATTTGCAATGTCCCCAGATGCTGAGCAGGCTCCCTCATTCATATTAACTTGCCCCTGATTAATATTCATAAGCCACAGACCAGTGCTGTTGGCACTCTTTAATAAAATTCTTCTGCTGCTCCTAATATGCCTCCTCCAGGTCTCTGGTCCCTGAGTAGCTGAATTTTGGGACTAGGACTACTGGAGAGCGTTAGTTCGGCCGCGGGAATGGCCCAAAAACTGAAATGCACTAGTGTGGATGTGCAACCTGCCACCTACTATTTTAAACTGAAGAAAGCATGGCGGCTCCATGGTTAAGCTCCTCCGTCCCCATTCTGGGCTAAAATCAAAGGCAGGGCCTGGACAGAGGCTTAGGGACACAAAGAGACCTGTGCTAGATGGTGGGGAGACTCGGGGGAGAATGGGGCAACCTCAAGGAACAAGCAGGCATGCCCACCAAAGGGGGGTTACATTTGTTTAACAACATTATGTGAGTGCTCGTGGAAGGGGGGAGTCAGGGTGCATACAACAGGTGGGGGAATGGGGTAAATGTTTATGCCCTGGGTGGCAAAATATGTTAAGCAACAGCAGGAAATGAGAGTTTGAGTTTTTTTTTTTTTTTTTGGTAATTATTCAACTGGAAAGGAATAGTAGTTCCTGAATATGAGCAATCCCCTATTCAGGAAGTGGTCTCTCAAATATTTGACAGGAATACTATTCGGGGTATTCAGATAATATCATTCAGTCCCTGCAAACCTTTGGAGATAAGTGTAAGAGTAAGATAAAAAAATAGGTAAAGTTGAGGACCATGTCGTGTTTTAAAACAAGTCATGTTTCAGGCCTGGGCTTCTCTGAATATGAAAATTGAGAACCCCAACCTGTGTGTCCCTGGAACTGTAAGTCTCCAATCAAGCTGCAAATCAGCAGTGGACTGCCAAGTAACTCCCTGCAGCCTGGAGCAGCTGCTCTTTATGAGGCAGAAAAGGAAAGTTGGATGAAAACTGATTCCTATTTGTAGGCTTTTCTTTTTCTTTTTTTTTTTTGGTTTGCCTAATTATACTGCTGGGATGAATGCATCACTACACCCTGCGAAATAAAAGCAACGACCAGTGCTGCACTGGTGAAAGAGCCCAGCACATAGCTCTTCTTGGAAACAAAAGAGCCTTTAGTGCAGTGAAAAGTGTGTGTTTCGCTGGGCAGATCTGCATGTGTCAAAACACCAGTAAGTCAAACATTAATAATAGGTAATATTATAGACAGAAAAAAATAACACCGCTGGAGGCTCTAAAGGAAAGACTCCAACAGAGTTCTGATTTTAAATTCTGCGCCATTCTTTAGGAATGTCTTGTTTTAATTCTCCTTATGACTTTTAGTCCCTCCCTCCCATATATATCCCATTTCCAGTAGCAGGGATTAAACTGGAAATGTGTAGGAAGGGTCACAAGGGGGGCTGCTGTCATATCTATGAAGTGGAACTCTCCATGGTGAAAGGTTTCAGGAACAGAAATGCTGCAGTATTCCTTCACCAGTGAAGATGTGGCAAAGTCACAAAACTACACCATTTGCAAAAGACCTGCGTGAAGTATTTGCTGCCAAACATGGGGTGAATTGCACTCATAAAACTAAGCAAGATGCTTTGTCAGCAAATTCAGGTATATCTCACAAAGGGTGAATAGCTAGTAGGTTACATTGTGAGCAAAAAGGACAATACTTATGGTTACATTTGCTGCACAAAGTACAGGATATAGCTTTGTGATGCTATGCAGTCCCTAGCCTGTTAGTGGAAGGAGTACGCTGTGTCTCTATTGTGCTGTGAAAAACACCTGGCAAAAACAGATTTTTCACTTAATTTAGACAGCAGCTAGTATTGTTTGATAGTGTAATGCCCACCCAATGCATTTCTGTGCCCATAGGACTCCTGGCAGGGCTTGGATATCAAAGGTGTTTGAAGCCAAAGACAGGGCTGACAATACCATGTCAGTGATTAAAGAGTCACCCAATCTACAGTACTGACTAACTGCACTGCAGCTGAGGATTTACTGATGCAGACTGGCTTGCGTGCTATTCTGTGGTTGGGCTGCATGCTATGTGAAGGACCTTAATGGACACTGTCTATGGAACTACAATCCAGCAGCCACATTGCCTCCCTTGACCCACCTAGTCATGGGGACTGGGTTAAGCAGCCCTGAGCCCTCCAGCTAGGGAGATCTGTCAGGTCCGGAGCCCAGCAGCAGCTTGGGCTACAGGTGGCCCTAATTACTTGGCACCTTGCCTCCTGCCAGTCGCCTGTTGTGCTGCAAACTCTACGATGGCCTTCCAGATTGATAGCCCAAACAGACCAATCAGATTCTGCTGTGGCTCCTGAGAAGTGCAGGGGCTGAGCTGCTCTCAGGCAGACCTGTGTGAGAAGTGGAATCATTTATGGTGAGTGTGACAGCAGTCCCAAGTCATGCTTAAACTTACTATGTTTCTGGCCTTGCCAAACTGTATAGTGACAGCAGGGCTGCTGCTGCAGAAAAGGAAGGTGCTGTAGTGCATGCAGTTTGACACTGAGAATGGCCAGTGCTGAGGGAAGTTGAGACAGTGAGAAGGTGACTCACTGCCAGTGACTGCTGTGGGATCCACTGGTGAGCACCATAGTCCCGTGTCAGGCCATTACAGTCCAGAAGGTTGGGCTGGGACATGTGCGTTGGTGTGACATAGCAGTGATTTGATTGGTTGCAGAACAGTCAATCCTTTTTCAGCATTACCTGTATGGATGTACTGGGACTGACAGCAAGAAAAGGGGAGAATGTGAAAGTGACAGCCAGAAACTGGCTGATGACTGGAGAAAGAGACTGACTTAAGCTGTGCACTGAGCCCTGCCCATTGAGGGGGTCCCACAAGTACTGGAATTGTGAGTACAATCAGAGCTCGCCCTGCTATAAGGGAGGTGTTCAGATATTTTGAGAATTGTTGTCTGGATCTGGCCTGCTGGCTGGGGAGTTGAAGAGCAGCCAACACCTTCAGGAGAGCTTTAACAAAAGATAATATTTATACTCAGTTTAGCTTTTATTCCACGTTAGCCCTTTGTTTCCCCTCCTCATTTTTCATTGCTGAGGTCACCTACATGGACAGAGGATCTTTGCTCCTGAAGAGTTCATCCATTCCCATTGCTATTCCATGACTGAGGTCATACTGCAGTGCTTGTGATGTCACAGTTACTCCCATAGCAAGAGATTGTGATGTCACAACAGAAGATTATGACATCAAGTAGGGAATGTGCTATAGAGGCAGATAACCTCCAAGGGATAAAGACATTGTATTTTTGCAAATGTCCTCAGTAATAAATATTGGAGAGGAGAATTTTATAGAACAGAAATAGAATACAAGCTGGATTGTGCCTAAAGATACTGCTCTTCAAAGTTTTCCTTGAGGCATCAGCAGTTCTAAATATTGCAGTTTGAGGTTTAACCATCTTAGCAATTGGGTGTGGGTTCTAACTGTTCTCTAAGCATTTCTAATATTTGACTTGAAGTGCACTACCACCAGCCAACCAGCTACACCATCAACAGGCCTATGCTGAGTGGTACTCAGTAACTTGTTAAGCACTCCCGATTACAATAAAGGGTAACCTCACTGATATCAGTATGGAGAAGGTAGCACCTCCAGTACAGGTGAACATCTAGGCACTGTACTGTGTATTGTGGTGTGGGGGTGGGCTGCATGTCACCTCTGTTCTTAGGTAACCCCTCCCCATCTCTCGCCTGCCTTGCTAATTTCTGATGATCTTTTGTCTCTCCTAAAGCACCCCTACCCCCCACTGTTGGTCCGCCTCCAGTTTTACTTAACTTTTCCCGCCCCCTGCATTTTACCATTGTGTTTGATTGCTTAAATAAACTGTCTTGTTCTCTTATTTTCAGAACCTGATTGCTTGCCACGAGTGGCCAGTGGAGCCGCAGCAACTCCGCCGTATCCCTGGCAGCTGCGCCATCTCCGTTAACTGTCAGATTCCTCCGCCTCCTGGTCCTCAACTTGTCTTGGCTAAAGGCATTAGTACCCAGTCTCGGCTAGTCTACAGCGCTGCCGATTGAGTGCATTTTCCCATTACCTCCTGATTGGCTGAGTGGATACAGCTAGGCTCCTGATTGGTGAGCCTGTTTGGCTGTTTTTAGACCGCTAGCCAGCCGCTATTACGCACACGTTTCAGGGTCTGACTTGCTCAGTGTAGGCAGTTTTTCTCCCACCCCCACCACCCCGTCCAGGCCACCTTTTAAATATACTAGCTGTCTCCGCCCCCCCGAAACAAAAATATTGCAATTCGCTTTAGTCTCCTCCTGCCACGTGGTGTCTACTGTAGCCTATAGTGTCCAGTAACTACCCTATTTCTCTCAACTAGTTACTGCTTTTCTCCCAATTATAACCCCTTGCATTATCCATAAGTTTATAGTTTTCCAAATCTATTCTGTTCCTGTCTCTCACAGCCCCCCAACCTCATTCTGTTCTTTGCTGGTCCTGCTGATAACTCTTCTATTTTACCACTGATCTGTCTCTGCTTGTGCTATTCCTCCCATGTTTGCTGCCTACCCCTACTATTCCTATATCCTCTCTGATCCATTACTTAAAAGTGAAAAATGTTTACACAAAGGCTGCTCTTGTTTCTCCTACTCTCCTTGCCTTTAATACACCTTTCTACTTTGGGAGCACCCAATACAGATTCTACTCTCCCACCTATCCAAGACAATGATTTTACTTTCTCCAATATGCTGGTGGCACTGGAAACCCGGTGTGATCCTACCCCCCTACTCCCTAAAAAAGCCTGGATCTATCTGGCTGTTTATGCCCTCAAACACAGCTCCCTGAGTACTCTCATCCTGTCTCTACATCCACATTATAAATTATGATACCTCTTACTACTAGCTATTCTGCTCTCTCAGGGCCCCTGGTCCCAAATAATGTTCCCATGTCCTCTACAAAGGGCCTACTGATAGTCCACCATAACATCAGGAGTCTGGAATGGAACTTCTTGGAACTTGAGCCCTGGGTTGAGCTCTACAAACCAGACATACTGTGCCTAACTGAAACCTGGCTGAAGCCCTCCATTCCTGACTCACGTTATCCCCTTCCATCCTATAATTTATTGAGGAATGATAGACCAGCCCCAAAAAAAGGGGGAGGTACAGCCATTTATTTCAAATCACACCTCCAGCTCTCAGTAATTAGCTCCACCCCCCTAAATTACTGTGAGGCAATCCATGTCAGCCTCGCCCTCAGCTCGAAGAAATTAAATATCATCTGCGCCTATAATCCCCCTTCCTATGACATGAAGAGCTTGGAAAAGCTGCTTGAAAATTCAGCCACCCACTACGGTAATAATGAAGTTCTTATATTAGGGGACAATAATATCAACTGGTTGGGGAAAACACAAGTATTACCCCTGACTAATCTATAGAGTTTTAACCTACATCAGCTCATAACTGAACTCACTCGAATAGTGCCCCATTCCAACTCAAGCAGCTTGCTAGATTGGATCATGTCTAACCGCCCTGGAAACATATTAGATGCAGGTGTCCTAGCTGATGCCATCTCTGACCACTCCATTTATTGTGTCTGGGGTAAAGGCAGGTTGAAACTGATCAAGCCTCGCCTCATCACTTTCCGCAATTTTGCTAACCTTAATGCAGATGCTTTTCTATCAGACATGGCCTATATTGAATGGTGCCCTCTCTATAAAGCTACCGATATTCCTACTGCTCTAAGCATCTTCTTGTCAAAATTCCTTGCATTACAAGAATCCCATTGTCAATTCCTGACCAAGCGGGTCAGAAATAAATGGTCCCGGTGGTTAAAGTCCAAATTATTATCTAAACTAAGGCAAGGATAAGACATGGCATTCTATAAGAAATCTGGTTCACAGCTGACCTTAATACCTACAGAGCCATGAGAAATACATGTAAAAAAGAAATCAAACAGGCTAAAAGTTCATACTGTAGAGACCTTCTTACTGCATGCCGGTGACCCTAAAAATTCTGGTCACATATCAAATTCTTCCTTGGATCTAGCCAGCACTGCTCCTCAAATAATATGTCTCTGGATGGCATCCACTGCAATAATCCCTACACCATAGTGAACTTTCAACAGGCAATTTGCTGACCTCACCTCTTACACTGTCTCCTGTCCACATCTCCTGCCCCATCTCCTGCAAAGGTCTTAGGACCTACTCTCCATTTTAAGTCTATACAAAAGATTGACTTTTCAGACTTCTAAGGAATATCTCTACATACATCAGTTGGGTCTGATAACCTGGAACCTAGGCTCCTAAGATTGGCAGCCCTACATAGCTGCTCCCCAGCTCGGATATTTACCCTCTCACTGTGTAGCAGCACTGACCCAAAGATCTGAAAATGGCATATGTCACCCGTGTACACAAAAGGAGATCTGCTTGACACATCTAACTACAGACCCATTGCTATCCTCTTGGTTCTCAGTAAAATTCTTGAGAAGCTTGTGGCTACCCAAACCACTTCCTTTCTCCAGCAGCATAACCTTCTCACTGATACTCAACATGGATTCTGCAAAGGACATAGTATGACAACTGCCCTCCTCAAATTCTCGTCTGACACCCTAGTGGCTATGGATTCTGGAAAGCTCACGGGTGCTGTTTTCATCTATATGACCAAAGCCTTTGATCTAGTTGATCATCCCACCCTATCCTCCACCCTAAACTCTCTAGGCTTCTCACCAAATGTCATAAAATGGTTTGACAGTTACTTGTCTGATAGGTCTCAACACGTGAAATTCAACTCTACCCTCTCAGACAAGGTCTCTGTAAGCACTGGAGTACCTCAAGGATCCATCCTAGGTCCTCTGCTATTCTCCATCTTTATCAATAGCATTACTGCAAATCTCCACAGGACTTCCTCCTTACTTTATGCAGATGACATTGTTCTATACTCAAGCTCTAACAGCATGGATGAAATAAATGCTAATCTCTCCCGTGACTATCAACTTATCCAACTGTGGCTTACTGAGCATAAACTTGTTCTAAATAAAACAAAGACCCAAATCAAGCTATTCAGATCTAGGGTCAAGCTAAACCATGTACAAACTTCACTAACTGTCTCCTCTCTTGACGGCACATCGGTTGGCATGGTTACATCATTTAAATATCTAGGTGTCACCCTAGACCCATGCCTGAGTTTTGACCCTCATATTCTATCTACCATTAAGCAGGTAAACTCTAAGCTAGGGATTGCCTACCGGACCAGTTATGCTCTCACTCCCTCCGCTAGACTCGCACTTGCCCGTGGCATACTACTCCCCTCTCTCACATATGGAGCACCTATATATGTATTGACTAGTTACTCATGTCTTCGTAAGTGGGATGTAACCTATAATAACATCTGTCGTTTTGTCTCCTGCTCCCCCAGGCTGAAACATCACTGCCTTCTTTACTCGGATCTTGGCTGGCTCTGCCTAAGTATTAAGGTCTTTGCACTTGGATCCATCACTGATAACATTATCAGGTCTCAAACACCCATACATCTGGCCAGTCTCTTTCCTATCAGAAACTAATTATGCACTCACGCCTGCAGAAAATGCCCCTATCCTTATCCCTAGACACCGGACAAAAAAAGGCAGTAGTGCCTATGCCCACCATGTGCCCCATTTCTGGAACTCACTCCCTCTAACACTTCATCAATCGACTTCCCATTACTCCTTTAAAAGAGAACTAAGACATCATCTCATCTCATCCCACATCTGCACCTGTTTCAAACCGCCGTAGTGCCTACCCCAAATCCCCTCCCCCCTCCCTGTTGTCAGGGTTTGGGGGTCCACCCCTCTTGTAGCACTTCCTCTCAGTCTCCTCTCCTACCTATTACTTCTTCATCCTCTATCTCTCCCCTTCCTCTTCCAGTACATTCTTAATCTCTCCCTTCCTCACAAACCCCTTTCAATCATGGTCCATACTGCCTGTGCCACCACCTCCCCCACTCCTCTTACTTCTCTCTCTAGTCCCTCCTCATCTCTCTCTGCCAATTGATATCCACACCACTAGCACTTACACTATCTCTTAAAATTGTCTGTTGTTGCCTTATTATTGCCTGATTTATTGCCTTTTGTAACATTACTGTTGTTCTTCATTTTTGTCTGTGCTGTATGCCTCCTTTTAAACCTGTAGTCAAAATTTCTATTGTTATGCGATTTTCTCTACATGTAATAGTTAGTACTCATGTAAATTTTCTTTGTAGCTTTGTATAACTGTGTCTGTACTCTCCCAGGTTGTGCCTGAAAATAGTCTTTCTGGCTAGTGCACCTACCCGGTAAACAAAAACCAAATAAATAAATAAAATGTCAGGGCTGTACCTAGCAGTAGGGAGTTTTTATTTACAGCATGCAAAAGGGTTTGATTTGACCCCGCCTGCTCAGGCTGTGTGAAGAGTGACCACCATTATTAATCTGAACCTACAGGGACCAGCCAAGCTGTAACAATTTTCTTCACATTGCATAACCCTGCTTCCCCCTTAGAGGTACTGCTGCCCTAATAATGCTGTGTATCTATATGCACAATTTTGTTCATTACTGTTTCCCATACAGTATAAGTGTATGGCTGGACTTCAGGTGTAGATTCAAAGGAGAGGTGGGTGGTGGTAGGTGAGACATCCCGGGGGGGGCATACTGACTGACCAGGCCCACTTTAGTTATTTATTTATGTAACCCCTAGGAGGCACTATCTCTAGGGTTACCACCCCTTCCTCTACTTCGACAACAGTTTGGGGGGGTCTTGGTTCAAACCTACCAATTACCAGGGTTCCCCCACCCTCAGTAACCACAATATTTTGGTGCCTCTACCCAGAGTAAAGTATGTGGGAGGGGGTTATCCAACCTGGTATAGCCCTTTGGAAAGCTATAGCCACCCACAAACTCACCTAGTGACCACGTACCTAGAAATGGGAAGCAACTCTTCACAGCAAAACACACAATTTGCAACAAGCATTAATAATATGCACACACCGCTTGCACTTACCACCAGGGTCTAGTCTTCAGCAAACACTCTGGAGTCCCCTGTAAGACAGTGTTTAAAACAGGCATGCACTTTTAAATGCTTTTTTCCCAAACACATTAATCTTAAACCAATTAAGGATACATTTGAGAGGCAGTGTACCAACAGTGAAACAACCAACTCGATTTATTAAAGGGGGATTTGAACAAGGAATGGGGAAGATCTGGAAAAATGATTGTTATACTGGATTTAAACCAGGCTGCTCTGCATGCATGCATCCAGTCCCACTATAGCAGTCTTGCAACTGCTGAGTACCAGAGCATAACAATGGCTAGCCTAGAATGTTGCCCAGTGTTGCAGCTGTTTGTTTTTAACTCTGTTTCTTCACCCTTACCAGTTGGACTCTCTCTCCAGCTGAGTCATTCAGCTGAGTCATTCAGCCAGTGGAAGCTTATCCATCCTCCTGAAGTCCGGACGCCACTCCCAGGAAGGGGAACTTCTCTATTTTGTCTGTTCACTGAGCCCCACTGCCAACTTTTTACCAGCTCTATCTAGAGTATCTGGATGGGCAACAGATTGAGAGGAGAGCCATGGAGGACGTCTCGGGCCTGGAAGTGGAAGTGGTGCCTGGTGCCCCTAAACCCGCCTTCGCCTACCAATGGGAAGGGGGTATTTATACTTTTCCATCCCTCTCAAGGAGTTTGGTGTGCAATGACTACCAGCACAGCGTGGGCATGCTCCTGTACCCACCTGCAGGGCATCTTGCTGCAGCTCCAAGCCCCCCAATCCCAAGCCTTGCAGATCACGTCACCTGGTCCCCACCAGGAGCCAACAAAGCTGCACAAAGCCTTTGCACCTTCCCTGGGAAAGGAGAGCTGCCAGGCGGCAGCTCAATCTAAGTCCTCACCCCCCCATGACCCCTGGTGTCCTGAGCTTGTTCCCAAACCCGGGTCACCGGCATGGCCAAAGGGTGGCGTCCAGCACCTCAACCCTCAACGCCACCAGACTGGCTGGGGTTACAGCTGTTGTTGGGGCCCCTGATGGCAAGAAAGGCTGTTAAACATGCATAAACAAAGATCTTGGTCAATTGTATCCCCAGCCGGTTGGCATAGTCCACTGAAAACCCTAAACACACTAAATGAAATCAGACGGTACCACAAAATAATTCAACAGTTTGTTGCAGGGAGCTACCCTGAGTTTACTCACAACACCAGTAGACAGAAGGTGGCTTGGCAAATGAAGACCTTTTACAGAGCACTGAAAAGCATGGGAAGCTGGGCTGACATGACACACCTCCACTTCACGGCCTTTACTCCAGGTGGCCACAACCTGTGATACCTGCTGTGCAGCGGCTGGATCCTCAAGCTGGTCCCTTACAGAGAAACAGTAACTGGTGCAGGAAGAGATGGCTTGGGCTGGGTTTGGCATGAGCCCAAAGTCGGATAAAACACTTCTGGCAAAGTTCAGTTCTGTTGGCTACTGAAAACCTCTAGCTGGCTGACAACTTGGCTGAACAAGGCAACTGGTGGCAAACAGGCATTCCTGGTCAGTAGGCCTTGGCCCACCCTGAGCATTCAGCACATTAAATAGAAACAGCATTCACTTCTTCACTTTTCAGTTTGGCTTCAGGCCGGTTCGCAATTATTATTATTTTTTTTTTTTTGAGGACTCAGTTCATATAAAGAATTTAATCGTCCAAGAATTAATCTTAATGATGATATCCACATGAACATTATCATCATCCCCCTATATCTAAATTATCCAGGGCTCCATGTTCGCACAAATATACAGTTCTACACAATTCTAATACAAAAAATGCATCCAATTTTAAACAAGCAACTTTATTCATGGAAATATACATATAAGGGACTCCAAATTTTTTCAAAGCACATTAATCTTTGTTCTTTTAAATAAAACACTCGCTCTAACCTCATTGCATCCACAAAGAGATTCAACCATGAATCATAAAATACATTTTTGCCAAGATCATTGCAATGGCATATAGCTTGCTTTGATGGATAATCATACCCTCATTCTGATCAGAGTAGAAAAAGGCTCAGCACAGGATCCTTCATATTCACGGACAGCACCCTGAAAGTCTTACATTTTGCCCAGAAACTAGACAGTCGGGACAGCTGTGTAGCATATGTACCAAAGTACCTAAGTGTATATGTACATCTAGGACACTTTGGTAAAATAATAACATTAATTTTATTTAACTTATAAGAAGTAAAATAAGTTCGATGTAAAGTATTCAGATGTATTTGTAACATCTTACTTGATTTTACTGCAACAAATGGAAAAGTCAATATTTGATCCCAAAGAGATTCAGTGATTTTGATACCCAAATCTTTTGCCCATTTTGCTTTTAATAGAACAATGCCCCTCTTTAAAATCGTCATTAATAGTTAGGTTATACAACTTTGATACTAATTTTTTATTTGAGCTTTGTTCCAACAGATCCAAGAAACATGTGCTGCCTAAGCTACCAGAGTTATTAACTGCTTTAATGGCATTCTTTAACTGTAGATATTTAAAAAAATGGGCTTTAGGGACATTAAATTTAGTTTGTAACTCAGTAAATGATAAAAAATTATTATTCTCATATAGTTGAGCCAAAGAAAAGATACCCTTTTCATTCCAATCTTTATAACAGACATCAGAAATCCCTGAAAAAAGATAGAAATTTGTATGTATTGGAGAGTATTTAGTTATAGGGAGTTTAATCTGAAGAAATTTGTGTAACACCAGCCAACTTTTAATTGATGTATAAGTAGTTGGATTAATAATTCTCCTCAAATCATTTTTTATTATAATAGCCAGAAAATAAAAACTGAATCAAAGTTTGGGCACCATGAATATCTTGTTCCATTTCCATAGACGAAGAACCCAATTCTGTTCCTCAACCAATACCAGATTTCATATATTTGTGACACCAAATAATAATATTTAAAGTTGGGCAGAACAAATCCTCCTTTTTCTTTAGGCAAAATTAATTTTTGATAAGATATTCTGGGTTTTTTCCTTTTCCAAATAAAGTTTGAGATCACCCTTCTGAGACTAACAAAAAATTGTCTGGCAGTATAATAGGGATAGCACTAAACTTATAAAGAATTTTTGGTAAAATTTTCATTTTGATTATATTAATTCTATCTATAAGAGTCATAGAAAGATGCATCCATTTCTCCAAATTTATTTTAATTTCTCCAGATAATTTTGCAAAGTTTGTCAGATAAAGTAATTCATAATTGTTCGATAAATGAATACCCAAATACTTAAAAAAGTTCACTTGACCTCCTATTCTTAGTCTAGTCATATCTAGATGAAACTTATGATCTAGTTTCATTAATTGGGTTTTTTTGCCAGTTTATTTTATATCCAGAAAAACTACCATAAAGTTCTGCAAGATTAATAAACTCAGATATTGATCTTAATGGAGCTGTTAAGAATAATAACAAATCGTCCACATAAAGACAGTTTTATAAATCAGGCTCCCTGCCTTAATTCCTTTAATATTTACATTTTTACAAATAGCTATGGCCAAAGGCTCCATTGCAAAACAAAATGCAATGGAGAAAGGGGCAGCCCTGTCTCATACCCTATTGAGAAAAATAGGGTCTGATTGAATGTTGTTTAATCTAATAATAGCCTCAGGGATAAACATAATAATTTAACCCAAGCCAAAAATTGTTTACCAAAGTTCATCCATTCTAATACAAACAGGAGAAAGGGCCACTCCACTCGGTCAAATGCCTTCTCGGCATCAACTGTAAGCAAAACTGCATCCTGTTGTTTATTATTTGCCAAAATATTAATACTTCTACGAATATTATCTGCTATCTTTCTACCCTTAATAAATCTGGTTTGATCATGATCTATAAGATCCGATAAGGGTCCCCTCTAATCTCAAAGCTAATATTTTAGCAAATTTTGTAATCCGAGTTTAATAATGAAATAGGTCTATAGGACTCACATAGAGTTGGATCCTTCTCCTGTTTGTAGAATAATAATAAAAGAGCTTTTTGAAAAGAGGGAAAGGTCTCATGAAACTTTACAAAATTATCAAAAAGTTTAAGCAATATTGGGGTCAAAAATGTTTTAAATTTTTTTATAAAAATCAAGTAAGATTCCATCAGGGCCCAGAGCCTTCCCCAAAGGGAGGCTATCTATTGCTCTGGAGATCTCTTCTGTAGTTATTGATTTATCTAAAACTTCTCTTGTTTCATTACTTATTCTTTTCAATTGAATATTGGAGAAAAATTATTTCATTCTCCCATGATTTCCATCACAGGCTGATGTATATAATTCCTGATAGTAATCTGTAAACACCTTAGATAACTCAGTAGGGTCCCTTTTCAAGTTACCACTTTTATTTTAATTATATTGATATTATTTTTCCTGCTCTTTCTTTAACTGCCAAGACATGAGTTTCAAAGGTTTATCAGACATCATATAATAATTAGATCTGGTTTTCATAATTGATTTTTCTGCCTTATCTGTTAAAAGCTTATTAAGAGCTATTCTTTTTTGGACTATCTTTTTATAGATTGCCTGATCATTATTCGAGACAAATATTCTTTCCAAGTTCAAAAGTTCCTCTTGTAAGCACTTTTCTTGTTCATGCCATTTTTTAACCCTTTTATTTTTATATTGTTGAAAAGTAGCCTTAATCCATAACTTAAAGGTTTCCCAGATTATAATTATGGAGGTATCTTTTCATTATTTACTTGGAAAAATATTCCATCTCCACCTGAAATAATGAAAAATAGCCTTTCCATTAGAAGTGTTATATCCATCTTCCAGATGTATTCCAAATTACTATTAATTAGACAAAAAATATCCATAATACATGGAGAATGGTCCGAGATAATTATACCCGGATATTCAATATTCCCCACCCGATGTAACAATGAATCAGATATAAAAAAAAATCTATTCTGGAAAAAGATAAATGAGACTTAGAAAAAAAGGAAAGGCTAATCTCATTTGATTTTAATGCTGACCACGGATCCAACAATCTTAGGTCCCTCATAAAGTTTTTTATTACTTTAATTGATGAAAGAAAAGTCAAAGAAGAGAGAGATGATCGATCTTGTCTTCTCAAAACTAAATTAAAATCCCCCCCAATAATATATGGAGCCCGATACTCCACCAGTTGTAAAAAAAAAGTAGAGAAAATGGAAGGAGAATTAATATTTGGCCCATATATAGAGACAAATGAATATGGTTTCCCTTGCATAACAATTTCTGCTAACACATAGCTACAATTTTTATCTGAGACAACCTTATTAATCATAAGTGAATTAAGATTTTTATGAAAAAAAATTGCTACTCAAGCTGAAGCTCGACTGCCACCAGAAAAAAAAAACCTGGACCCCACCTTTTCTGTATCCAAAGAAAGTCAGTCTCTTGAAAGTGAGTCTCTTGTAAAAAAATACAATTTATGTGATTTCTTTCTAAATATTGCAAAATGTTATTAATTTTAAGTTTATTTCTTAGTCCCTTAACATTCCATGATGCTACCCTGATTTTATCACCCATTATCAACCCATATACGAGTACTGTATTTATATATAACATTCGTGCGAAACCATGGAACCCTGGACATACTTATAAAAAAAAAACATTCCAAAATACCCCTGAATACCCACCCAATTTAAAAAAAAATTAAAAATAATGCCAATTTAACTAATAAAGCCAACTGGGCCAAATTAACCCACCCGCCTCATTAGCAGAGACAATGAAAGGCATCGTCTCTATTACCAAAGTGACTCATAGCAAGAAAGATTTTTTTTTATTTTTTTATTTTTGTTATAACGCAGCAGTACACAGTCATTTATCCCATGGGTTAGACATAGAAACATAGAATTTGACGGCAAATAAGGACCGCTTGGCCCACCTAGTCTGCCCATTTTCCTACCTAACAGATAAGCTGCAGATCCTAGTTAACCAACAGCTTACTTCCTCCTATCCCCCACTAGGACTGCCTTATGCCTGTCCCATGCATTCTTGAATTCCCCCACTGTTCTTGACTCCACAGCCTCCTCAGGAGGCTGTTCCATCATCCACAACCCTCTCTGTGAAAAAATACTTCCTCACATTACCTCTGAGCCGCCCCCATCTTCAAATTGTGCCCCTTGTTCTTGCACATCTCTTTTCTGGAAGATGCTCACCTCTTGGACTTTGTTGATTCCTTGAGGTACTTGAAAGTTTCTATCATGTCCCCTCTCCCTTCTTTCCTCAAGGGTATACATATTAAGCTCCTTTAGTCTTTCTTCATATGTCTTCTGGTGCAGACCCTGCACCATTTTGGTGCCCTCCTCTGGACAGCCTCCACTCTGTCTATGTCTTTGCAGAGATGGGGTCTCCAGAACTGCACACAGTACTCCAGATGGGGTCTCACCAACTGTCTGTACAAAGGAATAACAACTTCCTGTTTTCTACTATTGATGCCTCTTCCTATGCATCCCAGTATCCCCCCAGCCTTCCTTACTGCCTTCTCACATTGCTTGCCCACCTTTAGGTCATCTGATAAAATTACCCCAGGTCCCTTTCTATTTTACTGTTGTCAGGATCTCACCCCCATTGCGTAACTTCCCTGGGTTTTGTTTCCCATGTGCATTACCTTGCACTCTTTGCATTGAATCTGAGCTGCCACACATTTGACCATTCCTCCAACCTTGCCAAGTCCTTCTCATCCTTTCCACTCCATCTTGTGTATCAACCCTGTTGCAGATCTTTGTGTCATCTGCAAAGACATACTTTTCTTTCAGTTCTCTGCAATGTCACTTATAAAGACATTAAAAAGGACCAGTCCCAGTACTGAACCCTGTGGTACCCCACTAGTAACCCTTCTTTCTTCACTGTGTACTCCATTTACTACTACCCTTTGCATCCTGTTGTCTAGCCAATTTTTTATCCAGGCTACCACCTTGAGACCCACTCCAAGGCTGGCTATCTTGTGTACTAATCTTTTGTGTGGAACTGCATCAAATGCCTTGCTAAAATCTAGGTAGGCCATGTCCACAACCCCTCCCTGGTCTACTACTTTGGTCACCCAGTCAAAGAAATCTATTAGATTCGTCTGACACAACCTTCCCATCATGAATCCATGCTGCCTTGGGTCCTGTGCCCCACTGACCTCTAGGTACTCAACAATTCTTTTCTTCAGAAGTGATTCCATCATTTTCCCTACCATTGAGGTCAAACTAACTGGTCTATAGTTTCCTGCCTCTGTCCTGCTCCCACTTTTGTGAAGAGGAATCACATCTGCCCTCCTCCAGTCCTCGGTACCACCCCATCCTCCCATGATTTGTTAAAGAGAGTAGTCAGCGGTGTCACTAGTTCTACCCTTAGTTCTTTTAGAATTATTGGGTGAATCCCATCAGGCCCCATTGCTTTGTCCACCTTCAATTTTATTAGTTCTTTCAGAACCCTTTCTTCTGTAAATGGACTAGTATGACCCCGTCTTCAGATTGTTTCTCTTGTTTGGTTTAGGTAACTCCCCTCCTCTTCCTTTGTGAATACTGAGCAGAAATATTCATTCAGTAGCCCTGCTTTTCACTGTCACCTCTACCCACATTCCCTCCTTTATTAAGCTTCAGTATCCCTCCTTTGGTCTTTCTTGCTCCCTAATGTGACCTATAAAAGGTCTTATCCCCCTTCTTAACAGAATTGGCTATCCTTTCCTCGGTTTGGGCCTTTGCTATTCTGACTGCCTTCCCAGCCCTTTCTGTTTTAACTGATAAAGTTCTCTGTCCTGCTCCTTCTGTGTTTCCTATATTTCCTGAATGCTGTCCTTTCTCCTTAACCTTCCTGCTACCTCTTTTGAGAGAACCATAGCGGTTTTTTCCTTCGTTGTGTTTTATTGATTTGCTTTACACAAAGGCTTGTTGCCTCTGTGATGGCTGTTTTGATCACTCCCCATTGTTCCTCCACCCCTCCTTCTTGCCTGTTTGCTAGTGCTTTTCTGAGGCACTCTCTCATTTTCCCAAAGTCAGCCCTTCTAAAGTCCAGTACTCTTGCTTTTGTATGGCTTGATTGTATGGCTGTGTTTATCGTGAACCACACTGTTTGGTGGTCGCTTGTTCCCAGATGGCTACCCACTTCTAAATCTGAGATTCTTTCTCCATCCCCATTTGAGAGTACCAGGTCTAAGATTGCTCCCTTCCGAGTGGGTTCCAATACTAGCTGTCTGAGGCATGCCCCCTGTAGGGCATCAAGAATGACCCTGCTCTTGGATGTGCCTGCAGCAAAGGTGCTCCAGTTAACATCTGGCATATTCAGGTCCCCCATCAAAATATCTCCCCTTTTTCTGCCTTTCTAAGAAAGCCTTCTATCATTTCCTTGTCCATTCCTTCCCCCTGAGATGGGGGTCTGTATACAACCCCCATGCAGATTGTGGTGCCATTTCCTGTCTCCAGGGTGACCCAAAGTGCCTCATCTGCTCCCTGTTTACTCTTTAGTTCTATTGCTTTGATCTCTTCCTTTACATAGAGAGCTACTCCTCCTCCTCCTCCTCTTTTACCCTCCCTGTCCCTCCTGTAGATTGTGTATCCTGGTATGTTGACATCCTAGTCATGGTTCTCTGTGTACCATGTTTCTGTGACTGCCACAATATCCAGGCAACCCTCTTCCATCAAGGCCACTAGTTCAGGGAGCTTGTTACACAGACTACAGGCATTGGTACTCATCACCCTCCACTTTTTGATAGCCTTACCCCTTTTAGCCCCATTTCTGTCCTTATTGCCTTTGCCTTTTTTTTACATTTAAATCTGTTCTGCTCCCTAATAACTTCTGTACCTTGTTGTTTACCTCACTAATCACCATGTTTTGTGGGAGAGGCTGGGATTTCCCTGCTCCTTTTCAGTGCCTCCACCCACCCTTAGCTAGGTTAAATGCTTGACAATGAAGTATTTAAACCTCTCACCTAGAATCCTGGTTCCCCCAGACAGATGCAGACCATCACACCAGTATAGGTCTGCATCCTCCAGGTGGCTCCCCAGTCCCCAATGAAGCCAAAACCCTGAACTCACACCAGTTTTTCAACCACTCATTGAATTCCCTGGTGAGGAGTGCCCTAACATCTCCTTGCTATAGACAGGCAGCACCTCCGAGAAGGTTACCGTATGTGCTACTTGTCTAAGGCCCCTTCCCAACTCTACAAACTTCTCTTGCACTGCTCTGATCCCATTCCTAGCCAGGTCATTTGTCCCTAGGTGGACAATGACATCCAGCTCCCTCCCTTGTGCAGCTCCTCCCACGATCCTGAGGATTCGCTTCCTATCCCTCCAAGCAATGGCACCAGGAAGGCACCTCACCTCCCTCTCCCCTTCCTCCCCCATTTCTACCCCCTAATGATTGAGTCCCCCACCAGGAGTTGTTTCCTTCCCCTGTGGGGTCCCATGCCACCCTCCTGTGGGTCTCCTTTGTGAAGGTTCCCAGCATCCTCCTTGGTCTCCACTGCAGGTGCCTCCATAGAGGAACCACTATCCACCAGAAGAGCGAATGAATTGTGGAGAGGTACAGCTGGAGGATGCAACTCTGTTCCACCACCCTCTCCCTCCCTGAGCCCACCCTGGTCCAGCCTCTCCTCTTTCTTGGCAACCTCTGAGGTAGTGGCATTGGCCCTGGTGGTCCCTGGGTGGGGGAGGAGGTTTCACGAATCCTAGCCAGGTCAGCCTGGAGACAGGCAACCTCCTCTCTTGGACCAGAGAGGTGCCTGCAAATAGGGCAGCATCGCAGCCTCCAGAATGTCTCCCAGAACACTGCCGCCCCACAGCCATTGCACTGCACCACTCCTATCATGTCTTATTTTGTGTCCCCTCTACTGTTTCTCTGGATGATTACTCTCTCCTCTCCTTACAACTCTCACCCTTCCTGTTCTGGGACAGCAACTTCCTATCTTCTTCAGTAGCCTCCTTCTTCCTTGCTCAATATCAGACCACCAGCAGCTGGGGGAGAGTGAGCTACTTTCTTCTTCGGTTGACAAAACCAATGTTTCTCTATGATCCTTCCTTCCTACAAACAGGAAGTTCCTGTTGACAGTCAAATCCAGTGGCTATAAAAGTAGAACTGGCTTTGGGTGGGTGGGATGGAGGGCAATTAGTAAGAAAAAAGGCTAGCAATAGGAAGTTGTAATTTGACTCACCTGCTTTTATAGTGTCTAAGCCACACCCCCAATTAAGCTCTCTTTCCTCCTACTGGTTTAGCAAAGTCAGCTGCTACAGTACCCTTCCCAGCACAGAACACACACTGACTTTCTTTCTTTTCTTTCTTTTTAACCCTAAATAAGAATCCTTCTACTTCTGATAAAGTTATCTGTCTACTTAATCTTAACAGACACTGACTCCTGCTGAGATATAAGTTTTAAATTAACAAGAAAATGTAGCTTGTTTTATTTAGCTGCTTTCTGCTCTACAAGCAAGGCTAGCAACAGGAAGTTGTAATTTGACTCACCTGCTTTTATAGTGTCTAAGCCACACCCCAATTAAGCTCTCTTTCCTCCTACTGGTTTAGCAAAGTCAGCTGCTACAGTACCCTTCCCAGCACAGAACACACACTGACTTTCTTTCTTTTCTTTCTTTCTTTAACCCTAAATAAGACCTCTTCTTCTTCTGATAAAGTTATCTGTCTACTTAATCTTAACAGACACTGACTCCTGCTGAGATATAAGTTTTAAATTAACAAGAAAATGTAGCTTCTAGCAAATTACGGGATGATAGTATAATGCCAGTGGGAAAGAGTGCCAGGTAAAGGCTCAGCAGAGCACAGGGAATAAACTGTCAAAAAAGCACAATTTTTTTTTTACATTGCAATGCTGCTTTAAGAAAGGCTGGTGGAGGGGGTGGCTGGGTGGGGGGCTTTTACTCCAGCCAGCAACAGTCCTCCTGAAAATCAGTTACAGAGTTAAAGAAAGCTTTAACCTACTCCCAAACCAACAGCAAACTCACAACAAAAATCAGTTACAGAGTTAAAAAAGCTTTAACCTACTCCCAAACCAACAGCAAACTCACAGCAAAAATCAGTTACAGAGTTAAAGAAAGCTTTAACTACAAACCAACAGCAAACTCACAACAAAAATCAGTTACAGAGTTAAAGAAAGCTTTAACCTACTCCCAAACCAACAGCACACTCACAACAAAAATCAGTTACAGAGTTAAAGAAAGCTTTAACCTACTCCCAAACCAACAGCAAACTCATAACAAAAATCAGCTACAGAGTTAAAGAAAACTTTAACCTACTCCCAAACCAACAGCAAACTCACAACAAAAAATCAGCTACAGAGTTAAAGAAAGCTTTAACCTACTCCCAAACCAACAGCAAACTCACAACAAAAAATCAGTTACAGAGTTAAAGATTTAAGCTAATCCCAAATCAACAGCAATACTCATTCTCCTACCTCTCTCCACAACAAGCAGAATTAACAGGCAAAATGGCCCTGTGAACATTTAAATAGAGATTCAAACTGAATTCCAAACAAACTTGATTGACTGCTCTGTCTCTGGGCAAAGAATCCCTTCCCCCTAGCCAGCCAGCAACAGTCCTCCTAAAAATCGGGTTACAGAGTTAAGAAGGAAAATAATATCCAACAGGGTGGGTGGTATTGGCCTATACTGGACCACCTAGGGGCATAAGAGGCCTGACACCACAGGAGGAGGGCCTTATAGACCCTGGAAGGTCCGGTATAGATACCGCCCACCCTGAGTGGTATTATTGCACTTAGAAATGTACACCATAAAAAAATAAGTTCAATAAGAAATTGTTGATAAAAAATTCATTTTAAATTAGTTTTATAATAAAATAGTTTCTCCACCTGTTAGAATGATGAAACGGTTGCCATGGTTTCACTCGTTTCACTCTCATGAGCCCCCCCACAGAGTCCTCTTGCAGAAAAGTAAAACAAATTCCTCAGTTGTGATTGACTCAGGACTGCAGCATTCTGAGATATGAAGAGGGATGGGATCTTACCCTTGGAGCAGGAGCTGAGCATTCTTGAAGCTGTGGCTCGAGCAGTGTTTGCTCAGTTGTTGTAGTTGTGACCGGGGCTGCAGCATTGTTTGGGACATTGAGAGGACAGTTAGCCATAGGATTCCTGTTCCCCGTAGTGAGATAGTGAGGTAGGATTTCTTGTTATGTTTGCGCTGAAGCAGGACTGCCCTCAAGATGAAAAGGGTGTTTCCGAGTAGCGGTGAGCACATGACATGTACCACTATTTAACTGTTTGAATCTTATGGTTAATAAACTTAAACATGAAGCGTTGTCTGGCACTTTTCTTGAGAAAACGTTTGGGTAGCAGTTTTTTTCAGTTGCAAGCAACACTCGTACAGTTTTACACTTGGAGCAATGGTAGTTTCTCCATTTCCTGCCAGTGGTGGAGCGGGTGAGGCAGCTTTCAAGGAGGCAGACTTAATTTTTAGGTAGGGAAAAAGTTGTATGCAAACTGCACATACAGGGCAGCTCTCGCTAAGCACTGCCTTAGCAATGAAAGTAGTTGGCTGCAAAAACAGAAGCTGCTTTGAGAGAGAAAGCATTAGCTCTGGTAGCACAACTATGTAGAAGAGGAGCGCTACTTTCTTCCTTTTCCGTACCGCAGATAGACATCCATCTGCGGTACAGAAAACAAAGAAAGTACCATTGTTCTTATACACAGTAGGGCCTCCAGCGGTAGTGCTCTGTCTCACACAAAAGACAGCTTGATTTGGCAGTCGAGCTTCTTTTTCTACACAGCTGTGCTTTTACATTTTATTGTGAATTCTTGAGTCTGCTGTGGGTGGGGGGGGAGGTCGGCTGACAGTTTAAAGCTTGCTCAGTGAGGCTATCAACATGGCAGCAGTTGCTTTTTTGAACATTCCAACCCTTTAGTATCAGAACTAAATGAGGTAACAGAGACTGAGACTAGTTATTTCCCGGTCTCTGTTGTCTCATTCCTGACTGGCTGATTGCCATGTTCAGCCAATCAAGATGAGCTTCTCCTTTCTCCCAATTTTCTAAAGAAAGCATTACTCCAAACAGCAACAGTCCTCCTGAAAATCAGTTGCAGAGTTAAAAAGAAGCTTTAACCTACTCCCAAACTGAATGCAAACTCACAACAAAAAATCAGTTACAGAGCTAAAAATTTAAGCTAATCCCAAATCAACAGCAAAACCCACCCTCCTACCTCTTCCCAAAACAAGCAGAATGAACAGGCAAAATGGCTACAGCTCCAGCCAGCAACAGTCCTCCTGAAAATCAGCTACAGAGTTAAAGAAAGCTTTAACCTACTCCCAAACCAACAAAACTCAGTTACAGAGTTAAAGATTTAAGCTAATCCCAAATCAATAGCAAAACTCACCCTCCTACCTCTCCCACAACAAGCAGAATGAACAGGCAAAATGACTCTGTGAACATTTAAATAGAGATTCAAACTGAATTCCAGTCACACTTGATTGGCTGCTCTGTCTCTGGGCAAAGAATCCCTTCCCCCTCATTGTTCATCACTCAAGATATTTCCATATTCCATTTAGTCAGAAACTGCCTCACCCTATTGTAAGGGTGTTGCCAACAGTTACCCTGGAACTCCATCAATCCTGGCTAACTCAGCAGTGATGTCCTTAGGCAGTTTTGATTAGGTGCACTATTTGACAGAAGCACTTATGACTTGCCCCTGGGAATGTAGTCTAACAAGCTATGCCTTGGCCAAATGTGCTCCACAAGGGACTTGACATGCCCAGACACATCAAGGGACCTTTTAGCTATGTGCACACTGGTGCATGTGTGGTTTGACTCCCCATGCACCACTCAGCCTAGAGTAAATATCCTAGCCACCTTTGAATCATATCCCTGACCCATGGGGATCTGTCATGGATGAAGAGGATATTATATAGCCTCAATATGCATGCTTCATATATTGATGCTTCAACTTGATGTAGATTACAGATGGTCATCTACTAGGACCCATTTACAGTGACACTGCACAGTTACCTGGTGTCATGTGGCATCCTGCTTGCAAAACAGGAGCTTCCTAGCTCCAGCTTGCTGCCCTTGCCTGGGGGGCGCAGCTTTAGGTGCAACCAGGCTGCACAGCAAACAAACCTGAGCAAGTACCCTGCCACCCAATCATGCAGATTTGGTGCACTGCCACCTGCACAGTAGACTAGTCCCAAGGATAATAGTGCAAGGGACTAAGAATGGGCAACTCTCTTTACCAGCCTAAGAAGCCTTCAGAAACCAGAATTAGGACAAATTTCAGCATTAGAAGCCCATTCCTGAGGCATTCTGACCAGTCTGGGTAAGAAACCAGGCGGCAACAGTCATCCTGAAAATCAGTTACAGAGTTAAAGAAAGCTTTAACCTACTCCTAAACCAACAGCAAAATCACAACAAAAAATCAGTTACAGAGTTAAATAAAGATTTAAGCTAATCCCAAATAAACAGCAAAGATCACCCTCCTACCTCTCCGCACAACAAGCAGAATGAACAGGCAAAATGGCTCTGTGAATATTTAAACAGAGATTCAAACTGAATTCCAAACAAACTTGATTGGCTGCTCTGCCTCTGCGCCAAGAATCCTCCCCCCCCCAGTCAGCCAGCAATAGTCCTTCTGAAAATCAGTTACATAGTCAATAAAACTTCACTCTAGCCAGAAACAGTCCTCCTGAAAATCAGTTACAGAGTTAAAGAAAGCTTTACTCCAGACAGCAACAATCCTCTTGAAAATCAGTTTCAGAGTTAATGAAAGCTTTAACCTACTCCCAAACCGACATCAAACTCACAACAAAAAAAATCAGTTACAGAGTTAAAGATTTAAGCTAATCCCAGATACACAGCAAAACTCACCCTCCTTCCTCTCCCCACAACAAGCAGAATGAACAGGCAAAATGGCTCTGTGAACATTTAAATAGAGATTCAAACTGAATTCCAAACAAACTTCATTGGCTGCTCTGTCTCTGGGCAAAGAATCCCTCCCTCATTGTTCATCACTCAAGATATTTTTATATTCCATGTAGTCAGAAACTGCCTCACCCTACTGTAAAGGTGTTGCCAACAGTTAACCTGGAACTCCATCTGTCCTGGCTAACTCAGCAATGATGTCCTTAGGTACATGTAGTTCCGATTAGCTGCACTATTTGACAGAAGGACTTATGACTTGACTCTGGGAACGTAGTTGAACAGGCTATGCTTTAGCCAAATGTGCTCCACAAGGGACTTGACATGCCCAGACACAGCAAGGGACCTTTTAGCTATCTGCGCATTGGTGCACATGTGGTTTGACTCCCCATGCACCACTCAGCCTACAGTTACTATCCTAGCCACCTTTGAGTCAGATCCCTGACCCATGGGGATCTGGCATGGATGAAGAGGATATTACATAGCCTCAATATGCATGCTTTATATATTGATCCTTCAACTTGATGTGGATTACAGATGGTCCTCTACTAGGACCCATTCGCAGTGACACTTCACAGTCACCTGGTGTCATGTGGCATCCTGCTTACAAAACAGGAGCTTCCTGGCTCCAGCTTGCTGCCCTTGCTGGGGGGGGGCAGGCAGCTTAGGTGCAACCAGGCAGCACAGCAAACAAATCTGAGCAAGTTCCCTGCCATCCAATCATGCAGATTTGGCGCAGTGTCACCTGCATAGTAGACTCATCCCAAGGATAATAGTGCAAGGACTAAAAGTGGGGCAACTCTCTTTACCAGCCTGAGAAGTCTTCAGAAACCAGAATTAGGACAAAATTCAGCATTAGAAGCCCACCCCTGAGACATACTGACCAGTCTGGGTAAGGAACTACAACATTTGCACATCTGCATAATTAGGACATTTTCATCATTTGTGGCTCCAGGGCAGGACTTGTAGTTTACAGTGGTTGATGACATCTGTCACCAGTGCCACAAACAAGACTAGCTTGACTAATCCAGACAACACCATCCCAGGCATATTTGGCTCCCACCCTTAGAAGACAGTTATGCCCCTTCCAATCCAGCTCCTTATGTCAGCATGCTAATCCACAAGATGACCACTCACTGTGTATACTAGATAGGGGTGGGTGGATACCCTATTTTGAATATATTCAGCCAAATATTCATATTCAGGACCCCAACCATTCAGAAATTCAGTATTTGTATTCATTATTTCTGTACCGGGGTAGGGGTGGGTAAAAAAAAAACAGGTCCCCTCCCTCCTCCTCAGCCCAATCATCTTAAATTACAATGTCTCATTCCCCTACCCTCTGCAAAAAAACCCAATCCCACCATTTCCCACCCAACACCCACAATTTAAGTGTAATACTCATTTAATAAAAAACTGTGTCCCAGATGGGCCACCAGCACAGCTCACCTACCACAATGATGGCTACCATCTCCTAACACTTTTTTCTTATATAAAAAAAA
Organism: Neoceratodus forsteri; assembly: GCA_016271365.2. Classification (NCBI taxonomy): domain Eukaryota; kingdom Metazoa; phylum Chordata; order Ceratodontiformes; family Ceratodontidae; genus Neoceratodus; species Neoceratodus forsteri. Next base: position 1,401,919,766 of record CM028132.1, read on the forward strand.
AATTATCCCCCAACCCTCCACCCAAGCGGCAGCCCTCAACTCTGACCCTTCTCACCCTGCACCCAAATTTAATATGAAGGCCCCCAAATGCAGCAGAGGTGACCAGAACAACTGCCCTCCTCCACGGCTGGCGGCCTTTTCTGAATGGAAGTGCTCCATGCTTGTTCAATAAAACAGCCGATCACTGTTTTGCTATGCATGTGTTAAATAGAGAATAAAGTATTGGATGGTGTGTGCAATAAGAAGTTCACACCCAAAGGGTGTCAGATGTTATAAACCTGACAAGAAGCCATTTTATCAAGAGACATGGTACAGTATAGTGTAAACTTCGAGTTTACACACCACCAATATTTTGTTTTATATAATTGCTGGGTTTCCTTTTCACCACAGCAATTATATAAAATACTGACTGTTCTGGTGCTGCCGTGCTCTGGTTCCGCTTTCAGCTGGTGTCAACATTTGTCCTGCCAGCATTTTTAAATGTCTTCTTTTACCCCTTTGAGTGAAATTAGGTCATGTTATTTTTTCCAAATAACTTACCACTGAGTTCCACCGGTGGCTGACTTCTCCAGTAGAACTGAATGCAAGTGGTGAGCGGTCAGGAAGGGACTAATCATGCAGGCAGGCACAGAGTGAGGGAAACCGTGTGTGTGTTTGCCATAATAAACACTCTTTATTATCTTCAAAAACTTTGTCCAACGATCCTTTCAGGAGACTTGCAACTGCTTCCTTCAATGACACCTCTTATCACTGGCTTTACCATTACCCCCACCTGTCTCCCCCTGCCTATAAGTTTCTGAACCTTCCCTCCACACCTCTTTAGACTTACCTCGCCTGTCCAGTGCAAACTGTTCCTATACATGTAGGTACCTTCACCTCTCCCTACCCCATCCCAAGTATTACATCCTTTTACTAACCCTTGCCTACTTTCTCCAACTTGGTGCACGCCCCGTGCTTATACTGTCTTTGTTACGCATACTACACAAAGGCTATGCTATACTTTATTAGACCAAACTTTTTGGTCAATCTGAAAATAGTCTATCATTGCCCTACATGTATCTGCCTTGTATATAATTTACATGTAATAATAATAATAATAATACATTTTATTTCTAAAGCGCCTTTCGAATTTCCAAGGTGCTGTACAAGCATAATAAAACACAGATAAAACTTCAGTCTCACAATAATACAACACAATCAATAATCCAAGAAGGCAGACTGATACAAATGGGTTTTTAAGTCCCTCTTAAACTCCTCCAAGGAGGTGCACTGCCACAACCGACGGAGTAGAGAGTTCCAAAGAGTGAGAGCAGATGAATTTAGGCTCACACTTGGAATCTCTAGCAACCCCTCATCGGCCGAGCGGAGTAATCGGCCTGGGCAGTAAGGAACCAGAAGATCTTTCAGATAAGCTGGACCCTGATCATGTAGGGCTTTAAAAGTCAATAAACAGACTTTAAAGGTGATCCGCCACCTAACGTGAAGCCAGTGCAGATCGGCGCAGCACCGGGAGATTGGCAAGACCTGCTTGTCCCAGTCAAAACCGGGCTGCCACGTCTGCACTAGCTGAAGGTGGTGGTTCCAACCGGCCAAAATACAGGGAGTTGCAGTGTTCAATCACGAGACACGAAGGCGTGGACCAACGTTGGTAACGAGTCAGACGGAACAAGGTGCTTCACTCTAGCATATTCCTAAGATGGTAAAGGAAGTCTTGATGACTGCTGACACCTGTGACTGTAGTGTCAGCCTGTCATCCAAGATAACCCCTAGGTTAAGCACCCTGCTCAGAGGTTGAAGTGACACACCCCAAGAAAAATTCCTGAGGGTGAGCGCCAACAGGCGGCCTCTCTATCTGACAACCCGGATCCACTACCAAAACCTCTGTCTTTTCTGAGTTCAACTTCAGCCAACTAGAATCCATCCAATCCTGGATTTCTTTCAGACAGTTGTTAAACACCGAGAGAGCTCCATCCTGGTCAGGAGCAAAAGACAGGTATAGCTGGGTATCATCTGCATAGCAGTGAAACCTCAGCTTATACCGTCTTATAATGTCTCCGAGGGGCAGCATATACATCACGAATAACATGGGAGATAGCACAGAACCCTGAGGCACCCCACACAACAAAGGAATTGGGCCATAGGAAGAAATCCCCAACACAACTCTTTGTGATCTCCCAGTGAGGAATGAGGTGAACCATCCGAGGACAGTTCCCGATATTCCACAGATCTGCCTCAGGCATGCTAACAACACCACGAGATCCATGGTGTCAAAAGCTGACGAGAGATCAAGAAGAACTAGAATAGAATGTCTCTTCTGGTCTCTCGCCCTCAGGAGATCATTAAGCACCCGAACCAGCGCAGTCTCGGTACTATGTCTTTTACGAAAACCGGATTGGAAGGGTTCGTAGATGTCATGGATGGTTAAATGGTTCTCCAATTGAACCACCACTACTTTCTCAATCACCTTCCCAATAAAGGGTAGGTTTGAGATGGGTCTGTAGTTTGTGAAACAGTCCAGGTCCAAGGTAGCTTTCTTCAAGAGCGGTGTCACCACCGCCTCTTTCAGGGAGCTAGGAAACTCACCTGATTCCAGGGAGCACCAGACTATTTGCACAAGGATTGGACCGATGATGTCACAACAACCCAATATTAGGGAAGTCGGTCCAGGATCCAAACTACAGCTCGTAGGATGCACACCATGGATAATCCTCATGTCATCCACGAAATCAGGTCTGCTGAAGGAACACCAGGAAAATTGAGGCACTGTGAACTCACGCTGTTCAACCGCATCCCCCTTAGAAGCCGCTGGATGCAGATTTTCCCTGATGTCGGCCACCCTATTAGCAAAGAAACGAGTGAGCTCCTCACACTCTAATTGCAAAAGCTCTCCGAACTTGTAGACAGGCTGGGTTGCACAGCCTGTCCACAGTTCGAAAAAGCTGAGATGGTCGATTCCTAGCAGCAGCAATCTCCCTGGACAGGAATTCTGCCTTCTTATGGGAGATTGCAGATTGATAGACAGAGTAATGGCCCATCAATTTAAGGCAGTCGATATCTCTGGCGGATCTGCGCCAGCAGCGTTCTAATCTTCGCCCCTGTCTCCGCATCTCCCTCAATGTCCCATCAAACCAGGGTGCCTTGGGACGAAGGGAGAGGGGGCGTTAGATGAACAGGAGCAATAGTATGCAGAGCCGATGCAACTGCCCTATTATAGGCCATCACCAAGGTCTCTGGACTACTGCTTGCCAACGCGGGGGACAAGAGGTCAAGAACCGCCGCAAGGCCTTGGGGAGTGATATCCCGTAAAGGGCGGTATCTCGCCATCTCCACAGGGTTAGGCCTTCTCGGGGGGGGTATTAAAAATTGAACCCCACGGTGTAGTGATCTGACCACACGACTGGTTCCACCCCCAAATCAGTAATATCAATCCCTAGGAGAAAGACTATGTCCAAGAAATGTCCAGATTTATGGGTAGCAGTGGAAACCACCTGTGTAAAGCCCAAAGAAGTCATTAATTGGAGGAAGTGATTACGAAATTGCGAGAGTTCATCATCGACTCAGGCGTTAAAGTCACCCAGAACCATCAATCTGGGCGACTCCAATGACATGTCAACAATGAAGTCTGCCACTTCCTGTAAGAACCATTTCCCATCTCCTGGTGGACGGTAGATGAGTACGATTCGAACGCCAACACCCGCTACCACTGTACACTCAAAGGACTCAGCCTCCCCCACAACCACACTCGTGAGGTCCAATTCCGTCTTAAAACAGACTGCAACTCCCCCACCCCTGCGGTCCAATCTCAGGCAGTGTATCACCGAGTACCCGGCCGGAGTTATGGCTTCCAACGTGGGGCCTGGATTTTCATCCAGCCGGTCTCGGTGATGCAAGCTAAGTCCACCGAACCAACAAGATCAGCAATAATGCCGGTCTTGTTTCTGACGGACCTAGCATTGCATAACACCACCCAGGTTGAACGAACCTTGGAGGCTGTCAAGCCCATCTGCCTACCAAATTCCGTAGTGCCCTTGGGTATGGGCACCAGACAGGGAAAACCATGGTCTGGGTTTCATTTCGCCCCAGGGTGCCTTCTAGATCTCACTACCTGGATACGAAGGTCCCCCTCGTCCATCCTCCCTGGTTCACAGCCCCCCACCCTCCTTCCTCTCCTTCGAGCAATTCCCAATGCTCTACAACGCTGGTATGTATCATAGTGTAGAGGGGGAGGTTAAAAAGGGTGGAGGGCGTGAAGCGAGGAGGATGAATAGCGCACCACCATGGGGATTGTAAGCCGACACATGCCGCTACAGTACAACTAAACCAAAACAGTAATACAAAATATTTAAACTTAAATTAAATAAACCCCCAAAATAAGTTTAACTAAACATATAATCCTAAACCAAACCAAAATAAAATTACTATCTCCACCTCAAAGAAAAACTTAGTCAGACCCAGTGAAAAAACTTCTTAAAAATAATATAAATATAAATATATTCAAAAACAGCTCAAATAATTCAAACTTAGAAATACAAAACACATCCCCCCCCAGTTCTCTCATGACCAGGGAGTAGAGGAAAACAATAAAATAAAAACTAATAAAAAGTTCACACTTAGCCAAAAGATGTCACACAGTATCTGATCTGCACAGTTTCTCATAAAGGCAGAAAAGAACACACGGCTAGGTGAGAAGGATAATAGTCCGGGTACTTAAGTTACTCACAGAAACAGTACAGCAAAATATCCCCCTGCACAACCTCTCACAAAGGCAGGTTTAAACTAAAATAATAAAAGACAAATTAACCAGGCACTCTCACTACCCGGTAGATTTGAAGCAAAAGGCTCTGATCAGACTACCTCTCACATAGAAGACAGAGCCATAAATAATGTTAACAAAATAAAGTGCATTTTCACTGTTTCCAGACATAATTCATCAGAATCTGATTGTAACCAAAGTCCAGGACTTTATCCAGGCAAATCTTCTTATGGGTCTTCAAGTGGGGTATCAAACTCTCGAAATATGCAGAGACCAAGTTTGTCAGCCACCAGAAACGCTAGCAGGGGTCCAAATAATCTGACCCAGGAGAGCCACCGCCAGGAATGTTCTCCCGCTGTAACTTCGGTCTTCAATGAGAAATGGCCTACCGGCCGATTCCTCGAAGACCTCGAAGCCCCAGGCCAAGCCAGTCGGCTCTCCACTGGCAAAACCCCAACTCCTGCACAGCGAGAAATCCGGCAATGGAACAACCAGCAACAGAGTAGACCCCCACTTCCACGTGAATGGATAGTCAGCAGATAGCCCCACACATGCAAGATAGTATTAATACTATAGTCTCCACAGCCCAGGGATGATCAACAGGGACCCCTGGTTCTTCACCAACCAGACAATAGGCAAACAACAACAGGAGCAGTTCACAATAGCCAGAAGATGACAAAAATGGCTTCTTTAAAAAACTCCCTCTGCGAAGACCACCAAGCCCCAGATTCCGTTCGATAAGGGCTCCTCCTCTAACATCCATCCCACAGACCAAGTCCAAGTGTCAGGCAAACAGGGAAAACAATCCCGGTAACTTCCCTGAAGGAAAAACTGCACTCAAAACCACAGAACCTGTAAAACGGCACTCGGACAGTGGAACCCGAAAAAGGAACACTCAATTAACAGCATCCAACAAGGTGTTCAAGCTGTCCGAACTTCAAATGTTGAACCAAGAACAGAAATAGTAAACTAAGAGTAAAAGTAGATAAAAAAACAATAAAACGCTCGTAATAAACACACTCTAAAATAAACCTCAATGGCAAACGGCATAACGCTTATACAATCGGCTCGCCCAGCCTGGTGGCCATCTTATAGTTGTATACTGCCTGCCTTTGCACTTTGCCTGTAACATAAGCCGCTTATTGTGCTCTTCTAACGTCTTCTATAATGCTGCCATGTCATGCCAGGTTATTTGTAAATACTGTACACTGTCTGCCAACGTACTTTTGTCTGTTCTGTTTTGTTGAGTTGCTACTTGCTGATGTGTATGTACTCCAGGTCCATCTTGTAAATGAGTCATGCTCAGCGGTGTTCTGCCTGGTTAAATAAAGATATTGATTGATTGATTACGGCAAATGACGCCACAGTTTCCCTACAGGAAAAAGGGGAACCCAGTTATTATATGCAGGATTATGCATTTCATGTTTGTAGTAGCATTTTTCTTCTTCTAGCTTCATTACTGGAATTATCAGGAAGTCTGTGTTGCGCCCACAACAAAAGTCATGTCATTTGATATTGAGAGCAGCAACCCAAAATAAACTGTGTTCAGAAATGAACTAATGGTCTGAAAGATAACGTATCGCTGCCCAATACAACTATAACATGTCTCTTGATAAAATGGCAGAAACCTTTCTGTATGCAGTTACTATTTTATTGATTGATGTAAGTACGGTATAACAATTTTTATAACAATCTTTCCTCGATGGTAGGGGACAGGATTGTTACGAGCCGTGCCACTGATAGGAATATTTTCTCTGTGCATCATCACCAACCGAAGCAGCGTGATGCTATAAAATGGGCCCACATAGCCTGGTAACAGGGCTCATTCAGTTCCTTTTTGTTTGAAGCCAGTAGAGAAAGGGCTAGCCAGCCCAGATGTGGAGGAGAGAGCATCATGGCCCAGAATCCTATGTAGGCAGCTGTCTGTGCCAACACAGTGCTCTGTGCTACGGACTTTCCCAAACACAAGCTAGAGACATGCTCAACTGATGGGACTGGTGCTGCTGCTATAAAATTAGGCAGGAACAAAAGTTAACACAAGATAGTACACAAAGGAATCCAGGTGATGGCAAAGAAAGTTCCAAAACTAGTTTTTAACCCACATAATAAGAAGTTAGTACAGCACTTCATTCCAAAGAAGTTCCGAGTCCCCAGGATTAAAAACTACTTTTATAACTTGTTTGCCACATAGTTTCAAATAGCATGCAAGCAGTGTGGCTAGATGCTGGGGTACTGATATGCTCCTGAGGAGATGGACCCAGGATATGGCTTGTCAGGGTGGCTGGCTCGGGACTCAGGTCGGGGAGTGCAGTTCTCGATGTAGGCTTCCGCCTGGGACCAGAGGACTTGCCACCATCAAGCATGGAGTGGTACAAGATCCTGACACCCTGCAGTTGTAGTGCCCCAGGGAAATTGGGGGTCACCACAGAAAATAGGGGATCCCAAGGGACATTAGGGGTCAGGCAGCTGTTGGACCCTGGCAGCTTAGTGGGGAACCCTGGAAAGGTTTAGGGGACTCTAGGGAGCATAGGATAAGCCCCCTTCCCAGCAGACAGGCCCAGCAGTTTTAAACCACAGTTTTAAAACATAGCCCACTTTTTTTCCTTCCTTTGTTCACCCTTCCCTATGCCCAAGGCCAACAGCTAGTCAGGACAGGCCAAAAACCAGTTTGGCCACATTCCTGTCCCAGCAGGAGAACAGGAACAAAGTCTCTGCTCTCTCAGCTGATCCCTTGGTCCAGTCTGAATTCAAATCTGGAGCCTTTTTGTCTGCAGGGGTCCCAGGCCAAGGGCTGTCCCAGAGGAAAATTTCTAGGACAAAGGTCTAAGGCCACTGATCCAGCCTCAGGAGGTTGACCCTTGCATGAAGGGGCTATATCCATGACCTCCCCCAGCCTAGAAAAAGCTCTGCACAGGCAGGCAAACGGGAGAGTGTGGCCAGTGAGGGTGGAGGACACAGGGCAAAGGGGACATTGGCTTTCAT